>OX419586.1:11975138-12663601 GCA_948473455.1 Teleiodes luculella
TGGAATCAGCTTTTTGAGCTCTATCGATCTGTATTTTTAAAATCTTTATTTCGAAAATTAGTGTCTTTTACAATGCACTCTGATTTACATCCAAAACCAGTTTTAGTTTTTTTAATTAGTCGTAATGAACAATTTTGACAATGAAATTTAAAATTGTGTTTTAAGATACAATATTTGTCTTTGTTTGGCTATTACTACATAATGCTAATAACAACATAAAAAATAAACATAATTATTGCTATCTATCCATGCTATCTCTGAAACTATTAGACCTACAAGAAATTAAGTTTGTTAATATGAAAGGGATTCAAGATCTAAAAAAAAATAACTTATCGGAGCCAATATAACTTTATCCCTTCAAAAGTTATGAATTAATTAAATTTGACCATTTTCGTTTTTAGCTCGTCCTGTAAAGTACCATTTTGGCTTTTACTACAAGTCATACTTTAAGGGTCGACATAATACTTACTATAATTTTATGTTAAATCAGTAAATTAGCTAAAATAATAAAACATTCTGCTGAAATTATAGCTAAATAATTTATGTTGAGGCTTCGGTCTGTATTGAAGAATAAGGATCGGATAGACATGGCTGTATATGCCACCACTTTTGCCTTTCTCTTGACTAGGATATTAAAAAACAAAAACTGAATGAATTAGATTAGATAGGTAACAAAAACGAACGAATGTGTTAAAAATTGAAATTTATTATAACTAGGTACCTAGGTACGTATTTAATTTAGGTAGGTATTCAAATATTCACAGCCAATCTTGCAATTAGTAAATGGCACCAAATGTAAATCATTAAATCACATTTGCCTTAAAAATATTTTGGTGTAAATGATTTATTTTGTACATGACTGTACCAGTAGGAATAAAATAACCTTTGATATCTTCAAAATGGCTAAAGGACAAAGTCTAGATTTTTGCATTTGTGCCTGACAAAGTAGCGACAAACTCCTCGTGCAATCAGATTCAATCTAGGTGCTGTAGTTCCAGAGATATAAGAAATGGTGATGCTGGATTGACGTCAACCCAGCGGAGACAGTAACACAACCGTATAACTTTTAAACGGTGTAACGACGAAGTCTAAATTTTTGTATGTAAGCCTGACAAAGTAGCGACAAAACCCTCGTCCAATCCAATTCGAGCTAGGTGCTGTAGTTTTGGAGTATTAAGAATGGTGATGCTGGATTGACGTCAGCCCAGCGGAGACAGTAACTCGCCCTTATAACTTTTGAACGACTGGCTGACAAAGTCTGACAAAATATGACAAAATCTACTTTACTATCGACTAAAGGCCTGTATAGTTGAATTCGCGAAATTCGATCACGGTGATGCTGGGCTGACGCCAACGAGTAATTCAAGAGGAAGGTTTATATGTATAATACATGCATACATAATACATTCAAGGATAACCCACAATAACCATTTACCCGTGCGGTGCCGGGGCGGGTCGCTAGTTACTTATAAGTCGTTTTTTACTTTTTAGAGCTCGAATTATCAGTAGTCGTGTTTTAGTTTTTGAACTTATTTTTTTTTATCGTGTGGGTTCGGGGTACTTACGAGGTTAACCTGCCTCATAAGTCAGATTTTCAGAATTATAGAGCCGCCGCGCCGCTGCTTCTAACACAGTTCGTGTCGAATACTTCCATAAATAGGAGCCAGGACAAAGGGTTTCACGTGCCTTCCGAAGCACGGAAACATCATTATTTTCGGACAATCAGGTGATTCAGCCTGCCATGTAGGTATCGTAAGTTTACGCATTGACTTTCTTCAGCTGCGTACCTATCGAAAATACTGCTTGTATTTTGAATACCTACTTACCACAATTTTTGCTCCCACAAAAACCCGCAAAGAATATATTTCATTGAAATCGTTATAGGCTGTTGCGAGTCACACAATTTTTAAGTGCTGCTATTGGTGTATGGACCGATCATTGTGGAGATCCTTGGGGGAGGCCTTTGTCCAGCAGTGGACGTCTTTCGGCTGAGATGATGATGGTGTGTGTGTGTTGTCATTAACATTCGCTCAAATCTAGTATTTTTTCTAATGCCTCTAATTCATCGCCAAATGTCATCGGCAGACGCGTCCGCGCATGTGTAGAGGGGGTGGTTTGGGCATCTTTAGACTCTGTGATAGGCATAATATTACTCAATTTTATCTCTATCTTTAGGTATATCCGTTTGATGATACTACTCGTATCTTATCTTTCAATGCTTAGTGTTGGAATTCGTACGATAATTATCGTATTTGTACTATGATTTTATAGTAAATACGATGTACTATCCTAATTAAGGGATCGTACGCGAAAGTACTATCTTTTTAAATTCCTTTCTATTTACCCACGTTATCTATAGTAAAGAAAAAAAAAAAATTTACACTGTAACATTGAAGCGTGAAAAATGCAACTGCAGCGTGCACTACGAAAGTAAGTAAGTAAGTAAGTAAAACGTTTACGTGCATATAAGACTGTGTAGGTTGATTGAGTTGAGACACGATTAAATATTTTTATATGGTACGGGCGCCAAAGATGGCCCACCTAAATTTTTAGATATTTTGTTTCCCAAATAAATATATTATAATTTCCATTATGTTTTTTCTTTACTTTACTTAACTGCAAAATTTTACAAGGATTTGTCCTTGTATATTTATTAGGGAAACAAAATATCTTAAAATTTAAGTGGGCCATCTTTGGCGCCCGTACCTAAAGATATATATAAATATTCATTACAAACATACACACACACAAAAATACAAATCTTTCCTCTTTATACTTAATAATAATTTAAATATGATAGTATGATTGCTAATTATCCAAATAAAACATTTTAATTAAGTGTCTATTTAATTACACATACTATTTCATAATTTATACCTTATTTACAAATCATACGATAATTTTCACTAAATACTATTATAACTTCCTTGTACTAAGTATAATTTTCGAAGAGCGCAATTCCAACACCGGCTAGGCACTACTTATTAACAATTTGATGTTATTTTTCTATGTAACAACACGTATAAAATAGGTAAGCGATTTAAAGTCCCATCCTAACTATTTACCTGAAAATGATGGACCTCAAAGATAAAGTAGTGTTGATAACCGGCGCCGCGACTGGTATTGGGTCTCATGTCGTTAGTAGCCTAATGGAAGAAGGGGTTAAGGTTTGTAATCTATTACTATGTACCCTTAGAGAATAAATATACATAGAGCACGCGCATCGCTCCGCTGCCTTTATGTCAAGCGTAAGCAAATTTTGGCAAATTTTGGCAGATTTTTTATGGGCGGTGAAATCAATAACATTTTTCTTTTTGGATTTGTTCCTCGAGTCATGTTTGCAACTTATCACTGCACATTTCAAAATGTTCTCCTATTAAATTTCTTATTTTTACCGGAAAAAATAATCAGCTCCGATAACCATTTGATACTAAACGAAGGCGCTGAAGATATTCGGACTGTTCATATCCGTGCTTACAGTTCATACTCGATAGGCGTAGGTAGGTACTCTATCCCTCCCAGAAATTTTTCTATATTTTATACTCTACTAATGCCACAGTGCTACAAGTCATAATTATAATAATCCAACTAACTGAATAATATCCAAATTTCAGCATGTAGCTATAGTTGACATAGTTGAAACTGAGGGGAACATTTTTCAAAATGAGATGAATGCCAAGTATGGTGTTAACAAAGTAAGGTTTTTTAAAGGCGATGTTACTAACGACGACCATCTATTTAAAGCATACGATGAAACGGTTAAGGTTCACGGTTATATAGACGTCGTCATCAATAATGCTGGCATTTTCAACGACGGCATTCCTGGATTCAAAAAGGAAATACAAATTAATTATGTAAGTAAATAGGTACCTATATAATTTCAATAACAAACCATGGTGTCAATACCAAGTATACAAAATTTTATTTTATTTTCGGGTTAATTTGTGCTCTCAAGACTGCTGACCCCGGGAAAGAAAAGAGGTTGTCGCGTTATGTCAGCATAATAATGTAGTTTCTCAATATGGATAAATATATGGATGATGGTTTGTTCTTGTTTCACACTTTAACGGCTGAACGGATTTGCATCAATTTGGTTTCTAGCTAGAGTGTTAAATTGCAGCTATTGAAATTGAAGTCCTTTTTTATCTTCTTTACAAGAATTCGCGTTTAGACATAGACAATTTAAATATTTCTATTTTGTGTTTTGATGCAAAAAAGAGTCATTTGGGGCATCTATTATGCACAATATAATACAATTAATGATATTTTATATCTTTTTAAGACTGCTCTTGTATCCAGTACACTTAAAGCCTTGAGCCTGATGCATAAAGGTAAGGGAGGAAAAGGTGGCATCGTCGTCAACATTTCATCTCTGTCAGCCATGATGTGTATCCCAACTACTCCTATTTACGCTGGTACCAAAGCGGCTGTACTGCTGTTCAGCAATTGTATTGGTGTGAGTACCTAACCTGCTTTATTTTCGAGTATAGGGATTTTGCACGTATAAAGCATTTGATTTGCATGTAACAAGAATTTAAATCAACGTTCATAACTGAATAATGTTCATACCATTTATCAGTATGACATATAAAAATACGTTAAAATGTATACTTTATGTGTAAGTAAGTTGGTAAATCTTTAATAGTTTGTGTGCATAATACTTTCAGCGGATACTATTTTCTTATTTCGTACTTTTTAGAGCATGTTTTTAGTAGTCGGGTTTCAGTTTTTAAACTTTCTTTTTTATTTAAAGTTGGTCTCAGTTTCTCTCTGAGCTTACTTGTGCTTTAAACTCTGAACACCCTGTTCGTTAGGAGCGTATTGCTACGCTATCTCTATATAATAAAACTGCAGAGGTCGAATGTCTGTATATAGAAAAAAAAAGACCGAGTCAGAACAACGATAGAAGTGAAATAGAACAATCCAGATATTTCTGTCCGTTTGTACGGGCTAATCTCCAAAACTACTGGACCGATTTAAATGGAATTTTGACCCTTAGAGCAACGCGGGCCGTGGTACCTTACCTAATACCTTATACATCTTAAATATTTTTTACCACGGGAAAATATCTCATTCCTACGGGAAACTGTGCACAGGAAAGTCAAAAAACAACGCGGGCGTAACCCAAAGAGGTTGGAACGGCGTGGACAGCTAGTTTTTAGCACTTAATTCAATTAAATCCGAATAACCTCATGAATATTTTCAGCATGACGATTACTATGCGCAAACAGGCGTTAAAGTAATCACTGTTGCTTTTGGAGCTACCAATACGCCCTTGGTTGATCCGAAACGCATTGTCAGCTACGACAAGTATATTGAAGATTTATTTGTCGAAATACTTAATACGCTTCCAATGCAGCAGTGAGTATAGTGGGCACTACACTCTCGACAAAACCCGAGAGCCGATAGAGACGAGGTTATGCGTTAGAATGATTCAGCTTTCTAACCCACAATTTGCAAAACAGTCATACACTCGCTTTTTAATTTTAATACTTGTAATTTTTACACGCTTTATATTAGCCTCACTTCTAAGTAACTATGTACTTATGTAAGAAAATCTTGGAATCTTAATTTGACCCACTTACCGGTCTTCGATTAGGATGAAATTTTGCATACGCTCTGAGTTCTGATGACAATACTTACATGACTAGCTAAGAAACATCATTAAAAATCCAATATGGCGGACTCCCCAAAATGGCGGACTGGCTGTTTGAAATCTACCCCCATGACATGGGTATCAAATGAAAGGGTTTGCTGTCAGGAATACGAAAAAAAAATAGCTTGCTTGTGGATTATCATGTGATACCCAATGTTCTGCTTAGTTAAAAGTTAGAGCGCCGTACGTAAGCTGTCCTCACATAATTATATGTCGTGATGAATTTCTGTATTGGTTGCAGGCCTGAAATAGCTGCAGCAGGAGTGATAGAGGCCTGCAAGAATGGCGAGACTGGAAGCACCTGGATGGTGAACGGAGGCCAAATTAAGGATGTTACTTCGACTGTCAAGCAAGCTTACAGCTTGCTATCAGCTTTGGCTCAGTAAAAATACCATAGAACCCCTACCTATTATGGCATAAGTATATTAATAAAATGGGTGCCAAATAAATAATTGATACGCTTTGCCCACCGTTTTGTTTGCATGGTTTCAGTACCTATATTTTGTTTAAAACCAATAAGTTTACCTACCTACTTTAGTCCTACACGACCAAAAACTTTTTGTTTTTAACACTTTCGGTACACCACGTATCACGATTGACCATAACATGTTAAATTAACTAATTTTGACAGACAGACACGAATGCACTGTGTAGTGTGTAGGGTAAGTTGTCATACAGTGGCTATAGCAGAAACAGTGGTGCAGGGGCGGCAGTTTGAATAGAAGTAAGAATGATATATATCTGTCCTATTCACTTTCCAAGAGCGTTTGGTATGCAAACTTATCAAAACCAATCGGGTGGCGGCTATGTTGTATATTGTTTTTTCTAAAGAAGTTTTAATTTTTTCGTAGAAAAAAGTTGAGATTTTTGATAAGATTTAATTTGTTCCACCTTTTTCAGTCTTGTAAAGGGATATCTTTACCACTATATACACTACTTTATCAGTATATTTGTGCTTGATTCCTGGGCCAATACTGAATACTTTTTTTCTTAAGAAGATTTAAATTCATAATGACCGTAGAGTGCACTCTGGCTCAAAACTTATAAGTTCACAGTGAATCATGGTTCACTGTGCTGTGCACCTTATTATTTTTGTATAGATACTATTTTCATACTTTTAATATAGAGGCCTGCAAGAATGGCGAGACTGGAAGCACCTGGCTAGCGACCGGAGGCCAAATTAAGGATGTTACTTCGACTGTCAAGCAAGCTTACAGCTTGCTATCAGCGCGATAAGCAGACTAATATCTGCTGGGTAGACAGACAGTTGTACAAGTATTTTTTACTTAAATTCAAAATGTACGACCTAAAGGATAAAGTTGTGTTAATAACCGGTGCTGCTAGCAAAACTGGCATTGGATCTTACGTTGTCAGGAATCTAATGGAAGAAGGCGTTAAGGTGAGTATAAATTCAAGAGCTCACTATCAAAAGAAATCAATATCAGGCGAATGAACAAGTTTAAATAATTAAAAGGATATTATTTAGTAAATGTATACGATGAATATTCAGTTGAGCAAAAAAAAAAGTAGATCACTAGGTACTAGTATAAAACAAGCAAGATATAATATTAAATTATTATTTATTTACTTAAATTTTAGACTTTGGTTAGATATAAATATCAGCTAAAATTTGTTACGTTTACAGCACGTCGCAATTGTAGATGTAGCAGAGACGGCAGGAAACGATTTTCAAAAAGAATTAAATACCAAATATGGTGCAAATAAAGTAAAATTCTTCAAAGGTGATGTCACTAAAGATGACCAACTTTTTGAAGCTTATGATGACACTGTCAAAGAATACGGTCATATTGACGTAGTGATCAATAACGCTGGCCTGCTGAATGACAGCCTGCCGGTATTTAAAAAGCAAATAGAAGTTAATGTGGTAAGTAAAAAAAAAGAAATGTGCTATACGAGAGTTTCTTCCTAAATAATGACGTCATAATTTATGTTATAGACTGGTGTTGTATCCAGTACACTTAAGGCTTTGCGGTTGATGCGGAAAGACAAAGGTGGAAAAGGAGGAATAGTTATTAACATTTCATCTCTCGTAGCCATGTTCCAGACACCAGCAACCCCAATATATACTGCAACCAAGTCAGCTGTACTCATGTTTAGCAATTGTATTGGAGTGAGTATAAAATAGAACAAAAAATATATCAACATAATATACGTCATCAATCATCATCATACCTACGACATTTTCAATATATTTTCAGACATCTGTTAAAAATAATTAATAAACTAAACCGATACGTTTGAAAAAATACTTAAATGTACCTTTATATTTACAGCATGAAGAGTACTATGCAAAAACTGGAGTTAAGGTGATCACAATAGCTTTCGGAGCTACAGATACCCCCTTGATCGACCTTAAAAATGTACAAAGCTTTGATGACGACTTGATAAGCGAATCCGTCAAATTTTTGAAAACAATTCCAATGCAGACGTGAGTCTATGGGTTATAGTATACAATTCTACTTTCAATTCTATTAGATTGGAATCATGCAATTTTTAGATATTTAGTTAGAGGTTAATGGTAGGCTAATCAATCGTTTAGGTAATTATTCTCATAAATATAATATTTCCAAATATTTTTTACAAATATTTGTACAACAAACTCATACTACTTATACTTAAACTCTGCATCACTATTTGGAATAACAAACATTCATTTGAAATTTAATACACATAAATCATGTTTGTTGATTTTTCATCTTATTAAAACAAAGTAGGGTTAGTACGACTGGATGGATTTTATGTGTTCGATTGTTTTGATAGGACTATATATTCTATCCTATTTAAGTATTTTCGATTAAGTTTTTTGAATAAAAAATTATCTTATCTTATGTCTATTAAAGAATATAGATATGGTTAGCGTTGACAGAAGTAGAAAACTGAACCGATTAACACGCATTCGACATAGATAGGCATGATGACGTAGGTTTGTGTCAAGTCACGTGGTCGGAATAGAAGACCTTGTCGTTTTTTTAGACCATACTTTATTATTATATTAGATCAAAGTTTATTTTTGCAATTTTGCCAATAATTACCAATTGAAAATTGCCAACCGTCCCAATTTGAAATTTTTCTGCATTGTAGGCCAGAGTTTGCTGCATCCGGCGTAATAGAAGTTTGCAAGAAAGGTGAAAGCGGGAGCACTTGGTTGGTGAACGGAGGACAAGTCAAGGACGGCACTTCCACTGTCAAACAAGCTTATGAATTACTAGCCACTCTGGCTTAATAGACAAAGTTTCACTAATAATTCAAATATCATAATGTGAATATTTTTTGAGATAAATCTAATTTCATTGTGACAAAAAATCTTTGAAATTTTTATTTTGTAATCCGCCCAGTGTCACAATTCGAGTTTCCCTTTAACTGCACATAAATAGGTGGGTAAGTACCTACATTATCTTCAAACATGTGAATTAGTTAAGACACCAATATTATAAGCAACTTATTTTTTGTTTTGAAGTTACAAATACTTAACAATTATTCTGATTATGTTATTTAGATCCACGTCAACTTAATTTTAATTTTTTAATTAAGGGTGTTGGCTTCTTTTTCTTCAGCAACTTCTTTTAAGTATGTATTTGAAGTTATTTTTGTTAAATACTGAAAGACTTTTGAACTCACCCTTCAACACCTGTTTGTTGTGGAGTTAAAAAGGGATATTGAATACTGCTCGCTTCAAAATTACATAATGTATAAATTTGTCATCTAAATTACATGTCTATTTTTTATATAAGAAGCTATCATAATAGAACATAACATCGGAAGTACTTATCTAAAATAATTAAAATGCTTGACTTAAAAAATTAAGTGGTTTTGATATCCGGCGCTGCCACTGGCATTGGATCTTACGTACCTAGTCAGGAATCTGATGGAAGAAGGGGTTAAGGTGACTATAGTATTACCCTTATTACAATTACAGTATTATCTCATGGAAACAAAAAAGTTCAAAAAATTTGACATAATATATGATAATGGGGACAGTTTAGTCTAATCTAAGGCAACGATTTTATTTTTACTGTATGCGGCAATTATCCATGTTGCTGAAGTTGAAGGAAACGCTTTTCAAACGAAAGATTCCAAATATGGCGTAAATAAAGTATTACTTTTCAAAGGTGATGTAACTTATGACCAACAGCTTTTTAGCCTATGATCATACTGTCAAGGAACACGTTTACATAGATATGTTCATTAAGAATGCTGGAATTATATGGTCAATAAATATAGGTAAAGTAGGTAAGTAACTTCTATGCTTTTTGTTTGCGATTATTTTAATTTACATTTACATACTGTCGCGCCTGCGCAACCCTAGATTGAAGGTTTCCTTGGGCACTAGTAGTAAAATACACGAGGAAGAGACCGATATTGGTATATTTACATTTATTTACATGAAAACAAAACTTGTATCAACTCAGAAGTATAAATACAAGTATAAAGAAGCTTATACTTTACAAAATTACACACATTTTAATAAATACGCGTATACGGCCGCAGCCGCCAAGGCCGTCAAGGGAAAAACTGAAGAAAAATGGACGAGGATGACGTATGAATGACGAAGGAATTCCAAAATTGAATGTTTGAATTTAGACGAGAAAGAAATGGAATATGATGTGGAAATGAGATTGCAAAGCACCTCGTTACAATACTAGTTAATAGCGTCTTCTCAAGCAAAACTTCTTTATCCGTTTGAACTTGAAATAGTACTTATCAGCATAATAATAATTATTTGTAAGTTACTTCAATTTAAAATATTTCACATGATACATATACTAAGTGTTTGCTTTTTATACTGGAAATATTCATTTATTTTCGACGAAATAATTTTATAACTAATTCCTCAGTAATTAAAGTTTATGCGATTGCGAGCCTTTTGTGTGCCAGTAAGTACCTACCTATTGACTAATAATATATTCCGTTTATTAACCGACTTTTTTGTATATTTACTCAGATGTATACCTCATATACCTACCTAAAATGAGTAAGAGAATAGATATTTATTCACTTGGTCTGAGTTGAAATTTTCAGTTGTCAACACTGCTCGCTCCAATATTAGGGATATAAATTATGTAACTTTTTGATAAGATAAGATACGATATTAATTTTCGTAGCATCTGTAACGGAACATAATAACGCAACGCATCTGTTTTATTATTTGAAATGTTTGACTTAAACAATAAAGTGGTATTGATAACCGGCGCCGCCAATGGCATTGGATCTTATGTCGTCAAGAATCTTCTGGAAGAAGGGGTTAAGGTACTGTTTTATAATTCCAAAACAATATCCAATCTATTTTAAATTATAGTTCTGATGCATCTTTCCGACATAATATAAGGCTAGAATGCAATCATTCTGCTTGATTTGACTTGATACGTGATAAAAGATGAATAGAGACCTTGTTACTACGGGATCATAGAATACAATGATCCTACAAAGATCTAAATGAACGTGGTTAAGAGCGCTGCTCGCCGTCCAAAATTTCGCTTCACAAGGCAGCAGTTTGTGGCAGCAAGGGTGGCATTAGCTCCATTTTTGCTCACGCTTATTTAGATGGATCCTTATCGCACCATACTTAGTGATTCCGTGGTTATCACCATTTTGTAGGTCAAGTCCGGTGAAGCTTGATTGGTCGTACCTTTTCGACACAAGCATAGGTCAATTGAAAAAAAAAACACCATTTTGTATTTGAAAAACTTACTCGGTTATTCCATACAACCGTCACTCGACTGTTATTTAGGTCAACTCCATCAATAAAAAGAAGTTAATAATTCGAAACATTCGTTCAATAATTTTCAGCATGTTGTATTTATAGACATTGATGAAGCTGCTGGTAACGATTTTCAAAATGAACTGAATTCCAAATATGGCGACAGCAAAGTTAAATTCTTCAAAGGTGATGTCACTAACGACGAACAACTTTTCGAAGTTTACGATCAAACTATCAAGGAATATGGTTATATTGACTTAGTAATTAACAACGCTGGAATTATGAATGACAGCCTACCGGTATATAAAAAACAAATACAAATTAACTTGGTAAGTAAAATGGAAGATTAGGTATATTATATTTTTTGTACTCCTAGGATTGTAACTATTGAATGATTCTATAATTTTAGACTGCTGTTGTATCCAGTACTCTTAAAGCGTTGCGGTTGATGCGGAAAGACCAAGGTGGAAAAGGTGGAATAGTTGTTAACATTTCGTCTCTTGCAGCTGTATTACAGATTCCATCAAGACCAGTATATGCAGCTACTAAGTCAGCTGTACTTATGTTCAGTAATTGTATTGGAGTAAGCAAAATTTCTGTTCTCATTTAATTATTGACTATGGAATTTGAAGCATGAGCAGACTCCCGACAGATGAGTTTTTTAAGAAACCTATGATGAATACATAACTTTTTTTTAAAATTTGGTTCAGCGATTCTGCTAGAGATTACGGAAAATTGCATAATGCATTGCAGACAGAGTAGCATCGATCTAAGTGGAAAGGTGTAATTTTTGAAGGTGTAAAGGTGCTACCTACTTCTTGCACAGAAGAAAATGTACGCTTTAATTGATAGTGTATTGACACGTGAAAATATTTAACACTGTTTTAATAGAGACAGATTATTATTATTACCAATAAGAGTCGCTTTTTATCGCGGAAAAATCATCTATAAAATAAAATTAAATCAAACGGCTTCTGCCGTTGTCTTTGTTTGCGAATATTTTGAAGTAAATTTGTATTGTATTGTATTTTTAAGACTATTGCAGATTAATTTTTTTATTATTATGAAAAACAGACATTTATTTTTCTTAGCATGAAGATTATTACGCAAAAACTGGAGTAAAAGTGATCACAGTTGCACAAGCAGCTACAAACACTTCCATACTTGACCCTAAAAATATGGGCAGCTACGACGAAGCTTTGTTCAAGAAAACATTAAAGGAATTAGAAAAGAAAATATTACAGACGTAAGTTCTATCTTTAGTGCTTGGAGTGTAGAATCTTGCAGTTCTTTGCTGTTTTTTATAGTAGTTTTATTTGAACAGCATCTATTATAATCTCGTTTCATGTAGTTTAGAATCTGCAGGTCAGCTCAATCTCCGAATAATAAAATCCTTCCGAAAAATTGAAATATATTTTTTTACACCATTATGTTTTTATACCAACTGGGTGCATGAAGATTCACCATTCTGGTATCGATAAGATAAGGGACAGAATCGCGAATTGCTTATCTTCAATTATCTTTGTGACCTTAGCACTGAATCCTCTATGATTATATAATAATATGAGTGTTTTAGTATTGTCTGTGTCCTATTTTTTTTAATTGATCTACCCTTGTGTCACAAATTCGACGTATTCAGCTTCACCGGACTTGACCGGAAGAGCGGGTGTGTCCCATTGCTTGATCATCGTGTGGTTTTGAGGTTAACCTACTTAAGTCATCAAAATTATTGAACTGCTTTTTCTATTAATCTATGTGCATTTCAGGCCAGAAGACGCTGCAGCCGGTGTGTTGGAAGCATGCAAGAAAGGTGAAAGTGGAAGCACCTGGGTTGTAAATAGAGGTCAAATTAAGGATGTAACTTCTGTTGTCAAAGAGGCTTATGATTTGTTAGCTACACTAGTTCAGTAATAATAAGGCGATCATCATATTCAAACTGACGTCGATTGTCGGACAATAGTCTTCCGCCCAACCGTTTTTTTAGTGCCACAACTAAAACGAACTTTCTTTGCCACCTGAATCTAGAGGCTTCTTAAATCTTCACCATTACGACGGTTATTAATAAATTATAATAACACTAGCTTGTTTTCTTTTCTTAGCGCAAGGATAAGTTTTTTTCATATGAACCCAGCTCTATTTTTCACGGAAGCACTGGTACTGGCAAAGAATAGTGGCAATGCATTCTGCAGACATATCGTTTCACGTCATTTACATTTTGTAGAATGTAGACTATGATGGTAAATTAAATTTATTTTGACTTTTATGAAACTAGCTATTTCTGTCCTTATGAAACACGGTGTACTTCTGTGCCCATGCCCATGCCTTGACGCATGTTTTTTTCTCTGAAGTCATATCATGTAACTTTAAATGGCATTTATATTTTAGTAGAATACCTACCTAATAACCGATCTATCACAATTCAGCTAAATCGTAATGAAACTATCTATAAAAAATTTGATTATTGATCGGACATTTTTTTTATACACGATTTATCTCTATAGATTAGTTTATATGCCTAGATATAAATTATCATTTAGGAACAATATTTTGATAGTAACTGAATACAGGTCTGTAGCTGCGTGCGCCCTGAAAAACAAATAGTTTATTTTTGAATTACCTACCTGACTATAGAGAAATAAGTAATGATAGACCTAAAAGATAAAGTCGTGTTAATAACTGGCGCAGCCACTGGCATTGGGTCTCATGTTGTCAGAAAACTTTTGGAAGAGGGGGTTAAGGTGAGGAAATTTTTAGACTATTATTTTTAGGCGCCAACGCCCAGAGAAAATATTATCTAGTACACGCTTCCATGTCCTTACAATTTAATAACGAACACAACCACAGCAATAAATCATTATTAAATTTGGTTGTTTTGAAAGAAAATAATAATAGAAATATATATATTTTGGTGGGTGTCAAATTTCAAAATGGCTGTTTTCTTAGTCTTTTGACAGCGAATACTACTAATATATCCTATATCCTACTTCTAATACTACGAGTATAAACGTAAAAGTATGTGAGTATGGATGTATGGTTGTTACTCTTTCACGCAAAAACTACTCACTGTATTTTAATGAAACTTTACAGTAACAAGTAATACATGGGCTACCTTTTACCGCGGGAAAATCCCTCATTCCCACGGGAAAAATTGGAAGCGCGGGTGGAGCCGCAGGGCAGGAAGCTAATATTAAGAATATAAATAAAACCAAGTTCTACCTCTATGCAAAGACATTGCAAATATGTTTCAGCATGTAGCCATCATAGACATTGCTGGAGATGCGGGGAATGCTTTTCAAAATGAAATGAATTCCAAACATGGATATAACAAAGTGAAATTTTTTGAAGGCGATGTTACTGATGATGATCATTTGTTTGAAGCGTTTGATGAAACTGTCAAAGAATATGGTTATATCGACGTTGTAATCAACAATGCCGCAATCTTGAAGGACGACCTACCGTCTTATAAGAAACAAATACAACTTAATGTGGTAAGAAGATAGAAAAAATCAAACGTATTTAAGATTTGGACAGAGAGTTTGGAAGAGCCGCTTGGCTCTTCCAAACTCTCTGGATTTGGATCATAATTTGATTCCGGAATGCAAAAGATAAAGACAGCTTAATTCAACGTAGAGTTTTTAGTAACTTTTAAAAATAAATTATTATTCTGAGAACAATTTGACCGAAGACAAATTTATGATGTTGTCACATAAATATAAATAAACAAATATGAATACTTTTCCTTTCTTTTTGGGGTTCCGTAGCTAAATGGCAAAAAACGGAACCCTTATGGATTCGTCGTGTCTGTCTGTCCGTCCGGCGGCGTCCGTATGTAACAGTCACTTTTTTCCGAAACTATAAGAACTACACTGTTGAAACTTGGTATGGTAAGTAGATGTATTTTGTGAACCGCATTAAGATTTTCTTACAATATAATTGCAATAATTAAAAAAACACAATAAATTATGGGAGTTCCCCATTCTTAGAACTGAAACTCAACTACAACAACTACATAGAACTGAGACACTTCCAAAGTGGTAAAATGTCCCCGCCCCTGTAAATTCTAAAATAAGAGTATGATAAAACTAAAAAATATATTATGTACATTAACCATGCATTTATTATTTATACGAAAATTGGTTTGAACGAGATCTAGTAAGTAGTTTTTTTTAACACGTCATAAATCGTAAACCGCAATTTACCTCTCATTCAACCAACTAAATAAAAAAACAATTAAATTTCATACGGAACCCTTTATGGGCGAGTCCGACTCGCACTTGGCCGCATTTTGATAATGGCTGAACGTTTGCAGACTGGTCTTGTATCCAGCACACTTAAGGCTCTCCGGCTGATGCAGAAAGATCAGGGTGGGAAAGGAGGAATTGTTGTAAACATTTCATCTCTTCTGGCTATGTTGCGAATACCTGCATTGCCTATATATGCCGCAACAAAGTCAGCAGTGTTGATGTTCAGCAATTGTATAGGGGTGAGTATAAACACAAACTAACGCTTTGTTATTTAGTATTTTCTGCGATTAAAAGCGAGTTTTACACCATCAATTTTCGGTGTTGCACGTTTGTATCATAAAGTCAGTTTTATCAAATCCACTGAGAATATTTGTAGTACTATAGATAGTAAGCCGCTGTCTGATCTATAATTGCAATGCATTCATAAACAAACGAACATACATATTTTTACAATTAATTATTGTTAGTACCTAAGTAGGTATGGGTACATAAATCTGTTAGTCAAAAGTAAGTGAAGTACCTAAAATAAAATTAATTTTCAGCATGAAGATTTTTATGAAAAAACTGGAGTTAAAGTCCTAAAAATATTGCTAGTTTTGACGCATATTTGCAAAACCGAGCTGCTTCAACACTGGATATATTTCCAATGCAATCGTAAGTATGTTTTTTTTACAACTCCTGAATGGCTGTGTATAAATTTTCAGCTAGCTACTTCCACACTTAAGTTATTATGCTTTTTTCTCGCGATATGCATTGTATTGTGTTTGTCAAGCGATAACATAACCCTGTAACGAGGTGCATTGCTGCTACCTCGTTGCCTCGTTTCTACTTCATTTCTCATCTCATTTACCATTTATTTCTCTAAATTTGAATATTTAATTTTGGAATTCATTCAAAAATCATCCGTCAAATCATCCATTTTCATTTTCACATCTCCTTTCTCAACCTGTAAACTAGGCCTTTCATCATGTTTTAACTTTAAAATTCAATAAACGTAAATAAACGTATTTCTACTGTAATACGTGAATAAACCTTTCTATTCAGTGCTAGTGGAAAGAGTTTCATTTACCACTTCTTAGTTTTCGTCGAGATTACCACTACTTTAAGAGTTCACGCCGCAGGCTCGCCCAGGAGCAAGGCGAGCCGCATCAAATGCACCAAATACTATAGTATTTAGACACTAAATATTTTGTGGGCAAAAGCGTTCTTCGTACCTATGTGCATCTTCATTAATAGAGCGGCGCATCACATATCGCATGAAAAAGCAATTATATCATGTCATTTTGTTTCTACCGCAACACCAGTTGTAGTTAGGTTATGTAACTATGCCTTGCCACGTGCGACATCTTGGATGATTTTTGGTGGATCCAAAGTTATAAAACCGTACGGTATACATACCTACACACATTACATTACGCTTGTTTTAAAAAGCTTTGTTCTATTTTCCAGTCAAGAGATTGCAGCAGCTGGTGTGGTGAAGGCTTGCAAGAAAGGTGAAAGCGGCAGTACCTGGGTGGTGACCGGAGGGCAAATCAAGGATGCCACTTCCACCGTCAAACAAGCTTATGATTTATTAGCAACTCTGGCTTAATAGTAGATGCACTTTACGTTTAATTTTTTAAGCATAATACCTATGTTGCAGTCACTTTGGTCTTGACTTCGCCTTAAAATTATCATCTTAAAATATTGTATTATAATAAGTGTACCTTTTTGCCATATATTTTTGGTCCTACATTTGTTAACTTTCGGTTGGAAGTAAAGAAAGTTCAGGAAGCTGTTAGTATAATAAAGTTGACTGAAAATAATTGATTTCGTCATAATATAGCGTAGCTTTCCAACAGTGAAAGAATTTTTGAAATCGGTTCAGTAGTTCCGGAGCCTATGCAGTATAAACAAACAAACAATCAAATCTTTCCTCTTAATATAATTTAAAAATAAAATAATAACTAACAAAATTAATAAAGGAAGAAAAAGAAAAGAAGACAAAGTGAATTGAACACCTAAAATATGATACGCACCGCCAAGAACCCGTAGGTACATATGACGCAGATCTTGCCCCAACCGTTTACCACTTTTTTCAAAATTTGGATAACTTTTTACAAGGAAAAAATTTCAAATCTGATGAGGCAGTCAAAACCGCCTTCAAACAGTTCATAGACTCTCGCTCCCAGGATTTTTTTTCCAAAGGTATCAATGATCTGCCTATAAAATGGCGGAAGTGTATCGATAACAACGGCGCATACTTCGATTGATTAAATAATAATTTCATTAAAAAAAACTTGTTTCACTTTTTTGATACTGAACGGCAATTTCATATGTAAGGACCTAATATTTTGGCTGCCATGCCGCAGTCTGGCTGCCTTGAGCGCGCAGGCAGCTTAATAATAATAATTATTATGATGATAAAGCCGCGTTTCCACTGGACTACATTTGGTGTACAACATGTTGCCCTGCATAATTAAAGTTAGGTCAGATCAGAACTTTTGTTGAATACTACGTCAGTCGTCAATATGTTGCGCGCCAGCTAGCAACGTTGTTGCGCAATGCTGTTGTGCAATGTTGCCGTAAGATTACATAGTCAAAGTCAAAAGTCAAAGTCTAAGTGTTTATTTTTAACTTAAGGATATTTACATCACTTAGTTGCCTAGATAGATAGATACGCGGCTTCACCCATCTTTCCTACAGAGATAATGATCTATTCGTTGGAGCGAATTTTACTAAATTATCATAGATATCTTGGACTGACAACGAATTCATGTGATAAAAGTGTCACAGTTCTCAAGTATTATTCTAATACTAATCATTCAACAGTCAACACGAAAATATTATAATTAAAATGTACGAAGTAAAAGATAAAGTGTTTTTAATAACCGGTGGTGCCGCCGGTATTGGAGCTGGAGTCACCAGGGCGTTTCTGGCGGATGGAGCTAAGGTAACAAAGAAAATTCAAATATCTAGTAGAGGTAAAAACATACAGCATTTTTTTTATAAATTAGGCGTTACTGAATCCGAATTTATATGCTGTCTGTCCCATAGAAATCGGGCGCAATGTATGTTCATTAACAGCCCATATGTCCCCACCGAGGGGCTCGAGCCTACGCTGCAATCAGGGTGAATACGCCGGCCGCTGCGGGTTTGGTCAACTTCACACACAACCTTTGAATTACTTCGAAAGTGTGTGCAGGATTCCCCACGATGTTTCCCTTTACCGTAAGAGCGTCGAATAAACGTACATATGAATTCGAAAATCGAAAACACATTGGTACGTGCCGAGGTTCGAACCAGCAAACTTCCGAGTGGAAACCAACGGCCCTAGCCACTTGGCCACCGACGCTCTTATACTCGTATAATAAGTTACAAGATGCATTTTAAACTCAGATTGTGGGTTCGCTCCTTTTCTTTTTATTGGACGGAGTCCCTATACTTAATGTAAGCAAACCGCTCACCGAAAAAAAGATTTAAGTTAGCCCTTGGCTTACTTTTAATTTTTTTTTATTGAATAATCAGTTGTTGTCAGTTGAGTTGGATAATAATATTTAAGTAGTTATTTTAGTCGTGGCTAAATGTCATATTTGTTCGACGGTTAAATGAATTGTATACCAATTTTACTAATTTTAGACCGATTTTTGTGACTGTTTTATGTAGCTGTCCTTGATTTAGACGTTGCTAATGGGAAAGCTTTGGAAACCGAGTTGGCTACTAAATTCGGTGCAAAGAAAATAAAATTCTACAAGTGCGATGTGACCACCAAGGAACTGGAAGACGGCATCGACGCAGTGTGGAAGGAGTTTGGATACATCGACTGCGTTGTCAACTGCGCGGGTATCATGAATGACAGTCCACACATGTTTGTGAAGGAGATTGAAGTCAATGTAGTAAGTGCATCTAATGTAATTTATGTCATTAATTACTATAATTTTAATTAAAATCCGTCACATTATCAGCCGGAACCACACAGGACGATACAAACGCGCGCGGCAGGAGCGCGCTCCACATCAGGAGCGTTTGGTATACCGCGATCCACAGGAGCGCGCGCTCCTTTTCGCTAGTTTGTAAAAGTGCCTCGCCCCTTGGTGTAGCAGATTATTGCAGAGCGCTCGATCAAAACTCCATAGCGAGTGAGAATTAAACTGTAAGCGGATCAGTGTGGATCGGCTGGACTGTGTTGGAGCGGCGGCGATACAGTCTCTCGAAGTCTATACCAGTAAATTATGATCGCAGGATCTTAGGATCGTCTGGTGTGGTTCCGGCTATTGAACAGTGGGCGGTTTATTTTACTTTGTTATCTAAGAAAGAGGACTTTGAGCAATTATTTATTACTAGCGACCCGCCCCGGCTCCGCACGGGAAAATGGTTATTGTGGGTTATCCTCAAGTATATTAAGCATGTATTATACACATAAACCTTCCTCTCTATCTATTAAATAAAACCGCATCAAAATCCGTTGCGTAGTTTTAAAGATTTAGGCATACATAGGGACATAGGGACAGAGAAAGCGACTTTGTTTTATATTATGTAATGATTTTAATGGAGAATATTCACAAAATGTAACGTGAAGTATGTAACCCTGTATTTTAAAAATAAATACCAACCGTGTGTTTTCAGACTGCGTTAATCAGAAGTTCAATGAAAAGCTTTGAGATGATGA
Source organism: Teleiodes luculella (assembly GCA_948473455.1). NCBI lineage: Eukaryota > Metazoa > Arthropoda > Insecta > Lepidoptera > Gelechiidae > Teleiodes > Teleiodes luculella. The sequence goes on from OX419586.1 coordinate 11,995,406, forward strand.
GTAAGGAGAAGGGAGGTAGAGGCGGTACAATCATTAACATTTCTTCGATTACCGCGTTGTTCCGATGCATCGCCGTGCCCGTCTATGCAGCAACTAAGAGTGCTGTGTTGCAGTTTACTAACTGCCTTGGGGTGAGCGAATATTTTGATTATGATTTTATCTAAGTGCACAATACAATGGTTTATTAGTTTTTTAATAATTTTGAATTTTTAAAAGTCGGTGTCTAGTGGCTAGTCTCTTATTTTCCATCTAGGAGCCGCTAATAAATTATAAATTCAGACATAATAGGTACTTCCTTATATACAGTATAAGCAAGTATTAAATTTAAGATTAAATTATCGTGCACTAGTTTTCCGACCCGCGGCTCCGCCCGCGTTAACCATTTTGCTCGTGGGAATGAGGTACCCGCGATAAAAAGTAGCCTATGTGTTATTCTAATGTATAAGCAAGATTACTGTAAAGTTTCATTAAAATCCATTCAGCAGTTTTGCGTGAAAGAGTAACAAACATACATCCATTCATACTCACAAACTTTCGCGTTTATAATATTGGTAGGATGAGTTGTCCCCAAGCCCCATATATTTATTGTTGTTATGGTTGCCTGGTAGAAATTGCTACTCAGCAATAAGGCCGCCTACATGTACACTTTCGTTCTTTTTTTGTGAATTTACTGATTCTATTATTTCTAGTGTGCAATAAAGTATATTCTATTCAAATTAGCTCGATAAGAAGAATGCCGAAGTTGATGATAATTTAAAAATAATTTGGTCTAGAACATTAAAGATTACGTTGCAGTCGATGTTTTTGTTTACAGGTGGAACCGTATTACTCTCGGTCAGGTGTCAGGATGATCGCCATCTGTTTCGGTACTACCGACACCACTTTGCTGCAAAGCTACAAGTATAGCGGTATCAGCAAAGAATATACCTTTCTCGTTGATAATGACATGAAGAATTCTGTTTTTCAAAAGTAAGATTCTTAATTGATTTCTTAATTTAAAAAAGTCGGTCAACTGCGAGTTGAACTCGCCTGGAAAGGGTTCTGTCCGTACAAAGTTCTTTATCATCAACTGAAACAATTGGACTGATTGAGTTCAAGTGCACGCATGGCAAATCCGTGACCCAGACGGACTTGACTTGACGGAGTCTATGTTCTTTCCCAAAGTCTATTCTATCTTTGTACTAAGTTTCATCAAAATTAGTTCAGTAGTTTCGAAGTCAATTCAATCATTAGGAATATTTTTGGTAATTTTGTTACACCTAGCGTTACATTATTGGAGTTAATTATATTAAGGACCCCTATTTAAAAAAAATTGCGTATGTTACCCGGGGATAGTGTAGCTTTCCAACAGTTAAATGAAATTTGAAATCGGTTAAGTAGTTTCGGAGCCTATTCAATGCAAACAAACAGTCAAATCTTTCCTCTTTATAATGTTAGTATAGAAGTAGAGACTAGCTATACACACTTTGACAAAAAATAGATAAAAAATAAGGAGGCACAATACAAAGAAAAATAAATAAAAATAAAATCAAAATACTGGAGCAAAACAGCGTAATAATAAAAAAAACTTTTTTTTATTTTCAGGCCGGAGTCTGCAGTGAATGGTTTGGTTGAAGCCTACAAGCGCGGCTCAGGCGCAAGCACCTGGCTTATCCACGCTGACAAACCGGCCGAAGACATCTCCAAAAATGTGGAAAAATCATATGAAATCCTCAGTCAAGGATTTCTGTAAAGTTAGGAACAAAAAGGATCTAACCACAAAAAGGAAAACCGGAAAACACGTGTCTAACAAATCATACAAAACTTTTTTGACAAACGTTTAACGTGTATTTTTTTGTGGTAAAACAATAAAATAAAGATGGGTGATAAAATCTATCTTGCTACTCAATTTATATGATTAGATTAGCCTTATATTTTCAGGGTCATCCTTCAACTCTATCCCATCGACTTTTTACATTATCTGCAAACAGATAAGGAAGAAAAATAAAATTAAAAATTATTTTCAAAACTCATGGTACAAAATAATAATCTAGACTAAACATAACAGTTTACAAAATAAATATTAAAATAATGGTGTGTTTGTTATTCCAAGGCGAGGCCTCAAAGTTTAACCAAAGAGATGCAATTCGTATGTAACATCCATAGAAAATAATCTACCTCGCCTAAAGGGTTCCAGCAGGATGTTTTTAATTTCGTTTTTATTTCAAATATTAAAAGGTTTTACGAAAATGTTTTAGAGCCTCCCTCAATCTGTGCGAGAGAATGTGAATAAACAAGCACAATGTTACTTTCTGCATTGACGCCATAACTGAAAAAAAAATCCAGGTAGATTAATTTAAATTTAGTACTTTTTTCTAACAATAAGTGTATTATCCACCACTCAAACTTTTAGGCCGGGACTCCACTAAAGCGGAGCGGAGCGGAGATGTCTCATTTTTCTATAGAATCTGGTGCCGCAATCTCAAAACGTACAGATGTTGCTTTACTATTCTAGTTTAGTAGGCACTTACTCCTATAACGTTAAAATGAAGTGTTTTTTATACATTAAAATAGTTTTACCGGCTTGTAGTATGAAACGGTTCTATACAAAAATAGATAGATACTCGTAGGTATGAATGTATGCAGAATTAATAAAGTGTCAAAGATTGCTATCGTATACATTATATTATCTATATAAAATGTGATAATTTCGTGATAAAATAAAAAAAATTAAAATAGGTGTTCTGTGCCGCGTAATTGCCCATCCAGTTTACAAATTTTCAATATAAATAAAAAAATATGCACGTGTTATTTGTTACTTAAACCGCGGCATAGGTAAAATAAAATTTAATAGGTAAATGGTCAGAACAGAACACTCGACTTTGTATGGGTACAAAATGTTTTTTTACCTTTTCTACCGATGAGTTTCGTCTGTCTGTTAAATTTGGTCATTAACTATCGGACATTATTTTCTTTTACACACGACTTATCTCTATAGATTAGTGCATTTTAGTACATTATCTAGATATAAATTATCATATAAAAGTAATATTTGGATAGTAACTGACTGCACCTGCGTGCGCCTTAAAAAAAGTTCATTTTTGAAAATAAGAAATGATAGACCTAAAAGATAAAGTGGCGTTAATAACTGGCGCAGCCACTGGCATTGGATCTCATGTTGTCAGAAAACTTTTGGAAGAAGGGGTTAAGGTGAGGATCCTTTTTTAACTTTTATTTTTAGTCGCTTACTGTGGCCAATTAGCAACAAAAACTGTGAAAAATAATAAATATATTTTGTTCGGTACTCGCTTCACATCACAACTTAAAAAACATTATAAAGACCTTGGTCCTTACAATTGTTATTATAATGGACACAGCAAACTAATTATTAAAGTTAATGTAGCATCTGCTCTGAAAGAAAATTAGAATCAAAATATATTTCGGTGTTGATAAAATTTCAATAAGTATGGCTGGTGTCTTACAGCCTTTTGAAAGTAAATATGAGATTATCTCTTGTCACAGTGTTTCTGGAGCTAAATAATTGTTGAGGCCAAAGCATGGCTAAATACAAGTGAAACAAAGCAAAATTCTACTTCTATGCATTACAAATATGTTTCAGCATGTAGCCATCATAGACATTGCTGGAGATGCGGGGAATGCTTTTCAAAATGAAATGAATTCCAAACATGGATATAACAAAGTCAAATTTTTTGAAGGCGATGTTACGGATGATGATCATTTGTTTGAAGCGTTTGATGAAACTGTCAAAGAATATGGTTATATCGACGTAGTAATCAACAATGCCGCAATCTTAAACGACGCCCTATATAAGAAACAAATACAACTTAATGTGGTAAGAAGATAATATATAAAAAAAATATATTTGAGGTTTGGATTATAATTTTATTAAAGAACAGAAATGTATATTTAAACTACTTTAAATATTTTTGTAGCCTAAAACAATTTTGACCACAGACAAATTTATGTTGTCTGTATTGTCTGTTGTGGTGTATTCAGGTCATGGACTTAGTAACAGAGTTACACAATAAACAATTCAGGTAAACCCCTTTCTTTTCGATATTGACTGAACCTTTGCAGACTAGTCTTATATCCAGCACGCTTAAGGCTCTCCGGTTGATGCAGAAAGATCAGGGTGGGAAAGGAGGAATTGTTGTAAACATTTCATCTATTGCGGCTATGACGCGGACAGCTCTAATGCCTATATATGCCGCAACAAAGTCAGCAGTGTTGATGTTCAGCAATTGTATAGGGGTGAGAATAAACACAAATGCTTTCTTAAATGCCTAGGAATTAACAAACGGACATGCATATTTTTACTATTATTTATTGTTAGTATGTATGTACAGTAGCCAGCACATGCGGCTGGACATATTGACCTTGAGAGCACCCGTATTCCGTAGAGGTAGAGGTGAATTTCGTAGTGGGAATGTCCAACCGCATTTGCTGGCTTCTGTACCTAAGTATGGGTACTTAAACTGTTAGCCCTAAGTAAGTGAAGTATTTAAAATAAAATGAATTTTCAGCATGAAGATTATTATGAAAGAACTGGAGTTAAAGTGATCACTGTAGCATTTGGCGTTACAAATACTCCAATGGTTGAACTTAAAAATATTGCCAGTTTTGACGCATATTTGCTAAACCTAACTGCTACAGCACTGGATATATTTCCATATCAGTCGTAAGTATGTTTTTTCTTGTACACCTCTTAATTAATGGCTGTGGCATAAAGTTTATTTTATAATTATTTATCTATACAGTCTTCATCTCAAACAGACACCAAATATGTAAATAGTATAAAACGTTTCATTTAAATTTAAGATTAATTGATCCAGGCGTCGCGTCGCACACTGGAAACCGTTCATACAAGTCTATGCTCATAAAAAAAAAAATACGGAAAAATATTTTTTCAAAATCAAGAATTGCTTGGCGTTAATTTTAACCAGATAGCGTACGCGCGAACTTTGAGCCGATGTACTACAAAGTTGATTGCAGTTAATGACTTATTCTTGATGCATGTTGTGTATTAGATCCTTACATCTGCCTTTTTTTAGATAAATGATCTAATTACCCAAATTTCAAATTTCGAGTTATGAGCTGGCGGGCCCAGTGTGTGTCGCCTCTATCAAGTTGTGATGAATCTTTATTGTACTTCTACACTTAATGCTAGTTTTAGTTATGTTATGTAACTTTAGTTGCCACGTTTGACATCTTGGATGATTTTGGTGGATCCTAAATTATAAAACGATACGGTATTGGATACACATTACACGTGTTGTAAAAAACTTTATTCTATTTTCCAGTCAAGAGATTGCAGCAGCTGGTGTGGTGGAGGCTTGCAAGAAAGGTGAAAGCGGCAGTACCTGGATGGTGACCGGAGGGCAAATCAAGGATGCCACTTCCACCGTCAAACAAGCTTTTGATTTATTGGCAACTCTGGCTCAATAATACATGCAATTTATTTACGTTTAAATTTTTAAGCATATGTTGCAGTCTTACTGAGTCTTGACATCATCGCCTTGAAATTATTGTATTAAAATATTGTATTATAATAAGTGTACCTTTATGCCACATATTTTTACTCCTACATTTGTTAACTTTCCGTTGGAAGTAAAGAAAGTTCAGGAAGCTGTTATTATAATAAAGTTGACTGAAAATAATTGATTTCGTCATATAGCATAGCATAGAATTTTTGAAATTGGTTTAGTAGTTTCGGAGCCTATTCGGTATAAACAAACAAACAATCAAATTCCTCTTAATTTAATTTAAAAATAGAATAATAAATAACAATAATATTAAAGGAAGAAAAAGAAAAGAAGACAAAGTGAATTGAACACCTAAAATATGTGACGCACCCCCATACATACATATTTTGGCTGCCATGCCGCAGTCTGGCTGCCTTGAGCGCAGGGAGCCTAATAATAATATTATGATGACAAAGCCACGTTTCCACTGGACTACATTTGGTGTACAACATGTTGCCCTGCATATTAAAAGTTAGCGCAGAACTTTTGTTTAACACTACGTCAGTCGTCGACATGTTGCGCGCCAGCTAGCAACGTTGAGCGCTGCTGTTGTGCAATGTTGCCATAAAATTACATACATAAAAGTCAAAAGTCAAAGTCTAAGTGTTTATTTTTAACTTTAGGATATTTACATGACTTATCTAACTTAGATAATCTAAGTCAGTTAGGTTCATTATTATTTTGTGGCGACTTCAGAAATTTGGCTGTCTTCTGTGGAGTTTCCACAGGCATTGCATCCTTTCGATTTTTTTTTACAAGTTTTTTTTTTTTATACAGTTTTATTAGTATAACAAAGAGTGCAAACGAAATATACAATTAGAGGAAGGCAACCAGTTAAAGTAGAAAAACTAATCTATATAACCAATTAATCTATCACAAGCACAACTGGTAATCGACTAGAGCAGACCAGACATGTTGGGCGTCATAGTTGCCTAGATAGATAGATACGCGGCTTCACCGATCTTTTCTATAGATATAATGATCTAATTCGTTGAAGCGATTTTTACTAAATGCCCATTATCGTAAATATCTTGGACTGACAACGAATTTGATAAAAGTGCCACAGTTCTCAAGTGTTATTCTGAGACTAATCATTCAACAGTCAACACGAAAATATTGTAACTAAAATGTACGAAGTAAAAGATAAAGTGTTTTTAATAACCGGTGGTGCCGCCGGTATTGGAGCTGGAGTCACCAGGGCGTTTCTGGCCGATGGAGCTAAGGTAACAAAGAAAAATCAAATATCTAGTAGAGGTAAATACGTACAGCATTTTTTTTTATAAACTCGGCGTTATTGCGTCATGTCACTATGTCGTGTTCTGAAACCTTTTAAGCTTCCCGCGTGTTACGTAGTACCCTGAAATCAGGGTGAATACGCCTTAGTCTACCACGCTGGCCCAGTGCGGGTTGGTCAACTTCACACACAACCTGAATTACTTCGCAATTGTGTGCAGGTTTCCCCACGATGTTTTCCTTCACCGTAAGAGCGTCGAATAAATATACAATGAATTCGAAAATCGAAAACACATTGGTACGTGCCGAGGTTCAAACCAGCAATCTTCCGATTGGAAATCAACGGCCCTAGCTACTTGGCCACCGACGCTCTTATGTATGTTACAAGATGCATTGTAAACTCAGATTGTGGGTTCGCTCCTTTTAATTTTTATTGGACGGAGAGTCCCTATACGATGCCCTATACTTAATGTAAGCAAACCGCTCACCGAAAAAATGATTTAAGTTAGCCCTTGGCTTACCGATTTATGTAACTGTTTCCAGCATGTAGCTGTCCTTGATTTAGACGTTGCTAATGGGAAAGCTTTGGAAACTGAGTTGGCTACTAAATTCGGTGCAAAGAAAATAAAATTCTACAAGTGCGATGTGACCACCAAGGAACTGGAAGACGGCATTGACGCAGTGTGGAAGGAGTTTGGATACATCGACTGCGTTGTCAACTCTGCCGGTATCCTGAATGACAGTCCACACATGTTTGTGAAGGAGATTGAAGTTAATGTAGTAAGTGAAGCTTATGTAACTTAATTAAAATACGTCACGTAATTAGCCGGAACCACACCGGACGATCCAACGGAGCGGGAGCGTTGGGAGCGTTTGTTATAATTGTGCCTCACGTGATTCAAAGGACCGCACGCTTCTTGTCGCGAGTGATCCGTTGGTAAAGGTGCCTCGCCCCTTGGTGTGGCAGATTATTGCGGAGCGCACGATTAAAACTCTATAGCGAGCGAGAATTCAACTGGAAGTGGATCGGTGTGGATCGGCTGGAGTGTGTTGAGCGGCGCAGCAGTCTCTCGCATGCAGTCGCATTGAGTCTACACCAGTACGATTGTGATCGCAGGATCGTCTGGTGTGGTTCGGCTATTGAGCAGTTGGCAGTATCTTTTACTTTGTTATCTAAGAGGACTTTGACTTTAAGCAATTATTTATTTTTTAATGGAAAAAATGATCAGAGATATTTACAAAATACGTCAAGACAATCTAGTTAAGTAAGTAAGTAATATGTTTATTTCCTTTGCAATTATAACAGAATCTTGGTATACGCTTTACTTATGTATGACTAATTATAAAATTATTATACTTACTAGGATTCCGTGTATTTTAGGATTTTTAGGACCTCAGCATATTTTTATTTTAGGTAAAAATACATACCTTGTGTTTTCAGACTGCGTTAATCAGAAGTTCAATGAAATGCTTTGAGATGATGAGTAAGGAGAAGGGGGGTAAAGGCGGTACAATCATCAACATTTCTTCGGTTGCCGCGTTGTTCCGATCCAATGCCCTGCCCATCTATGCAGCTACTAAGACTGCTGTGTTGCAGTTTACTAACTGCCTTGGGGTGAGCGAATAATTTTGATTATGATTTAATTTAAGTGCACCATACAACGGCTTATTAGTTTTTTAATAATTTTGGATTTTTAAAGTCGGTGTACAAGTGGCTAGGCTCTTATATTCCATCTGGGAGCCGTTTATTATATACATTTAGACATTTAAGTATATAAGCAAGTATTTATTTATATATTATATATATTAGGATTAAATTATCATGTACTGTCTGCCCGCGGCTACGGCCGCGTTGTTTTTCAACTTTTCCATAATAATTTTTAACTATCCTACGGGTACTCTTAGAATTTCCTCGATTAAAAGTATCTAAGATGTTGACCGGGGATATAAGGTACCACCATGCAAAATTTCATTTAAATCAGCCGAACAGTTTCGGAGATTAGTCCGTACGAACATTTAAAAACTTAGAACATTTTACTTTTTTAACCCGTTTCCCGTAGGAATGAGATATTTTCCCGAAACTATCTAAGATATTGACCAGGCATATAAGGTACCACAATGTAAAATTTCATTCAAATCGGTCCAACAGTTTCGGAGATTAGCCCGTACAAACAGACAAACAGAGAAACAAAAAAAAAGAAAAAAATGTGGATGTTCTATAATATCACTTCTTACATCTGACTTGGTTTTTAGCATTTTTTTTCTATGTACAGATTTTCTACAGTTTTATTATGTATAGAGAAGAAGATGAAATGTCCCCAAAAAAAAAATTAACAATTTGGTCTAGAACATTGAAGATTATCTTGCAGTCGATTTTTTTTTATTACAGGTGGAACCGTACTACTCTCGGTCTGGTGTCAGGATGATCGCCATCTGTTTCGGAGCTACTGACACTTCTTTGCTGCATAGCAACAAGTATAGCGGCATCAGCAAAGAATATACCTATCTCCTTGATAACGACGTGAAGACTTTTGTTTTTCAAAAGTAAGATTCTTTATTTACTTCATAGTTTAAAAAAGCCGGTCTAGTGCGAGTTGCACTCGCCTGGAAAGGGTTCCGTACAAACAAATTTCTTCATTATCAGCTGAAACAATTGGACTGATTGAGTTCAATTTTGGTACACGCACGAATGCAATCCGTAACCCAGACGGACTTGACTTGACGGATGATCTTTCTCAAGGTCTATTTTATCTCTGTAACAAGTTTCATCAAAATCGACTCAGTAGTTTCGGAGCCGATCCAATCATTAGGACACTCATGTTGACACATACGACACCAATCATCAAATAAATAAATTAGCAATATTTTTGGTAATTTTTAGGGTTCCGTAGCCAAATGGCAAAAAACGGAACCCTTATAGATTCGTCATGTCTGTCTGTCTGTCTGTCTGTCTGTCTGTCCGTCCGTCCGTCCGTATGTTACAGCCACTTTATTCCGAAACTATAATACCTATACTGTTGAAACTTGGTAGGTAGATGTATTCTGTGAACCGCATTAAGATTTTCTTACGAAAATGGAAAAAAAACAATAAATTTAGGGGGTGCCCATACATAGAACTAAAACTCAAAAAAAATTTTTTCGTCAAACCCATACGTGTGGGGTATCTTTGGATAGGTCTTCAAAAATGATATTTAGGTTCCTAATAACATTTTTTTCTAAACTGAATGGTTTGCGCGAGAGACGCTTCCAAAGTGGAAAAATGTGTGTCCCCCCCCCTCTAACTTCTAAAATAAGATAATGATATTAAAAAATATATATGATGTGCACTACCATGAAAACTTCCAACGAAAATTGGTTTGAACGAGATCTAGTAAGTAGTTTTTTTTTAATACGTCATAAATCGTAAACCGCAATTTACCTTTCACTATTATTAAAACATCGATCGAAGTTACAACGAACTACAAAAACTTTTATATTATGTTACTGGCTGCTATGGAACCCTTCATGGGCGATTCCTACTCGCACTTGGCCGCTTTTTTATTTACACCTTGGGGTACATTATTGAAGTTTTAGTAAAGATCCTATATAGTCCCTATCTATATAGATCCAATTACCCGGGGTAGCTTCCCAACATTAAAATATATTTTGAAATCGGTTCTGTAGTTTCGGAGCCTATTCCATGCAAACTCTTCACAATATTAGTATAGAAGTATAAACAGCTATACACACTTTGACGAAAATAGACAAACAACAGAAAAAGCAAAAAAAAAACAGCAATATTAAAAAAAAATGTTATTTTTTTATTTTCAGGCCGGAGTCTGCAGTGAATGGTTTGGTTGAAGCCTACAAGCGCGGCTCAGGCGCAAGCTCCTGGCTTATCCACGCTGACAAACCGGCCGAAGACATCTCCAATAATGTGGAAAAATCATATGAAATCCTCAGTCAAGGATTTCTGTAAAGTTAGAAACAAAAAGTATCTAACCACAAAAAGGAAAACCGGAAAACACGTGTCTAAAAAATAATACAAAACTTTTTACACAAACGTTTAACGTGTAATTTTTGTGGTAAGACAATAAAGATGGGTGATAAAATCTATCGTGCTACTCAATTTATATGATTTGATTAGCCTTATATTTTCAGGGTCATCCTTCAACTCTATCCCATCGACTTTTTACATTATCTGCAAACAGATAAGGAAGAAAAATAAAATTAAAAATTATTTTCAAAACTCATGGTACAAAATAATAATCTAGACTAAACATAACAGTTTACAAAATAAATATTAAAATAATGGTGTGTTTGTTATTCCAAGGCGAGGCCTCAAAGTTTAACCAAAGAGATGCGATTCGTATGTAACATCCATAGAAAATTATCTACCTCGCCTAAAGGGTTCCAGCAGGATGTTTTTAATTTCGTTTCGATTTCAAATATTAAAAGGTTTTACGAAAATGTTTTAGAGCCTCCCTCAATCTGTGCGAGAGAATGTGAATAAACAAGCACAATGTTACTTTCTGCATTGACGCCATAACTGAAAAAAAAAATCCAGGTAGATTAATTTAAATTTAGTACATTTTTCTAACAATAAGTGTATTATCCACCACTCAAACTTTTAGGCCGGGACTCCACTAAAGCGGAGCGGAGCGGAGATGTCTCATTTTTCTATAGAATCTGGTGCCGCAATCTCAAAACGTACAGATGTTGCTTTACTATTCTAGTTTAGTAGGCACTTACTCCTATAACGTTAAAATGAAGTGTTTTTTATACATTAAAATAGTTTTACCGGCTTGTAGTATGAAACGGTTCTATACAAAAATAGATAGATACTCGTAGGTATGAATGTATGCAGAATTAATAAAGTGTCAAAGATTGCTATCGTATACATTATCTATATAAAATGTGATAATTTCGTGATAAAATAAAAAAAATAAAAATAGGTGTTCTGTGCCGCGTAATTGCCCATCCAGTTTACAAATTTTCAATATAAATAAAAAAATATGCACGTGTTATTTGTTACTTAAACCGCGGCATAGGTAAAATAAAATTTAAAAGGTAAATGGTCAGAACAGAACACTCGACTTTGTATGGGTACAAAATGTTTTTTTACCTTTTCTACCGATGAGTTTCGTCTGTCTGTTAAATTTGGTCATTAACTATCGGACATTATTTTCTTTTACACACGACTTATCTCTATAGATTAGTGCATTTTAGTACATTATCTAGATATAAATTATCATATAAAAGTAATATTTGGATAGTAACTGACTGCACCTGCGTGCGCCTTAAAAAAAGTTCATTTTTGAAAATAAGAAATGATAGACCTAAAAGATAAAGTGGCGTTAATAACTGGCGCAGCCACTGGCATTGGATCTCATGTTGTCAGAAAACTTTTGGAAGAAGGGGTTAAGGTGAGGATCCTTTTTTAACTTTTATTTTTAGTCGCTTACTGTGGCCAATTAGCAACAAAAACTGTGAAAAAGAATAAATATATTTTGTTCGGTACTCGCTTCACATCACAACTTAAAAAACATTATAAAGACCTTGTCCTTACAATTGTTATTATAATGGACACAGCAAACTAATTATTAAAGTTAATGTAGCATCTGCTCTGAAAGAAAATTAGAATCAAAATATATTTCGGTGTTGATAAAATTTCAATAAGTATGGCTGGTGTCTTACAGCCTTTTGAAAGTAAATATGAGATTATCTCTTGTCACAGTGTTTCTGGAGCTAAATAATTGTTGAGGCCAAAGCATGGCTAAATACAAGTGAAACAAAGCAAAATTCTACCTCTATGGATTACAAATATGTTTCAGCATGTAGCCATCATAGACATTGCTGGAGATGCGGGGAACGCTTTTCAAAATGAAATGAATTCCAAACATGGATATAACAAAGTGAAATTTTTTGAAGGCGATGTTACGGATGATGATCATTTGTTTGATGCGTTTGATGAAACTGTCAAAGAATATGGTTATATCGACGTAGTAATCAACAATGCCGCAATCTTAAACGACGCCCTATATAAGAAACAAATACAACTTAATGTGGTAAGAAGATAATATATAAAAAAAATATATTTGAGGTTTGGATTATAATTTTATTAAAGAACAGAAATGTATATTTAAACTACTTTAAATATTTTTGTAGCCTAAAACAATTTTGACCACAGACAAATTTATGTTGTCTGTATTGTCTGTTGTGGTGTATTCAGGTAACATAGTTACACAATAAACAATTCAGGTAAACCCCTTTCTTTTCGATATTGACTGAACCTTTGCAGACTGGTCTTGTATCCAGCACGCTTAAGGCTCTCCGGTTGATGCAGAAAGATCAGGGTGGGAAAGGAGGAATTGTTGTAAACATTTCATCTATTGCGGCTATGACGCGGACAGCTCTAATGCCTATATATGCCGCAACAAAGTCAGCAGTGTTGATGTTCAGCAATTGTATAGGGGTGAGAATAAACACAAATGCTTTCTTAAATGCCTAGGAATTAACAAACGGACATGCATATTTTTACTATTATTTATTGTTAGTATGTATGTACCTAAGTATGGGTACTTAAACTGTTAGCCCTAAGTAAGTGAAGTATTTAAAATAAAATGAATTTTCAGCATGAAGATTATTATGTAAGAACTGGAGTTAAAGTGATCACTGTAGCATTTGGCGTTACAAATACTCCAATGGTTGAACTTAAAAATATTGCCAGTTTTGACGCATATTTGCTAAACCTAACTGCTACAGCACTGGATATATTTCCATATCAGTCGTAAGTATGTTTTTTCTTTTACACCACTTAATTAATGGCTGTGGCATATGATTTATCTGAATCATGTAAATATTAGATACAGGTATGTAGATTTATTCTTATAAGTCAAATGATAGTATAGTTATTTTTAGAACCTGTTCGTTACAATTATGTATTCTTTTAGTATACGGAAATATATAAAAAAAATATTTTTTCTCAAAATGCGCAAAGTTCTCCAACTGTTTTACATGATTTTATTATCTGTGATACCTATGAATTCATGTTACGACTTTGAAAATAAAAATTGCAAATTTTCGAAAAAAAAATCATTTTTTTATTTACGTCTATGAAAAATTACGATCTATTTGTAAAAAACTACTATATGATCGATTGACCTTTATGTATTGTATATTAAATCTGCATACCTGTATCTTATATTGGCATTATTCTGACAAATCATAAATGCTGAAAACCATTAAAAATATTTGTTCAAAACGAAGAACGGATTAGCGTTATTATTAACAAACAACGTACGCGGAACTTTGAGCCGATGTACTACAAAGTTGATTGCAGTTAATGACTTATTAGATCCTTACATCTGCCTTTTTTTTATGTGGTTCTACTTAGCGGGGCTACTTGAGCTAGACTTACAAAACTAATAACAGTCGTTTATTTACTCATGTACCTCATTAATTCATTGGATAGATGCAACGTACCTTAACTGTTTTGACAGGGATGACGAAAAACCACCCTATCCATCCAGCGGGGCCCTCGGCTGTATGAAGCCCGAATTACATAAAAATAATACGAATTGTAACGTTACCCAGTGTACTTTTCTATTTACGTATTAATTCTGGGGGATATTGGATATAACAGAAGAAATGGAGCAAGAAAGTTTTGTCTGCCTAGCGGGAACCTCTCTAAGTTGAAGCAATACAAGTATAAAAAGAACACTATTATTAGGTATTACAAATGTACCCCTCATTTACTACTTTTTTTAGATAATAGAAGTACTTTACATTATTCTAGAAATAAAAATGAGAAGATGTTTTACATTTTGCAAAAAACAATATGAAGAAAAAATGTGGGTAGGCGTTAAATATAAGAATAAAACAATATAATCTACAACACTTAATTTTAGCAATGAGGGTAGTTATGACAAACACAGTTGCGTTGCACGATGTATGTTAGAAACACGGTTAGTATCATAGATCTGTTGTATTGTGTGGTAGTAATAGTAAAAATAAATGGGAATGTTTTACATTTTGCAAAAAGACTACATAAATTATAAATATAGGTACCTATGTGTGCGTTTAGTATGATCAATGAGACAGATTTATGCGTAAGCTGAGAGTTTGTCCTTACCCAGTACTCCATAGTAGCAGTACAGGCTTTCAGGCCTATGCGATAATTTTATACCAATGTAAGCAAATATAGATAAATTAAGCAATAGTTTAAGTTTTTTTGTTAATATTTAAATTATTTCTCTAACATCAGTACCTATCTCAATATTCACAAGATACCCATTTGTAATTATGCACCAAACTCCACACAATCAGATGGGGCAAGGGTGCGATCGCGGCAAAGATACGTCGCCGTAGAAAACCGAAGCAGCGGCAACTATTTGGTATTCTGTGGCAGCGGCGAGGAAGCGACGTCGTCGTTGTGTGAAAAATAAAAATACAGGAAAGTTATTTGACTTATGTATTACAAAACGTTTGTACAACAAAAATGATTGTAAAATACAATAAATCAAACAAATAGAAAATACGGTAAGTATGTAATACTGTACATAATCTATTTATTGTCGGACGTAAATTAAACAATGTGCTATGATTTTATGTTTACTGTTGCTTACTTTCTTAACCGCTGTATCTAAATCGTTATAAGATTCCCATTTGTTATTTATTCTTCGTAAGCAGTGAGCTATGTAGTGGCCTACACCACCTGAAATAGCTGGACAGTATTGAATCACAGACACCAATTTATAAGACTCTTTATTTTTCAAAAACAACGTATTAGGAACTGCCGACAAATGTATTTTATTTATACCATTAAGATCCAGTGCAATAATATCGTTTAAACTGTATGTCAATTTACGGACACCTATACAGTCAGTGTTACACGTTTGGCCATCAAATGTTATGCCTTCATTAATCGCTTCATTTAAAAAAGTAATACCGCGTTGTTGCAATAGATCGAATTTAATAGGCACCAGAGGAACTTTTCGTAAACTATCATCAGATTGACAATCAGGTTGATTACATTTCTTTTTAGAAACTGCACTATGAAAGTATTCATAAATTACCTTTTCAAAAATATGAGCTACATTGGTGTGGCAGTCATAAGTCATATTTGAATTAATTTTAAAATTTTTACTTAGTATATTAGACCGAAGATCATAAATCACAGAGTCTAACTCGTTTTGTGCGACAGCTCGAATCAATTTGTTGAAATCATTGTCTACTTGTGAATAGCTGGAATTAACTGAGGCATAATCTGTAAATGCAACAGCAAAAGACTGTATTACCGCATCAAATGCACAGGTATTTACAATATGTACAAGATTATTATTTTTATGTATGATATTACCATTTTTAAGCAAACATATTTTTTTGTTCACTGTTCGTGCATTCGATTCTATTTGTTGTTTTGTTTTATTTTTTTTAATTAGACCACGCCAGTTTTCACAATTTGATGGGTCTTCTAAAAATACCGATTCATCTGAAAACATTTTTTCTTTCTTGGACTGTTTTCTTTTTCGATTATCTTTTTTGACAATTTTGTCTCGAGAAATGTGTTCTGAAAGATTACTTAGCGCTACTTTTAAACTTCCAGCCAAAAAATCAAAATGTTTCACCAAGAAGTCATCTACGCGGATCTTTTTTTCATTCCTCAGCAAATTTGTTTTTATATCCTTGAATTGACTCTCAACATTGCTACTACTTGGATTATAGTTACTATTTTTAAATAAAGGGCACATTACATTAGAATATAATGGCAATCTTGACACAACACGCTTGATGACATTTAGTAGACCAGGCTGATAATATTGATTAACCTTGTCACCCAATAATTGTTCTTCTCCTAAGATAAGTAGCAATGTTTGTCTGTCTATAAAGTCGGTCATCCAGGCGGGAAAATATACCTTTTTACTGTTAACTTGGGTATAAAATATACTTTGTATTTGGATACATCCCACAGTTTCAGTATTTTCAATGATATTTTTAATAACAGAAGATTCGGAAGACGTATCTAGCTTCATTTCATTTTGTAAATGGTATAGTCGATTTAAAAATTGCCCACATGAAGTGATTTCACCATTTGGTGTATATCCGCTATATTGATGCATGACTACAACGATCATATCGAGAATAACAATTTTGATCAAATCATAATTGAGACACTCTTTAATTAGCTTAAAGCAGTTAATGTAAAATTTTTTGACATTGTAAGGAGTGTCATCAAAACATGGGAGTGTATTCAATGAATGCATGAAGTGAGATGTATCCAATCTCACAAAACATGACGGCAAATAATCAACATTTTCTTCTAATGTCTGAAAACACTTCTCAATGTAATCTTTGGTTGAGGGTAATTTAGTAAAGACTTTTACTATGGCACTAATAAGTGCTGCTGAATCGTCAGTGACAGTTTCATTTGGCTGACGCATGGCGTCTATCCACGATTCAAGCCATCGTGCTATACTTTCTGTAGTATGGACTTCTGATAGCATTTGAACAACAGGAACACTGACATAATTTTCAGAATACACGAGTCCAGTGTACAGAAAAATATGTTTTGCATTATTTGGGCCTAAAAAGTATTTATCTGTTTTATCACTTTGTCCTATATTTTTACATATTGAGCCAGTGGCATCAATACATAAACAAATACTTTGTTTTTTTTGAAGTTTTTTATAATACATGACTTGTGACTGAGACCAATAATATAAAAAAAACGGCTTCGCCGATATTTGCTGTATAAATGTAGAAAACGGTGATAATGTACATAATTTACAAAGACTCAAGATCGGATTTTTGTGCAGTACATTTTCTTGTCGAGATTCATATTTTATTTGAGATAATTGCTTCAATTTTGGCAGATGAGGTGGTTCTTGAAAATCTTCTTCGTTTAATCGATCTTTATCTGAAATTAATTCATTTGCTATTTGATTCCGAACAACTAACGCAGATTTATATTGAAGTTCTTTGGCTAATTCAGTTCTAGTAAAAGAAGTCATTCTATTTTTTGATTTAGTATTATGTAGCTGAGGCTGCCCTATAACTTTGCAATCAATTTTAACAAAATTGTCCGTGTCTATCTTCGGTGTCAAAGTTACCATTAAACGAGCGGAGCATTGATTACAATAACCAACACATTTTACTGATCCATCTTTGTATACTTGGTGTGATTTCATACACCAAGTACATGGAAGCTTTGTGTGTTTCCAAATTTCTAATGATAAAATACCAGACCATTTTCGCTTCGGCATTTTCACGCGTTTTTGAAATATCACGTTAGGCTTCTTAGGATCATTTCGAGAAGTATAAAATAATCGTGGTTCAATTTTTCGCCATGTATGTAAATCTATTGAAAAACTATATTTTTTCTGCACACTGTCATCGTCGTCGGTTTCACTGCTCTCAGAATCTTGGTCTTTGTCACTCACTTCCGATCGATCATCGTGAGGAGTGCTGGCGCCGCTGTCGCTGATACATTCTTTGTTAATCGGATCGGATTGCAAAAAGTAATAATAGTTCCGTTTAATAGACAAGTATATGGCCTTGAGCGACATTTCTTCTTTTAATTCTTTTCTGATTTGTTTATAAACTTCATGTCCTAAAGATGGCAAATTATCTAAAAAAAAAATATTTAAGGTAAGAATCAGTAGGTATTGTTACAGTATCGCTATTGAAATTTCACTATTGGGCAAAAGGCTTAAATGGTGACTGCACGCCGCCGCGCCGTAAGGGCCTGGCCACAGCTTCGCACGATAGTGAGTGGGCAGCGGAATGTTGCCCACTCACTACCCATAGTTAAAATTAACATGAGAGAACAATTTTTTTTTTAAATCCTGCTAGAAAATGTACCACCAAAATTAAGAAATTGATTTAAAGGCGTGAATTATACTTATACTTTCATGCAAAAAGTAACGTTTATCTTATTTTACTCAGAAAACTACTTCAACACTGTAATGTAGCACAAATAAGATTAAAAATATATAAAAGTAACGTTTTTAGTCATGTGACGCGGAAGTGCTCGAAAATAACGTAAAATATTACAATACTAACGTTCTGGCAAGTTTCGCGCCGCAGGTCGCGCCGCCGAAAGCTGTGGCCAGGGGGTAAGGCGAAAAGTAGGCTATATAAGGTGAACCGACGGACGATCTGGTGAGGGTTGCGAAAAGCCGCTGGATAAGGGCAGAGCAGAACCGATCGTTGTGGAGGTCTTTGGAGGAGACCTTTGATGATGAATGATAATGACGATGGTTCCGTCCTCAGAATTGCTAAAAACGGCAGTCATTCAATTTTTTTACTGAACCGATTGCTTCTACAATCAATATACACACTATTTTATTGTGGAAATGTAAAAAAATAGACGCGTTACAAAAATATGTCATTTTACTTGTTCTGAAGACGGAATCGTTATTGAAGTTTGCTTGTTCTCCTCCAATATCGCAGTCCGTCCAGAAGCAAAGAAAATCGAAATGGCGGCCATAACCAAAAAGCATGGGTATGATCTCAACAAACACTCCCTAGTTATGTAAATAAATTCAGTCGGTCAGTACGACATCCACTGGAAAAGTTAGTTTGGTCCAATTTGAGCGGAAATAAATAATAACTATAAATAAATAAAGAATAAAACAGAAATGTACACAATAGTTTGTAATAAAACATTATAATTAAATATAGCGGAATAATACACATTAATTCCGTTACTCCTATCTTTCGTAAAAAAAAAAACATCCAGTGTTTTCTTCTGCCCATCAATGGCGTTCTACATTTGAATTTTGGAATTTTTGTATGGGGAAATTTATTTTGCTTACAACTTTTATTTTTAAGAAGTTTATCAATATTTTATTGTTTATATTAACTGGATTGGATATGAATTCATAAAAACAAAGCTCATAAAAAAAATTGTTACAGCCGTTCTAGAGTATAAATGGTGTAACTAACACGACTTTATTCTGTATACATACATACCGATAGACTAATACATACAATATACATATATATCAATAAACAACATTGCTTATGACCACTTATGAATGACCATTCAAAAATTGTGTGAAGTTGATCAACCCGCACCACTGTGTCAGCGTGTTCGACTGAAGCCTAAAACTTGAAAATCCGGGTAGACTCGAACCCCTAAGTGAGACTCGAGTACCTACGACTATAAATAAGAGCTATAATATATATTCCTTAAATAAAATTAAAACATTTTTAAAACACTTACCAACATCCTTTAACAGACTTTTGTATTTTTGTATAACAAGTTTTTGTTGTATAACACTAACAGCACTTTTTTTTCCCATTTTTTAATAATTTATTTACGATCACACAACAGGTTTCAACCATACTAACCGTAACTAACATAAATCGTGCAACGCAACTGTGTTTGTCCTAACTACCCTCATTGCAAAAAATATGTGTTGTAGAAAATATTCTGTTATATTTTTATACTTAACGCCTACCCACATTTTTTTCTTCATATCGTTTTTGCAAAATGTAAAACATCTTCACATTTTTATTTCTAGAATAATGTAAAGTACTTCTATTATCTAGAAAAAGTAGTAAATGAGGGGTACATTTGTAATACCTAATAATAGTGTTCTTTTTATACTTGTATTGCTTCAACTTAGAGAGGTTCCCGCTAGGCAGACAAAACTTTCTTGCTCCATTTCTTCTGTTATATCTAATATCCCCCAGAATTAATACGTAAATAGAAAAGTACACTGGGTAACGTTACAGTTCGTATTATTTTTATGTAATTCGGGCTTCATACAGCCGAGGGCCCCGCTGGATGGATAGGGTGGTTTTTCGTCATTCCTGTCAAAACAGTTAAGGTACGTTGCATCTCGTCAACGAATTAATGAGGTACATGAGTAAATAAACGACTGTTATTAGTTTTGTAAGTCTAGCTCAAGTGGCCCCGCTAAGTAGAACCACATCTTTTTTTTAGATAAATGATCTAATTACCGAAATTTCAAATTTCGAGTTAGGAGCGGGCGGGCCCCAGTGTGTGTCGCCTCTATCTAGTTGTGATGAATCTTTATTGTACTTCTACACTTAATGCTAGTTTTAGTTATGTTATGTAACTTTAGTTGCCACGTCCGACATCTTAGATGATTTTGGTGGATCCTAAATTATAAAACCATACGGTATTGGATACACATTATACGTGTTTTAAAACTCTGTTCTATTTTCCAGTCAGGAGATTGCAGCAGCTGGTGTGGTGGAGGCTTGCAAGAAAGGTGAAAGCGGCAGTACCTGGATGGTGACCGGAGGGCAAGTCAAGGATGCCACTTCCACCGTCAAACAAGCTTTTGATTTATTGGCAACTCTGGCTCAATAATACATGCAATTTATTTACGTTTAAATTTTTAAGCATATGTTGCAGTCTTACTGAGTCTTGACATCATTCGCCTTGAAATTATTGTATTAAATTATTGTATTATAATAAGTGTACCTTTATGCCACATATTTTTACTCCTACATTTGTTAACTTTCCGTTGGAAGTAAAGAAAGTTCAGGAAGCTGTTATTATAATAAAGTTGACTGAAAATAATTGATTTCGTCATATAGCATAGCATAGAATTTTTGAAATTGGTTTAGTAGTTTCGGAGCCTATTCGGTATAAACAAACAAACAATCAAATTCCTCTTAATTTAATTTAAAAATAGAATAATAAATAACAATAATGTTAAAGGAAGAAAAAGAAAAGAAGACAAAGTGAATTGAACACCTAAAATATGTGACGCACCGCAAAGAACCCCCATACATACATATTTTGGCTGCCATGCCGCAGTCTGGCTGCCTTGAGCGCAGGGAGCCTAATAATAATATTATGATGACAAAGCCACGTTTCCACTGGACTACATTTGGTGTACAACATGTTGCCCTGCATATTAAAAGTTAGCGCAGAACTTTTGTTTAACACTACGTCAGTCGTCGACATGTTGCGCGCCAGCTAGCAACGTTGAGCGCTGCTGTTGTGCAATGTTGCCATAAAATTACATACATAAAAGTCAAAAGTCAAAGTCTAAGTGTTTATTTTTAACTTTAGGATATTTACATGACTTATCTAACTTAGATAATCTAAGTCAGTTAGGTTCATTATTATTTTGTGGCGACTTCAGAAATTTGGCTGTCTTCTGTGGAGTTTCCACAGGCATTGCATCCTTTCGATTTTTTTTTACAAGATTATTTTTTTTATACAGTTTTATTAGTATAACAAAGAGTGCAAACGAAATATACAATTAGAGGAAGGCAACCAGTTAAAGTAGAAAAACTAATCTATATAACCAATTAATCTATCACAAGCACAACTGGTAATCGACTAGAGCAGACCAGACATGTTGGGCGTCATAGTTGCCTAGATAGATAGATACGCGGCTTCACCGATCTTTTCTATAGATATAATGATCTAATTCGTTGAAGCGATTTTTACTAAATGCCCATTATCGTAAATATCTTGGACTGACAACGAATTTGATAAAAGTGCCACAGTTCTCAAGTGTTATTCTGAGACTAATCATTCAACAGTCAACACGAAAATATTGTAACTAAAATGTACGAAGTAAAAGATAAAGTGTTTTTAATAACCGGTGGTGCCGCCGGTATTGGAGCTGGAGTCACCAGGGCGTTTCTGGCCGATGGAGCTAAGGTAACAAAGAAAAATCAAATATCTAGTAGAGGTAAATACGTACAGCATTTTTTTTTATAAACTCGGCGTTATTGCGTCATGTCACTATGTCGTGTTCTGAAACCTTTTAAGCTTCCCGCGTGTTACGAAGAACCCTGAAATCAGGGTGAATACGCCTTAGTCGACCACGCTGGCTCAGTGCGGGATAGTCAACTTCACACACAACCTGAATTACTTCGTAAGTGTGTGCAGGTTTCCCCACGATGTGTTCCTTCACCGTAAGAGCGTCGAATAAACGTATATATGAATTCGAAAATCGAAAACACATTGGTACGTGCCTAGGTTCGAACCAGCAAACTTCCGATTGGAAATCGACGGCCCTAGCTACTTGGCCACCGACGCTCTTATGTATGTTACAAGATGCATTGTAAACTCAGATTGTGGGTTCGCTCCTTTTACTTTTTATTGGACGGAGTCCCTATACTTATTGTAAGCAAACCGCTCACCGAAAAAATGATTTAAGTTAGCCCCTGGCTTATCGATTTTTGTAACTGTTTACAGCATGTAGCTGTCCTTGATTTAGACGTTGCCAGTGGAAAAGCTTTGGAAACCGAGTTGGCTACTAAATTCGGTGCAAAGAAAATAAAATTCTACAAGTGCGATGTGACCACCAAGGAACTGGAAGACGGCATTGACGCAGTGTGGAAGGAGTTTGGATACATCGACTGCGTTGTCAACTCTGCCGGTATCCTGAATGACAGTCCACACATGTTTGTGAAGGAGATTGAAGTTAATGTAGTAAGTGAAGCTTATGTAACTTAATTAAAATACGTCACGTAATTAGCCGGAACCACACCGGACGATCCAACGGAGCGGGAGCGTTGGGAGCGTTTGTTATAATTGTGCCTCACGTGATTCAAAGGACCGCACGCTTCTTGTCGCGAGTGATCCGTTGGTAAAGGTGCCTCGCCCCTTGGTGTGGCAGATTATTGCGGAGCGCACGATTAAAACTCTATAGCGAGCGAGAATTCAACTGGAAGTGGATCGGTGTGGATCGGCTGGAGTGTGTTGGAGCGGCGCAGCAGTCTCTCGCATGCAGTCGCATTGAGTCTATACCAGTACGATTGTGATCGCAGGATCGTCTGGTGTGGTTCGGCTATTGAGCAGTTGGCAGTATCTTTTACTTTGTTATCTAAGAGGACTTTGACTTTAAGCAATTATTTATTTTTTAATGAAAAAAATGATCAGAGATATTTACAAAATACGTCAAGACAATCTAGTTAAGTAAGTAAGTAATATGTTTATTTCCTTTGCAATTATAACAGAATCTTGGTATACGCTTTACTTATGTATGACTAATTATAAAATTATTATATTTACTAGGATTCCGTGTATTTTAGGATTTTTAGGACCTCAGCATATTTTTATTTTAGGTAAAAATACATACCTTGTGTTTTCAGACTGCGTTAATCAGAAGTTCAATGAAATGCTTTGAGATGATGAGTAAGGAGAAGGGGGGTAAAGGCGGTACAATCATCAACATTTCTTCGGTTGCCGCGTTGTTCCGATCCAATGCCCTGCCCATCTATGCAGCTACTAAGACTGCTGTGTTGCAGTTTACTAACTGCCTTGGGGTGAGCGAATAATTTTGATTATGATTTAATTTAAGTGCACCATACAACGGCTTATTAGCTTTTTAATAATTTTGAATTTTTTTAAAGTCGGTGTACAAGTGGCTAGGCTCTTATATTCCATCTGGGAGCCGTTTATTATATACATTTAGACATTTAAGTATATAAGCAAGTATTTATTTATTTATTATAATATATATTAAGATTAAATTATCATGTACTAGCTGTCTGCCGGCGGCTACGCTCGCGTTGTTTTTCAACTTTTCCATAATAATTTTTAACTATCCTATGGGTAGGTACTCTTAGAAATTCCTCGATTAAAAGTATCTAAGATGTTGACCGGGGATATGAGGTACCACCATGCAAAATTTCATTTAAATCAGCCGAACAGTTTCGGAGATTAGTCCGTACGAACATTTGAAAACTCAGAACATTTTACTTTTTCAACCCGTTTCCCGTAGGAATGAGATATTTTTCCGCGGTAAAAACTATCTAAGATATTGACCAGGCATATAAAGTACCACAATGTAAAATTTCATTCAAATCGGTCCAACAGTTTCGGAGATTAGCCCGTACAAACAGAAAAACAGAGAAACAAAAAAAATTGAAAAAAATGTGGATGTTCTATAATATCACTTCTTACATCCCTCTGACTTGGTTTTTAGCATTTTTTTTCTATGTACAGATTTTCTACAGTTTTATTATATAGAGAAGAAGATGAGATGTCCCCAAAAAAAATAAACAATTTGGTCTAGAACATTGAAGATTACCTTGCAGTCGATTTTTTTTTATTACAGGTGGAACCGTACTACTCTCGGTCTGGTGTCAGGATGATCGCCATCTGTTTCGGAGCTACTGACACTTCTTTGCTACATAGCAACAAGTATAGCGGCATCAGCAAAGAATATACCTATCTCCTTGATAACGACGTGAAGACTTTTGTTTTTCAAAAGTAAGATTCTTTATTTACTTCATAGTTTAAAAAAGCCGGTCTAGTGCGAGTTGCACTCGCCTGGAAAGGGTACCGTACAAACAAATTTCTTCATTATCAGCTGAAACAATTGGACTGATTGAGTTCAATTTTGGTACACGCACGAATGCAATCCGTGACACAGACGGACTTGACTTGACGGATGATCTTTCTCAAAGTCTATTTTATCTTTGTGACAAGTTTCATCAAAATCGACTCAGTAGTTTCGGAGCCGATCCAATCATTAGGACACTCATGTTGACACATACGACACCAATCATCAAATAAATAAATTAGCAATATTTTTGGTAATTTTTTTACACCTTGGGGTACAATATTGAAGTTTTAGTAAAGATCCTATATAGTCCCTATCTATATAGATCCAATTACCCGGGGTAGCTTCCCAAAATAAATTTTGAAATCGGTTCTGTAGTTTCGGAGCCTATTCCATGCAAACTCTTCACAATATTAGTATAGAAGTATAAACAGCTATACACACTTTGACGAAAATAGACAAACAACAGAAAAAGCAAAAAAAAACAGCAATATTAAAAAAAATTGTTATTTTTTTATTTTCAGGCCGGAGTCTGCAGTGAATGGTTTAGTTGAAGCCTACAAGCACGGCTCAGGCGCAAGCACCTGGCTTATCCACGCTGACAAACCGGCCGAAGACATCTCCAATAATGTGGAAAAATCATATGAAATCCTCAGTCAAGGATTTCTGTAAAGTTAGAAACAAAAAGTATCTAACCACAAAAAGGAAAACCGGAAAACACGTGTCTAAAAAATAATACAAAACTTTTTACACAAACGTTTAACGTGTAATTTTTGTGGTAAGACAATAAAGATGGGTGATAAAATCTATCGTGCTACTCAATTTATATGATTTGATTAGCCTTATATTTGCAGGGTCATCCAACAACTCTATCCCATCGACCTTTTTATATTATCTGCAAACAGTTAAAGATGAAATATAATAATAATAATAATAATTTATTTCAAAACTCATGGTACAAAATAATAATCTAGACTAACAGTTTACAAAATAAATATCAAAATAATGGTGTTCAAAGATAAACCAAAGAGATGCCATTCTTATGTGTCCAAGCAATATGTTTTTCAAATACTAAAAGGTATTACGAAAATGTTTTAGATCCTCCCTCAAACTGTGCTAGAGAAAGTGAATAAACAAGCAGAATGTTACTTTTTGCATTGATGCCATAATTTAAAAAAAAAATTACATGTAGGTTAATTTTAATTTAGTATTGTTTACTAACATTAAGTGTATCATCCATCATTCAATTATTTTTGCTGATTTACATAAATAAAATTACATGTTACCAGCACTTCAACTGTTTGATTAGTACCTACACATTAAGAATACTCTTACATAAAATTGATAGTTACTCGCCTAACTGTGGTTGAGTTGTAAATTTTGTAAATATACCGAGAACAACAGTGAAATTAATTTATAATCAGTAAAAATAGAAATGTTTGCCTTTATATTCTAAAATCATATAATTAGAGCGTTTAATTATAATAAATAAATGAATTTAACTTTGACTTCTATATGGGTTACCCATTGGTAGGTGTCGGTATCGTAGAACATAGGTACATGGGGGTGAAGCAGATACCCCTTAACATAAAGCATCTAATTTTTTTTATGGACGCCTATCAAGGGCCATCCGATATAAAAAACCGAGTGAGATGGTCCATTGACCAATACAATTTCATGTAATAAAAAAAAAAAAAATCTATTAGTAAAAACAGAAAACAAATTTATCAATGTCCGTCATGAAAGACGAAGGGCTTCTATCAATCTGATGAAAAGATGTCATTAAAAGGTCATAAGTGTATCTAACATTAAAATTACTATTATAAAAATATTCTTTGCGTTGGGAAAATATGGTAGCATTATACAAAGTAGTTATGTTTATGTACCGATATATGTGAATTATCGATAAGACAAATAAGCAAAACAAACGAACCAAACCTAAAAGCAAATAAACCATTTAATTCATTCAATAATTCAAGTATCTCGGCTATCAGCACCCATGGACAAATGGATAATCTGGTTCTTGGTACTCGTATTCAAAAATAGTTTTGTAATGTCTTAAGTACTCCGAATTTTGATTTTTAAAGCACAAAATGCAATAGAAGAATTCAAACTGCTAGGATCAGTCCTCTCCCGTACCACAGTTATGTAGCACCAACTACTATTTGATATTCTGTGGTAGCACGCCTGTCTGCAAAGCACAGGGTCGTGGCCGCGACTCGCGTGCAAACGCTGCCCTCGAGCTCTCTCGGTGCAGCTGGATGTAGAGATGCCGCAGCTCAAGTCTTTTAGGCTGAGACTCCACCAAAGCGGAGCGGAGCGGAGATGTCTCATTTTTGTATAGAATCTTGAGCCGCGCTGTGCCGCTAAGCTCGCGCGCGGCACAAAATTCTATTGAAAAATGAGACATCTCCGCTCCGCTCCGCTTTGGTGGAGTCTCAGCCTTAGGCCGGGACTCCACCAAAGCGGAGCGGAGCGGAGATGTCTCATTTTTCTATAGAATCTTGTGCCGCAATCTCAAGACGTACAGATGTTGCTTTACTATTGGCTAGTACTCGTATAACGGTAAAATGAAGTGAATTTTATGGATTACAATAGATTTACCGGCCTATAGTATAAGACGGTTCTATACACTGTCAAGCTAGCTTATGATTTGCTAGCCACTCTGGGTCAATAGTATAATGCACTTTACGTTCAAAGTTGTGCACATATCTATTACAGTCTTTGTCTGAGTCTTGATTGACATCGCCTTGAAATTATCATCTTAAACTATTGTAATAAAATAAGTGTACTTTTATGCAACACAATTTTTTTCTTGCCTTAAGCTGTAGCTGTTAGCATAATAAAGTTGACTGAAAATTATTATTTTCGTAAATATTTGCGTACATTGACGTGTAGATACAATACAATGTAATCACTGTTTCAAGTTAACTTGCGAAAGATTACCAGGTTTATTTACAGCAAAGAGCGCATCCGTTCCAAATATTGCAAAGGCAAATTAGACAGTTAAAGCGGCAAAAATATATTTGTATTGCAAAGTTGTTTTTGCTACCGCTTCACGAACACAATGTTAGTATTATAAAAGGAGTACCTACAACAAACAATTAACTTGTAATCATTCGATATCTTTCTTAAAACAGGAGGGATGCTTAAAAATAATTTTATTTTTTATATAAAGTTAATAAAGTGAATTGAACTCCTAAAATATAAGACACACACCCACTAGGCAGCCACTAACCCCCAGACATATTTTGGATGTCATACCGCAGTCTGACTGAACAATAACATTAATTGTGGATTTTTGAAATCGGTTCAGTAGTTTGGGAGCCTATTCAATGCAAACGAACAAACAATCAAACCTTTCCTCTTTATAATATTAGTAAAGATTACCAGCGCCGTAGATCTCAGAAAGGATCTTAGTACTTATAAGCTCCTTGCTTTGCTCATAATGATCTATGAAATTAACAACGAAGGTAAGTATAATATGTATATTAAAGAGATAAAGCTTTTCGGTGGGCGGTTTGTTTACATTATAGTCCCTCTGTTAAATAAATATGGTGTATAGAACAAAATGAATAAGCGATAAGCCGTTTAAGTTGTAGTCGGTTTGACATTTCATTCCGAAGTTGAACTGCGACTAGCCAGGACGCAACTGCTCTAGCCAAAATGTACGCAGTGAAAGATAAAGTGTTCTTAATCACCGGAGGAGCTGCAGGCATTGGGGCCGGTATAACCAACGCATTCCTTACCGAAGGTGCTAAGGTAAGAATTTCGTAAGTTTAGTTAGGTGGTATTTTTAAGAAAGTTCTGACACGAGACGTTAAGCAAATTAATTGCTATAAAATTGAAATTTTTAATTTCATAACTGTTGAAATAACTTTTATGTATGAAACTAATAAACATGTTTTTATAAAACCAATATTATATAATTTAAAAAAATAAAAGAAACGTATGAGGGATTGTGTATCTTATTTACATAGAAAATGTCTTTCCTTTAAATTGTTATAAAAAAGCCTGCATACATAAAGTTATGTCTTTTTGCCGGAAGGGTAGGCAGGCAAAGACTACTTTCACCCCTTTACAACGATCCAAACATCTTTCGATGCAGTCACATTTATTAATCTCATCTCATCATGCATGCCCTAAGAATACAATACTAAATATATTAAAATAATAATGGCCCGTGGTGTGAGGAGGCGAAGCGTTTCGTGTGGGAATTGGGGAGGCGCCTGCGGAAACGCGGTTTTGACCCCCGCTCCGGAGCGTTCCTAAGGCAGCACATTTCGCTGGCCATCCAGCGCGGCAACGCGGCTGGTGTAATGGGTACGTTTGAACCGGGAACGTTACGGGGCGGACTTTTCGAGTGACGGTCATTCTTTTTAGGCCAGTAGAAATCGACACTAAAAAACCCTAAATTCGCAAAGCACGATGTAGTGCTGCATTTTTGGTATGTTGTTTGGATCAGTTAGGGTGATGTAAATCCCAATTTGCAACTTCGAAAAAGTTGTGCTCGCTGCGCACCACGTGATAAACTGCGAAAATTTTGGACTTTTTTCACTTTTTGCTCTAAAAGTCATAAATCATGCGTTTCCGACAAGTAACATTCACTACATAAATGAAGCTAATTAAATTTGCAACAATTTAAGCCTAATTGCAGCTCTCTAAACCTTATAACGACTAAGCTGTGGCCTTTCAAAGATAGTCAGTTTTTCCCGAAATATTGAAATTTTTAGTTTTGCTCCCGTTTGAAGCAAAATATTGGCAAAAACCGCTCGTTCTATGAAAAGGTCGTATAATAAAGTTGTAGTGCATTTAATTTTCTTTCATTAGAGCATAGAACAAAGTCTGTGAGACAAATAGTTCACTCACAATATCTGAAAAACAAAAAGAAGTTAGAAATAGATTTTTAAAGAATTGAAACTGAGGGCATATAAAATCATAAAAAGGATAATATTTTTTCATTTGCAGGATAGGTAATTAACAAAAGTACAAAATTTGGGAAAGTAGGAAAAAAGATTATACGCAAATTAAATGTTTAAGAAGCTGCAGTCAATCGGCGTTTTTTTTTTTGGTTGAGGTTCAATTTCTCCTTCCTCCTCAGGTTTGTCACGTTCCTGTGGTTCGTAAGGCTCTTCACTTTCCTGTTCTTCCTCAGCTTACTACTTACAGTACTTATGGTACCTGGCATCAGATGCAACGAGGTCAAAAGTAGCTGTAAGACGTTCAATGACTTGCCGTCCCCATGTATCACCTCGACGACTGGCTGCATCGAGCATTGATTCCCTATATCACGCAAGTGACATGGTCGTCCGTGTCGTGACCAAAACCAGGACTCCCGGAAGACTAGCGCCGTGGCCTGCCCGGGCTGCGGCTTTCGCTGAGGGAGCCCTTTTTGGTTTGGATGTCGCAACGCAGGGAGTTGTCAATGCTTTTTGTTGTTTTATGTCTGTATTTTTGTGTCTAATTTTTGTGTTGTTGATGTCCAAAACGAATAAAATTTTCTGATTTCTGATTTTTCTGATTTTAATTGTCATTGATTCTACTTTGAACACCTCATTTCTGCGTGATTTGGGAAGTTTGGTTTGGAGCTAGAGAAACTCCTCAGTGATTTCCTCCGCACAAAGGAAACAAATGCTCCGAAGATTCATAGGGCCCGATGTTCTAGAGGTTGATGGGCGGGGTTGTGGAATTTGATCGCCTCCACGACGAGCACTAGCGTCAATATTATGCCGAGCGGTGAATCTCTTTCTGCAAGCATCGTGAACACTGACTTCGTCTAGCTTTTTCAAAACAAGTTCATCCTCTTGGAGGCCACGCTCCACACTCGAGTTAATTAGAGTTTGGATGCCACGTTTTTTTACAATTACCACTGTACTGTCACCTTCCTTGAGTGCCAGCCGACACACAAAGCAGACTCCCGGTGAAACCGACATTTTTATGACTGTTTAGCCTGACTTCGTTCGCGTTAATAAGATAATAGTTTTTTAGCTGCTCCCCTGCGTTACCGGGTAGGCTACTTCCAATCACTATCTTGTGCGAAAATCAAAACCAAAACATAAGCCCGAAGGCATTTGTTTAGTTGATGGGAGTTTTAGCCAGTTTACACTGTTACCGCCTTCACCGCGTAGAGGTACTTTCTTATGTTTTGATATGCAGATTGTGAGTGATTGTGTTGTGCTCTAACAAAAGAAAATTAATTTTTCTACAACTTTATTTTACGACCTTCTCATAGAACGAGTGGTTTTGCCAATATTTTGCTTCAAACGGGAGCAAAGCTAAAAATTTCAATATTTCGGGAAAAACTGACTATCTTTGAAAGGCCACAGCTTAGTCGTTATAAGGTTTAGAGAGCTGCAATTAGGCTTAAATTGTTGCAAATTTAATTAGCTTCATTTATGTAGTGAATGTTACTTGTCGGAAACGCATGATTTATGACTTTTAGAGCAAAAAGTGAAAAAAGTCCAAAATTTTCGCAGTTTTTCACGTGGTGCGCAGCGAGCACAACTTTTTCGAAGTTGCAAATTGGGATTTACATCACCCTAACTGATCCAAACAACATACCAAAAATGCAGCACTACATCGTGCTTTGCGAATTTAATGTTAATATCCACTGGCCTATTTAGAATGTAATTGTTAATTTTATTATAAGTGTAATTGTTATTGAAGGACCTATGAAATAAAAATGTATATTTTAAATAATAATTACATTATATTTAGATATTGTTGGTAGATTGGTATCTCCATTGAATAAGTGTTGGATCAGTTCTAAAAATAATTGATGTATCTTATTCACAGCACGTAGCTGTCCTAGATTTAGACGTCGCTAGTGGAAAAGAATTGGAGTCCAAACTGGTTACCAAATATGGCGCTAAAAAATTAAAATTCTACAAGTGCGATGTGACCACCAAGGAACTGGAAGACGGCATCGACGCAGTGTGGAAGGAGTTTGGATACATCGACTGCGTTGTCAACTGCGCCGGTATCATGAATGACAATCCACACATGTTTGTGAAGGAGATTGAAGTCAATGTGGTGAGTAAATAGATTTAATCCGTTGGTCCTAGTTGCTATCTTCGCTCGTTTCGCGAATCTAGCTTTAGGCAGCTCGATAATTTTGACACCCAGTTTTGTGAGGTAGGTGCAAGTGTGCAAGCCACATAGATTTAATTACCTACTTTTGGTCGTGTGAGTAGGTATGAAGTGTAGTAATGTGATCTCTTCCATATGCATATTAAAAAGTAAGAAATTACCTTACTTTACTGAAAATAAGATAATTTAGTTAGACCACAATGTTCCAAAGCCAACTTAAGCACACTGAAGACTGAAGTAACTTATTGACTTTCTTAAATGTGTAGGCTGCCTTTTGCTCTTATATTTTTTATGTATTATTTTCTTGTTTAATGTGTATTTTGGTATCAATAAAGTATATTGTATTGTATGTATTTTTTTTTTAGACTGCATTAATCAGGAGTTCTATTAAAAGCTACGAGATGATGCGTAAAGACAAAGGAGGTAAAGGAGGTGCAATCATCAACATTTCTTCGATCGCTGGTCTGTTTCGTTGCAACGCTCTACCCATCTATGCTGCTACTAAAAGTGCTGTTTTGCAGTTCAGCAACTGTCTTGGAGTGAGTTATAGAATAAATATCCATAGTTCAGTCAACGAATGGCTCAAAGAGGGGTGTAGAGTGCGTGAGCGGGAGCCTAAGCGATTTCTTCAGAAACTTATTCAGAGTTCTTAGGGATAAAAATAATATTAAAAGTCCTGACGTCTAGGAGGTGAGCTGGAGGGGGGAGGGGGGTCAATGGTCTCATTTTTAAGTTTTTCGCCAATATTATAGAAACGGTGCGTTGTAGCAAAATATGATCTAAGATGAAATGGAAGCTTATAAAATTCTCTACAACTTTTATTCTATATCAATTTTTCACATTCCTAACCGTTTTTGAACTACACGCTCCTGAAATGTAGAAAGTATTGTTTAGTAGGGGATTTATTGCATTTTACTATTACTATTATCGGACTACTATCGGACTACCAGGGTTTTTCGAGCGTTGTCGTCTTGCGTCGCGTATACAAACATCCGCATCCGTGTTTTGTTTGACTCGCCTTGCTGTCTATTATGATTTCATAGTCAATTATGAAAATCATAATTACGAAAACGGACCAAACGGATTGTACAGATCAACCAACTTACCTGTGAACTGAAGGGCGGCGCTAGTAGCGATGTGAAATTGTCCAATCGCTTTTAGGTAGGTAGGTATTCATACTTGACGTCCATATAACGGAGTTAGTACCAATTCTGACCACTTCACAGATAAGTTGGTGGCACTGTATGCGCGATGTACGACGACGACGCTCAAAAGACGCTAGTGTGGGGGTCTCTAAGGCACAAGTCTCCTGCAATTTATTATGTATCAAAATTTGTTTGTGAACTTAAAATTGTGTGGATCAAATGAACATATTATTATTACTCAGAATAGAAAGGCTGTAAGTTAAAAAAAATCTTCATCGAATGTCTAATGTCTAATTAAACTCTCATGTGTGACAAACGTTTATCTACTGTAAAATACAAAAATGCATAAATAAATGCTTCCTAGACATTCTCAGATTATCATAATTTCTGCCAAAAGACATTCATCAGCACGTTTTCCCAGCGGAAAAAAGTAATTTCCCGTGGTAAAAAGTAGCCTATGTGTTATTCTGATGTATATGCTATATTATTGTAAAGTTTCATTAAAATCCGTTCAGTAGTTCCAGAGATTAGCGTGTACAAACAGAGAGACAGACTGATTTTTTTTTCAAAACTTGTATTTTTGTGTTCAGCTACACTCCCTTTATCACCTACAATCAGCTTTTTGAAAAACAAATCAATGTACGGACACGCCGATTCTTCAGTTTTACGGTTATTACGGTTCATACTCGATTAGGCGTACTCTATCCCTCCCAGAAAATTTTCTATTTATACTCTAGGGTATATTTATGTTCCTTGGTCAGGAGGCCGCGTGTGATATGAATGTATTTATTTATTTAACGGTATTGCAGATGGAGCCCTATTACTCCCGCTCGGATGTCAGGGTGATCACCATTTGTTTCGGAGCGACCGACACCTCTCTGCTACACAACACCAAGTATGGAGGAATCAGCAAAGAAGATAATAAGCTCATTGACAAAATCTTGACGGAAGTTCCTGTGCAGAAGTAAGATCTTAGTATATTTTTGAAGGGACCGTAAAAGTTGGCAATACTAGGTAAATACCGTCATTTTGAAGTCTAAGCCGACGAAGGCGAGGATTTGACGGCCTCGTAGCCTAGTTGGTAGTACAGACAAAAAACCAGATAGCTGACCCCCCTGCCGAACGCTGTGCGAACGCCATCGAGGGCGCCATCTATCGCTCCAAAAGGGCAGAAAAGAACGAACCAACGGCCAATGATACTTCTAAAACAATACCATCTGTCTTACACTTACAATAAACTAAATTGTTACAAGAATGTTGTCAGTATAGCTAAGCCAATAATTAGGAAGGTGTAGCCTTATTTCGGAAATGTCGCTAAGTCACAGCGTGGCGAAGTTGCGCACGGTATGGCTGTAGATCGAGATTTAACTGGATCGATCCCGCGAGCGCATATTCATGTTTTAGTCTTTTTTATTTTTAACTTTTTTTATAAGAGACGCAGTGTTTGCTATGGGGATTTCATTCTTTTAATAAAATTAGAATCAATACAAAATATATTTATAATTTATGATTATGTTATGTCTGCATTTTTTTCTACAATATTTCATCGATTAGAATCGTCGTCATCTGCAGAGTAGATGATTATGTGCCTACACTTGCTTCACAAGAAAGAAACTAGTTATCTCGACCGCCGCGCCCCGCGCCGGGCGGCGCCGGCCGTCACTATTTTATAATATCTTGATTTTATAAATATTATTGTGAGAAGTCCGTTTTTATTAAACAGAAAAAAACTATGTTGAATAGTCAACGGATTTGAACCGCGTAACTTAGCAATCACAAGCTTCACAGCTAACGCTAAACCACTGCGCCAACTGACAAGTTGTCAAGTGTATCGAAATTTGATATCATACCACACTTTGCTATGACTCATAGCTATGATGTATTTTTTTTGAGAGAGAATGCATGCAAAATAACACGAACAAATTATGTGAGGGTAGTTACTTATTATTTCAAGTTTTACACTATAAAGAAAACTAATGTTCGTGGCAAGGTATTTACTTTACGTCGTCGTCGTTACGTTCATGCACTCTCCGGTTACTTTTATTTAAAATAATCTGTTACCAATTTTCATTACTTCTCATATACCTAAATGATTTTATGAAAGCAAAAACAACAGTGCGTTGTAAAGATAACCACAGTATTAAAAGTATTTCTAGAGAATTAGGTGCCAAGGTAAGTAGATAATACGTATATGAATACCTATTTATAAAACCTAAATATAAAAATAATAAAGAATAATATTTTGTGGAATGTGAATTCGTGTCAAAAATTATATCATAGTATTTTATATTGCAGAGAAATACAGTTCGTTTATGGATTCGGCGATACCAAGAAACCGGTGATGTGAAACGTAACCGCTCTGACCGACGACCACCGGTAGCTTATACTGCTGCATCAGAACGTCATTGTGGAATCGTAAGGCTTCATAGCGAAGTCCCATTTAAAACGACTTGGTCAACTGCCATAACATATAATATATCGCTTGACTCAGTTTGAAAATACTCCAAGCATGTGAAATACATAATTATAAGCCAATTATAAAACAAAACAACCATCGGAAGCCCATTGTCTAGCCAGAACAGAATGAGATTCGCATCAGAAATTTTGATTGGGAGAACGAAATTGTAATTTTTACTGACGAAAAGAGCTTCAAGTCTGATAAAGATGGAAGAAAATTATTGTGGAGAAGACCTGGGGAACGTTTCAAGCTTCAAAATAAGTATTTTGCCTTTGAGAACCAGCGGTTATGTTAGCTACTTTCCCTTTCTTTTTTTATTGTATAACTTATCACTATTTGGCCTAACTTTGTTTTTATATAAACTAAAATCATCCTGAGATTGAAACAAAATTAAGAGAGATATAAATTGTTACTTTATAATTTTAAATGTAATTTAAATTATAAAAGTAGCATGTTGGTTCTCTCTCCTAAAAAATGCCAGTTTGAATCTCTGGATTACATTTTAGTCGATAAAATATTAAAGAATAAAATGTAAACATATTTATTGTAACATATATTTTGTTTTATTTCAATCTTTAATGTAAGAATCAAATCCTCATAGCAGTTATTGCATCTTTTTGGAAAAGTAAAAAATAAAAAGACAAAATAATTAAAATGCTCTCGTGGATTAGATCCAGGCAAATCTAGATCTACAGCCATACCGTGCACAACTTCGCCACACTGTAACTTAGCTACACAATCGAAATAAGACTACACCTTCCTAATTATTGGCTTAGCTATACTGACAACATTCTTTTAACGATTTAGTTTATTGTAAGTTACGACAGATGGCATTGTTTGAAATTTTAGAAGTATCATTGGCCGTTGGTTCGTTCTTTTCTGCCCTTTTGGAGCGATAGATGGCGCCCTCGATGGCGTTCGCACAGCATTCGGCAGGGGGGTCAGCTATCTGGTTTTTTGTCTGTACATCTGCCTACGAAGCACAAGGTCGCGGGTTCGAATCCCGCCCAGGGCAAACATTCGTGTGATGAGCACTTGTGTTTGCCTTGTGTCTGGATGTTATGTAAGTATGTATATATCAGCTGCCTGACACCAATAGTACAGGCTTTGCCTAGTTTGGGGTCAGAATTCTGATGGCCGTGTGTAAGATGTCCCTCATATTTATTTATTTATTTTATTTATATTCCAATACTGAGAATTATAAATTACAAAAACAAAATGCAAGCATATTTTTACAGATACTTAATGCGTAGGTATTATAAATACTAAACAATATGGATTTTTCTACTAATGTTAGAAATCGTGATGCTAACTAATACCTAGACGACACGATTATTTTTACGTCGATTTCCCCACTAATCTCATATTTTACCTAAGACAGAAGGTAACTGGGCAGTTGAGTCAAACAATCAGTCTTTGAAAAACACATTATAACAAAATTATGTAACATTACAATATATTGAAAAAAGGGTTGAAATGTATGAAAAAAATTGTTAAACTTTTATTAACTGAGAGAAGAATAATCAATACAAACTTGTTAATTACAATTTTAACTTTTGTAGTAAAACCTGATTCAGAATTAGGTATCCATCCCGGAAAAAAAAGTAATACTCTGCAACTGCGCTACCACCTATCTTCGCAATGAATTAATTTGACAAACAAAATACAGTAAACTGAAGATTAATTTGACCCCCCGAGGCGCGTTTAAGCGCCATCTATCGCTATAAAGGGGCAGAAAATAACGAACTAATGGCTAATAATACTTTATTAGTGTAGTTAAGATTGTGTTGCCTTATTTCAACGGTCTTTCTAAGTTAAGTGGTGAAAGTAGCGTGGCGAAAGTAGCGTGGCGTTTAGGGAGGGGTGTCACCTTATTTGTCAGCTTACTGTACGTGTGTCGAAAAATCAGGTACGTCGTTTATAACAATAAAAAAAACATTTATTGTGGCACAGCTGGGTTGCAGTCTGGCTGTCATTTCAAGATCATATTTCATTAGCTAAAATTATCGTCGAACCACACGTGTTTTTTTTAGTAAATATTTTTAAAAGCGAACAATCTTATCTCTACTTTTTTCAATTGTTTTCTTGACTTTGATGATAACTCCAACGTTATTGACGATCGTTACTTTAAACTATTTTTATCAGTCATTGCCGGACCTCTTTAGGGTTCTTATCCAGAACCACAGATAATAAATACTTAGTTACTATGTAACCAGAACGCCGACTTTGCTTTGTATTTTTTAAATATATCTATACGATGCATTATAATATTTTATGTTAAATCGTCAGCAGCCAAAAATAAAAACACAATTGTAGAAAATAACCCACACATGCACTACTGACACTATAATTAAGTTAGTACTTTAACTTTTCTTGCCTCTTCCAAAATCCATTCTTTTTCATACTCCCTCAATAAATTATTTAAATGCTACGAGTATCATGTCAAAAGTTAAATATGTTTTCTTTATTAGTTAGAATACCACGTTCTATACACCCTTTTTAATCATAATAGTTAAGTACAGTAAGCAGCTCATGCGGCTGGACACTCGCACTTCGGAACTCACTTCTACCGGCGCGCGGCGCCTACGCAATAGCGGCGCTCTTAAGGTCAACATTTCCAGCTGCATGTGCTGCCTACTGTACTTTAAAAAATATAAGAGATTTATAGGACTTAAAACAAATAATCTAGATTGCAAAATAACTAGTTGCCTCAGCTTAACAATAAGGTCGCCTATATGTACACTTTTATCGCTGTGCATTGTATTTCTTGTCATTTCAGTCCCCCTAGCATGACCATTCACGCGTGACAGACATCATTTTGTCGTCCATCCTATTTTTAGAGAATATTTCAATATGGCGGGATTTTCATGGTATTTTGATAGTTAGGTAAGAGATATATTATGGTTTGTCACAGTGGTCATGCTACTGGGGTAGATGTGCAATGAAGTACAAAAGACAGCACATACGGTTGGACACTTGCACTATGAAATTTACCCCTCCCACTACGGAATACGGGCGCTCTCAAGGACAATATGTCCAGCCGCATTTGCTGGCTAATGTACATTATTCTCTATTATAATGTTTTTTTCGCGGCTGAAGCCGCTGGATGCGGGCAGCGCGGGACCGATCGTTGTGGAGATCTTTGTCCAGCAGTGGACGTCTACTGGCTGAAATGATGATGATAATGATGATAATGTTTTTTTCAGACAAGAGTCGGCTGTCAATGGTTTGGTCGAAGCGTACAAGCGCGGAGCCAGCGCCAGCACCTGGCTTATCACCACTGATAAGCCAGCAGAAGATATTTCCCGTAACGTCGATAAAGCATACGAAATCCTAAGCCAGGGAGTTTTCGAATCCTGAAATAATATGTATAATCTTATGTCAGTTACCAAGGTTTTCAAACTAAATATAACAAGGATTATTATTATATTTTAAAGCACCACTTTTTTAATCAATACTCATGACAGAATATTGCAAATAGTTCTAAATTAGTTACTTAAATGTTGAAAGTCATGCCATCGATGTCGATGTAATAAAATAATGTTCAGTCACAGTTACTTATTTGTTTCATTTTTTTCACAACTTCTGCGCTACATACAATGTTTGTAATAGTTTTAATAGTAGTTTAAATAAAAAATCTGGTGTTGACCAGAATCTCTCAGGTACTCGTACTGATGGCAGTTGGCACTTTAAATACAGTGAGTTTGCTGTGTTATTAGAAAGAGAAAATAGCAAAGACCCCAAAAACCTAAAAATGAATGATAGATTTCATTAATACTACAAGTACCATTTAATTTTCTATTTAGTATTTTTATATTAATTTATAGGAATTCTGTTATAAATAATGTTTTTTTTTTTATCGTAAGTAATCTTTTTTAATGAAGTAAGACTGAATTCAATATAAGTGCAGGTTTAAAGACCATTCTAATGAATAATACAAATAAAAATATGCCAAAATATGCACAGTTCTAATAAAGTCTATACGTTATTTTCACCCTTTTGAACAAAAAGGGACAGGAGATGTCTATTTAATTTTAGAGACCTCAACATTGACACATAGGTACATTGATTTCACGCGTTGATCGCACTAGTTTAGGATGCATTTTTAGGATTATAATATCACCTTGAGTTTAATTATGCCGTGCCTTATGTATGTACCTACTCATTTCTGACCCAAATAATTACTTACCTACTTCACTTCCCGTCAGCAACTAAGTAATAAATACAAGGTTATGTAATCAAAGTCATTAATTAATGATGCAAGTGCAGTTAAATGCAGTTTCCACAAGTGGAGGTCGCGCCGTTTTCTCCGAATGATTTCATTCAGTGTAGTTCCTTTACAACAGTACACCTGTTCAGTTAGTTTCAGTGTTTAAAAATTGCAGTGAAAAGTATGGGTTTGTGATTATTTGGATCCGTCCAAGATTTTTTCGGAAGATCTTGTATATTCCAAAGACAACGTGGTAATCAAATGTTTTTTTATAATTGATCACGATTGTATTTCAATTCTAGGTTGGTCTGTTCGTTCGTTCGTCAGGTAATTTATAACAATTAATTATAAATTTTTTTATAATAAATTTTTATTCATCAAAACTTAATCTAAATACAGACATCGAAAATACAAAAATAAAAACAACTAGGTTAGGTTAGGTCTTCTTCTTATCAAGTGGGTTTCCAGGTAATATAAGTAAGTAGGATTCCAGGTTAACCTACTTCACAAACCCTGGAGTCGGAATTGTTGAGCCGCCGCCGCGCCTTAGGCTTCCGACATGGCTTCTATAATTACTACATCCGTAGATAGTAGCCGGGACCAACGGCTTTACGTGCCTTCCGAAGCACGGAATTATCTTTCTTTTCGGATAATGAAGGACAATTCAGATGATTCAGTTAGGTTAGGTAAATTCACATTTCATTTTAAGAGTTATCGCAATAAGTATTTGATAAACCAGATAATTTTCAATATCTTTATAGCCTTTTTTAAAATCTGGAAGAAAGAAAAACAAAGAACAATATTGCTTCGTTCGTTCGTTAACAGCTCATGTATGTCCCCACCGAGGGGCTCGAGCCTACCCTGATATTGCTTAGGTACTGAACTCCAAATAAAGTAACCCGAAACAACAATCAATTTTGACCAAACTTGGTACAAAGATAGAATAGACCTTAGGAAAGAACTTAGGCTACCTTTTACCGCCTACCTTCTTCTCATTCCCTTTTTTTTTTTAATTGACCTATGCTTATATCGAAAAGGTACGACCAATTAAGCTTCACCGGACTTGCGGGGGAGCTCCTCATTCCCAAGGGAAAAACTGTTAACGCGGGCGGAGCAGCGGCGTAAAAGCCAGTTATGTAAAAAAGTCATCAACCTCAAGAAATATTTGAATCATATAAAACACGATTACACGTTAGGTATACTCTTTGGCTTTTGTTATATTAAACAAGTAAACACTGCAGATAGTAAAACCATTGAACTAATTAGATTAGATAACTAGGCAATCATTTTAAACAAAACTTGAATAACATGTCTAAATATCCCAGTAGGTTTGGAAGAGCGGTGGCGATATGTACGAAGCCGTAGATAAAGTGGTTTTGGTGACTGGTGGGTCAGCTGGAATCGGCGCTGGGGTAGTTGGCGCCTTCTTAGATGAAGGAGCTAAGGTAAAAAAGAAATACATGGATCCTGCCTACTAGTCAACAGCCATAATATGTCCCCACCGAGGGGCTCGAGCCTACCCTGACATCAGGGTGAACACTGAATAGGCATTAGTCGACCACGCTGGCTCAATGCGGGTTACTCAACTTCGCACACAACCTTTGAATTACTTCGCAGGTGGGTGCAGATTTCCTCACGATGTTTTCCTTCACCGTAAGAGCGTCGAACAAATATGAATTTGAAAATCGAAAACACATTGGTACATGCCGAGCCTTGAACCCGCGAAATTCCGAATGGAAGTCAACGGCCCTTGCCACTTGGCCATCGACGATGCTTTAACTCCTGAAATACTCGTACAGAAGAGAAATTCACCTCCCCGCTCCTGCATGAGTTCCCCGCCTCCCACACACCGCACCCCGGAAGCGCTGCTGGCGTCCGCCTGGTGGTGTCGGTGGTATTTGATGAAGCATAAAGACAATTTTCCTTTGATTTTCATTTACGACTGGAAAATGTCTTCATCATCATCATTTCAGCCAGTAGACGTCCACTGCTGGACAAAGGCTTCCCCTAAAGATCTCCACAATGATCGGTCCCGCGCTGCCCGCATCTAGCGGCTTCCCGCGACCTTCACCAGATCGTCGGTCCACCTTGTAGGGGGCGGGGGGGGGCCTGCGTGCTGGGTCAGGAAAATGTCTTAAAAAATTTCAAATCTTGTCGGTTCTCTGTAGCGTTCCACTATTGTACGGTCGCGTTCATAAGTCCAGTCATATCACGTGCTTTTATACTTTAAATTAACTTTTTTTTCCAAAAGCATTCAGGACATATCATTTGAAGTAAAATGTTGAGTCCCGTACACTTAACACACAAAAATATGAATAAGAAGCCTTTAGGAAAAATGTTATTTAAAAGTATAAAAACACGTGATATGACTGCACTTGTAAACTTGTACTGTACATACAACTTATATCAAGTCGACTCAAACTTTCACCTTCACTCAAACTGAATTTTCGTCTCAATAACGATTCAACGCACACATCTAATCTTTTAAATAAATAAATACGTTATTGGTATGTCGATATGTATGAATTACGAAACTTAACTACTTATCCAAATAATAAATTGTATAATAGTTGTATAAGATTTATCAGATATTTATCAGTTCATATGTTCGTATTGTTTGTCATTATATAGACTGATAATTTATCTATTCTTATATGGCTCCTAATAATCTGCCTATATTACAATTATCTAATAATGTATCTACTCTGTCTGTGTTGTATTGTATATTGTTATATATTACTCTCCAGTTTAGTATATTTTTTACTGTGACATCTATTATTATAAAGTGTTTTCTATCTATCTATTTATATTCTCGTAATTAAGATATAATTAAATAAGAAAAAAAAAGTACCTACCTTTAATAGTAATTGAAAGTAAGTGAAGTAAGTCAGTCAGTAAGTAAGTCACTCCATACAGAAAACGCATTTTGACAACCTAATTACTTCTTTTTGAATAATAACTGAATATCAACTACAAGTCAATGGCGCTAGGCGCTATGTAAAACACCACCGACCACCACCGGCGGAGTCCCGCGGCGCCTGCGGGGTGCGGAGCGTGGGGCGCTATATCGGGCGGGAAACTCATTTTGGCGCGAGGGGTGGGTGTCCTTTCGGTACGGGTTAGTACTATTATTTTCTGCTGTGGTAAGGTGAAACATGAAACGTTGATTTGGCAACATAGGCATAGGCTGTGGCATAGGTCAATAAAGTCTTAATTATAAATCTTTTTTAGCATGTAGCTATTCTGGACCTAGATATTAAAGGCAAAACGTTGGCAGAGGAATTGATATCTAAACATGGAGAAGGAAAAGTAACATTTTACAAATGCGACGTCACAACCAATGATCTCGATGAAGCTTATGATGATGTGATGAAGAAAT
Source organism: Teleiodes luculella (assembly GCA_948473455.1). Lineage (NCBI taxonomy): Eukaryota > Metazoa > Arthropoda > Insecta > Lepidoptera > Gelechiidae > Teleiodes > Teleiodes luculella. The sequence continues at coordinate 12,038,714 of OX419586.1, forward strand.
TTGGCTACATCGATGTTGTTGTCAATAATGCGGGAATATTGAACGATGGTCCAAAGGCTTACGAGAAACAAATTGCTGTCAATGTGGTGAGTAAATTGGTAGTTGACTAATCAGCGGGTTGACCTGGCATCATGCTGGCACATTAGTAGGTTAAGTCATCCTTAGAAAAAAGTAAATCTATATTTTAAATCTGTAGAGGTTGAAAATCTGTATATAAAAAAAAACCGAGTCAGGGGGATGTAAGAAGTGATAAAGAACTTATTGTGATTTTTTTCAATTTTTTAGTTTCTTTGTTTGTCTGTTTGTACGGCCTAATCTCCGAAACTGTTAAACAGATTTGGATGAAATTTTGCATGGTGGTACCTTATAACATCTTAGGTAGTTTTTACCGCGGGAAAAATCTCATTCCTAAGGGAAACTGCAAGGAAAAGTAAAAAAACAACGCGAGCGTAGCCGCGGGCGGACAGCTAGTTGACAACTAAGTAATATTAAATCTTTGTACGAAACTGGTTACGTGATTGATACGGTTCCGTTGACGACTGAAAGGAATTTTATTTTACTCTGCACATAATTTAATCCGTTTTCTTTTTATCTAGTTTTATTCCTTACATGTCAGCGTAAAGCGTACCTATGTGGTGAGGAAATTATCTTATTGTTTTAATTTTGATGGAGTTTTCTTTCCAAGTCCGGTGAAGCTTGATTGGTCGGTACCTTTTCGACACTAGCATAATATGGGTCAATTAAAAAAAAAAGGAGTTTTCTTTCATTATATTTCAGACAGCTCTCATCACGAGTTCGTTGAAAGCTTATAACTTGATGAGAAAAGACCACGGAGGTAAAGGAGGCACTATAGTGAATATTTCTTCGATTGTCGCTCTGTACCAAAGCCGTTTGCTGCCTATCTACTGCGCAACCAAAAGTGCCGTCCTACAGTTCAGCAATGCACTTGGAGTACGTACATATATTTTGTTTGCGTAACAGTCATGGTCCAAGAAAACAAGGTCTAACAAGAAGACCACGTGACTGACACAAGCCTACGTCATTTTTACGTCATTTTGCCTATTCATCCTTGTCGAATGCGTGTAATAGATAAGGATGAACAGCCCAAAATAACGTAAGCTTGTGTCAGTCACGTGGTCTTCTTGTTAGATCTTGTTTTCTTATGCTTAGTTCACACGCACGCGTTCAACTCCACATTCAACGTGCACATTCACATTCACAAGCGTGTAAACGGTACGCCCGAGCCCGTGAACTCGCCTGTGAACGTGAATGTCGCTCCTCGCTGCTCGCCATTCTGGCACTGACTGACACGACGGCGTGCGTGTGAACAGCTTGAACGTCCGCCGGCCCGGGACGGGCTGCATGCCGCGCAGCCCGCCAGGCAGCCCGCCAGGCAGCCCGCCGGGCTGCACGGCACGCATGTGACCGTAGCATTAGACCATGGTAGCAGTCACGTTTTTAAATTCTTGTTACCGTTTAACTGAGAAAATTTCCAAAAGACGCTTGGACGGCCGCATCGATTTTTGTTTTTTTATTAATGAATCATTTCATATCGTTATTAGCTTATATGAATGACATATAAAACTACAATTTACTTGTCAGTTCTATAAGTTACTAACTTAATTGCAGATGGAACCACATTTTTCGCGTACTGGCGTACGTGTGGTGACAATGTGTTTTGGATGTACCGAAACGACGCTATTCAGTCCAGCTAAAATGGAGCCATTTGACAAAGAATACGATGAATTACTCATGAAAGGCCTGCAAAATCTGCCTTGGCAAAAGTAAGGGCTTAAAAATATGACGAGCGATGTGTTTGTGTGTCTGTTTTCTTGTTAAACCACCACACGTGACCACACCTACCAATGTTTTTTTTTTCGAATTCATTGTACTTTGATTCGTCCGATGTATATTATTTTGAGACAAGAGCCAACCTTGGTTTGAGCAAAGCTATTTTAACTTCTGACGTCATTAAGTGTTAAAAAATAGAATAAATGAGTTGGCGTTTGACTTCGATGTTCGAGCTGTATTGACAACGCTGATTTAGTAAAGTTTAGTCATACCCTCATGATAAAAGTACGTAAAATGTTCATGACATTGAAACTACTGTAAATAATCGTTCAATTTATCGATATCTGGCTCTGAGTACATTTATGGTGTCATCAATATTACCTATCAACAAAGGCGATTAGAACAAGCTGGCTTTTTGTAATAAAACACATACTTACATATCTATATCATCGTAATAAGCGACAGCATAGATAACTTACTGTATCGATTCAGGAATCATATTGATGATATCTGAAGAGCACCATCAAATCAGTACACAAGTATTTCCAGTATGCATTGGAGTGCAATGAAATTGAATCTAATCATTTGAAAAAAGGTAGATGTGCTTCGGTGGCATATAATTATGGCCAAAGACATTGTTCCCAATCAGACACAGGTCTGATTTTCGGTTATACATTTGAATGCGCTAGAGGCAAACGAAAAAGTATGTAGGTACCTAGTTTAATTTTGTCCCACTTTTAGGTATATTCAGTCGCACTATATTAGATGTGCTTCGGTGGCATATATTGTGGCCAAAGACATTGTTCCCAATCAGACACAGGTCTGATTTTCGGTTATACATTTCAATGCGCTACAGGAAAACGAAAGAGTAGTTACCTAGTTTAATTTTATTCCACCTTTAGGTAATTCAGTCGCCATATATTTGTTAAATTCGGGGCAAACAGATCTTGGATAGCCACGAGGAAAGCCAAGTTACTTAGAATTTCTTTACAATATTTTCCTTTACGGAAAAAAGTCGATAAACGATTTGGATTTTTTTTGTAATTAAATTAAGTGATGAAATTTGAAACTACACATCCCAAAAGAGCAGTATGGTCATGAAGGGTCAAAGATCATACTTAGCAAAAACTGAAAGAACATATTCAGTCAATGAATCTGAAAAACTAAAGGGTGCTTGATTTTCAGAATCGAATCGGCAGTAAAAGGTCTAATGGAAGCTTACAAAGTAGGAGCAAGTGCGAGCACATGGCTGGCGTCTGCAGACAGACCTGCTGAAGACATCACCGCCAACATAACCAAGGCATATGAGGTCATGAGCCAAGGAGTGTTCACTAAGTAAAAGTGCTTAAAAGTGAGGGTGTGTGTATCCACAAATTCAAATTCAATCATGTAGTATGATGACATTTTGTTCTGTTAAGTTTTGAATGTCAGCTTTAGTCTTTGATATAAAAAAATATATTCTATTTGCTGTATAATACATATACAACAATGTAAATAATATTAATATTCTGGAAAGTTGGAATTGCTTATATTATATTTAATGTTTTAAAAAAATACGATATTTTACGAAAGCGACTAACCGACAATATAATGATAATAGCGGAATAATAATCAATAATATCCTTTTAATTATAATTAGGCCTTCTTTTTAATTTTTATTGTGTAACATGTAACGTGTTATTTAATCTAACTGTGTTATCTATTTGTAATTTATAGGTTAGAAAGTTATTTAAAAGAAACGCTGTTAGTTAAATAAAATATAAAAAGTATTTAATAAAAACAAATATGAATAGGTGCTTTCATTTAGCTATTAATAATTATTTAATTTGTAATTGCGATTGTTAGCGCTTGGAAACTCCACTGTAAAAAATGGTTTACGTTAATGGTCTTCGCTCATGTCAAAATCTTACTTTAGATATGCCTGTTCATTCCTCTAATTTCTTCAATAAATCTTTTCAAGTCCGAACCATCCGCCTCTGGAATGAACTTCCTGAATCTATCCGACGTTCTCCTTCACCCGAGTCCTTCAAAACGCGTATTAAAGCCCACTACCTTGCCACCATTTCCTCATCGTGTTAATATCTCCTGTCCACACTGCAGTAATTTTATTATAGTTTTATATGTATTAGTATATTTATGTTATTTATTTTTATTTTATTTTATCTGTGTAAAGTTTTAAGTATTCTAAGTACCGTTATATAAGTATTGTATGTAGTTTATTTATGTTAGTGCCACCAACCCGCGCTCTATATCATTTTTCGCAATTTCCTGCTTGGTTGCCTGGAAGAGATTGCTACTTTAGCAATAAGGCCGCCTATTGGCTTTTGTTTCACTTTTAAAATTGTAACAATACTATTAATTTATGGTGTCAATAAAGAATATTTGTTTGTTTGTTTGTTTGTTTACCTATTATAAATATTAATGTAAAACAAGCACAGTGTTTTTATTACAATAATTTCAATCATTATTTATTTATTGCATTTAAACACCAGCTTTTCGCCACGTTACCATTTTTGTAACATGGAGAGAAATGGTAACGTAGGCGTTACCATTTTTTTCAGGGAAAATAAAGGGTTTCTCTCGGTAACAAGTAAACAATATATTTCCTCATAATGATGCTTTCCATCGGTGGTGTAAGAATAATTACTTATATATTTATATTAGCTCAGTGGTTTTCGTAGCTCAAAGCAAATTACTCTTTAAAATTAAAAAAATATATAAAGGAATGACGACCCCGAAGCACAGATTAATAAAAAGCCTAGTGGGTAATGCGCAGGCGTGAAGCAAAAGGTTCGAACCTCGCCCAGGGCAAACATTAGTGTCCTCTTATGTTTGCTTTGTGTCTGGATGTTGTATATTTATAATGAATAATATGCGTGTGTGTGTGTGGTCTATTTATCTATTATATCAGCTCTTTGATCAGAACTTTTATATAATAAGACAAGACTGTAGAGGAACTCTGTACATATGAAAAAAATTCTAAAAATCGAGTCCGGGATGTAAAAAGTGATATAGAATTTAATAGAATTATCCAGATTCTTAAAAAAAATCATTTTTATCTGTTTGTACGGGCTAATCTCTGACACTGTCGGACCGATTTGAATGACATTTTGCATGGTGGTATCTTAATCCCCGGTCAACATCTTAGATAGTTTTTACCGAGGGAAAATATCTCATTCCTACGGGAAATTGCACTGAAAAGTCAAAAAACAAAGCTGGCGTAGCCGCAGGCGGACAGCTAATCGTAGTTATAAAAATAATAAAATTCATTATTTTTCCTTCACAACACTCTGTATTAAGATTTTCACAAGCTTTCTTGATCAAACGCCTATGAACAAATACTTATGATTTTTAATTACTAATTGACTGTCGATTAGAAATTTTACATTTTGTTCTAGTACAACAAAAAGTACGACAAGAGCGTTTTACGTTTTTTAATCTTTAAACAGGCCTGAAGATGTATAAAATAAGTCGACATATTATAATAGGTAAGTAGTACAAGATTTTGCTGAATTAATTAGTATTCTAAACGGTATTTTTTTAGTGAGTTAGAACCTACAGTAATATTAGGAACATCTTACAACTTAAGAATTCAAAATAGTTTAAAATACGTGCAATAATTTCGCGCTGAACTGATAGTAGTGAACATAATGCAAATAATAAACATCTAATCTTATTTACTCGTACTATCAGAATGATTAGATTAGATAGAAAAATTATAAATAAAGCTGAATTAGATTATTTCTAATACATTGTTTCCAGTAGACTAGGATACTGGCAACATGTACGAAGCGAAAGACAAGGTGGTTTTGGTGACTGGTGGCTCGGCCGGAATCGGCGCAGGCGTCGTTAGAGCTTTTCTAGATCAAGGCGCGAAGGTAGGTAATCTAGGAAATATTCATAATTTATTTGTTACATAATTTTGTATTTCCTTTGACCATAGTCAAATGTTTTTAAATAGACTTCTCATTATAAAATGTATATTAGTACGGCTTGCTAGCTAAAAAATATAAGGATATCGGTCCCATCTGGCAGAAAGTACGAAACTTGGCATGAATGTAGCTGTCATATATGTGCTTCAATATCGATATGGAAACACTTCGATAAATGAGAGAGGTAAAATGGGGGAAAAAAGGGGGGGTAATCATTTCTCAGCGTGTTTCCATATCGACATAGAAGCACATATATAAAAGCTACATGTATGCTAAGTTTCATGCTTTCTGCCAGATGGGACCGTAATTCAGGTTAACAAGCCGTACTATATAAAGAACATAGTATCTTTAAATAACTCTATCTCTACTCTTTTATCTTTTATCTGTAAATATTGCCTAAAATAAATGGATATATTATTATTATTATTATTAAATTAATATGGTGTAGGAAAAATAGCATGAACTGTCTATGATCTATAGACCGTTATTTGGATTGGATCGGTAATATGTACTTTGGAAAATTTATTTAAAGTTTAAAAATGTTTTTACTACATTACCGTTGTTTGATCATTATAAAAGTTACTTTACACTATTTTTGTGAGAGATATAAAATTTTATCAACATATTATGACAATCACTATGGGAAAGTACGATAAACGTTATAGAACTACAATAGAATTATGATTTTTATGTTTGTTATATTTTTTAGCATGTAGCGATATTAGACCTGGATATTAAGGGAAAAGAACTGGCAGAAGAATTAGCTGCGAAACACGGAGAAGAAAAAGTGAAATTTTACAAATGTGACGTCACTAAGAATGATCTCAACGAAGCCTTTGAAGATATTCTAAAGAACTTTGGTTACATAGATGTTGTAATTAACAATGCAGGTATTATGAATGATGGTCCCAACGCTTACGAAAGACAGATTGCTGTCAATGTGGTTAGTAAAATTTTGTTGTCATAAAAATTAAACATCATCATTTCAACTGAAAGATTTTGACATTACCAGCACACAAGACCATAATTAAATAATTATGAAACTGTAGTTGACAAAACAACTATTAATAATATTACTATTCGCGACATTGTAATTAGTTCATTTCGACTGAATACATAGAATCTTCCCGAAAATTCCCGGAGTAAACAAATTTTATTATAACAAATACATAAGATGCACAAGTTTTAGCTGTTATTGTTTAATAAAATGAATTTAAATTCAACTTTCGAACAGACGAAAAGGAGGGGTTTGACTTGTGTGTCTGTCTGTCTGTGGCATCGTAGCTCATAAACAGATACGCCGATTTTGATCTAGTAGTTTAGTTTGCATGGTTTCACAATCGAGAGTGTCTTAACTATGACCCAAGAAAATATCTTCAGCTATTTGAAGATTATGAGCTCTTTTCTAGTTGATGTCAGGATCTAAGTAACGGTTTTGTGGTGGGGGTTTCTAAATTTTTTAATTTAATGTTAATTAACTTTTTAGACAGCAGTTTTTACGAGTTCCTTGAAAGCTTACAACCTGATGAGGAAAGACCGTGGAGGCAAAGGCGGGACTATAGTGAACATATCTTCGATCATTGCTTTGTTCCCAAGCCGCTTCCTGCCTGTCTACTGCGGTACTAAGAGCGCTGTATTGCAGTTCAGTTACGTTCTCGGAGTATGTATTGCGTTATGACATTCAACAACCCAAAAAAATATAAAATTTACGAATTTGCAAATGAATATCTTCTTAATATGTCTGACTTAAACACAGGGAAGCTATAGTTGGTACTTATTTTTTTTATATTCATATATTTTCATATAAAGCATTCCATATGGCAATTTTATGAAAAGTAAAATATATAGGTACAAACAAACGTTCGCTAAACAGCATTATGTTCTTCTGCGCATCTTTCACTTCACTTTGAATTTGAAGTTAAAGACTCAAAGACAATTAAATCCGCGTGCGTCGGAGCATGATCGGAGATGACACTCACACACAAATCACAATACTTTCTTTTTTCAGATGGAACCAAATTATTTACGTAGTGGTGTGCGTGTGGTGACAATGTGTTTCGGATGCACAGATACCTCCTTACTCAGTACAGCTAAAATGGAGCCATTCGACGATGTATACGATGACTTGCTTCTCCCTGGACTGAAGACCTTGCCTTGGCAAAAGTAAGAATTTCTGAATAAGAAACTCAACTGCCTTTTGTTTTGTTTTTTTTATTTTTATTGGTCTATTTTATTTAACTATTTTCATGAGGATAATGTACACAACTAGAACTTAATATCGATACAAATTATGTTTTGAAGAATTATAATAATATGTAGCATAAATAAATTATTGCCGGTTACCATAGTGAAGGTATTTGAAACAGATTCAAAATTAGTACTTTAGCTACTGTAAAAATGATGCCTTACGCGTTACAGGAAGTTACCTGTAATCCATGGTGACAGGAAACTTCCAGTGTTAATAATAATAAAAAAATATAAGTAATTGCCATTCGTCATGTAGGTACTTATCATCCTTAATTAAAATTGTGTGCCATATTAGATAAAAATATTTTTTGTTAAAACAAAGCGAATTAAAAAAGGTCGTTCAGAGTCAAATATACTGATAACAGATACAAAACAAATATATATTTGTTTATCAGTTTCTTTCTTTCTTTTTTCATAAGCAGTGTTAAAGATATAATTATTTTCAGAATTGAATCGGCAGTGAATGGTCTGATGGAAGCATACAAAGTAGGTGCAAGTGCGAGCACATGGCTGGTTTCCGCCGACAGACCTGCTGAAGACATCACCGCCAACATAAAGAAAGCCCATCAGGTCATGAGTCAGGGAATATTCGACTAAACTTTTTCGCGGTTGTTAATTGCACTAACACACATTTTCACGGGTTTTCTCTACGATTTAGCTTTTAAACTAAATCATGGAGAAATTTGACACAATCCGGCACCGAACGTCCAATTCTGCGAACGCCTACTTCCCTCAACGTCCAGGACATGATTATTACGATTCTTAGAGTATCCAGATTTGAGAATCGGAAATCGTGAACGATTCTTCGAAACTCAATATAATTGTGAAAAACGTACTAAAATATGTTAGTAAGTTTGTAAATAAATGGAATAAGTAATTAATGAAACAAACACTCTCATGCAATAAATAATTTTATTTTTAAAAACTTCTTATTATCGTCATCATATTAACTCTCCATAATCTTTGTTTTTAAACGTGAAGTTAGGTATCTTTGCTTATTATTGTCTGTCAGGGTAACCTGTTATATCATGTACTTCCAATTCAAACTATCTGATATGGCGGTGGCGTTTAGCAGAAAAACAAAACAATATATTCGTAAAATTATGGAAGACTATTTTTACAAATGTTTTCTATTCCAATGACACTAATTTACAATATTGAACGAATTTCAAAACTGTTATATTTGCACAAAACAAAATAAACAAAAGCGCTCACACCAAGATTAGACCAACAATCATACTCTAAATAGTTTATTTATTATTTCTAAACAATGTATCCATTCACCACCATGTAGAAGGTTGTACGTACAATACTATAAGTTTTAAGTTGATTTTGTATGTTGCCTGTTGTACTTATGTATCGATGGTTTTATTGACTGCCAGATAGAGTTCCCCATTGGTCATAAACAAATAATTTTGTGTCACACGAAATAAAGTATTTCTTTAGTTGAAACAAAGTGCTATGATCTCTATTCTTTATTTCGCTTTTTAAATTTACATTCCGACAAGGATCTAATTCCAAATGAACATTAGAGATGGCGCTGCTTGATATAAATTAAACTACATATTAAATTCATACATGAAACTAAAACATTTCACGAGATGGCGACAGCGTTACATAGTTATTTTTCATTTTTACGTTACATAGTTAGATTATTGTCGGTCTGTATCATCCATCTTTATTTATCCATCTTTATGACTTTTCATTCTAGAGATAATTTGAAACAAGCAAAGCAAACAAACCTAATTTAGGTTTTATGAAGCATAAAAAAATCTTTACTCGTTAAGTTTGCTTCTTTTGTATATTAGGTTGTTAAGAAACTTAAATCTTTTATACTGAAGAAAATTAAGAACGTTTGTTTAATGATAAATTAATTGTTTCACTAGAAAAAGGTTTATGTGTCGTCCTTGGAGCAGGGCGTATATTTTAAAGTCAGGCTGTCAAACGATAATGAACACAATTGCATACTCGTAATTCTTAATATGGTTATTAATTTTATGAATTACAGAACTTCTTTCTCTCCTATCTAAAGTATTTAGAATCATTCTTATTTGATAAGACTGCTTTAATTTGCAATACAGTAGTCATTATGATTTTACTCAGATATTTTTATTTCGTAGACTTTTGCTACGACGTAGCGACCGTAGCCATATTTAAGCGTAGCACTTGATCACGTGGGGGTGGGTAAAGGTTATTGAGGACATAGGTAGGCTAAAAAGATTTTCAAATGATTATGTTTTCTAAAATAAAAAATAAAATAACAACAGTTCTTAAACAGCGAAACATACAACTTCTTAAATACCTATTAAGAAAGTCTGAACACTGAACGTTTTACGAAAATGGCAGTTTTACATTATCACGTATACAAATTTAGATTATCATTTAGAACACAACAGGTTGATCGGTTACAATTCAATTGATGTTTAAAAAGAAGTTATTGCCGTATCGATATCTCCACTAAACTACTCTAGCTACTCGACTATATACAATAACGAACCTTGATTAGGGGACACTACTAAATTATTGGTAATATTTACATTTATAACGCATTGCAAACGCAATCTCATAACTCAAACTGTGCCGGAGCCGATCGGACAAACATACACTCTCTCTCAACCAAACATATTATAATTGTTTTGACAGTCGTGGTAGAAAGAAAATTATTTGTTGTTTGATTTAATAAGTTATACTGAAACGTCAGAGAAACAATCAATAGACACAATAAAACTCGTTTAGAATCTGGGCATTATTACCTTATACATAAAAAAGGCTGGTAAAATTAATGTCTACATTGCCTTCCTTGGCTACCGATCGACTGCACTTGGTCCAAAATATCTAGTCACGTTTATTTCTTCAAACATTATACGTTTATTAATTATTCTATTATTTTTATTTACACAAGTCATCTAAATTCAACATTTTTGTAAATCCGATTATGATTTTTAAGTCGGACAATATTAAAATTGCATTTCTTCATATCTTAAAGACAGATCTTTTTATCACACTATTTTTAACAGAGCAAATTGAACACTACCAATTTTAACATTGGAATTCCTATAACGATATTTTTCATATTTTAGATAGATAACGACTTCGTTTTAAATATTTTCGCAATAAATTCATGGTATTTTACAGTCAACGTAAACACGCATGATTTAATTATAAAAAAAACTGATCAATTTATCAGTCAAGAGCTTCAACACCATGTTACGAGCTGTCCAAGGAGAGATAAGTTATTGAAAATGGTATTTTATAAGTTAACATGGCAGTATCAATTCAGTATCCATTGACGACGTCGACAAAATTGACTCGCCAGCGTTCCTTTGATCCGACGATGGATTTGAATCCGAACCACCCCATTCATTTGAAGGGAGTGACAAAGGTAGGGGGAAGGGTAAAGGCAATGCCTATAGTAAAGCCAGGACTCCGCGCGGGAAGGCGGTCACACAGTGGTGACGCGGTCTACCTCCACGTATCGCACGGAGTCCTCGCTTGGTCAGCAAATCACTTCTTTTTCATCAAATATGGCCGTGTCTGAAGACAGGCTCTTGAGACGCTGCTGGAGGGCGGAGCGCCGTCGCCGGCAGGAACGCATCACTGTGATCTGAAAGGAAAATCATCATTATCATTCAACCATCAAACTGCTTATTAAATACTGAAAGGGATACCCAGTCTATGGTTTTGAGTAACCTTCCCAAAGAAACTCTATAAAACATAAAAATAAAAATTAAAAAACCCCCTCCACAAAACCGTTGATCCTTACAACAACTAGAAAAGAGCTGATAATCTTCAAATGGTTGAAGATATTTTCTTGGATCATAGCTAAGAACACTCTTGCAATAAAAAAACTAGATCAAAACCAGCGCATTCGTTTAGGAGCTACGATGCCACAGACAGACAGACTCTATTTCGTCGGGGGTTAAACACCCCTGTTTTTCGTCGGGGGTTAAAAACTGGCATCGACGTAGTAATCTAAAATTCTCAGTATTCTTACCGTGGCAATGGCAACAAGCGCGCTGAATGCAAAAAAATCAGCGACATATTGCGCTGGCACCGCAACAGGGCTGAACAGTGGCACCGTCAAACATCATCCCTGTTTGCACATCGGGTGAGCCCAGTTACAAAGCGAGGCTGGTTTACTAGCAGTATTCTTACTATGGTAAAGGCAGCGAGCGCACTGAATGCCAGCAGTGCAGCAGCAGCATCCGTGGTCTAGTGGTCAATAGCTCGCCTGACGTTACGGAGGTTTCGGGTTCGAATCCCGGTGGGGACGCAGCGAACAAATATTACTTTGTGAAACTTTCCTTAGTTTGGTTAGGACATTGAATCACCTGGTTGTCCCAAAAGGAAGATGATTCCGGGCTTCGGAAGGCATGTAAAGCCGTTGGTCCCGGCTACTATCTACAGTCGTTATAGGAGCCCTGTCGGAAGCCTAAGGAGGTTCTATATTTCCGACACCAGGGTCTGTGAGGTAGGATGGCCTCGAAACCCACACGATAAGCAAGCAAGCAAGCATACTGGGCCGGTATTCTCAGCAGGTCAATACTGTCAAATATCATTCCAAAGTTGATTTGATTTAAAAATCTACAACTCGCAGTACTCTTACTATGGCAAAGGCAGCAAGCGCGCTGAATGCCAGCAATGCAGCGGCGTATTGCGCCGGCACCCTTAACAGGGCGGAGCACTGGGACAGGCGCTCGTCCTCCCCGTGGGGGCACTGCGGGACGCCGTCGCACCACAGCGCGGGCTCGATGCATGCGTCCAGAGACTCGCAGCGGTATTCACACTCGCCTGACATAGCGAATACTCCGCCGCGGGAACTCGGATGTCTGATGGCAAAGTAAACACAGTTACACATTAGCAGCATGGTCTAAGAAAACAAGGTCTTGCACTCCGACCACGTGACTTGACACAAGCCTACGTCATCATGCTGTTCGTCCTTGTCGATTAACACGCATTTTATAGGGATGAACAGGATGATGACGTAGGCTTGTGTCAAGTCACGTGGTCGGAGTGTTAGACCTTGTTTTTTTAGACCATGATTATACCCAAATGAGGATGCTACGAAAACGTACACACACCACAAAACTTCTAATTTAACATTTTCTGAAACGGCACTGGGTAACTAAATTAAAAAAGTATCACAAAAAAAGAGTAACTAAGAACCTGATTTATTGTGACTTAACTTGCTTCAACTGGAATGACATGTCGAGTTAATTTCGATGATAAAAATTACGTTATGCTTATCTCTCTTCTTTTTTCAATAAACTTTATTCGAACCCATTTCTTAACTTATCTTGATGTGGGCACTTCCATGCTGCTATAACTTGGATGATATTTATTTATTTAGAAACATTCCATACATTTTCCCTTCTATTCAATAAAAAAAAGTATACCTTCTAGAAAGCTCCAACCACGTGACGAAGTAAGAGGCCTCTCCAGAGCAATGAGTTCGACGGAGAGTGACCGCGGCCAGTCGAGGTTGAAGCGCCCAACCGTCAAGAACTCTTCACTATCACTACATAGTATAAAACAAAGTCGCTTTCTCTGTCCCTATGTCCCTATGTATGCTTAAATCTTTAAAACCACGCAACGGATTTTGTTGCGGTTTTTTTAATAGATAGAGTGATTCAAGAGGAAGGTTTATATGTCTAATACATGCATAATATACTTAAGGATAACCCACAATAACCATTTTCACGTGCGGAGCCGGGGCGGGTCGCTAGTCTACTATATCAAATAAAGTATACCTTCTAGAAAGCTCCAACCACGTGACGAAGTAAGAGGCACTTTCCAGAGCAATGAGTTCGACGGAGAGTGACCGCGGCCAGTCGAGGTTGAAGCGATCGGGGGACGCGGGGGGGGCGAGCACGTGGTGCGCCAGCGCATCCACCTCCTTGCCCCAACCGTCCGAGAACACTTCCACTATATCTTCGTACTAAAACAATATGGGAATCTATTGATAGTTTTCGTTTAATATTGATAGATAGATAGCTAAATATCTTTATTTGATCCGTAAAACATAGGTAGCACAAAGTAAGGGCAGTTCTATTGCATAGTCAGAATGGAAATTGTCGATAATAGTTCCGGCTAGTGTAATATAATTTTGTTTTGTTTAGTCTGTAGTAGGTAATTAGGTATTAGAGTACCCAATTATAAATTTTAAATCTTTAGGTCGAGAAAAAGAAAAATAATAATTTTTGAGTATGTATAGGCAAAATGCAGACGCATTGAATATTTTTTGCATTTTTCGAGGTTTGCTCACGATGTATTTAACTTACTTGCATATTACAACATATAGATAGATATAGAGTTCATCCTTCTTTGAACTGTAAGAAAGAAGATTAGCAACACATATCGATAAAAGAGGTAGAAAATGTTTTCGAGTAAATAGCGGGTTTTCACCTGTTCATCAGGAGGATCAGGGCATATGAATATAGGCGTCAGCCCGCCAGCGTACACAGCGATGCGGTTCGGAGTTCTGCACAGGTGCCGAAGATCTGGAGCCACTGTAATGTTGTTCAGAAGAGTGAAGTTGTCGAGCTCGGGTTCCTTGACGATGCTGCCTCTGATTTGAAGGTAGAGATATCGGCCTGGAGACGGATTGATCAGCCAGGGGCGACGTTCACAGTGCTCCTGAAAAAAAAAATTATGATTCAAATTCAAGCGAATTCTTTCAAATTTATATTCTAAAAATGTTTTGAGAGAGATCTTAGGAAATTGGTGTTCGTTTTTTCATTTAATTTTAATACATTTGTAAAAGCTGATCAAAAATATAGAAATAATGATAATAACGGTACTCTAGAAATAACAGTCCACTGCAGAAATAATACTGGCCAGCCTTTGAAAAGGAGTCTTTGCTATTATTCTTACATTTGCAGGGTTTTTGGTCCAATTTATTGTTGTACGTACATACAGGTAAACATTCGTTTTTCTGCTAGGCAGGCTACTCTAGGCAGTGCGTTTTATTAAGGTACGCACTGCCTATAAGAAAAAATATTCGTCTTTGTTCAGCACTTACCGCTTCAGACATGGGTGCTAAAGAAGCCAGCCTCAAATCTCCACTAGCTCCGTACACTTTATGAGAACTCTCGCAGACAGTGTCGAGCCTGATGAATTCTACTGACGCCTCGAATCCAAAAGATCTAAAGTCGTCTGTCGCTGACATGTTGACGACATCAAACCGCAGTTCAGCCACGGTGCCTGTCGATGTGAACTCGTAGTCACCGATGTCGCTGAAACAGAATTTCAAAATTATTTTGCTGTTTTACTAGGATTTTGCTTTCCTTAGGATTTAAAGACAGCAAAAATTTACTGCGTCTTTTAGAAACATATAGAAGACACGAATATTACCACAAAAAATTAAACGCGCGTCTGTATAATATTTTTTTGGGACAAGCATATTGTATTTTACTTCTTGGCGGTAAGACCACCATAATATTTTTACTATCTTTGTCTAGAAAATTATTGTTCTAAGTAATCCATACATAAATCCAGTGAGGTACGATTTGGGTACCTATAATGTCAAAAGATCCAAAGCAACAGAAGACATACACTGAAAAAAAGTTTGGTTACCAGTAACACATACCTACTTTAGGGACTGGCGGCGTTCGTCACAAATAGGGTGTTATGAAAATCGTTTTGTAACTGGTAGCCAAACATTCTTTTCAGTGTATAAGTAGACTAAAACGCTGTTCTCAATATCAATCGCACAGCAAATTACCTGCACAAGCAATCCCTCGGAACGCCTTGGCCGATATCTTTCCAGGGCCTGTCGAAGATCCTGACCGCGGCGGTGGGGTCGCCGGCACAGCGGAACCAGGGCGAGTGGGCGGAGTGCACGGAGCGGCACAAGCGGCCCCCGGAGCGGATGCCCCACACGCGCACGCGCACTGCCTCGCCTGGATTGGCTTCAAAGCGGTACGTGCAGCTGGAATCAGAAAAACAATACCAATCGAAGCCCAGAGATCTGAATGAATGGTGTAATATGTTGGATTCATCTCGCAGACAGATTGAGTCCTAGGCACGACAAGTAATATAAAAGCATTTTGTGGAGTTGCATCCTGCATGTCATATCATATTAAGGGCCTGGTATTGGGGTTTCCAGGGTGCACGACTTTTATTAACAGGACCTAGGCTCTCCTTCGACATTACTCCTAACATCAATATGGAAGAAAAAGTGGCAAAAGTCAAATATAGTTTTACTGCTTAAAGGTAGTGCACGTTGCATTGCGTTGCGATGGAATTTCGTTATGTTAATTCGTTGCTTTGTGTAACTCATAGCACCTTCACGGTGCACCCATGGTGTCGAGACAAAAATTCGCGCCCTATGAACCAGTCCTTAGTAATAAGAGCCTGAAATAGGATTTTGTTTCTCACTGCACATAAAAGCTCAACTTTATTTTTGTCTAAATCTTTGTGGTTTCCTCATTACCTGATATTTCTTGAACCTCCTCTCCCATAGAGGAAGACGTCTCTAGGTGATGAGAAGGTGACGGGAGGGTCGGGAGGCGCTTCAGGGAAGGAACGGGACGCGAACCGTCTGGAGCAAGGGCCGCGGCCCCAGGGCTCCCCGTCTTGATGGAGGTCTACGAACTCGTACAGGGCTTTGAAGAATACAGGCCTGAAAAAAAAGTCCATCTTAGCAATGCAGACGAATTGTTAATCCTACTAAGGAAATTAACCAATTGGATGTTAAAAATCTATTAAATCTCTTATTCTCAAAAGTATTTATGAATTAAAAATGTGATAAGTGAATTATCCATCTAATGCAGTGATGTTCTGATAACAAGACTATTAAATCTATTATTCTTACCTAAAAGTAGTAATGATGAGTCAAAATCAAAATGACTGGGTGAAGTTGCAAGGAAAAGTTTGCTATCTTTTAAAATAAATTCTATATTGGGGTAGAGTCTTCCGCTCCTCCGCAAGTCCGGTGAAGCTCAAAGCGGTCAATAAAATAAAAAAAAATTCTATAATTGATTTTACAACATTGTTGTGAGGTAATATCGGTTCTTTATTTTTGCTCTTTGATTTTTTTAATTTTATAATTGTGAATAATTAAATCAGTGGGAAGGATAAATATAAATTGGTATTTTTTATGAACATATCCTCGCAGAGTAATCCAACAACACTCTACACATCCTCAGAGATACTTACTTGAGAGCTGTCCCTTGCGTAAGCTTCAGCTCCAAGGTCAACGAATCTCCTTTCGACAGGAAGCTTTCAGTCCTCGCGCAGGCCCTGGACCTCCTCAGCAGGGCGTGTTCACAGGTCCTGGGTGCTCGCTCTCTGCAGAACCTCGCGACCAGCGTGGCATTGGTGGGTGGACGACCAACGATCACCGTCTGCGGGGAAGTCGCGCGGGACATCTGGACTGAACGGTCTTTGTCGCTGGAACATGAATAGATATATATGAGAGACATCTCACACACGTCTACCTGACCCCAAATTAGGCAGAGCTTGTGCTATGGGTATCAAACAACCTAACCGATATAAGTATAAAACATCTAAACGTAAGGAAAAACACAAGTGTTTGACCTAAAGGGTTCGAACCCGCGAGCCTTTGCTTCGAAAGCAAGTACACTACCAACTAGGCTACGGGGCCGTCATGAAATAAATGATGAAAGATAAATTTAAAGTCATTTAAATGATGGTCTTATTATGATAATCATATATAAACAAATAAATTGTTTTAGATTGTGCAGTATGGTTTTTAATTTAAAGAAAAAATATGACCTCATGAACGACTTATTATAAGCCAACAGTAACTCCGATTCTTGTACTATGTGTATTGTGTATACCTATACAATAACCATATTTGTATTCGTTTTTATTCGTCTCAAAACACTAAGTATTTTTAGTTATATAATTTAATTACCAGAGATAATTTGAAATCCTAACTTCTAACACTCACAGGTATTTTAAAACTTAGGCATAAACTTTTAACTATATCAAAAATTTTAAATGAAATAATAATGGTTAAACTAGTCGTACTAATTAATAAATGGGTAAAGAAACTTTAACATTAGTTGTTAAAACGCTAATATAAATAACATATCATAATAAGTCGTAATTAACAAACTTCGCAATGTTTTACCACCTGTGGTGAACAATTTTCATTTAGAGCAGTGGATAGTAATTGTTTAACTACTAAAACAAATAGAAGTTGAAACCACAAAGTCACATGTTTATGAGAGTAAATCACGGAATAGCAAATGAAAAGAGAATAACGGAAAAAGCAAGTGAACGTACCAAAATATATCGCTGCATCCAGGCGATATCCGCATCGGGCCATCCCATATATTCAAATGGCTGCCACAATACTCATCCTCCGGCAAGTTGGGATTGAGAGCGTTGGTCACATAAAATTTCAATACAGAGAACCACACTCGGAAGCGCGGTGCCGAGAACGAGGGCCGTCTGTAGATTATGTTCCTGCCCGAAGGCCCCGATGTATCGATTCCCTGCATATGATACAAACACGTGGTGTTCGGCGGCAAGGAATGTTGCGGGTGCTCTAACACCCCTTTTCCGGTCCCTCGTATCCAGAATTCACAAGCCCTCTTGTTCTTTGCGTATGTAGGCGACTGCTGATCCACAAATCTGACCTGAAATTGATTAATCACGTGATAACCGCATGAGATCCGCCAACGGTCGTTAATCAAAGCCTCCCAAAAGGGTTAGAGATACAATCTATATTGTTGTCGAATTAACTCGCTATTATATTCGGGAGCTATTTTCGGGACTAAATTGATGAAAAAGTATTTCGGAACTATCCGGTTATTAATTTCAGAATAATTTCGATGTTAAACTTGGATAAGCAAGTTTTTTGTGTTTAATCGGTCGGTCGCTTCGTTTCGCTTAAAGTTTTATCTCGTTGAAAAATGTTATAAGAGTTGGAAGACAAAAACGCTGAGGTCGCGTCCTCATTTCACCATCTGAAACAATGTGGGGTCGGACCCGAGTTCGCCCGCCGTTCCATTATGTGTCCGTGCGAGCCTACTACGGTACTAATTACACTTTGGCAGGGTCCCAACGTCCCAGGCGGCCCCCAGGGCACTTCTTGATTTATTATTGTTCACCAACGAAACACTTTAAATAACACTCCATCGGAATACATTAAGTTTGTTAACCTAATTTGCCGCGCTGGATGGGTGGGACTGGTCAGACTAATCATGCGGTATAATTTATGAGGTTCATGTGGCCGCGGCTCTAATTACTTATACTTACTATATTTTATTATTTTGTACCTAAAGAACATAATAATGTGTTTGGCAAAAAAAAAATTGTTACTTCTGTATGGGACTGAAAAGTATGGCACTATTTATTCAATCTTGATCGTTTTCCGATGTAGGTAAAAATAAAGGTGCTCTACCAAGAAAAACCTGTCAAAGACTGACTATTACTAGCATCTATTTTATATATTTAAATATGTATATAGAACGAAACGAAGTGTAAGTAAATATTATATTCGAAGTCACCTTTAAAACAAATTTAATATAAAGCCTTAATCCTAATCAAGAGGTAATCTAGCAGCCTAGCCGTGGTAATACAATTTCCACTTACGCTGGTATTCGCTTTGTGCCAACATCAACTAGAACTCCATTATTAAAGCTTTTAGAGCACATTAGCTCCTCAAAAGATACTTAATTAAATTCTACGATGATTTCACTATTACTACTTTGTTCTTGTCTCTTATGAGCTCTATATTATAATGCTGACGGCAAAACGAACACAAACTCTTGCTTAATTGCATTCTGGCATCTATCCAGATCATCTAGATTTTTTTCGGTTTTCATAGCAAAAACTGGAGTTAAACTGAAGTTCTTCTGCTTCCTCTTAGTTTGTCACTAGATAGAACTATCTAGTAAGTTGCCTTTAATTACGAGCTTGGGCCAAAAGTAATAAAAACTGTAGGCACGTAGCAGATTCGATGAAGCCATTCTAATGAAAATAGATAGTCTCCGATAAGGCGGCGTTTCCTTTTTCCTGGTAGAAACAGCAACTACGAGTAAGTACCACAGATGAGAAATAAAGATTTCGCCTCGCTAATTACTTTTTCAATGGTACGAGTATGATTACAAAGATTCACAAAGAAGTTAAAGAAAGAACACTTTTTAAAAGATAATCACATTTGAGAACGTTTCATTGTTATGTAAATTTCCGTTTCGTGTGAACAATAACGGTTGAAAATATAATAGGCCGGGAGATGATGACAGAAATTTTTAGGTCATTTGTTACAGTATGGCGGTTTTACAGGGGTCTTAGTACGCAAAGACAAAAAGAAAAATGATGGTCATAGCGCTGGTACTGGCGGCCCAATCGCGAAAAAAAAATTTGCAGATTTTCGGCAGTATGGCGACCATTTGGAGCCGTCCGAAAAGTATGGCATGGTGATTTTCGTAAATGGCTGCACGAAGATGAACAAACTGTGCAAAAATGACCCTAGTACAAATGGATGAATTTTTATTTTTCGCGTCGGTATGGCGGGCTGTAAGTCACACCGGAGAAATATGGCATGACACTGTAGTCTAGTTATTTTTTACGGGCTATCGGAAAATACTAAAATTTTTGTGGTAGGTACAAATCGTTTGACTTTCGTAATTTATCCGACTAGTTCACTAACGCCCACGCGATTGGGCCGCCAGTACCAGCGCTATGACTATCATTTTTCTTTTTGTCATTGTGTACTAAGACCCCTGTAAAACCGCCATACTGTAACAAATGACCTAAAAATTTCTGTCATCATCTCCCGGCCTATAACTTTTTCAGGAAAAAAATATGCAAATTTTAGACGAGTCCGAAAAATGAGATACTTCACGCTGATAACATTCGGAAGAATATTTAGATGAAAATGTGAAGCAATTTAAAAGTTCAAACGATCTTACCTCGACTTCTAACTGAAATCCGTGGAGCGATTGTAACGAAGCCGGTTGCAGAAATGTTCCGAATGGTGACGTCGTGAATTCGACTAACAATTCCGGTCCACTCGATATCGCCTCTGGGACCGACACGCCGCCGCCACAGAACCTCAAAATAACCGGGTCTCTTGTAGTATATCCGTCGTACACAGTGACATAGTCCTGCACTTCGTCGCATTGTTGCCAGAATTTCAACTCCCTCCCGCTATTTTCCCGTTCTTGTTGCGCTTGGGCGTACAAAGCTTTCTGACTTCTTATCGAAACTAGTTGCCCATTCGGCTGCTTCACTACAATTAGGGCATGCTTTCCTTGAGGAACTTCATGTTGCCTAACTGCGTAGTAGCAGGTCAAGTTTCTTGGGTAGACTCCTGGGAAGTTTGGGGACTGTAGCCTACAATTTTTTCTGTCGCAGTCGCTGAATATCCTGGAGCAATAAGTCCCTGAGATCAAATCCCCGAGGTAATATTCCGTTTTTGTCCTCGCTACGTTTGTATCTTCGCTGCGTGATGTGTTTACAGGATACAGCGGAGGCCTCGCCTTGAAGAAGGGTCTCTCTGTAAAGAGTAACGGTGTCTCGTAACGGATTTTATTACTTTCCCTTGCGGCGAAAGTAAGTATGTATTGAACTGGTATTAGACGCATATTACTTGTTGTAAGTAAGCAGCAGAATTTTACATTAGCACCATGAATATCTGATCTTTTTTTTTTTAATTTTTATTTAAATTTTGCAAAGTCACAGGTTTAAAAGTTCTTACATGAGATCTTAATAATCGGCTATTTGGTTTTATATAATTTGTTTTTGATTTCTGTGCGGTAAAAGTAAAGTAAAATAAACAATTGAATTATACTGATACTTAGATACTTATCTATTCTATTCTTTTCTTCAATATTATAATTAAAAGAAAATTCATACCTGAAGGTGGTGCACCCCCATATCTCACAGTTGCATGCTCTTTCCTCAGTACTTTGTATGCCATTCGAAAATCGAAATTGTAGTTATTCTGTTCATTTGATAGGCGCAGGAGTCGTACTATGAGAGTTATAGATTTAGTTTCACTGTAATATATGGATGGTCCCCATGAGATCCCGCACCAAGACCCGCCGACTTGAGGTCTGCTTGCTTCTTGGATCTGCATGTAGCCGTCTGGGCAGCCATCTTCAGTGAAAGACGTGAAGCGACCCAGGGTAAAGCTATCGAAAAGGACCTGTAAAAAAGAGAAAATAAAATCTTACTTTGTTATATATGTTAAAGTCGGTTGAATGACGATAATCAATGGATTTAACAGTACCTACTAATCTTACGTACAACAACCGGTAACCCCTATCGTATCGTTGTACGAATAGTACGAAATCCATGCGATAATGTTACTAAAATTGGTATTTTAAAATTCAGTGGCCTGATTTTTTGTACTAATTACTATAATTTAATTTTTAATATGAAACATAATATAGCACCTAATTCGTATTATTTATCTTAACTTTACTTAAATTATATTTAAATGTTAATCCACTGTCATAGACCAAAAAGGGTAAAAGGCTGTAAAAATAGAAACTATTTTTTTATTAGACAAGCTGTCCAGATACGCGGTTTGGTGGTGTGGCACTGCGAAAAATATTGAGTGAAAAAATGCGGGGAATATTGGAACGAAAAAAAAATGGCCGCCGCCGCCGATAAAACTGTGCAATAAGCCGTGTCGCCGGAAAATAGAAGCCCAGCAGCCGGCGCGATAAAGTACCTTTGTGAAATGAAACACAAATATTGAATCACGTTGGTTTCATGGCACTGATTCTGGGTTATTCTGATAAAATCCTGATATTTGTTTGTTGAGATTAATATAAACCAGAACAGTTATTGGAAAAGCTACAAAATCGTGTCGCTGTAAAACGAAAAACAAGTTAGATTGATGAGTCTCACTCAATATAAATAAAAGTCACTCTCAATATAATCAAAAGCGCCCGTTACAAGAATTAGTTATTTACCAGTTGGCTCACTTGTCTTATAAATAAATAACTAGTGCCATGTATGCTAAAGCTAGCACAAACTAAAAAATGGTGGGGGGCGGTGCGGCGCGCGGCCAAACGACTAATCACTACATAGTATAAAACAAAGTCGCTTTCCCTGTCCCTATGTCCCTATG
Organism: Teleiodes luculella; assembly: GCA_948473455.1. Classification (NCBI taxonomy): domain Eukaryota; kingdom Metazoa; phylum Arthropoda; class Insecta; order Lepidoptera; family Gelechiidae; genus Teleiodes; species Teleiodes luculella. Next base: position 12,061,745 of record OX419586.1, read on the forward strand.
TATGCTTAAATCTTAAAAACTACGCAACGGATTTTGATGCGGTTTTTTGTAATAGATAGAGTGATTTAAGAGGAAGGTTTCTGTGTATAATACATGTATAATTTACTTAAGGATAACCCACAAAACCATTTTCCCGTGCGGAGCCGGGGCGGGTCGCTAGTAAAATAATATTCTTTGGTTCAATCTATAATTAGTTTAACTATTGTTAATGTTACAGTGTTGTTATTTTATTGTATCTTACCATTATGTAATTAAAACCATTTTCCCGATATTGAAACTGAAAATTATAAATATGTATCGGGGGATTTACAGAATAAACCTGTTCACACTTCAGGTTTTTTACAGATCGCCTATCGTACTGTTTATACAGGCCAAACAGTTGATGAATCGTGTTTGTTTTTTTTTTCTCACGCCCATTGCTTGCCCACTGTGCAAGCCGACAAATAAAAACTGAAAAGTATTAACAGAACGAGGATTAAAAAGGTTTTATCATTACCGTTTTAGAAACAAAACAAAGTAAATTATTGGAATGAAACTGTTACACAGGTGATCTCTGCTGGCCTAGGTTTATTCTTTTTAATAATTTACTAAAAAAAACGAAGACAAAGCAATCATCGAGGTAAGTATTACTCCAAAGGGAACTAAAGGTACACGTTCTACTAATCTTCATGCCTTTATTTTTGCCGTAAGTACAAACGTGGCGCTTGCTTATTTTAAAGTTCTCGCCTGAGCTAGCACGAAATAGAACTAGGAACCGCTGCAAATGCAATTTGTGGGTGCAAATTGCATCTGTTCTGCGAATCTACGGGATAAAGTGTCGATAAGGACGTCCTCCGGAGGAATTTACGTCTCGCAACAAAGAATTTTATTCAAACAGTTGAACCTGTGGACGGCTTGCAGGGAAATACGACGTTATTTTAGTTTTCAATGAAAATGTGCACTGCGCATCTCTCAGCCATTGTGACGTGCAAATTGTTGTTTGAATTATTTTTGGATTTTAGATTTTTTTATTAGATAGGTAATATTATATATTTTGCACTCGAACCTACAAATGTTCGCATAAATTCGTAATAAATTCGCGTAATAATAAATTATAGTGACTGATTTACTTTGGCAACAAGTATAATGTCACATGTGTATCTAAAAATGTTGACGGAGTAGGACAGTTACTAACTAGGAAGATTGTTTAAAAATATAACAGTAACCAAGGTCCTCCAGAAAGCTTAGTACTTAGTATTAATTTATTATTGGTTATATTGTAAACATTGTTTCATTAAATGATGCGTTAAATGTACCTATTTTATACTTGTATTAAAAACACATGCGAGAAATTGCGTATTTATTTATAGCATTACACGTGAGTAGCAAAGAGGACGTTGCTAAGGATCTCTTTACAAAATAAATGTCGAAAACAGCACCAACATGAAAGAATACAAGTTCTCTCAGGTCATTGAATAACAAACAAAGCATGAAAGTATCGGGATCCGACGGAATAGGCCCAGTAAAAGACGACATATCTTAAGAGAAAAGGCGGAATTGTGGGGCCTGTCTCGTTGACTTCGACGCAAATAAAGTAGGATACAGATATTAAACTCCAGATAAAGAGCGCCTCAGCTGCGTTCACGTAATAATAGTATAAACTACCTACGAGTATACAATCGACACGCGTGACGTTTAGACCTACTGCCTTGGGATCTTGGGATTATATCAAGTAGGTGGAATGCCGTAGGTTTTTAAAGATAATGATGAGCTAGACAAGTACCTCTCACTTATAAAAGATTTTGGATCTCTTCGGACCGCGTCGTCGAAATAGCGTGCTTCGGAGGATTATCGCAGGCATATTATACACACATGCAGCGTAATACAGACCAGAGTGGTACATATAGTCCTAGAAGTTGTTGAGGCTATTTAAGTATTTTTAGAGAAGCCAGTTAGATTTTCAAAATTCTTAGATTTTAATTAAATGGAGGTGTTACAGGTTTTTAAGTCGAGAGCAGGCAAAAAAAGTTGAGCAATATGAGCAATATTTATCGTAAGGCTAAGTATTAATACCATATCAACTTTTTAGTGACTTCGGCTTTATTTGCAAGGAATAGGTGTGTACATTCATACCGTCTTTACTGCTCTCTCGCACAGAAAATACAATTTCGCGTCAGAGCATCCCCTCTTTGATGAAATTTAAATGTAGCGTCGCGACGAACACGTTGTGGCGTTTCAATTTACGTACACGTGAAAAAGTTTAAATTTATGCCAAGAATCTAAAATTTATGACGCATGCCGCTGTCGTCGTAGCACGGTCTACCGGTTTTCAATTTGAGTTTTAGAATTCTGGAAGTAGTCTGGATCTTATGATATTTATTTTAAAGAATTTTTGGAAAGTAATAAGGGTCTTTGCCGTGAAGTGCCAAGAGGCTTTGAATTAGCGACTACAAAACCCAGTATACAGTACATAATACTTATTAGTGTGTGCTAACCAAAAAATTACGTTGTATAAGCAGTTTGTTTTCCTGATCAAGAAAATATAATCCAGTTGTAATGTAACCCAAAGTGCAATTGCTTTTTTCACAGTTTATTAGACAACCGTGAACAAATGATTCTTTCTTTCAACCCAAACTTTGATTCATAATACGTCCATGCTTAAATCTCTAAAATAGAGTGTGAATTGCTTTTAGATATGAACGCCTGGGACTAGATATTGGTCTCAGACATAATACCGACATTGTTCTGCTGTCCCAGAGCAGCTGTTGACATAACATTGCAATCACAATATTCATGCATAATAATACCGTTGTTGCACCTGACACTCGTCGTCAAAATTCATAGCTGTCTGCTATTATATTCCTATGACAAATTGTGGTCCGCGCTGTCATTGTTTTAATAATCCCCGACGAAAAAGAGGGTGTGTGTCTGTCTGTCTGTCTGGATGCTCCAATTTTGATCTAATTTTGTGTCACAATCGATAGTGTTCTTAGCTATGAATCAAGAACATATCTTCAGCCATTTAAAGTATTTTGAAGATTATCAGCTCATTTCTATTTGTTGAAAGGATCAAGAAACAGTTTTGAGACGGAGGTTATTACAATTTTTTATTTAATGTTATGTTCATGGAACACATAGGTGGTTAACGGTGAATTACGTTTTAGGAGGGGTAATATTCTCATTGAATTAATATATTATGGATGTGTTATTATAGTTAGTGACACTTTAACCAATACGTGTAGGTAGACATCTATCTTTCCCTAGTTCCAATGTCAATAAATAATTTGATTCGTTTTTTTTATTACTTTATATACGCTTTAACGACCAAACTTATAGGAAACTTTCTATTTATGGTAGACACGAAAAGAATATTCTATATAGATCTAATTATGAAAATATGGAGAAAAGTCCAAATTACAGTACATATGGACAAAGTTAAAAAAAGTATTTTTACTTTTGAATGTCATCATTTTTTTTGCCATTTTCACAAATACGATGTGTTTTGTTCTAAGCGTAGAGATGAATTCGTTTTATCTGAATAAGTTCCAACGTTAAGTTTTTTTTAATAATAAAAAATACATCTTATCAGTAAAACAGACAGCATCTTCCACACCAGTTTCCTTTCATTATACATTCTGTGTGTGGAAGTATCCGATCCGGACGTTAGAACATAACAGCTCGAACGAGTATCTCGTTACGAGGGATATCTGTGATATGAATTCATAACACAGCCCTCGATTGTTTCAGATGAACCCCATTCAGGAAGCTTTCATTGCAGTGTTTTTATACTACAAACTGCACGATTATTGCTACTGATTCCAATTTGGAGTGGATTTTAATAACAATCCATCATACTCATATTATAAAGAGGAAAGATTGATATTATATATTTTTATGTCTGTGTATGTTTGTAATGAATAAACTCAAAAACTATTGTGCCGATTTCAATAATTCTTTCACCATTAGTAGCTACATTCACCTTGATTAACTTAGGCTACCTTTTACCGCGGGAAAATACCTCATTCCCCGGAAAAAACTGTTAACGTGGGTGGAGCCGCGGCGGAAACCTAATATTTTAAACGTGATAATGTGACTGATTGTTTGTCATTCTTTCACACTAAAACTAAGCAAAAGTTTGCCTTAATTTTTTGTACAGGCGTAGATTGAGGGCTGGAAAGTGACATAAGCTTCTTTTTGCCGCGCGAAAATATCTAATTTTAACGGGAAAAGCAACGCAGGGCGAACAGATTGGTTCCTTATTGTCTGGGTTTCAAGGTTATCCTACCTCATAAACCCTGGTGTCAGAATTATTGAGCCGCCGACATAGCGCAAACAGAATGTCAAGTACCTGTGCAGTAAAATAGAAAGTCGTGCGGTGGTTTTATAAAAATATATATTCTGTAGTAAAAGTAGACGTCAGACATCAAATTACGTACTCTATCTGTATCTTAACTGTAACTGTCCTACGTATTTCTGGTTTCAATAAAGAATATTTGTATTTATTGTATCTTTCATTAGCTCCATTCGCATCTTTCTTTGCATCGCATATTACACATTCTATCTAATTGTAATTGAAAGAAGTACATGACATAGTCTAATCCAAATTCCACGGACCATAACTTCGCGTAGTTCAAATTACTAACATCAAAATTTTATAATCATTTTCTAATGCCTTGAAAACTGTTGTTTGGATTTAGCTAACTTACTTAATTTTAATCACGTACTTTGGTACGTCAGCCGCTTCTTAGTTCAGCTGATAGTAAGCGGCTAAGTTATTTCTACCTTGTTAAGGAGATTTTGTTGAGCTTTTGTAACCTAAGCTGGGAAAGTTAGCAAGTTGCTCCGACTCCTGTTTTATTATTCATCAATTTGGGAACACTATCTAGTTTTAAAATTGAAGCCAAATAAATTTGTAGTCTTTGATGTTTTCTTTAGTTGATTTTTGCGTTAAGAAGAAAACAGTAGGTAAATCATAAGATGACAATACATACATTCTTTATTGCTTTTTCAACAGATGTCGGCTGTTAGCGTATATCTACTATATCTTTTTGATTATAATTTTTCGCTTCGATTAAAAAGATATAATACATAAATTTATCAGTGAATTAAAATAACATGATTGTTTCCTTTCATTTTCTTTACATATAGGTTTTTGATTTGCATTGTAAATAATGTTTTTAGCTTAGAAAAATTGGCATGACTCATCTCTTATTCTAGAATATTGTGGCATAGCCACTACTACTCAGAGGGAGATTGATTGATGTATGTATAGTACACACACTTACCTACTACAGTTATTATGGTTATGAGGTTTTATATTTTGCTGAGTAAATATACTTTGCCCTTTATGAAGTAACCCCACTATCCTTACAAGAAAAGAAAGGAGCCGCTATCTCAATCTCAGCCTCTTGAAGCCCGGGGCGCGTCATGGCGCCTGACGAAGACGCGGTTGAAGCGGCAAAAGCGCTGTCAAGTGCTGCCAGCATTCACTGCGCAACAATAACGTCTAATAGTCCAGCGACATAAGCGCTAATGATGCGGCCGCGTTCCTCTATTGAATATTTTTTTAGTAGCCAGTAGCCTAGCCACCCTTCTGTTCGGCAGTAAGAGGATCCTTGTAATTTTTGGGGTTTCAAATTAAGAACAAAAAAAAAACAATGAGGGCGGAATAGCGATTCTCGTTGTCAGGTGGTTCATAAGGTTAATGAACTGAAAGAATTGTCAAATAATATATTGGACTATTCATCGAGTAGTCTCTATAAGTAATTCTTTTAATTTCATAGCCCTGTCTTTTGTATAATTCCCAAACTATCATCACATCCTTACAATTAAAACCTTAAAAAAATGTCAATCAAATCGATTTCGATCGTTTTAAAATGATCGAAAATGAATTTTTATTTATAAGTAAGTACAGATTTATATACTCTAGGTACAGTCTTTATAAAATATTCAGAGAAAGAAAAATATCATACAAGCTGACACGAAACTTTTGCATTTAGGCCACATATCAAATCCGTAAAAAAGAATAAGGTAAATTCCAAGCCTACTTTAATTAAATAACAAACAGGCAGATCTCAGCCGGCGCAGTCTTTTTAAATGCAGTCCCAAAATGCAGCTTGAAATCCCATTTTAATATTCGTTTTCATTTTTGCTTCCACATTCTTGGTTTATTAACACAGCACTGGTGGAATAATAAAACGTAAACAAAAGAACACTTCAGTGGGGGAATGCAAGCGAGTCATAGCGAGCAAATTCTGCCAAGGAGCGTTTGCATAGCGCCACTGATTAAACCACTTGCGCTGGGAATGCTGGAATGTGGTGTAGAGTTAGAAAGGTTGATGTTCATTAAAACTTCTCAGAGTGAGGATACCCTTAATGAATTTGGTTGACATTAGAGGTCTAGACAAACGACAAACCGAAGCGCGATTTTCTCACCTCTCCAACCCAATCATTTTTATAAAAACCCACCTCTTTTTTTTTAAATTAATTATGTCTGTGTTCGTATATTATGAATTAATGAACGAATAAGTACTACTGTTTTAAATCGAAGGGAAAACACAAAGCGTTGTGTTTGGGCAGTGACTAGATTCCGAATCTCCTTGGCTAGTAGTTAAATACACGAGGAACTTCCCAGCACTGGTTTTTTTTACATTTATTTACATGGATATAAACTCAGCGGTATAAAGCAGCTTAAACTTTACAAAATTACACACATTTTAAGAAATACGGCCGTCAAGGTCGGAAATTAAAGGGAAAACTAAAAAAAAAAAAAATCTGATACTAGTATCAGTCCAACAATGAAACTAGAAGCAAACGCAAAAACGCGTAATGATCACTTGATAAAACGAGGCTCAAGGCAAACAACGGTGGCTGAAACACCTAGGGCTGGCGGTTTCTTCACAAACAAATCTCGTAGCGGAGCGAGAGGGCCACCTTTTGTCCCTCAGCTGAGCATGCAAACACAAATACCGTCCGCATACAGTGCGCGAGTCAAGTGCTGCTCCTTGTTACGTACAACCCGCTTGTTTATAGTGTGTACACTGAGTGGTCATCTGTACGCTCCTACGCTCATTTGCACACATATTTGAGGAATTTCCATGAGAGTTCCACAGAGTGCCGTCAGTACAGTACTGTGAGTTGTAGAACGCAATTTGAGGTTTGTTGTTAAAATAATACGGGGTCAAATCGGTAATAGTATTCTTTTAACGGGGTCTTTATCTGAGATGATGATGATGATGATGATGTAACATAATAAAAATGAATGAAGCGAAAGCAGCAAGTGTAGATCGTAGCAATTAGAAGTAAGTGTCTCTGCCTACCCCTTCGGGAAAAAGACTCGACTGTATGTAGGTATTTATGTATATGACATAACGTAATAAATTCTCCTCCTTAAATGAAACTGTTGGATTAAGTGCTACAAATATTGCTGTTTATTAAAATTTAAAACCTAAAAAAATCTTATTTTATTACCAATAATGGTTGCCTTATCTTTACACTCCATTTCACCTCTTTCTCTTTGTATTTCCTTGTGAGAAATAAATAACATTTACATGAGAAATAAATAATATTTAACATTTTACACTTACTAGCTTACACTTACTAGTTATTATATTTAACCACAGTATTTAACTTCTATTTTTTGTATTATTTCCTGTGGCAATGAGGTATTTTCCAGTTCCAAAAGGTAACCTTCCATGTGATGGTTTCTGTTACTCTGAAAATACTACCAAAACACTCGAGAATGTTGCGTCATGTTCTGGAATGCTTTTGATTACGCTAAAAAGATCTGACCCTTTAAAAAAAATAGAGGGTGAAATATTTATGTGCTCGTTATTCAGCTCTTAATTTTTTTAAGTATAAACTTTTTTCAGGTAAAAATTGAAATCTTCTGGGAAATGGGGTATAGAGGGCCAAGGCTACCATACAGATCCCTGGATGCTAACGGAATATATATAAAACGGATTATAGATATAAGATAATGCGATCATTCTCCAAGTTAATATGCAATTACAGTAGCAAAGCACTTAACAGATGCGGGTTTGTGTAAATATGAGGCGCCTGGTGCGACGCCCGGCTCGCCTAATGAGTTAGTACGTACACTAGAGCATGAGCGTTTGAATTTGAAACTACAATGGAAATAGAATGCATAGTGAATTAGCCAGAATTGAGAACCACGTTGAAATAGCTTGGAGTAGCTGCGGTGAAATTGCATTTCAAAATTAAACTCATATTTTCATTCTGTCTGAAAAACACGAAGTGTGCTCGATAGGATACTAGTTTAATACTTTCTTCATTAGATAACATTTTATTATTTGAAAAATATGTTTATGAAAATATGGCATTTTCGATTGAAATCGTTATCTAAGAGTTAATACTGTCAAATCTCTAGCATTTCGGGCTGTAAAGCAAAATAAAAAGCGGTAAAAAACTTCGATGTTGAAAACTGGCTGGAACCAAATCACCTCATGGATAAAGCTACCAATGTCGACTATAAAAAAAATAGATAAAGGATGCAATGTTAGATACAATGTCAGTTACTGACCTTTAAACACGATTTACAATTACTGAAAAGGAAAATACAGTTGTCTATCATTCACGACCTTGTCCAGCTGGATTTGAAAGCAGGATAGACCAATGAAGCGTGTGGGATTCATCCTGTTTGGTTGGATCAGTCCAGAGTTAAATGTTCTAGTCCAAAATAAATCAACAATTTATCAATTAGACGCAGCTACGTGTGTGTTATATTACTGGTTCGTTTTCTTTAATATTCTAGTGAAATGTGAAATTTTATTTTAAAGATCTTTTTCTACTTCAATAGATATAAACTTCTTTTTTTATCTTTCATTGCAATTTCAGTTAGGTGAGTATAGAAGTATACGCCTCAAAATACTTTTAAAGATTTTGGAACTAAGTTAACAAAAAAAAGCAATCGAAAAAATAAACTCTACTAAGATACATAATTATTGCTTATCGTGTAGGTTTCGAGTTTAACCTACCTCACAAACTATAATATCTTGGTAGAAGTTTTCTTGTAATATTTTGTATCGGAATCATACCCAGAACCAGAACGAAAGCGTAACTTCGCTGAACTTCCCAAAACTAAAGTCATTAAGGTTCGCAATAAAACAGATAAAATAACAATAACAAAAGAAACTCAGACTACAGTCGAGCGAGGGCGTGCGTGATCATAATATTTGCCACTTTCAAGGCTGAAAATCAAAATAATCCCACCTTATAGGTACGGTCAGAGATAAAAACTTGGCAGAATTTACGATATTCGCGATTAGATAAGCAAAACTTGGTGCTTAGCGATAAGACAAACATAACCGGACAAGAATAAATAAACACAACAAATAATCTTAAAAAATAGGATAAAAGTATTTTATTTTTGTGATCAGGATTAATTAAGTCATATAATTCTAATGTATATTAATAATAATAAATAATAGTTAAATGTCTTGAAAATTTTCAACAAATATAATAATTAAATTCCTTGAAATGTTTAAACAAATATATAAAAGCATTTACATAGTGACAAAATTTTAAAGTTTGACTAGTTCATTATTATGCTATGTAGTATTCAAACATTGCATTGGGCAGGTAATATAATTAATTTTGTGAAATATTCTATTCAAATCGCTATAGTAAGAAATAGAACTCCCTTCGGAGCAAAATGTACAAAACGCAAAATGAACACAACATGAAAAATGTCCAAATCTCAAAATGTGTCAAAATTAAATAGGCAGACGGTAAAGATTTAGTTTTATTTGCTATCCGTACAGAAATATTGAAAATAGAGTGTGCGGTTATCGTTCAGACATCTTTTTTCAACTACATCGCACTGTTATCTGATAATGATAAAAAATGTTCTACCCGTAGTGATAATAGAAAAAAGTTTGATTATAACCATTTTCATAGTAACGGCTTAGGTGAAAACCTGGTTCCTAAATATTTTAGAACGTGTGATTTTGATTAATAAACATTTGGTGTAAACACTCCGTATATAGCATACGTTGTTAATTACCAGTCAAATTATAAAGTTTAATATGTTAATGTATTTGAAGCGGTAGCAGTAGGTACATTATAAAAGTGTTTACATTGCTTGCTATCTGTAGTGAAAGGAACAGTTGTTATTCCAGTCTATTTAATCAGTCGAGTGAAGTCAATAACCACTAGTGATATAGTCTTTGTTAGCAAGTGCATTCTGGCAAGCAAAAATATTGTTCTTTTTTCAAACGATTCGTACGCAAATTGTGCATTATTGTTCCTTTTACAAACGATTCGTATTTATTTTTCTTTTTTTGTGCTTGTGTGAAATCTGTGTCAGTGAAAATGATGTGGTCTCCTCATATTGAAGATAAAGTGTTCATAGTGACAGGCGGAGCGGTTGGCGTAGGCGCCGCTGTTGTTAAGGCTCTACTCACGGAAAATGCTCGGGTAAGAACAACGAAGTGGTTATTGTTAACCTGTAGCGAAAAATACATAAATGAAGCATAAATGACATAAATGGTACAATTGCGAAGTGCTTGTGTAAGTATAGGAATATTTTAGAAATAAAAAGATCACAGAGAACAAGATTGTAGAGTACGGTGTTAGTAATTTTCTTACGCGATATCACAACGGATTTTACTAAAATGTGGTAGTAATAAAAAGAAAGGACAGAAAGGTAAAATAAAAAGAAAGACAATTCTAAAACATTGTTGTAATTAAAACTGAAATAGATCCTTCTCTACTTTTCCTCAGACAAATTTTCCTTTTTTTCTTTAAGAAAGAAAAGTCAGTGATAATTTTTTTTTTAGATAGATAGTGATTTTATTTAGATAGATAGAAAATCTGTTAAAATTGTATTTAAGTGGAAAAAAAATATCTTTCTTACAAAGTTGTCACATTTTGTTTGCGACTGTCTAAGATCGCTACATAATAAACATGATCATTAATTCATAACATTAGTATGCGGTTAGTGTGATCCGCGCATAATTTCGAACTAAACTAATCTGTGGTCAAACTAACTTTCAGTGCGTGTTGTTCGACATTAAAGACCACTCTCGAGGCAGACTTGTGCCGCAAGTTTTAGGCATTAAAAGCCAAGTTCGTAAGCAGCGAGACATCAACCTTAAAGCATTTTATCAATAAGAATGAAATTCAAACAAATATATAGTCAGCCTGTAGTTTTGTTTATGGACTACTCAACAAGGCGCGTATTCTGTTCATGTCATCTTTGGATCTTCTCAGAGTTCTTTCGGGTAAAATGGAACCTTCATTGGATCACTCGTGTGTCTATCTGACCGTCCGTCTGCCACAGATAATTTCTTCCGAAACTACTGGACTGATTGAATTAAAATTTGGTACGACGGAGTACGTAAATAAATCCCATGGCAAAACTTCTTTTTTCAATGTCCTAATCTAAAACCAAATGTCGCCTCCATGTTTGAAATTCATTATTTAATGGCACTGAAGCCAGCACATGCAGCTAAGATACTCGCATTTGGATATTGGCCTCTACTACTACGGAATAATGACGCTCCGCTGTTCTGGCGTACTTTTACAAGTCCGTCTTTTGGCCACAGTTTATCGTAGGTGCACAATATTTAAAGACAACTTGTTTAGTTGTTCCGTACATACGGAAACTTCTCTAGGTACGCGATTTCAACTCGCACTTGTTCGCTTTTTGTGGCAGTTTGGTTGAGTTTGACTTGTCAGTAGACGACAATATCATTAGTTTAAAGTAAATGTCATGATAAAGATTTGGAGAATAATTTCCAACTTATTTTCTGCATTTTTTGTGGTAATAATTTCCTAACTAATTCCAGTGCGTGGCGTTCCTCGACATAAAAGAGCGAGAGGGCACCACTCTCGAGGCGGACCTCGCCCGCAAGTTCGGGGCTTTAAGAGCCAAGTTCGTGAAGTGTGACATAAGCGACGAGAAACAACTCGCGGCAGCCTTCCAACAAGTCCTCGATAAATACAGGAGACTCGATGCGGTTATCAACAACGCTGCTATTGTGGCAGACGACGAACAGTATAGGAAGATGGTGGAAATTAATTTCGTAAGTTCTATAACAGCCTATACATAAATATATAGGGTGCAAATACTGATAGGGTGAGCTCAGTAAGTGGTTTTAGGCAAGTTTTTTATAGAAACTCTTCACGAAAACGTAAAAAATGTTGAAACTAACTTACAAAAAGTCATTTTAGTCGGACGGAGAAGGAATTTTCTTTTTTTTTTCCGAGATTTCTTTGGGAATGTTGATTAAAGTCTTTGATTAAAGGCACCCTAAAATTTGTCGAAAATTTCGGCATTGTATACGTATTATAATACTAATAAACTATTAATGATTTGTGGGCGTGTAGTTTGTAGTGCCGAGCCGAGCGCAAAGTTTACATTTCTGAGAACATTTTAGCTTATAATTAATTATCTATTTCTGGATAATTGCTCTTGTTCATATTTTGCGTACCTAGTCTATAAAATGATAAAATAATTTCTTACACAGAAATGTCATGGGTCTTTTTCTTCATTTTATTTATTTATCCAAAACTAGCTGGCCACCTTGCCTGGATTATAAAACCTTGGCCTAATAAAAAAATAACTAATTTGAAATGAGCCGTTCTGAAGTATTAAGCGTAGGTACGTACGCCAATTTCGGTTATTCATATTTCTTAATAAAGATAAATTAAAGTTTTATTTCGTTATGAACAAATATCAATAAAGCAGTATTGTAATATTTATTAGCATCCACATCGTATAATTAAAACGCTATTATAAATATGTATAATATAGTAATTTGGTAACATTAATTAAGATTTTCAGAGTGAAGGAACAATATTAGATTACATGCCTTACTACTTTGAAAGTACCTATACCTATTATTAGTAGATGTTGTTTTATGCAAACTGAAAAATAATGATCAAACAAATTATATTAACTTAGAATAGGTACTTTTATTAATTTTCTCGTTTATACGTTTATTTTTAAGTTACTTTTTTATATCTTCCAATATCAATAAAATTAAACTTGATAGCCAGGACATTCCAATCATTAGAAAGAAAAAAACGACAAAGAAATAAAATGACAAATAGATTACTTTTTCTGTAAAAGGAAGACAAATAAGTTTTTTTATAAATAAGCCATCGTTGGTTTTTCAAATAAATTTTTGTTTAATTTATCCAATAAGATGAATGTAATTAAAAGGTAATTAGAATGTTCACCGAAAATTCATTTTGCTAAACGTTCCTAAAACGTAGGTAGGTATATTGTTTATTAAAATTTGGAATTATGAGTCTGTCGAGCAATGTACAAGTGCTAAGTCTGTCGATATTAATTTTGTGAGTTCGATGGGCAAAGTTTGCTGAGTTTGGAGAAGTTTCGCCGTTACCTCGGTTTTATAATTCGATTATTGAAGTTCCTGCTTCGAGCGATATAAGCGAGCGCGACAGTGTTCTCTGTACTAAGTTCCTTTTCTGACTTCCTGGTACCAGAATGGAATTAATAATAAAATATTCGTCATTTCAGTAAAACGTGGAACGTACTTTTGAGGGAGGTGGTTAGATATTTATGACAAATAACATGCTATAACAGTCCAGTGCACAGAGAGGTGGGAGCCGCGCTCTTTTTTTTAAAAAGCTTTTTCGGGCCTAAGTACGAGTGTTTTCAGCCGTATTCTGCTCAGTCTATCCAAATTCAGAATTATATTGCCATAATCCTCTTGCTTGGTTGGATAGAGATCGCAGTAAATTGTTATTTATGATTATTATTTTATTTATTTATTTTGGTTACACAGGTGAACGTTGCTGCTCATCTTCAAGGTTACGAATGTTCTATTAGTCGTATCGTATGAACGTAAGCTAAGAAATACACTTTACAAATATTATAAAAACGAGAGAATGCCATATGTACAAGCCATTATACTAAAAAAATTGATTTAATTATTCGATATTTTAAAAAACTCAATGACGCCAAAAGATAAATGGATTTACTCAAATCAAGTCTGGACCTCGTCTCAATGAAATGAACAAGTCTAAACAACAATATATAATTAAGCTATCTAACAAAGAGGCGATTGCGATATCAAAGGAAAAAAATCATTTTGCTTATTTCAGGTAGCAACAGTGAGCAGCACCCTAAAAGGTGTAGAGATAATGTCATCAGAGAAAGGGGGTGGTGGTGGTACAGTCTTAAACGTGTCTTCACTGCTGGCCCTCAAACACCACAGCCATCTCCCCGTATACTCGGCTACCAAGTCTGCCGTGCTACAGTTTACTAACTCTATCGGGGTCGGTACAAGTTCCTTAATTTTATTTACGAACTAGTGGAAGACTCGCAAGTCATGTCCAATGAAGTAAGATATATCGATTCTGCGACACAGGCATAGGCACATGAAAATCTACCGTTGTTAATATCTATTTACTGTTGTCTTACATCTTTACTGAATTCGCCTTGACTGAATCTATCAACAATAATATTTTACCAAAAAAAAACTATTTAGATTGGAATATATCGTTCACCTATTTTCTTTTACACTTTGCTTCTGTTTCTATTGTTCAGTGCTTGTTAGACAATATCTCGTAATAAAATTTCACAAACACTTATGTACTAGGTATACATTTTTAATTTAATTTTACTGAAATCTATGTGATTGGTTGTATTTTATTAGCTAGTAAAATAAACCTAAGCCAATAAATAACATGTAGAGTATATTTTTATGTCTATCACGTTGGTAATCTTCCTGTCACCGGTAAACCAGGGTTTACTAATACACACAAGATAACCGTATACATATAAGTTTAGATAACGCATTTTTTGACTCATGTATCATTGACACCAAATACTCGTACTAACATTCGTATCTACAGCTTATCAATACAGTCCATTATTGCTTGCTTGCTTATGTCAGAATTATCGAGTCGCCTAGGCTAAAGTGGACGACGAGTCGACGACGCGTGACAGACTTTCAACTGACATGTTGTAAAATCACTCTTAAGTAACACGAAATAAAGCTTACCTACATTTTAATACCATGACCGATGACCTCGGGACCAACGGGTTTATGTGCATACCAAAGCTTCAGCTGGATTCAGCTTGAAATGTCCTACCCAAACTAGAAAAGTGATATTTGTTCGACGAGTTCCCACCGAGATTCGAAATCGGAACCTCAGTAATGAGAGCCGAGAGTTCTACTACTCGACCAATAAGACTGTTGTGTTAAATACAGTTCATTCAACAGCCTCCGTGGTCGATGGGTCAAAAGTTCGCCTGACGTTACGGAGGTTCCGGGTTCGAATCCCAGTGGGGACTCGTCGAACAAATATCACTTTGTGAGACTTTCCTCAGTTTAGTTAGAACATTTCAGGCTGAATCACCTGATTGTCCAAAAAAAAAGATGATACCGATCTTCGGAAGGCACGGAAAGCCGTTGGTTCCGGCTACTATCTACGGATTTTGTTGTTATAGGAGCCATGTCGGAAGCCTAAGACGGTTCAATAATTCCGCCATCAGGGTTTGTGAGATAGGTTAACCTCGAAACCCACAAGATAAACAAGCAAGCAATACAGTTCATTGAGATACAACAACAAACTCACGTAACAACTTTGCTCGCAGGCGGAAGAATGTTATGAGAGGACGAAAGTTCGTGTCATGACTGTGTGCCTCGGGCCGACGGATACTGCCATACTTCAGCGACAGAACTTGGCCAACTTCGACAAAGATTGCTCCAAGAGTTTGATCTCACGGGCACCGGAGCGGCAAAGGTGAATATTGTTATGTAGAGTCACAACTCACTTTATGTGTGATGAAAATACGACTGACTTTAGAGAAATATTACGCCTAATCGTTAAGAGAAAGATGTGTAGCCAAAAAAAAAGGTAGTAGAGTTTTGTCCTAGTAATAGTTGTAAACTTACCCAGATTTTAGGATAGGCTCAAGCCCCTCGGAGGGGACATATATGAGCTGTTAATGTATGTGAGGGTATTTTAAATTAATCCTTAAATGTACCTAAGACTTGGTCCAAAGAACCGACAGCACTTATTGAAAGTGAAGATGATGATGATGATGTTTTATCGTGTAGTTTACTCGCCTCAGCATTTTTGACTATATATAATGGACAAAACTAATTGTGAAACATCTCTATTTTCATATTGTATATTCTGTGCTATCGTTATCGCTGCTCAGTTGCGGAAAACTTTTTCATACATCGCTGTTCCCACTTCCCGCCGAATTCATACTATATATAATATTATAAATGCAAAAGTGTGATTGTTTGTTAGTCCTTCCTTCATGCCCTAACTAACAACCCATCGACTTGATTTTCGGCATAGAGTTCATAACTCAGTTTTTCCCATGGGAATAGAGAAAATACCTCATTCCCACGGGAAAGAAATGTTAACGCGGGCAGAGCTGCGGGGCAGAAAGCTAGTAGTATAAAAATTGTTATTTTCAAGTTTCACAGGAAAAATAAAATCTATTTATTTTAAGATTAATGATATCTCTAATCTGAATTCAAGCGCCATAAACTACCCACAGAACTTCGACACAACTTCGATGAAAGCGGTGAACTAAGTGTTGTTAGTCTCTTGCATACTAAGATGAATTAAATTCATTCGAAATAGCAAGTTTAACTGGCTAACGAGAATTGTTGAAGGAATTTGTGGAGCGCTGCACTCAGGATCTTGACAAACCCACTGAGATTTAATGGGTAGTCAGTTATTATTATCTGGATCCTTTACTGCACAACATTCATAATCTTCTTATGTATAAATATAAATAAATTAAATTTTCTTATACATATATTTTGGGTTCATTTGTTAGATCACGTCGACTGCAGGATTATAATTTTTTTTCTTTCAAGTATGATTTTTACTTGCGGTTAAATGTAGCACTTATACCACTCTTAAGATCTATTTAGATCAGTTAAAATTGTTCGTATCGATGTAATTCATCAATTAGCTAAATACCATTGAGATACAAGCCAATGGTTTTTAGTCATAACGCGAATATAATTTTGTAGTTCCACTTTACAGACGAAGGTAGATAATGCACGGTTGATTCAAAATAACCGAAATTTAAATTTAAAACTGGATAAAAATACAAAATTAAATCAACTACACTGCCAACTGCGACGTTATGAAAGATATGCAAGAATTATTATTTGAGCTACCGAGCCTGTTTTCATGCATAAAACATGGAATGTATAAGTACTCACCCAATTTCCACATTTTACTCTCACGTTCGGTTTATTAAATTCAGTTTCCGAATTCAACATTAGGTAAATATATTCAAATAATACAACAACATGTGGGCCCATTTTGTAGAAAAAGTGCTAATGGGAAAACAAAATTATCAGTTAAGCCTTTTTAATCTGTGCCGTAATAGGCGTAGCTTTTTGCTACGGCGTAGCAGTCGTAGCATTTTGACTGTAGACATTTTTATGGAACATGGATTTAGTACCACAAAACTAACAGGATATCAACAAGCCTTTAGATCTCCTATTTCGTAAAAGCAATAGTTAGTAGGTATATTTTTATGTAGGAAGGAGATGATGAAGTTGATGATTTTAACACCCGTTTGCACTAAACTTCTGAATCGCTTAAGTTGATGCCTAAAGTATTTAGGTGAGATTTGGTGAAAATTTTGTTTGCTAGTAACCTTCAGACTTTTTTTGAAACTGCTTGATTTGTGCCTACCTTTCTGAAACCAATTAGACTGTTAGTGAAAACTAATTTATTATTTAAGCTTTAGTTAGCTTAGGTCTTTCTTAACTACGAAAAGCCTAAGACAAGGTTAGTGCAAACAAGACTCTTTGTAAGACTCTTTATCTATTGCTTTCAAAATTCAATCTCGAACTATCAAGCCAAAAGAAATAACTTATTCCACGACAATAGCTTCACCAACTAATCTCGTTCAAAGCAAGTGCGACAACGGTAAAGCGTGCCTAATACCAACTAATCCAACTCATGCTGTCTTTGTTTAACGTGGAGTAAATTGTATTGTTGTCTCTCTCTTTTCCAGGGTGGAATCAGCTGCGGCCGGCATTGTGGAAGTGATCAAGAGGGGGGGGAGTGGATCGACTTGGATGGTGGCTAATGACCTACCTGCGGTTGACATCTCGGACTCCGTGAAAGACGGTTACGATATCCTATCGAAAGTTGTCGAATGATTTATTTAGAAATTGTTGAAAAGATGTGATAAGGAGGTGGACTAATAATAATATTATTATAAGTTATACAGGCAAATCATCATAAAGTATTTTAGCTTATAATAAAAATGGGTTTCATTTTTCTCGGGGCAGCTAAAAATTCAATTTGAAAAATGGCGGCGGTGTCTAAACCTCAAAATAACGAACAGCGAAGCGCGCAGATTTTCCTTGCTTGCGCCAGGGTTGTAAGTTCAAACCCAAGGGAATTAACACCCCTCTTTTTCATCGGGGGTTAAAAATAACACACAAGATTCCATGTAAATATTTTTTAACTATAAAATTGTGGAATAAAAAAGAAATATTGTTGATGAAGGTAATATCAGTAAACCATTTTAGGACCATTCCTAGCTGCACTATGTCTCTTCATTTCCCATTTTTCTTTCAGAGATTAGAATAAACAAGTATTTGAACTTGAAAGAAAACTATATTATTTTCTTGGGGTCGTTGATACTGCACAAAATTATTGATAATATGGCGCGATGATGCCAGCAGTCTAATATCGAGCACATTAACCGAAGTCTCATTTAAACCGGAATTACCGAATAAAGCACATAGTTCGATCGGTGCCTAATTACCGCGCACACGGCCAAGCCACATGTCAGTTGTGATGCACTGTTCAGAATTCCGGTCCAAAATGCAGTCGTGTTCGCAGCATCATTTCTAGTGTAAGCTAACGAGAGCTAAATAGGATACTGGGTATGGACTCAGCAGCGGTAATTGATCGTTGATGCTGATGGTAAAATACTAGTCCGAAGATAAATATCGCTTTGCTTCTGACAAACTCGCTAAAATGGAATGAACTTAATACTTAAATTGTACTTTTAATTTGATGGTATGAAGTACTCTGCAAATTCTATATTATTAAAAGCGTGCCAAATACCTAGAAAAACATTATCCTCGCTTTGCATACGGGTAAAATTATTAACAAAAGGATTTGGGTGACATTATCTGTGCTGTACTTGATGAGGATTTGAGCATCTTGCAAACTCCAAATCATCATCATCAAATCTTGAAGTAAGAGTATACAATTTTTGGATCGATCAGACTCTAGAAATTCCTCAGATTTCATCATGATCTATAGAGAAAAGCTGATGATCTTCAAATAGATGAAGATATTTCTCGAAACATAGCAGACTTATAAAATTCCTCTTTTTGTGGCGGAGTTTAAAAAGAATTGACACGTTACTGAATACACACTTCAGTGGAAATTCCAGTAAATTTTGTCGGAAAATGCACCGCAGTGAATGCATTAGCTAGATATTCCAAACCGTACCGGACCGAGAGCTCATTAACGAAGTTAAACACCATCAGGGATGAGTGGTAAAATAATTTATCACGTTACCCGATTATTGAAGTAAGTAAATGAGTGAAAATTAATCATTTGGCAGATCAGTGAAGTTGCAGTTCCGTGTTGAAGCTAAGATGTGGCTGTTGTGGCAGATAGCCTATAGCCTGTTGTCTGTCTTTTACCTTTCTTGTCCTATATAATAATCCCTCCCAGAAATTTTTCTATTTATACTCTAAGTTCTATACCTAATATTAAAAAAACGAACTCTTAAGTTGATAAAGCAGTACTGTAGTACTGTTGAAAACATGTGGTTGATGTACAAAAATACATATTTGGCACTACGTATTTATAACTACACCTATTTGAATTTAGACAAAAAGCATTCTCAAAAACATACATGTATACATACATACATACAGTCACTTTTTCTTTCTTAGTCTTTCCCGGAGTGGTAGGCAAAGACCACTTTCTTCCACTTGCTTTGATCCAGACACACTTCTTCTCAAAATATTCTTCTATAAATGTATTTGACCCAAACTAAATGCAAATACGAGTAAGTTGACTTTTTAAATAACTGCTAGTTTCTCTTCACTGAAATAGACTGCAGTTTTAGATCCTTCTCTCACTTCGGTACGTATGAGTGAAATTCAAAACATGCATTACTTTTCATGCTCGAAGTAGTGCAAGTTAGTGATACTTCTCGTTGTACCGAAGAAGACTTAAAATTATGAAAAGTAGAGTCAAAATATTGTTTTAAATTTCTGAGACTGTTATCGTTGATAAAATTAGATACGAAGACGAGTTATACAGGTGAAAATGCCGCTATCACCCTGTATTATGGCAATATTTTTGTGTTTTTTGTAATGAACGTCAACAATAGAGATTTACTACCTTAGCAATAAGACCGCCTTTTGACTCATGTGTTTTTTGTGTAGGTACCTATTGTCTTTTTTTGGTGTCAATAAAGTAAGTATATTGTATTGTATTGTAATTATATCTAAAAATTGTTCTAAAAATTATATCTAAAAACCTACGCTCCATTTACAAATACCACATTAATTCAAATTGGATCCATATCAAGTTGAATTAGTTGAGTTTCGAAGTCGATTAGATCAGTTTGTCGGCTTTGTCGCGCTGTTTAATGTTCGCGTTGTTCCAATATTCGATGGGAGTAATCAACACGCTTCTCGTTATTCGAAGAGAGATGTTCACTCTCGAATACGAAGAGACTTCCGGGTTCCCGTGCTCCTGAACATTTGCCAAATCCGACACGTCCCGTTTAACTATTCACCGAGATGTTTCAGCGAATTTAAATTAGAGCTCAGTTTTGCTCAGATTCTGCATAGGTAAGCGAGTGCTTCCGTTGGTGATTCACTATTAAATTAAACTAAAACCAGCCTAAGTAGGATTTGATTTGAATGCAAATTCAAACAGATTAAGGTTGGAAACGAACTATTTACTTAAGATTTTACTCTACTTAGATTTTTAAGGATAAAACTATTAGGTTACTTGTTGTCAAAATGGTAAATTCTTACTATCATACGCTAAATATAAACCCATCTAACACCAAAAAGTATAGTTACACATTAGGGGAACCGGAAGACAAACAATCTCCTTTATTGGACGACTTCATAACTGCGAAGGGCGATCTAATGCTGAAAACAGACCTATAAAATTGGAGAAAATACGTTGATATCGGACCCAAAGAAGCACGCTCCATTTGCGAATTCATTCGACTCGAAAATTACATCAATTTCATCGTAGTCACTGAGAACAGAAGATTTTGAGTCAGCAACTATTTTACTTTGTTATTGACTCAAAACAAGACTATTTTGTGGATTTGTTTGGGAAATTTTACTGCGACTCGACATTAACATTTTTTTTGCAAAAATGGTCTTGCGAATAAGACGATGTGCTTACTTTTCGGAAAATCGAATCATAAATCGCTTAAGACAAAGTGCTTTCTAATCCAATACAACTTCTTACCCATCCGACAAAAATATGAGTAAAATTTTAACACGGAAAGGGGCGCAAATGTAAACCCTATTTTACCATTTATGAGGAGTTCGGGATCCGTACAAGTGATGAAAGTTCCTGATCGATCTAGAAAGAGTGGATGGGAGGAAAACGCAGTGAAAAACGAGAGCAATAAACCTCGACCTCGTTTTTGTTCCTCACAATTTATTCGGAGGTATCCTCCATAACATAAAGTACTTTTTTGTGAGTTGAGGGGGAAAAAAGCGGAGACAGTCACTTAGATTTGACGTAATAGGTATGCTTTATTGATTGCTACGAATTTCTTTATATCAAGCTTAAATTTGAAAATGGTGGTCTTTTATTCTATGTTAGTAGCAAATACTGCAAGGACATGGTCTGTCTTCGGATTTCAGCAAATTTCCTAAAGAACTAAACATTTCTAAGTTTACCAAAACTGCTCACCCTGCTTTAGGGGAAAAAAACGTTAGGCTTTATATCCTAAAACGGTTCTAAGAATCGAAAAAAAAAAGATTCTCTATGCAAAGCGTCCGATTAAAAATTTGATTTTTTATATAACCGTAAATTCAAAACTGAAATGGGTTAATCAAACACAAATAGAAAAGGAACACAATAATCTTGTAGTTTTTCTATTTAGAACGTCTACAAATGAACTGGCAGTAAATCACGCGAACTAACCATCGGGACATTTCCCTTTGCAACTAATTTAAAAGAAATTGGCCTCGAACGTTAACCGTGACTACTGTTTTATGCAACTAAATGACTATTTGTTATTCGTATTTGGAAGGAATAATGATCAGGATTTGCTTAATCTAGCTTTTAAACGGTCTAAAAATAAATGACTTTCATTAGTTTCCTTATTATGTAAGTAGTAGATAATTTGTGAAATGAGTTTAGTATTATAGTCATTGTGCAACACACTTATTATTAATAAACTTTATTGTCAAAAAGAATACAAAATATACATTGAATTGTTAAATTAAATAATAAATAAAACAAATGTCCAAACAAAGAAAATTCTGTCAAATAGGCCGCCCCGAACCACTCCCTGACCAAACGTGCCCATGATACCTGCAGCGTTACCCCTCTGGATCGCGATGGAGATCTGCTGCATTAAGAGAAACCCAGAACGGGGATCCTTACCCCTCTCTCTCAGCCGACGTCCAATCTCCAACACTAGATCCTTGGCCTCCGCACACCATGGCCCAGCAGTTTCGACGGCAAAAGGTACGAAATCATAAATGTTTTCCAGGCCTGAGTATTTAGCGCGCTTTCTCCTGAGTATTTAGCGCGCTTTCTTTCTCGCTTTCACACACTTATTTGTATTCGATAGAATTAAGAAGAAGAATATTATAAGCTTAGCCAAGTATTTCCAGTCTCGTTTAAGTACGATAGGGCTATTTTTGTTATTTTTTCTTTGGAGCGGGCTGAAATAATCACGGTAAGTGATCAAAAGTCCATAAATAAAAGAGTAGACCACAATTAATCACAGCAAATTCTGTAGTAAGTCAACTTTTTGCAATTATTGCAGGTTCTGTGGCGTGACGTTTGATGGGAATTTTAGTTCCATATATTTTTTTAATACCTTAACCCTTTGTATTTGTTTTAAAGCAGATTTCACCTTTTAAACTGCGATCTTTAAGCCCCTAACAAGCGTGGCGGATTATGGCAACACCAAACCACTTTTTCAAACCATATACCTTTGATTATATACATACATATACCTTAGTCACAGATGTGTATGTATTAGATGTACCCCTTCGGCCTCACCCGTTACCAGAACACCAGGGAAATTCACCTCCCCGCACTAAAACGAGTACCCTGCCCGATACACCCCCCCCCAACGACCCACAGGTGCGACTGGACTCCACTGGATGATGAACATTATAAGACTGGCAGTAAAGTTGTCTTCTAAAATTTCTATGAAAGGCCTTTGGTGTGTCCCGCTTGGCCTTATTTCTTGTAGTAGACTGTTACAGGCTGGTGGAAATATGCTTTATGTCCCAGTAGCATATTTTTATTCTATACAACAAGAATAAGATTTTTTTAATTTATTATCCTAAACTTTCTGTTTATTGATTCACTATACAAATTTTAAATGGTCAAAAAGCAAACATAATTGATATTGCTGTAGATAGTCTAGAAATTGTCTTGATGATAAAATTTGTTGAATGTCCCTAAATGTTCAAAAAAGTCGCCGAATTGCGGAAATAGGCGCCCGCCAATTAAATACAATACAAATACTTATTAAGAAAAAAAACTACATAGTACTAAAATCGAAGCGCGAAGATTTTCCTTCCTCTTAAGTTTTAAAATCTACGAGCAAGTCTAGAATATTGTCTTTTATACGAATTGCTTAGATGTAAGAGTAAGTGTTATGTAATAGTGAAACCTTGAAAATTTTCTATTTATACTCTAAGAGAGAAACCTTTTATTTAGAAACTAAACGCCGTCTAGACAGGGCAATATGTCTCGCTGTACGCTCCGTTATACGTCCCAGCAGAAATCAGGTAGAATGTGCTCGAGACGCTGACAAAGACAAGTTTTCTGCTACAAGAATACGAATTGCTAGTGAAATTCTTTAACACTTACTATTCCTTAAAAGTTACGTCAATCATGTTGTCCACTATAACGGATAAAGAAGAAAAGTAGTCTGGGTGTAGGTACGGGTATTATTTCTTTTGATACATAGGTTTAATTTTTTTTCAATGTGCCTTTGTAATATAGAATTTATCTTACAGTTTGAACGGCTAGACGTGATGAAGATATTTTTTATCATATTATTAATTTTTACATGAATTGTTTTTTAATCCAAAATCAGTAAAGAACCAGGAATTTTAATACTATTATTGAACAATTAACTATAAATATTAAAAATACACTAACAGACGATATCTTTCAAAAAGTATAAAAGTATCTTTGAAGTAAATAATACGGACTTTTTTTCAATGTAATCTGAATGACTAGACGCAACGAAGAAAACGTTATTTTTTAATTTATATTAATTATTTTTATATCTGTTTTTGTAATCCAGAATAAGTAAATTAGGAACCGGGAAATTTAACAGTACTTTTGAAGTTTAAACCGTTGAATTATTTAGTAGTATAAGTTAAAAAGAAAGTTCGGTAAGTAATAGGAGCTTTGCTAATTACATGCAAATTAGACAACGTCGTCGTGGACTTAATAAAACAGTAGTCTGGCTAAGTTAATAGGAGACACACCAGGTCCGCATTGCCCGAGGTAAAAAAAAGACTACTAGTTTAATTAATCTAATAAAATTATACATTACCTACACCTAAGAAAGTTGTAAAGTATATCCTATTCTATTGTATTCTAGAGTGAAATTTGTAGCTACTTTTTGCCACTCTATTCTTGTTTCCTTACATAATGTTAAAAGTATATTATGTTTTTAAGTACGAGTATATACCTTTGAAAGCACAGACAAAATGTTACAAGGATTTTATTCTCTTACTCTTTGACTATGAAATTAACGTTACTTTTATTTTACACTGAATGTATAAAGTGACTAATTACGACCCTGTGTAAAAACGATCAGTAAAATTAAACAGCAGACGTAATGAACGGGAAAGGAGTTACAAACAAAATGCGCCTGGAAAGTTAATTAACTGGAGATAATCGGTTTATTTTCGTACCTTTTGTGAAACTGCCGTAAAATGTTTTTCGCAACACCTATTACTACTTTTTATTACACTTTGTTCTCAATAAGCGAAGACCTTAGAGTATAAATAGAAAAATTTCTGCGAAGTCCTTTGTTTGTTTCTGACAAGTATAAATAATTTGATGTTTATTGAACCAGTCTTTGCTGTAGTTATTTGGACATTAAAACATCGTGAAATAGGCCTAAAGACGACATTTGTCAATTTAAATTGGTGTATGTTTGATTTTCTTTATTAATTAGACCCAACATTGATCTGTGCTTAAGAGCAAATAAAATCCCAAGAGCCTGGTGATATAAAAGTACAATTGAATACGTGGATTTTTAAAGTAAAGTTGGATACCTGAGCTTCTTTCCACGAATAGTCCAAGTATTTCTAAATGTTATTGTCTTTGGACATTAACTAATTCAAGATAGGAAAAGTAACATACAAAGTGTGATATAGGTTAGGTAGGTAGCTAAAGACACAATACTGGCAGGTGAGAGGCGAATTTAATTTCGCGTCGCGTGCCGCGCCGCCGCGCCGTGCGCCGCCGGCGATAACGCTCGCCCCGTTACGTTACGCCCTCACTTCAGCCACGGCAAATATTGTGCTGCCCTGGCACATTTTGTTCGGCACATTTACCTAGCGCATAATTATAGAGATCGGGGTTGAAGGGTTTTGAAATTGAATGATAATAGGCGCATAACGGGCTGCGTGGTTCTTGATTGGCTAACAGAATTGGACCAACTATACTCTTAGGAGAGTACATGACATTACCCAGAAAATAAAATGCAAAGTTCACTTACCTACGTACCCAAAACAAATGGACTGTTATTTATAAACTGTTTTAATTTAATTTATTTACCTAGTGTTTTGTTGTGAGTTTAACGAAGATAACGGGTCAACATTAAATAATTTTTGAATTGGTGATTGTAAAAAAAAAAAGTAAAGCTTCAAATTGTCTTATCCTTTGAAATCTATGTTCAAAATAACCCCCTACAAAAGTGTCAAGAAAAAAAAAACATACGCGTCGAATTGAAAACCTCCTCCTTCTTTGAAGTCGGTTGAAAAATAAATAGAATAAACTACCAAAGTACCCTCTCAATATCGGATAGAATTCACTGCTCTACAGGGTGTCGCATTTCTCGAAAAGCGGCGCGCTCTTGAGCGGGGACTTATAGTGCGAATAACTCAAAGGTGGATATGGAACGACTTCTCCGACAGGACATTTTTCATATTCCGGCCGAGTCGACCTCAGAAAACGTATTTTCCCCCGACACTTTTGGCACTCGCACTTTCGCACTATATGACGGAAAAAATTTCTCGCTGGGACACATTTTGCGAAACATCTGAATTATTTATGTGTACATACTATTTATTTTCTTTCAGAACAAAGTAATGGCTTTATAAAGAATTAAAAAGACCGAATCCAGTTGGTCGTTGTTTGGCGTCAGTTGTTAACCCAAGACGAAAAAGAAGGGTGTTTGTTATAAGTTTGACGTGTGTGTCCGTCTGTGTGACTGTGAGTCTGTCTGTCTGTCTGTGGCATCGTAGCTTATTTTGTTTGCAAGGTGTCATAGTCGAGAGCCTTCTTAGCTATGATCCACAAAAATATCTTCAGCCATTTGAAGATTATCAGTTCTTTTTTAGTTGTTGAAAAGTTCAATGGTTTTGAGGCGAGAGTTTTTTTTATGTTTTTATATTTCTTGTAATATTTTTAGGTTAATGTTTTTCTGTACCTTTATTTAGTTTTCAGCCCTAATGTTGAACTATCCATGTAATGCAGTCAGTTCCCTAGCAAAAGGGCTGTTCGAAATTGATGATTTATTTTTTAGATATTCGTTTACGCTTTTATGTAAGATTTTTTACAATGTAAGGATTGGTAAATCTGTAAAATTAAAACATGAGCGTGATGTAAAAAGTTTGAGAAAATTCCATTCGTTTTGAGCAACCCTGCTGTCATAAGACGCAGGAACTGTGCAGCATTCGCCCGCTATTTCCTGAATTAACTTTTTAGTGTGCCTTGCTTGCTTAGTATACTATATTATTCTATTTACCTAATACGATAGCTACAGAATACACTAACTAAAAGAGCCAACTCTTCGGATGACTAGTCGCTTACTAAGCCAGCTACAGCACGGCGGTTTTTAAAATGTTAGTATTAAAAAAAACCTTATTCCTTGACTAACCTGCACCAGATCTCCATGGATACCGCCTGCAGCAGTGATGGTCAGAAGACACACAAACGGCACCAAGTCTTCCCGAGGCCGGTGGAGTTCCACCTCGTAAGTGCGCCCGATGTCTCCGTAATAAGTTCGGTTGCACCCTGTAGACAAAAATAAGAGAGGTCAGTCAAATGACGATATGACAGTTCTTCATTTGAATTGCTATAAATGTTACTGGCCAAGTGGCTGAGGCTGCTTTTCCACCAGAGCTGTGCGAGGTAGCTAAGCGGTGTGCGAGGCAAAAATCCACCAATAGAATCACTAGGCTAGGAAAATAAAGTGTTTCTATTGGTGAAATTTTTTTCTCGCACACCGCTTAGCTACCTCGCACAGCTCTGGAGGAAAAGCAGCCTTATTCCTTTGACTTCCATTCGAAAGTTTGTGGGTTCAAGTCTATGTACGTGCCAATGTGTTTTCGATTTTCAAAAAAATTACGTTTATTCGACGCTCTTAAGGTGCGCGGTGAAGGTAAACATCGTAAGAAAAGCTGCACACATCTGCGAAGTAATTCAAAGGTTGTGTGTGAAGTTGACCAACCCGCACTGGGCCAGCGTGGTCGACTAAGGCCTTTTCATACAGATTCCAGGGTAGGCTCGAGCCCCTCGGTGAGAACATACTTATATAAGCTATTAACGATGCCAACATTGCCAACGACGTCGAAATTTTATGAAATTGCTCTCGCGACAGCGAAGACATGTTTTTATTGGCCTTGCAGCCGTAGAATGTTGCGTTTCTTTTTACGCAAAACGTGTAAAGTTTTTTAAGGCAACCTAATTCAAAAATCATCAAAAAAATAGCCATTAACTCGATAAAATGGTTTTTGTTTATAAATTAAAGTGTAAGGTACATTTGAAATATGGAGAAGTTGTTGTAGTGGTGTAGTAGTGTTTTTTCTTATTTAGTGTTAAATAAATATTTATTAGTATTGATACTCGTTTATACGGCATTTTCCTAAAGCTTTAAAGTTGCTTTATAAATCTGCTACTTGATTTTACTTGTAAATCTTTTTAACTTAAGATCAACAAACTTATATCTTACTCTTACAGAAGTGATAAAAGCGGGCAAGTTTGTAAGAGAAAGCAAATTATTTATAACGTTGGCAAAGTACCGTCTGTGCTTCAAGTTTTTAAACTTTTGTAGGCACTTTTTGTTTTAGACTATAGAAAAAAATTATAAAATTTATATTAAAATTTTTTTTAGATTCCTTACACCTGGGTGTATCCGAAAATACCCCATGTATGTTCCGCGATTTTTTGTAGTTTAGAAGTTATGATTTTTTAAATGTATATTTCGAATTTTCTGCCGGAGCGACTTAAAATAATCGTAACTTGTTTAATAGTAAGGTTTTTTTATTTATTTTTTCTCGAAAGTGATCGTCTTGAATCACCCTTTCTACTTTATTATCAACTACACAACGTTATTCATTACAAGTTACCGAAAAAAGGGATGAAAGTAAAAATTTTAGGTTTGAGTTGAACGGAGCCAAATTTTCAAAAATTTCTTAATAATACAAAGTTAATGTTTCATTGGTTCAAACTAATTTTAAAAACTCCAGCAGTTTGTCAGCTTACCAAATAATAATAAAAAAGTTGTTCTTAATAGGCGATTTTACGACGAAATTGGCTTCAGAACTTAGTTAGGTGAGAATGCATTAAAAAAAAATGTTGTCGTAAAAAATGTTTAAGCTTATTTTTTTTTTCATTTTTATGGCCTACATTAGCAAGGCATCAAAAGCATTCAAATAATCTCAAATTGAACGATCAGTGACACATTTCATTTTCTGTTTTTAGACATGAAATTATGAAAGCTAGAATTAAACCAAAATCTACTTCAAGGCCAATCACACACAATGACACAAAGCAATAAATAACACGTTTCAAAAGGCGCCAGGCCAGTAAGGTCTTTCTCTTTCGCACTGTTATGGTTGCGTAGAAGTACGAAAGAGAAAGACCTACTGTCTTGGCCACAAAAGTCAGCCGTGCGCGCTAGGGGTTTTTTACCTGCACTTCCCTCTCCCCCCTCTCCCCATACATTCTCCGTAGCATCTCACTGTATCGTCCGTCCGCTAGTCGTTCACTCACTTCCATCGCGTGTGATACTACTTGACGTTGCTTCTTTCCGATACCGATATTTTGAACCTACTTTCGCTTTGTTACTGGACTCCGATTTGCCTTACGACTAACTTGTGCTTGTGTTACGGACTCCGATTTGCCTTACGACTGACTTGTGCTTGTGTTACGGACTAGGGATGCGCATTACGATTCGATTTTTATGAAGATCGATTCAAGGGAATACGATCTAGCGATTTTTTGAATCGATTCACTGCAATACGATTTTTATTCGGATCGATTCATAAGTAAGGTAAATCGAATCCCTTAGATCGTACTCACAGACAGTGTACTAATTTGTTATGATTATATTAAGAAATGAAGAAAGATCAAATTCAAACGAACGCCGACACTATATTGACATCATTAGTCCGCATTGTTTATGTTATAAAGCAAATCTAGTTGTTAAAAGCAATGTAACATGATGCAGTTAGTTCTAAAAATTCCTTAATGTTTTTATTTTGCATTGTTCGCTTGTGCCGTAGGTACAAGTTTCACCGTTTGTGTAAAAATAATTGTGCTATAGTGATTTTACCAATGATTTCATCTATAAAATCTAGTATGTTATTAGAAAACCTGAAAATTATGTCTCTGTAGCGTAAAAAAAAGAATAGGTAATATTATATTGTAAATTTCGATTTGATTTTTGAATCGATTTTTGTGAAATCGATTCAAAAGCATACGATCCGATTCAAGAATCGATTCAAAGGTTTACGATCCATTACGATCCAGAAAATCGATTCAAAGGCAAAAATCGCGCATCCCTATTACGGACTCCGATTTGCCTTACGACTGACTTGTGCTTGTGTTACTGACGGCAACATGAGTAATTTTAGTCTAAGCCAGTACGCAGAAATGCACTTTTACTATGGTATGGCCAAAGGAAACGGTCATTTAGCCGCAAGGCTATATCGTCAACAACTGGACCGGCGAGGAGAAATACTGGACCATTACCCGGACCATAGGGTATTTATTAATACTCATAATACGCTGATGGCCGGGCGTATCCCCGGTCGTAGCCAAAGGCACGAAGGAGTACCCAGAGTAGATCCGTACAGAAGAGATGAAGTCATCGCAGCTGTAGAAAGAGACTCTTCTACGAGTTCCAGAGCAATAACCAGAAGGACTGGAATACCACGGACCTCAGTTCTAAGGATATTGAAAAATGGTATGTCGTTTTGTTTTTTATTTACACAAAACATAAATCACAGATACAATGCCAGGTATTAGACTTCTTCCTGCCTAGGTGGTGAGTAATAGTCCTTTTCTTTTTTCAGAAGGCTACCACGCTTACCACATTCAGCGCGTTCAGGAGCTACAAGCTTCAGATTACCCTAGAAGAGTTGCTTTCTGCGAAACAATGATACAAAGGTGTCAGGAAGACCCAGATTTTTTTAATAAGATCTTATGGACCGATGAATCCCGTTTTGAAAACACTGGAGTATTTAATATCCATAACTATCACAGCTGGGAAATTGAAAACCCACACCTTGCAAGAGCATAAAATTTTCAACATCGATACAGCGTAAACATGTGGTCGGGAATTGTAAATGGAGAACTGATTGGGCCTTTCGAGCTGCCGTCTAGGTTGGATGGAGACACATATCTAAACTTTTTGCAGAACAACCTTTTTGAATTGCTGGAAGATGTAAACTTGGAAACAAGAAGGCACATGATATTCCAAAATGATGGTGCTCCTTGCCATTACGCACGCCAAGTGAGGGGGCACCTTAATGAAACATACCCGGGCAGATGGATTGGGCGTGGCGGCCCAATCGAATGGCCTGCACGTTCACCGGACTTGAACCCAATAGATTTTTTCATTTAGGGTTACTACAAAGAAGTTGTCTATGCTCGGCAAACTAACTCCGAAGAAGAACTGAGACGAAAATTGAGAGAAGCAGCGACGAAAGTCAGACAAAATTCAAGCGCTTTCCGCAGACTAAAAGATAACTTTTTAAGACGTTGCCGATTGTGTATCGAAGTTGAAGGGCGTCATTTTGAAAATCTTCTTTAATAAAGTAGTTGAACTTAATTTGTGTTTTCTTTTATTGATGCTAAAAATAAACCAAAATAACCGTATTAATAAAAACTAAACTAAGCTTTTTTAAAATAAAATGTTTTCTAATGTGTCACTGATCGTTCAATTTGAAATTATTTGAATGCTTTTGATGATGCCTTGCTAATGTAGGCCATAAAAATGAAAACAAAATAAGCTTAATTTTTTTTTTTGACAAAATTTTTTCTTTATGAATTCTCACCTAACTAAGTTCTGAAGCCAATTTCGTCGTAAAATCGCCTATTAAGAACAACTTTTTTTTTATTATTTAGTAAGCTGACAAACTGCTGGAGTTTTTAAAATTAGTTTGAACCAATGAAACATTAATTTTGTATTATTAAGAAATTTTTGAAAATTTTGCTCCGTTCAACTCAAACCTAAAATTTTTACTTTCGTCCCTTTTTTCGGTAACTTGTAATGAATAACGTTGTGTAGTTGATAATAAAGTAGAAAGGGTGATTCAAGACGATCACTTTCGAGAAAAAATAAATAAAAAAACCTTACTATTAAACAAGTTACGATTATTTTAAGTCGCTCCGGCAGAAAATTCGAAATATACATTTAAAAAATCATAACTTCTAAACTACAAAAAATCGCGGAACATACATGGGGTATTTTCGGATACACCCAGGTGTAAGGAATCTAAAAAAAATTTTTGGACGTCACATTTTGGACCACCCTGTATAGGTACAGAAGCCAGCACATGCGGCTGCACATTGTGACCTTGAGAGCGCCCGTATTCCGTAGCGTTACGGGTAAACTTCGTAGTGCGAATGTCCAATAGCATGTGCTGGCTTCTGTACATTATAATTTTGCATGGTAGAGTCCGCACCACCACTTATGGCCGATAGCCGCGGCGGCGTTGCAATCGCATAACGCACCGAAAATTAACACTTATCACCTTGTCATTTTAGTTCTCACGTTTTTCCACAGGACATGAGTGGTGGCGCGGGCTCTAGTTACCTATCTATAAGAGACTTCAAAGAAGGAAAGATTTTTAATTTGACCGTATGCTTTTTTAAAATTTTGAGTTTTTTAATTTATTAAATAGTAGTAGAAAGAATCCTGGAACCTGTATTTTTTAACCGACTTCAAAAAAGGAGGAGGTTCTCAATTCGACGCGTATGTTTTTTTTTGTGTGTTTGTTATAAGATATCTCCGCCAATTGTGAACCGATTTTCAAAATTCTTTTTTTAATCGACCAGGTTTCCTTGCAGGGTGGTCCCATAAAAATTTCGCTAAGATCGGATGATGATCGGATGATCGACTCCAAGATGAAGTGTATAACAATGTCTACACATGTTTATATGATGTTACAATTTATGTAAATAAGGAATAATAATAGCCATATTAAATTTCTATGCTTACATCTAGATTTATATTTTATTTTTAACGTTTTAGTGGGTTAGGACCTTGAAGGCGGTTTTATATATTTTTTAAATTATCTTTTTTTAATAGTATGTAATCTAAAACATACATTTCTTGTTATTTTAGGCTAAGATTTTTTTAACATTTCTAAAACGATGAGTTTATTAGTCTTAGTTTATAGGTGGCTTCCTGGTTCATCCAGATTCACACTTCCTGTTCATAGAGTACAGAGCTTGGCGAATTAATCATCATCAACCTTATTAATACTCGTACGAATAACAAAGAAACGTCTAACGCTTAAACGTTGTTTGTTCGCAACAAAGCAAGAATTCAAAACTTAGTACACGGACGCGGAGACAGTCGAGTAATTACATACAAGACGCCAAGAGAAATATTTGCTGCTCAGTTCGGAACAAACGACCTGTATTCGCACAAAGCGGGGTTCCCGGCGAAACTGCAAGTTCCCGGGCATATAAGTACTGTCGGGACGCTCAAGTTTGTGTGTGAAGGCTTTCAAGATGATTGCCCCACTAAATATGACCTCAATGTAAGAAAAAGAAAGTATGATAGATCGTAAATAACGATAGAAAACAAACAAAAATATTAAAAAGAATAAAAAAAAAATGGTCGTTGTGAAAATTATACTAGTAGTGGTGGATAAAGTATGATTTAATTAAAGGGAGTGTAGCTGAACAATAAAATACAAGTTTTGTAAAAATTACCGTCTGGCTGTCTGTTTGTACACGCTAATCTCTGGAACCGTAGGACCGATTTAAATGAAATTTTGCATAGTGGTACCTTATATCCCGCGGTCAACATCTTAGATACTTTTTACCAAGGTAAAAAACTAAAAAAAAAGCTAGTATCACATAAGAGCAAGGAAAATAGCGCTTATGACCAAAGTAATATTATTTTAAGACAGCGTTCGGACGAGAACTTCGGCAGTAGGTATGACAAAATTGACTGAAATTATTTCATTAACTCATTCACTACCTCACTAAGAGAATTATTTGGTGCGTTTGATCCTGAAATGGCGTCGCAATAACAGAGTTAATTGGGTGCAATGGAAATGATACGGAACCGTGGAGGCTTTGATTGGCGTAGTTTATCATTCCGTCAGCTTTCAGATCCACGCCGATTCAGCGCCAGGAGATTAATCCATTTCCCGTTTACTCATGTTTTTTTTTTTTTTTAATCTTAAATACATCCTTTTACATTATAATTTTGGAGCGTCAGTGGCTAAGTGGCTAGGGCCGTTGACTTCTATTTGCAAGTTCGCGTGTGTTTTCGTTTTTCGAATTCATACGTACGTTTATTCGATGTCCTTACGGTGAAGGAAAACATCGTAAGGAAAGCTGCACATACCAAGCACGTATCAAGCTAGACTGGACCACTGGGCGGTCACTCCATACAGAAAACGCATTTTGACAACCTACTTCTTTTTGAATAACAACTACAAGTCTCAGTCAATTTCTAATTTCTAAGTCAATGGCGCTAGGCGCTATGTAAAACACCCCCGAACAGGACCGGCGGAGTCCCGCGGTACCTGTGGGGTGCGGGGCGTGGGGCGCTATATCGGACGGGAACTCATTTTGGCACGGGGGGGTGAGTGTCCTTTCTGTACGGGTTAGTACTATTATTTTCTTCTGTGACTTGACTTTCGAGGAAGCGAAAGACATTAAAATGATAAATCAGTAAATAAAAATAAATTTCACATAGTAGTATAATATTATAGGTACTGCATAGCACATATTGTGCTATAAGAAAGTAGAACAAAGAACTGCCACTAAGTTTCGGTCCTCGACTGAAAGCTTTCGCCTTGATTGCGGCGATACTTTACGGTTGTGTAACGTGTCATCACTTTACCGGTTCCGTACCTTTGTACCGGTTTTGAACCTTTGTGCTTGTATCATACCGGTACTGTAAGCGATACTGACGCGCTCTTTTGATGCGCGCAAAATTACATCCTGTTTTTGTACGTGGAGTTTGCAACACGTTTGGAGGCCGTAGACAAATTTCTAGTAACTAAAGTTTGCAAAAGTGTAGAGAAAGGAAGATATTGGTGTTCCTGGTATACTATTGGTATATAGGTATACTAGGCATTATGGTTTTTATAAATCTGGTTGCGCTTATATACCATACAAAAAAAACATATGGTACACTGGTTTATTATTCAGACAGGCAGATTGGCAGGTTGTTTTTTATGATTTGACTTTACTAAATTATTTGAGAAAATGGCTACTACTAAAAAAGACTGTTGTAGACTATTGAAGTAATATTATCTTCTTATATAAAGGAAGAAATTAACAATACCACTGTATTATCAATATTATCACACTGAGTACAATTTTATAACAGCCAATCGTCACACATGAATATCGAAGTCATCCTTATTCTGTACCAATGAGGGTGGTACATTTAAGAGCGAGCTAAGATGAACACATAAGACTTTGCATCTGCACCATTCTTACGTCCGTTGAATAAGGGAGAGAATCTCAACGCACGTGTTCAGCTTACCTTAGACTTGGACTAGACCGTACATGCGTTACAGTTGGAATGCCGTGGACTGTACCGCGCTGATCCCGTTTCGTTCCAGGCGAGTTTATTGCAGCCCAGTTCCCGGGACTGCGCAGATTTTACGATAACTGCATTTGTTCGCGTCGGTTACTGCCTGCTTTGTTCTTTCTACTTTATCGCACTTAAATTGCTTTTTAAGGTACTCGCGGGTTGTAAACTAGGACGAGGCTTTTCAGTAACGTAAAAAACACTCTCATCTGAACTTATTACAAATTTAAAAGTGATAGTAACTCTGTCGATCTTTTTTATACTGACTTCGTTCGTAAAAAAATTGGCAAAGTTTTGGATGATACTATATACCTAGGTAAGTAATATGCTTTTCACCATCATAATTATTTAATTCCAATATAAGTAACAAAATATTTAAGATTATTGAAAACTAATCATAATAATGTCAACATAAAAAAGTACCTACTATTTCTATAAATTCGTCAAAGCAGACGTGATACAAATTAAGTTGTAACAAAAATAAATTACCGTATATGTGTATAAAATAGGGAAGGCTTTGAACAAAATATAGTGTTTACCTTTTAGGGTAATATCGGGCACAATGGTGCGTGCTGACGCCGGAGGACCGACCCGTGAAAAGCTTTAGAAAATGTTGGTCACGCGCCGAGCAAGCCTCTTTACTCACTAGTGTTGCACCACAAAAAAAAAGAACTATCGATAATACTACAATACAAATCCGTATGCAGCTAATAGAACTTAACAGGTATACAGCTTATAGAGCTAAATTCTTTGGGCATATTTCAAATTAGTTATTAATTTGAGGTTATAAAAATTAAGTGTCTAAATTCAGTAAAACTCTCTCCAACATGAGAACCGCTATTAAGATAATTTGCTTAGAATAATTTGTGCCATGTTAATCATTATAGAAAGCCACTTGAATCTATATTAAACAAAGACGTTAAAGAGAGCGTACGGTGAAACTGAATACAGGATATTATATTGATTTTAGTACATTGAAAGCAAAATACACTAATAAAAATATCGACTAGTTCGCGACAGCACTGTGTCTACCTCTTCACGGTTATGGCGCTGACTCAGATTCAGGACAGCGTTGAAAAATATCTGGACATACCTCCAAAGGCTATTGACCCACTTTAATATGGCTGCCGTTATCCCTTTGCTTTTAAAAAAAGCTTTTATATACATACAGATTTTGGAATATACTTTGGAAATCCGTCTGGTGCCTTTTGTGCATTTAAGGCGGAAATCTTTAAGACATGCTTGTTTTTACGTAAAGAAGAAGTACATACCTAATAGATTTGTGTTAACTAAATTTTCTTCGCTGAATATTTTTACATTTTTTAATATGTTTTGTAAATTTTTTACAGTAAATGAAAAAGTGAGAAACGAAAAACAATGGATGTAAAAGTATATTTATTATATTGTATAATAGTTCACATTAAAGCTATTTGTTCACACTAATTCAGAATAAACTCCAGTCCCTACGTAGGAAAAGGGACTTTTAAGAGCTGATAAGATGCCCACACGTTCCGTACAACTTAGTCAAAATCTATTAAACTGTAACTACGTGTTATGTAATTGAGTTGCACTAACTCTGTTGTATATCGCGGCAATGGTGGTGATTCTCAATCATACTGACTTAAAAACAATAAAATAATACATAATTTAAGAACTTATAACACACACATTCAACACATTCATTTACATTATTTATTTTTTAAGCATTATTCGGCATTTGATTACGCATGAATTAATTTTTCAAAGTGGACAGGACATTATAAAAATCTTCTCTAATATTTTATAACTGGCTTCAAAATTTAAAGCGTGAGGTGCTATTTAGTTTTTTGATATCCATGATTTGACTACAACATTAGGTATACTATCATAGTAACGCCATAACGCAAAAGGACGCAACTAATTTTTTTTTCGAAAGTATAACGGTGTTTTCAACAAATTTTGAAAAAATGGGTCAGTGCGCCCTTTTTTCTTATAACAGCAGTATGCGTGTCCCAACACCTGCATACTCGTAGACCATCGTCTCAATAGACACGATAAGAAGGATTCATCTTCTTGCAATTCAATTGACAATCTCCTGTGCCTTTTTATCCTCAAAATTGTGATGTAGGTAGGTATAAGACCACAAGAATCAGCCCCACTGAATCAAATATCGAGTAGAGTATTGTTTCACAACGGAGTGAGTTCAGCCGGTCGAGTCGATGTCGGAACCGCTGGTGTGCCGAAGCTATCGGCCTGGAAGTGTTTACACACAAACAGATCTCTTCGACACAATAGCGTCGGCACAGTGTTGCCAGAACGCCTTTGTCAGGTGATACGATGCCGCTACTTATTACCTACGAATGCGGTCAATTTTGTCTGTACGATAATAAAGAATAGCTGAGTTAGAAATTTTTGGGCCGAGACTGTCTGAGTTTGCTGTCGACTCGAAAAGAAGAAGAAGTTAGAAATTGAATAAATAAATGATGATCATTATTTAAGTAAATGTTCATAGTAATGAGTCTAGAACTATTAAATCGACCCACTCTTGGTTTTTTGTGTACCAATTTTAGTACCCTAAGGTTGCCTCCTAGTAGATTGCTACTTTAGCAATAAAGCCGGCTTTGGCCCCTTAAATATATGTATAAGTTTATTTTAGTGTACTGTCATACCTACTTTATTGTAATCATATGCACACAAAACATAAACAAAAATTACAATAGTACTGTAAAATATATGTAATGTACTCTGTAGTATTACAGCTACGAGGGCGCTACGAGGGCGCTACGGTTTTGCTATGATTACTTCATATTCAGACTGACAGTTTTTGTGAAATAAAATTATTATTATTTTTTCATAGATAACTTACACAAAGCTATGTTAGTTTTCATGGTAAATCTAAAGTACAATTAAATGTTAATAATTGAATACTTTGAGATTAAATAAAAATAAACATACGTTTTTGATAAAAATATTATAAAGTAACTGGATAAAGATTTTGATTACACAGCCTATGCCTATGCTATCAATTTGGGTAACCTATCACATTTTCGAAAAACTGAAAACCGAATTTCAATATTCCGTAAACGATTCATACATTTATCAATTTCCATTGTATGACTTGACATATTTTTAAATCACCACAATAACACTTTACAGAATTATTCTTTGTCCGCACAACGTTATTCCGTTTTACGATAAATCTTTTTTACTAAATACCGTAATCTCACTTGATCTTTTTTTAAACGCTAGAATTTTTTTTGTTGTGTTATTTTTATTATTCCGAAGTAACAATCATTATTTTTAATAATTACGACACATAATGTTTTTGGAGTTCGGGGCACCCCGACATCTGTCGGTTAGGTTAGAAGGGTATGGCGGGCGTGGTGGGCGAGCAAAGCGAGCCCACCTCGCCCGCCATACCCTTCTGTTAGGTTTGACATGTATGCATGCCTGCTTGTGCTTGGTTGCATGCTTGCTTGCTTGCTTGCATGCTTGCTTGTTTGCTAGCTTGCTTGCTTGCTTGCTTGCATGCTTGCTAGATTGCTTGCATGCATGCTTGCTTGCTTGCTTGCATGCATGCTTGCTTGCTTGCTTGCATGCATGCTTGATGGAGTACAAAATGTAAAATGGAGAAATTAAATTTGACCTTGCAATATAATGGTTCAATTGAGCTATCGCACATGTAAAAAAATGGTTAACGTTATCATGGATTTTCGGTATACTGGTAAATAGTTTAGCGGAAATTTGAAACATCGGTGAACAAGTAAAAAGGTAAATTAAAACGCGGAAACATGATACAATGGAAAATGTTATTTCGGATAATAAATAAATTTTCTAACTGATAAATGTCAAAAAGTTAGCGGAATAACAATATTCGGAACAAAAAATATCGGAAATACAATAGGTAACCATCAATTTGCCATCCAAATAAGAGCAATACGAAAAAAAATGCGACTACAGAAATAGGAAATATAACTGTTGTACTTACTCTACGTCATGTTCGAAATAATGAAAGGCAAATAAATGAACCGTCTGTACGTTGAAAAGGGTGTTTAAATGGCGCTTCTGTTCTAGTGTTTCAGGAAAGGTACTTGATATTGTTCTTATTATACTCAGCTTATTGCCCCTTCACTTACATCGTACTCGTAAGACATCAAAAGGGATGAAGGCAGTCTTTTCATTTTTCGTGGGCCATATACATCAGTAAAATTATGGGTATATAAGGTAAGTGAAATAATAGGAACTCTCATCTCGTCTAAATCGTTTTAGAGACCCCCACACTTGCATCTTTCGAGCGTCGTCGTCGTGCCAGCGACCTTGCAGCGCTGCGTTTTTTTTTGCTTAACATTATTTTGCTTCACTCGCCTGGCGTCGCGTAGACGCTGCGCGGATGTTGGCACGACGATGCCAAGAATGAAAGCTGGGTTTTGTACTCATCGATGACCTAATCTTCATTCCTAGAGTCAATTCTCTGCAGAATATTGGCGAACTTTTTTCTTTTTTGCAAGGTTTTGCGAAACCAAAATTACTCTGCGAAAATAGTATTATTCTTGATGAAATATGAGATAATTGCAGATAATTGATTAAATTACTTGTTTTTTGTTTGCTTTTTAGGTAAATTACGGTATATTACTCCAATTTTCATACTAAAAGTCGAACAATGGAAAAACTTACCACGGTGCCGAACACCGAAGTATATTTTTTTCTAATAAGAAAACACATATTCCTATTGGAAATCATGTGTAACACATCACTTATTGTTCACTGATCACTAATTAGTCGATTTTGGACCTCATTTGTGGTAATTTGTGAATAAATAATGAAAATAAACAAACCACTTTCACTACTTTCATACAAAGTGTCAGTTTTGACATGTTTTTTTTTTTTTTTTTTGTACTGGACCAAAGACAACTTAAAATTACCATTTTATACTATCATTGATTTCCTACCACTTCTCCATAGACCGTACAAGCGAATTTTGCATGGTTTAGCCGTGAAAAGCAGATATTAGAGTCGAAATTCCGGAGCAGGAATTCCTTCCCTAATGAGTTTACGGTTCGCGCAGGCGCGGCACAGGAGGTTCCCTCCTTGATCTCTATAAGGGTGTATAACTCTAGCACAGAATAGATAATAGTTGTGACCCTATGGTTTTTGGTTTATTAATCCGGACAAAAGGTCATTGACGCCTGCATAAAATGCGCACATTTTTTTTAAACGATACGATAAAACTATAGGAAATTATCTTAAAATACGTAATTTGGCATACCGTTGTAGGAAGCGGATTGAGCGTGTGACCTTGCCAGACATTTTGGCGTTACATTATTTTTAATAACTTTCAAGAAAAGAAAGAGGTCAATGAACTTTTGTCCGGATTTATATGAAACAGACCATAGGTAATATAACAAAATATTGATTACCTGGGGATATCTTATATACAGGGCCGTCTGATTCACGAAAACTAGTAGGCAAATTAAGCCTGTACTATAACTATAACTGTCAAATACTAACATATATTATAAGTAAGTAGTTACAAAGATAAATATATTATATCCGCCAACTACTTAACAACCAATATTAGGCTTCGGCCCCAGGCGGTATTTGAACCTGTGACATTGTGCTTCGAAGGCGGGCGTACTACTTACTAAACTACGAATCCTAAATTGTCCATTTACGTAATAATCCCATTTGTTGCCAATAATATATCAAGTAAGATAACTGCGGAAATTCTCTATGTTAGTTTTATTAGTATGATTATTAAACTAATAATGTAAGGCGTATTTTCAATGGAATGTATTTAAATTGTGTTTATGAAGGCTCAGTTTCAAACAAAAGGCAAGCTAAAAGCTGAGTTCAACAGAGGTTTTGTTACCGAAATATGCCGAGTTGGCGTTGTGAGTAAACCGCCCTAGCGCCCATTACACGAAGCTATAATTTACAAGTACCATTTGTTGTTCATTTTACGATGCCAATTAGTTTCAAAATTGAACTATTAAATTTTTGTCACATCGGTTACGCAATGAATATAAAATTGAAATTGTGTGTTGTAGTTGAGTAGGTATGTTTGTTTAATTTTTCAAAATCAAATACCATTGCGAGATTTACTAATTTCTACCAATAATAACTAAGTTAACGAAATTGATCTTTAAAAATCATTGACTTAAACTATCAGATAAAAATGTTTGCTTGGTAAAAAAACATTATATTTACCCAATGGTAAGTCATGAAACGGAGCCCAGATAGCCCTTACCAAGGTCTCCGTCCCTATTCATCTTATCTGCTCGGTTTATAGCCAGGGCCAGGCTCGGTAATGTCTGTATACAACGAAATCCCTTATCCAGGGCGACAATTTTATTATTTATTGTGCCACGACACACGTTTAGGCTTTTTTTTGTGCTTTTGCGGTCGGAATAATCTAGAAATATTTTAGTGTATATAAATGCTATATTTAGTGTATATAAATGCTAGGTTACTAGACAAATAAAAAAGAATACATAATTGTTATTTTGTCAAAATAATGTTTTATTACATTTGCTGCATAAAGTACTCACAGAAAATTAATTTTTAATCATGCATGTTAGCCGTAATGTTAGCTAAGGTTGTGAAGTATGATATAATAACGTTGCAGATTCAGGGTGATTCAGGTCGCGCTGTTTATAGCACATTTGACCTAGCCAATAATCGTTATGAGGCCGATTCACGAGGAGGAAATGCGCTAGTGTCGATAAAACAGTTGTAACAACTAGTGCAAGTACAAGCTAGGCTAGGAACAGAAAAGGGAAAAATATGAGGTGGGAAAACCGCGCTTCGCTTTGAATTTAATAGGTCTGTGATTACACTTTCTTTTTCAACATTTATAAAAATAAGAATGTTCATTTATAAAAAGTACAAAAATAGTAACAGACATTTATAAGCGTCGCATCTCCGTAATTGAATTTGGAATTCATATTACCAACCAGCCTGAATAAACCAGTTCTGCCGCGACTATGATCGGTGTAACCCGGTCAAAATAATGGTAAGCTTGATAATTAAATTGCGATGGTAACCTGTAAAAAGGTCTGTCAATGATCATCATCATTCTTTTTATTAATCAAACTTTATATTAGATTAAGATTTTGAAAAATAAATTGTATCTTATCTTATCTTATCTTATCATTTCAGCTAAAAGATATCCACCGCTGAACAAAAGGCCTCCACACAACGATCTATCTTGCGCTGCCCGCATTAGTGGCTTCCCACGAACCTCGCCCGATCATTGGTTCACTTTGTGGGCAGTCTGCCCACGCTATGACTTTCACCATATTACAGATAACCTTCTAGAAACGAAAGAAAAGCAACGCTAAATAAAACAAAACATATTTAACCACCTTACGGACATAACTTCGCAAGAAAATCTTTAGGGAAAAACATTGCCAATTTAGGCCCAATAATATGCAATAAGTCACGAAGAAATGGGAAAATTAAAACGAATTTCGGGAGCATTTTTTTCCAAAGTCTAAGCTTCCGGGTCGCAATAAGCAGCCAGTTTTCGCCCTGAATTATCCAAGATGGCGAAATCGGTGCAGGTCTTTCAGAATTTCAATTTAACTTGTAATAAGTTGGGTAAGTTGTCAAAATTTGCTTCACGAGACTTTGTGAAGTTATGGAAAGTTGAAAAAGTAAACGATATCCGTGATGGCTAGCGAAAAAATGTTTCATAGATATAATGTTCCTGGAATTTGTTTTTATAAATAAACGTACAAATATCTATGTCAAAGCTCGAGTTGAAATACTGAATGAAATCAATA
Organism: Teleiodes luculella; assembly: GCA_948473455.1. Lineage (NCBI taxonomy): Eukaryota > Metazoa > Arthropoda > Insecta > Lepidoptera > Gelechiidae > Teleiodes > Teleiodes luculella. Next base: position 12,104,942 of record OX419586.1, read on the forward strand.
TTATGTCAAAAGATCTTTTGCAAACGAGATAAAAATATAATTGACTTTTTTTATAAACAATGAATCCTTCCAATAATGTTTCATGAAATAGACTTAACATACATGACATACATACATGAAATTATCTACATACATACTTAAAGTGTAATGAATGACACACTGTAGGATAAGATAAAATGTTTATAATTTATATTTCTTACTTAAAGTATTTGTATTTCTTTTACTTCAAGTACAAAAAAAAATCGTTGATAGAAAATAAAAACTCTATTAAAAGAACATAAAGCCCGCCTCTTGAAAATAGGAAGGCACTCGATAGCAGCTGTTTCAATAAACTCTCCAACAAATATAGAAATTGGAACAAAATGAAACTTTCGTTTTAAACTCCTTGTCCTCTGCGTTGTTTCAGACCATTTCATGTTTAACTTACATTCTTTTGTAGAAAACTTTATTATGGTAATTAATATTTATTTATTTTTATTATTATTTTATTAGTTGAAACGCCAAATAAATTCTTAATATTATTCTCGTGAAATATGTCAACATAACGAGACATCGTAATGTTTTAATAGACAAAGGTGTCTTAAACCTAAATTAAAGTTTATAGAAACTTTGGTTATGTTAATCTTATGATATTTAAATCTGTATCAACCAAAATAAACGGAAATTGGACGAGGACCAAAAATGTTTATTTACAAATTTATTATTTTATATATTTTTTATAAAAACGTAAAGCTACATAATCCTCAACGCACGTTACGTAAGTTGAAAACTATACAAGTATAAAGACGATTTTGAATTCTCTATAACAAGATAAAGCACACAAAGTTCAGTTCCATTATTGGGAGTCAGGAGGTGAGGAGTTGTAATAAAGATCTGGCAGGCTGCGGTGGAGGTGGCAGCGGTATTTATGGCACCCCTATCCAGGTCACGGGTTCAAATCCGCGGGAGTAATCCGATTGCGGCGCGCTGAGGCGATCGATGCTAGGGTTGACACTTACTTAGAAGTTCAAACTGTGGGCTGATAGATGGCGCTGTTCAAAGATAGTCTAGGCTAGGATAGAATAGGCTTCGATTTAAAAATTTGGGCACAATTTATGAAACACTGTGAAAATATATTTTACATAACCTATAAAATGACCGATCGTGGACCGACGATCTGGTGAGGGTCGCGGGAAGCCGCTGGATGCGGGCAGCGCAGGACCGATCGTCATGGAGATCTTTAGGGGAGGCCTTTGTCCAGCAGTAAACGTCTTTCGGCTGAAATGATGATGATGATGATGAACCTATAAAATGAATTTTGTAAATAATATCACAAAAATATGAAACACGTTCAAAACCATTGAAACGACTTTGATGAGATTCGTTATAGGGATAGAATAGATCTTGGGAAAGGACATAGGCTACCTTTTACCGCAGGAAATCACCTCATTCCTACGGAAGAAACTGTTAAAGCGGGCGGAGATGTGGTTGGAAAGATAGTAGAAATTAATTATAGACATTTGATTTATTGTTGAAGAGTGTTAACCCTATAGTAGTCAGAGTCTGGGTCAACCCTCCCTTGCGTGTCTCTTAACTGCTTGGCTAATCAAATCATCGACATAGGTGACCTGGGTCTGTGACCTAAGTCTATTCTAACACAATCTAACACTTTGATAATCTCATCATCAGATATTTTAAATTTTGTAACACTAGATAACATTACATATGAAAAAATATATAAACACAAAATACCTACTGCATGTTGCTTTGCTGAACACATTACTAAATGTAACTTTATTCGACTTCACTAAGTGATGAAAAAATGTCCAAAAGTTAAAAATATATAGTTTCATTTTAAAATAGATCAAACGGAAACTATTCTTATATTTTTATTTTTATTTTCTTAAATACTGCTAAGTTATTCAAAATGTCTGCGTCAAGCAACTTAACTGAACTCCTACGTAAACTCAACCTACAAATTTAAACTGTACAGCTAATTTTCTTCGGTTCATTTAGTACAAGTACAATTTCAGAATTACAAGGACATTTCAATATAAATTACGTAGTCAGTATGATAGAACATGTGGGTGAAGAGTAGAGTTGAGTCTATTAAATTACGCAATAATTAACAATATAATAATAAACAAACCCATACTAACTTTTAAGGGTAAGGGGAAAAAGGAGGAAAGGTTTAATTGTTTTTTTGTTTGCATCGAATAAGCTCCGAAACTACTGAACCGATTTCAAAAATTCTTTCACTGTTGAGAAGTTACGTCATGATCCCTGACTAATTTAAGCTATATTTTATTGTCAAAAAAATTTGGGTTTCCTTACTAAAACTTCAATAATATATCTCAAGGTGTAACAAAAATAACTAAAATATTCCTAATAATTGAATAGGCTCCGAAACTACTGAACCGATTTTGATGGAACTCAACACAAAAATAGAATAGACCCCAGGAAAGAACATAGGCTACGATTTACTACGAAAAGGTTTCTCATTCTCACAGGAAAAAAAATTAAAGTGGGCGGATTTGGCACAAAGATATAATAGACCTTGAGGAAGAACATAGGCTAACTTTTACCGCGGCAAAATTTCTCATTCCTACGGGAAAAAACTATTAAAAAAGGCGGAGCCGCGGCGGGAAGCTAGTTAGTAAATAAAACTATTTCATTTCGATTTATCTAAGTAATACATATATTGTATTACGTAGGTACGTGGTTTACAAACTAAAACGAGGTAAGCTTTAGAGAGAGTATAAAGTGCTTTTAGGGGTTTTATCAAAAGGATTTAAAGGCTCTCTCAAACCTCCTCTAGGGTGCGATCGTTTCAGATAATGGGGTGTAAGTTACACGTTCGAAAAGAGTATACAAACAAAAAGATATATTGCTGTAAACTGTCTACACGAATGTTATAAAGAGGAAATATTTGTATCTTTGTGTGTGTATGTTTGTAATAAATAAACTCAAAAAGAACTGAATTGATCTTAATGGAACTTGGTACAAAGATAGTATGGACCTTGGGAAGTAACATAGGCTACATTTTACCGCGGGAAAAATTGACATTCTCACGGGAAATATGTTAACGCGGGCGGAGCCGCAGCGGAAAGCTAGTGGTATATAAAGTACGACAAAACTATTTTCTCTTATAAAAAAAAATTCAAGAATTAGTAAATGTTTAAACTTTAAAAAAAAATGATTTTTTTTTTAAGTTTACAACCGTTTCCTTTTTGGGTCTTAATGACTATACATGATATAAATAGTAATGTAATATTTTTTTGTTAAATAAGTTCAACGCGCTATGAACTTACTCTAAATACTTTTAGCCTCGGTTAGATTAAGCTTGAGCTTATTACATTTATGGTTACAATAAAAATATGTACAGAATAATACATTTTTGCAATGTTTTTAACAAGCTTTTATAAGTAAGTTAAGTATTGATTACTATTCAAAGTAGGATTTTCCGTACTACCCATGTGCGATAAATTCCTTTAAAATGGAACCGTTTTCCATCGTCGACTTCCAGCTCGGTCATGTTAAACGATAAAACGATACGTCTATAAAATAAAGTGAAAAAAAAAGATCGTTCCAACACTCGTTAAGTTGAGGTAAATGCTTCCAGCAGTTTTATAACTCTATTAGAATAATTGGTAAGAAAACGTTTTATTTTATTGTTTTATATTGGAAATACTATAAAAAAATATTTTTAGTACCACTATGTGAGCTTGCTGTAACTGAAACTTTAAGTAGGACTGCTTTCTGTCACTCAATACAAATCTAATAATATTTATGAATTAGGATAATAGAATATATCATATCAGACCAGACACTATAAAGTATATTGTATTATATTGTATATCTAGTTTTCTAATTTGCAATAAAGTATATTATTTATTTTTAGTATTTTGTTTGGTATATCTTAATAATTGTTATCCATAAAATGGAGTTTACAATAAGTGCTAAACGTTGGTGGCTTTATGGACTATGTAGGCCCTATTTCATTCGCGAACGAGTTGTCACGTGCGTACCAATTATTCTAATATATTTTTTGTATGTACGTGGTTTCATGTTTGATGGTTATTCAGTGAAAAAGTATTTGGAGAAAACCTGCACACACCTGCAAAGACATTCAAAGGTTGTGTCGACTGTTACGCACACACGCCCAATTTTAGCGTCTTCTCGTGGCTCGAGTCTCTTGGGGAACTTATACTGAACTATTAATTTTTTCTACGAATTTTATTAACATAGTACCTCAACCACTAGGCTCCAATACGTGCAGCCGGCTATATATCCCACTTAGCCCAATTTAGTCATATGCAGCCAGTCCACTAATTTAACTATAACGAGTGTATGATGGTGTGGTTCTTAATGGGTGATATCCATACAGCCGTGTCTGCGCCAGAGTTGGCTCGTTGCCAGTTCTGCAGTCGAGAGCTTCTCTAATACCTTCCATCATCACGTTAGTGTTCACGGCTCACGTTCTAGTGGGAAATGATTTGAGTATTGCGGATATGTTAGGTCCTTACATATGAAATTGCCGATTAGTGTTTGGTGGACCAGTGCTGGTGTTATCCACTACAGCTTCTTGAGATCAGGCCAGACGATGACTGCAGACTTGTATTGCCAACAATTGCAAACAATGATGGAAAAGCTCGCCATTAAACAACCGAGACTGATGAATCGCTGTAGCCCACTGCTCCTTCAGGATAATGCTAGACCACACACTGCACATCAAACGATCGCCAAGTTAGAGGAGCTGCGACTGGAACCTCTGCGTCACCCACCATACTCTCCAGATCTTGCCCCAACCGATTACCACTTTTTTCAAAATTTGGATAACTTTTTACAAGGAAAAAATTTCAAAACTGATGAGGCAGTCAAAACCGCCTTCAAACAGTTCATAGACTCTCGCTCCCAGGAAATTTTTTCAAAGGTATCAATGATCTGCCTATAAAATGGCGGAAGTGTATCGATAACAACGGCGCATACTTCGATTGATTAAATAATAATTTCATTAAAAAAAACTTGTTTCACTTTTTTGATACTGAACGGCAATTTCATATGTAAGGACCTAATAGACGCGGTGGCCAAGTGGCTAGGGCTCTTGAATTCCAGTCGAAGTTCTCGGGTTCAAGCCTCGGCAACCAATGTGTTTTCGTTTTTGGAATTCATATGTACCGTTGCCAGCACATGCGGCTGGACATGTTGTTCCGTATTCTGTAGCAGTAAGGCTTGGGTGAATTTCGTAGTGCGAATGTCCAACCGCATATGCTGTCTTCTGTACGTGCGTTTTTTGCCGCTCTTACGGTGAAGAATAACATCGCGAGGAAATCTGCACACAGTTCCAAAGTAATTCAAAGGTTGTGTTGGAATTTGACCAACCCGTTCTAGACCAGCGTGGTCGACTAAGGCCCATTCACCTTGACTTTGGGTAGGCTTATTATGAGCTGTTAAAGAAATAACAGACGTTAGGAAGAATTCGCTCTCTGAATAGTGCTTTCATTGCTTACGTTTGCATTTCATCATGACGTATAAATAAAGGTCCGCGAAATGATCAATTTCCAACTTTAAGACTGTGAATGACAATATTGTCACGTTACGTGATGGATGCAAAAAAAACGTGTAAAAATTCACCTTAATTCTTTAGCAATTAAATAAAATATTCGACCGGATTTCTCTCGAGTTTTTTGCGTTCAAATAGGTACAAAATGGATTATATATAATATTTTATATTTAAGTAGTAGAGCAATTAAACAATATTATAGTATATTTCCTTTACAATAAATATCCAACTGTCCAACTGCATGATTTACTGGAGCGATGAGATGGATGGGAAAACTTTGTAGGATCAAGTAGGTACTCGTACTTACTTGTTTTCCTATTTCCTTTCTAGCACCTGAGCAAGTGGGGTTACAGCCGTTTCATTAAACTAAGCTGGTAAAGTTTATAATTAAATTGATTTGAAACTCGGGAAATATTGATCAAAGGTGACAGGGTGCTGTTGCTCGATTCTCTTCAGACGTAATTTTTTTAATGAATAAATATTAAATTAGAATATCAAAAATTTTGTATTTAAATCGTAACGTGTTTGGTTGTCTTGATCCTAAAAAATTTAAGGTAAGTTAGTTGTGTTTACAAACTAAAGTATTTCAGTACTACAACTTTATTTATTTCGAATAAATTTTAGAACAATACATAAATAGCCTGTCTAAAGTCTAAAGCGAGAACAAAAGTTATTTAGAAAAACCTATAGAAATCGACTTAGCAACTTGAGTAAACGACATACCATTACATTACGACATTAAATTTATGATTCCGAGCCATGGAGGGAATAATCGTATTGAGTAGGTTATACCATTTTTCTATTAATATCATCATAAAGGTTGTAAGTCAATAAGCATTCAATGTGACATACCTATACAGAAGTAATTGGCACACTTTATGAGTTAAATTAGTTGAATTGATTGGAAGAACATTAACCAATAAATTGAACTAGTTTTATAATTATCTTTGTGTTAATCTACTTGAATCAAAAGCCTATTCACTATTCAATTATTTTAGTGAGTAAAACCAATATTGTATGAATTTGAAAAAAAACAGTTTAAAATTGATGACCCGCCAAATTTGTATCGGGGGTCGAACCAGTCTTTCCTAGACGATAAGATTCTTAGCCATTACACCGCCGACTCAAATCGAGTCTTTATGTTAATTAGGCCAAATGTGTTCGGCACCCATTACGTGAAAGTATCGTTTTGATTGGCGTAGCGAAGGAGTTCGGCTAATGGGGGCTTTGAAACTTCCATGCTGTAATCAGGTTTCGACTAACGAACGGGGATTCGGAAATGTGACTGGCATAGTTAAAGTGCTCGTCATCTTACGTAGATACTAGAGACACACTCCAAATCTACACTCTTCTTGCTTTTTTTTAGATTATCAGAACGTACTTTAATTTGCATTCATAAATATAATCCACAACAACAAAAGTGACCATAGAGACGGCCTTATTGCTGAGGCAACCCTTGCTTGTAGATTATATTCATGTAGATAATCATTGTCAAATTGCTTGGTTCAGTTTTCTTTCGTTTCAAAGCTTTTCGCATTTTTGGTATTATTGACACAACGTATTATTATTAAGGAGCATAATCCCTTCAGGTAACAAAGCCCGTACCCGCCGGCGGGGGCGCAGACAAAACCAAAATCAAAATTAACAATCAAAGACGGAGCCCCTCAGGCGTCGTCGTCTCCTACAATGTCAAGTCCGGTGAAGCTTGATTCGTCGTACTTTTTCGACACAAGATTAAAAAAAAACTTCGATTTTTTTTATTTGCTAAAATCTAACCTTCATCGGAATCAATCGTACCTCAAAAAGTCACGCATTTTTCCAATAACACCAAGAGTGGAAAAATAAGAATGGCCAGTATTACAACTTCTTAATTTAAAAAATCTTTGTAATAACTGGATATTTCTTTAGGAGTGAGTATTAAAGTCGCCTCAGGCGTTTGGACAAGACCAAGGAAATGAAAGGAGTGAATTGGAATGGGGCCCTTTGGGAATGTGACCCAAGGAAATTGTGTCCCAAGGAAAATTAAATTAGAAAAGTTTTATATTTAAATATATTGTGTACCATTACGAGTATAAAAAAACTTCTAATATCAAACATAAAAAAACCGTAAGAGTGAAAAAAATATCTTTCTACAAAGGTACAATAGTAAATATGATATGACACAAATTTATTGTCCTAATTTACGGTATAAATATAAGTTATTAAGAAGATAACATCTCTTAAAAAAAAAACTAGTCCCACTTTTGTGCGACCGCAGGAAGGGCGGGTGTTGGTGCTGCCGCGATATGACGTAAATTATTAGAAAATAGTTTCAAGTTCTTTTTTGGTTTAGCTTAAAAATGAAACAAACGAACGAAACGAAACGAACTAAATTATCATGCTAAAGTCCATTTTCGTCTTTTAACTGAAACAGTATAAAACGCATCTGCATTAAACATCTGCATAGTGCAAGTTGCACCAACTTGTAATGAATGGGGCGAGCAGTACCAGCTGTATAAAAGATTTTCTCAAAGTGTAGGTAGCCATTTCGACGCACAGGGAATTTAGTTTTAAATGTAAATTTGAAACGCTTTAGTAACTGAATTTCATTATAAAGTTGTGAAGGAAGCTCTGAAACTAAAGCATGAAATTTCACAGTGCTGGATTTCAGACATAACAATAAATAAATAACGGATTTCAGGTTTAGAAATTGACCAACCCTATCCTCTATGCCGGCGGTGTCGTACAAAGCGACTAAAAGAATATAACTTAAGGAATGTACAAAGGGCGTTTGCTTATGTAATTAACAATAGTTATTTGTAATTGACAATCCCTGACCCACCTGTCTTTATTAATGCAACAGCTTTAATAAAGACCTTTGACCAAATTGGACTGATATAGTCATATCAGTATCATAACCATGGGTTACTACTACTATGACTATATATATACATATATTAGCTAAATTATTCTCAATTGCGGTTTGGTCACTACAAATTATGCCTTTACTCTTATTTGAGTGGTATTTATATAATACGGAGGGCTCAGCATGCTACGCCGCCGTAGCTTTTTGCTACGCCGTAGCCAAAGTCTACAAATATTTCTGAACTAATGAAACAGCACTAGTGAGATAGGCAATCAGAGATTGAAATGGTTGGAAGCATTGAAATTATTGTAACAGCTTTTTACTTTAAAAGGAAGAATATATTATTATTATATTTTTCCTTAATTCTATCCTAACTCTTACATATTATGGGTAGATTTAAAAAATGAAGATAATATGGCCTTCGTAATATTTTTAATTCTGACAACAAATCCTCATTCATGTCTTTTTGTTCTCTTTTTTAATTTTAAAAATTCATCGTACCTTTTTTATTTTTTATATATTTCTATATAAAGATGAAGTAGGTTTTTTATACTATATCTGGGTGAGGCGCAGAACATTAACGAATTTAATCCGTTGGCCGGCGAGGGTTACCAAATCCGAGGATTACTGTAGGCTTACATTTTAGGTTAAACGTTACGAGTGTAAGTATTTATTTTTGGAACAAAGGCTTCTACTCTCTATTAAATATGACCACTTAAACTCTTTAAACATGTATGTATACATGTAGTTTCAGTGTTAAACTAAAGCCTTACAAAATATGGTTCTCCAAATATTTCTAATGTAAAAGTCTGTTTTATTTTATTTAAGTGGCGAAAATCCTACTTAATATTATGAACGCAAAAGTTTGTGAGTATGAATGTATGTTTCTCACTATTTCACGCAAAAACTACTAAATGGATTTTAATGAAACTTTAAAATAATCTATATTATTAATTTTAAAGTTGCACATCAGAATAACACATAGGCTACTTTTTACTGCAGGAAAATACGTCTTTCCCACGGGAAAACGTGTTAACGCGGGCAAAGCAAAGCTAGTACTCAATAATCTTCTTTGTCTAACATATGTGCAATATTTACCAATGGATAACTTTAAAAATAATATGTGTAAAGCCACAGTTGCAATAATAATTTAGGAATTTTTTTTTTTGAGATCCAAGACATGAGGTTAATCTGAAAACCCACACAATAGGCAAATAAGAAAAGATAGTTGAGAAATAATAGTAAATTCTTTTCCGCGTTTTCTGTTCCTTTACTCAAAGACTCAAATATTATGACCTGTCTTGAAACATACATTAGAATAGTTGTAATGAGTTTTCTTCACCTGATCTCGCATTTAGAGACAGTTAAGTTAAACTGAACTAACACGACTAGTTAGTACATAGAGTTGATTAGTTAGTGCTAGTTTGAGGCAGTATAAACTAGTTAGAAGTGGTTAGTACTAGCTTTGCTTGAACTGATACATTTAATGTTACAATACATGCAACCGTGTAGTGGTTGAAATTCGTGTAGGTTATAAAGTTAAAACTTGAAACTCTAGTTGAAAATGTAGTGTTGACATGAGTTTTGAAATTGAAATGACTGTGAAAAAATAAAGTTGGCAGTGCTCTTTCTCGTAGCTAGGAATAAAAACATAAAACAAAGGGGATTGTCGAAACGTTTTTAAGTAACCAAATATCCTTTTGAAACTCAAACCTGGTTGTCAAAAGAGATTAAAATTTGTGGTGAACCTCGGTGTCACCTTTCATTTCAGTAAAATTGCTTATTACAACACAAATTATAAATATTAAATTTTGAATTTTTTATACTCAATCACGTTTTAAAGATAAAACGCCTGTAGAGTTTCTTCGGCGGGTTCTTCTCCACAGAAGCAGCCAAGTTTTTTAACTCGTCAGAAAAGATAATGTAAATTTCACTTAAGTAAGTGATGTAATTGTAAAACTAGGAAGAGCGTTGTCTCCTGTGACAGGTGTATTAATCACTTACTAGGAGGCAGCGGGAACTATTTTTGATACCTCTGTACTTTTAAAGGAAATAAATTATTTTTTTATATTATCCAAAATTTATAAAATAAATTCTTTGAACTCTATGAACTCTTCTTTGAACTCTTTGAACGTAAAAACGGCTGGAAAGCCGGTTGCCGGTTGCCGGACGGTTGGCAAATAAATAAACCAATAACAACTCTGTAATTACAAATAATAACAAAATCAACTATCGTATAATACAAAGGAAAAGGTAGTAAATACCACCTTCAGAGATTAAAGTATTAAATTATATTTTAACATAGAAGGATCGAAATGCTTTCGTTATTTCAAGATTTACTTAAAATCTTTATATTATTATTTAGTACCTAGTTTATACTAGAAAAATAACGATAGGTTAAATTCTGAAAGCTAAAGAGAGAAAAAATACGGACTTTCATAATTATTGTAAAAATCTAAAATCTATTTACTCATAGCAGTTTCTGATTATGACCAAAAAATGTTGCCAATCTTTATCAAAAAGAAAACAAGAATGAAAAGTCTCACAATAAACAGAAAGTAAACTACACACAATAAGGAATTGGTAGCAAAAGCTTCAGATTGAAACCTCCATTATTAAGTTTTAATGACGACGTAGTAGGAACCCTGCGGCAGTAAACATGGGATAATGGTCTCTATATCAGTTGTATTAAGACAAATAACGGAACGAATATATTTCTGGGCTGGCGGCATTAAAAATGAATGGTGTGCGGATTTGCGGATGCAGCTGTTTGTCGAGTTACTGGAGTTATAGAGTAGGTAGTTGTGTGTAGCGCAGTGGCTTGGAAAATATTTTCAGAGGTGTATAAAAACTACATATATGAGAAAAAAAAATACAATTTTGTGGTCATAGTAACTTATGTTAGAAAAGGATGTTTCTTGAACATAAAAAACGAAATAAAACAAAACATTCAATATATATTACGATTTGTTTTTAGAAATTTTTGTTAATTATATTTATCTACACTCATGTCGTAAATCCTTCATTTACTTATCAGAAACGCTAAGCAAATGATATACCTTTCGATGGAGCCGTGACTAAGGATCCATACAAATTTCATTTCGTTATCGCAAAGTTGTAACAAAATGAAGTTTTTTTTTTTTAATTTTTACGCAGATGCTTGCTATTTGAGCACACTAGCGTGTTTCGGAACGCAACCTTGGCGGCGCGCATGCGCGGTGCGATATTACTGCAAATTTATTTTCGCGCCATTAACGTTTGTTTAATAATTGTACCATACAAAATGTCAATAATTATTACAATAAACAATGATTACTTTATTTTGTCTTTAATTTAAATTTGTTGTATGAGTGTAGATAAACTATTGTATGCAACTGTACATAATTAGTATTTAACACTCGTGTATACTTTTATGAAACTCGCTGCGCTCGTTTCATAAACCACACTCGTGTTAAATACCCCTCATTATGCAACAGTTGCATAAATTGCTATTTTATTTATTATTTTTGTCGATTGCAATTTTTATGAATTTAATTTAAAATTATTCAAAGTTGGCAATGATAATATTATTTTATTACAGATTAAATGTTTTTTACATAGATTGCACGCAAGTGTCTTCGACTTCACAATTAGCTTTCCGCCGCGGCTCCGCTTGCGTTAGCAGTTTTTCCCATGGGAATGAGGCATTTTCCCGCGGTAAAGGGTAGCCTATGTTACTCATTAATGTAGCTTTCTAATGGTGAAAGAATTTTTGAAATCGGTTAAGTAGATTTTGAGTTTACTCATTACAAACATACAGTGTACACACACAAATACAAATCTTTCCTTTTTATAATATTACTATGTTATTATTATTATTTTAAAGCAATATTCGTCGTATATTTAGTCAGTATATATAATGTAGGATATAATAAAAGATCTTATTAAAACCGTGGCCAGATGAGTTACTAGGGTAGCTCGGGGTAAATTAACGAACCACCGTGATCTTATTAAGACCCCTCTCCATCCATTAGCACTAGCTTTGCCTGTTCAAATTTAATAACAGCACCTTTGATGAAGACTTAGTTTTGTCTGGAAGAGACAATTCATACTAATAGCAAATCATACTAATAATTTTGTGTTTTACGCCTCAAAGATTGAACGACAAAAATTTTGGAGTTACATTTAACTTCGCGGAAAACAACAACGCAATAATATTTTGGTAACTCGTCAGCAAATGTTCAGCTGCTTTTTACAGAGAGGATTGTCGGAGGGCGAGGTCCAGTTGTAAGGTAACTGAGGGCCCGAAGAGGCTCATTGAGGACCTTAAGAGATTTCTAGTGAAAATAAGCATAAAAAGTGATGTAGGTAAATTTAAAAAGAAGAAAATGTTCGAGGTTATGCTCTTCCAGTAAATCATTTACTGTATGGATAAATAAACTGTAAATGTATGGTTGTTTTAACGGGTAGCAAGTACAGAATCGCGTCATATTATATACAAATTGTAGCGGCTTTGGTTTCTGGAAATACACGTGATGCCGAAACCCTCGCACGCTTTAATTGGATCAGCATCACTTCTTATAGGCACAAATTACTTACTCATGTGTGACAAGAATTTTATATCAGTGTCTCTGTTATGGAATCATCGTCAATATTGATAACGTTTTTTTACTTTTTTGACGCCCCGGCCTAACTTGTCTTCAACTTTTATTAAACTGGTTCTTACCGTTTTAGCGCGAAAATCTTCAAAATTAAAACTATTAGGCTTGTTTCGGCAAGTAATAGTCTAAAAATACTGCCCCAGTTACTTAAAGTTTGTGTCTCTGAAAAACCTAATTACCTATTCAATTTAAGAATTCAAAAAATAAGGCGTAAAACACACGGTGTCGCGAAGCTGACAATTTGTGAGTATTTTATACAATTCGAACGCAAAAAATCTCGCAATGTATTTTTCTCTTTCATTCCTGATATTTGCACCGCGTCGAGAGGTTGATGTTATCAAAACCTATTACTAGAAAACATTTGAAAATTAAATTGAAATCCTGTTAAATATACTTCAAGCAAAAGAGTCACTGAAACATATTGGCCCTAATTAGCTATTTCGATAGAGTATTACCTCTTCACTTGCCATGCCAAATTGGGTTAAATTTAACGAATCACCACCATTTAAATTATTTTTAAATGCGAGTAATCGAATCGCATTGTAAGAATGTTAAATATTGCCGTTTTATATGTAATAATTTCAATTCAATTAGTCACAAAAAAACCTTGAATAATTAAGAACAAATTAATTCCTTTCTATAAAATTACCTATAAGTCAGAAGCTACTTATAGGTATACAGGGACTCAGTAGTTATTCAATTCATATTTATATTGTACTTATCGTGCATTTACAATGCTAAAACGATTACTGTTAGTATTATATATGATATCCCACTGTTGGTCTTTAGTGGTAATGCCGAAATCGCGTAACAATTTGAAACATTCCCCGGTTTGTGCCACGAACTTCGTCACATATTCTTCAGAAGCTGAATTTAAGCAAATGCAGCAATTCAACCCGAACCTAAAAATATATTCCAGAGGGCAATGCAAAAGGGCGTGTACACTATACAACCCACAGTGTGGTTCTGATATGATCACATACAACAACATATGTTTTGTCCAACAAGCTCAATTGTCTAATCCAAGTTTAACAGTGCTAGCATCGGGACGATGTCACTCTAATGCAGTTGAAAGGATGCTGTCAAATCCGACAAAAAAGTCGGAGATATATCGCAACAAGTCAGATAGAAGGATGTTATCTCTTCAATATTTCACTGAGATTTGGGCACGAAAATAAAAAGGTCAGCAATAAATATTTTTGGATTCATAGAAAACAACCAAAAACGTAAACCTTCCGGCGGTACTTGAATTCACGCCTTTCGTCCTATACGCAGCCAACGTGTTACCAACTACACCGCCGAAATTCGTACTTGCTTGTTTTCTATCAAACCATGACGTCACCGCCACCATTCTTATATAGCCAAGCACTTGGCACGAGACAGCTTGCAGTAGCGACATCTATGAATCTAAAAATATATTATATTAAACACTTTTTGTAAAATGACGAGTTCTACCATTTTTTTGACGACATAATATAAATTGCATCTGGAAATTTGCAGACATTGGTCTGTTAAAATAAAATTTTTGCTAACCTATAAAAGTTAGAGATTTTAAATAAAAAACTTTACTTAACAAATATTAGCCTTCTTTGTTTGTAAGCCACACGGTGTAATTTTTGTCCTTTTTATTTCGAAAGTGTATCGTGTATACCTACTTGAAAAGTTATTCCAATTTAGAAAGTGTGATAGCGTGCCTTGAGAAAGACCTAGGTGTTTGTGAGTGTGTGTGTCTGTATGTCTATGCGTGTGTGCGTGTGTATGTGTGTGTTCCACCTATATGGGACCAGCCACAAGCTATTGATAACTGTCTATAAATTGTAATTTATGTATTTATTGCAGGCAAATGAAGCAAAGAAGTTTAAAACAAAAAATTAATAGATTATAAACGAAAAATATTTATAGTAAACGAACGGAACTATTTTGATGTTGGAAAATTATTTTAATCCCGAAACTATAAGATTCGTTTACGAGTATAATAAAAACGATGGTATATACTGTTATTATTTTAATCATCCTCAAATCAGGTTGTATTGAGTCACCTACTTTCTGTTATCTTCGAAATAGTGTTGATTCTTATTTAGGATTTTACTGTAGTTTTTGAGATCATGCTGAATTTTGCATTAGTACATAGAGATCTCCAATTATTACTATGACTGATCAATTAACATTGCAATTTCATGTATCGAATTGATGATGAACACGAATCATTCATTTGATCTCAATCTGGTAACTTCGGCCCAGTCGTATAATGATTTATTTATATTCTATAATACTTCTGTACATTACAACAAGTTGTGATAGCAAAATATATATTAGATCTGTAGACAGCTGTAAATATGGATGCGTTAATCCAGTTTGTGGAACTGATTTCAAAACGTATCCATCGGAACAAGCTTTAACTAACGCCCAAAAAAGAATGCCGAGTTTGGATGTGTTTACAAGAGGAAAATGTAGAGAAGAATGCTATTCGGGTCCACGCGTATGTGGCACTGACTACCAAGACTATAAAAACATATGTTACTTGCAATTAGCACGAAAAATATCTAAACACCATCTGAGAGTTAAGCATCTCGGTACATGTGACTCCTACATCTATTCTATTGAGCACACAACCAAAATGATGATCATGAAGCCTAACGAGGGGAATCATGGATGGGACGATAAATATCACGTCGGTCGACCAATGGAAGGAGCAATTGTGGCTGCGAATAAAAATCCAGTAGAACACCAGAATCAGGAGGAACTAACTCTACGAGTACACAGGACGATTCAAATATTTTAATAAAATTAAGTTATTGACCCAAATAATTCTAATTCTAGATTAAGAAATATTCAAAATAACACACTGTACAAAATAAATAGATATTGATATTCTCAAACTTGCATCTACCTATTATCACGTTAAAAACAATAGTGTTCTCAGAACTGGTTGCAGGATAGGAGGATATTATTTTAGAAGCAAGGTTTCCAAAAAGTACTAGGATAAAATAATTATATTAAAATATTATTGTTATGTGTCACTATATTTTTCACTATATTTTTCTCAATGATTATCAGTCTTTGCTAAGTAAAAGCCTTAAGGGGCTCTACCATGCTAAGTGGCGCCGCCCCGCCACCCTTTCAAAAGTAATAACACGGAAAATAATCAATTTTTCAAAAATGTGGAAGACAAGACTGAAGACGGGGTTCTGTAGGATATATAGAAGCTATTAACTTTATTTATTATATCTCGCTGTAGTTAGAGATAGGAAATTTGCGAGAAACGGTCACTTTTCGCATTTTTTCTATCTATAACTACAATGAATTATAATCAACATAATATGTGATTGCTTCTATATATCCTACAGCACCACGACTCCAGTTCTGTCGTCCGGATTTTTGAAAAATTGATTATTTCCCGAGTTATTATTTTTTTTAGGATGGCGGCGCCACTTAGCATGGTAGAGCCCCTTAAAAGGCACGCGCTTGGCCGGGGTTTCACTGTGATTCAGTAAGTGATTTGTTCAAGAATCAAAAATACATTTTCATATAAAATATTAATCAAATGGAAAATACAATGATTGTTCAACTAACTTGCCTTGTTGTATGAAATAATCATGAGTACAAGTCCTTATATTAACGTACCCAAAAGTACATTAATTAAGATTTGTCGTATGATTAGCTTGATTTCCAGGACTTTTTTATTACTGGTCAGTAAGTAGTGGATTCATAATGTACTCGTATTTGTTGATATTACAAATCCTAATATTAGCAAGTTTCGGGGGCGCCAGGTTGCCTAGAGCACGCCATACGTCGAACTCCCCCGTCTGTGGTACAGATTTCACGACGTATTCAAATAAAGAGGCATTAATGAGAGCCCAGACAAGAAACCCGGCACTGAAAATCGTGTCCACCGGACAGTGTAAAAAGATTTGCACCCTGTACAACCCGATATGCGGGAGCGACGGAAAAACTTACAATAACATTTGTGTTTTGGAACAAGAACAGAAATCTAATCGCAGATTGCACTTCGACTACGCTGGGCAATGCCATAATATAAAACGTCTCAACTTGAAGAGGAAATTGTATCACGTACTCAACAGGATCATAGACGACCACAAGCAGAACTTTGAAAGGTCCAGTTTTGATATATTACTAGTTCACGATTAAAAATGAAATAAATTGAATTTTGTGTCGTTTACAATTATTATGGTATTAAATATGCTTAAAAAATCTGAAATTTGGTATTGTATAATAGTATTATAATTATTGTACATATATACTCATAACTCGTCAATGTTAGTCGATACATACACAGAGTTGTTTTCTTTTGCAGGCTTCCTAAAATATATTTTTCTAGAGTGAAGGTATTTTACTATCCGTTCTCTGTCTCACTTTCTCATTATAACGCTGTGTTATTGAGAAAATACTTGAAAACCAATTAATCTCCGGGATATTGGAAACCCGCCACATTTGATTTAGAATGATAATCATTCAGTGAGCCATAATCAACCAAACATGAATGAAAAATAGCTCTATAAATTTCGAGCAATAAAATAATAAATGTTAAATATTATGTTAATATGCACTGTAATGTGCTGTAACAATTGGATTTGTTCATCGTTATTTCTTATTTGTTTTAAAATATAATTTAAATTTAAAAATAAATTAAATGAAGTATGCAATGCTAGACTAGAGCCAGACGCCTTCAGCAAGATATAGCAGGAAGAGGTACAGGAAAGGGAGTCATGGAGAGAGTGGAGAGAGGCCTTTGCCCATCTGTGGGACACACACAGTTAATTAAGATAAATAAGAAAAGTATGCTACCGAATTTGACCTTTTGTTTTCCCAAAAGAAGTAGCAATAAATAGATTTCACTGCTTATTGCAGCCTCTGTGGCCGAGTAATCAAAGATACAGAGGTTCCGGGTTCGAATCCCGGTGGGGACTCGGCGAACAAATATCACTTTGTGAGACTTTCCTCAGTTTAGTTAGGACATTGCAGGCTAAATTACCTGATTGTCCAAAAAGAAAAACGATTCCGTGCTTCGGAAGGCACGTAAAGCCGTTGGTCCCGGCTGCTATTTACGGATGTAGTCGTTATAGGAGCCATGTCGGAAGCCTAAGGAGGTTCTATAATTCCGACACCAGGATTCGTGTGGTAGGTTAACCTAGCAACCCACACGATCAACAAGCAACTGCTTATTGCAAGAGAATGATTACTTCAACAAAGCAAACTACCAAAATTCCTTACAACTGGGACATAGCTCAATAATTGGGTTTGGGAGCGTGAGGACACAACTATATTGTCTCAATTCGATTTGGTCCTCATTCCCAGAAAGAGATATAATGCCAATAAGATAGATTATTCCCGCCCACGAAGATTATGTAGTCCGAAGTCAGGTTCAATTTGTAAACGTATGTAAAAGATTTAGTTATGTCTGAATTTTATTAGAATAAAAATTTTGGATCTTGAATTTACAAATCTTCGTTCTTCATGTTGGTTGTAAGACCGTCACCAATATAGTTTAATCTTAAAATTGTATGTTAAATACATCGACTTGCAAAACTAATGGGAATTTTGTTTTTTTTTATTAATATTCACTTTGACTATTTTATTATTATCATCTTTTTAGGGTTCCGTAGCCAAATGGCAAAAAACGGAACCCTTATAGATGTCTGTCTGTCCGTCCGTCCGTCCGTCCGTCCGTCCGTCCGTCCGTATGTCACAGCCACTTTTTTCCGAAACTATAAGAGCTATACTGTTGAAACTTGGTAAGTAGATGTATTTTGTGAACCGCATCAAGATTTTCACAAAAAATTAGAAAGAAAACAATAAATTTTGGGGGTTCTCATACTTAGAACTGAAACTCAAAAAAATTTTTTTCATCATACTCATACGTGTGGGGTATCTATGGATAGGTCTTCAAAAATGATATTGAGGTTTCTAATATTATTTTTTTCTAAACTGAATAGTTTGCGCGAGAGATACTTCCAAAGTGGTAAAATTTGTGTTCAAGCCCCCCCCCCCCTAACTTCTTAAGGGAACGATAAAACTAAAAAAAATATATGATGTACATTACCATACAAACTACCAACGAAAATTGGTTTGAACGGGATCTAGTAAGTAGTTTTTTTTTAATACGTCATAAATCGTAAACCGCAATTTCCCTTTCACTATTACTAAAACATCGATCAAAGTTACAACGAACTACAAGAACTTTTATACTATGTTACTTGCTGATACGGAACCCTTCATGGGCGAGTCCGACTCGCACTTGGCCGCTTTTTTTAAGTTATATGTGTTGTTAATATTTCGTTAACTAGTTTCAAAGAAAGCTGATAAAATTTGCTATAAAACGCATTCTATTTTAAAACTTTAATTTCAGTAGTTTAGAAAAAAAAATCTTAGTTTTACATGTCAGTATATTATGAACGATATCTTAGTTTTAGTCCAATAGCATTGCCATGCATTTTAATTATTTAAAATTAAATTGTAAACACGCTAGTTTATACGTTTTAACTTGAAGTCGTAATGACGTAAATGTGTCGCAATGAGGTTGTAATAATAAACTATTTCTCAAATATTTACTGTAATGCTCGGTCAGTTCATATTGCAGGATATAAATAAGTTTTTCTACTATTTTGCTGACTCCTTACAATTTCTTTATATAAAAATGTTTACATCACAACAGTGCTCGAAGCTTCAGCTGGCAGAGAACTAATTTCAACTTTCTCGAGCGCTCGAGCTGAACAACTTTGTTGGGTTATATTTTTTATTTTTCTTCTTATATTTTCACGACTTTGCGAAAAGAATAATATGGCGATGAAGTGTTTTTGCTTGGTAAGTGGACTTGTATTTTTACTATAATATAGTATTACTATTACTATAATAAATAAAATAGGTTATAAATAGTATATGAGTTTCCCACGCGCTTATCGTCTTTCTAAGCTTTAAGAAATCCAGATATTAAAACAACAATAAACTAAAAGAATGTACAATTAAAAAAAATATAGTATAGGATAGATTTTCTTCATCTTAAGTTCTATATAAGTAAAGTTTGATAAAGATGGTTTTGAATTTTGTAAAGAAAATAAATTGTAAGCTGTTTAAATTTAAAACGATATAAACATCCGATCATAGTAATTACAACATTTCAAATTCTCCAAATGTATAGTGAATTACAACACCTATAATCTTATAATGAAGATCGCGCTAATGCCAGCTCTTAAAGTGACATGGAATATACGAGCGCTCGAAATCCGGCATATGTCCAAAGATAAATCACAAGATATCCACCGGATTACGGCGGACAACGGCGGGCTTTTTCACTAAAGGGACCAACCATTACTTTCGGAAGCAATAATATGGGGATACCACGTGGCTATTGAAGAAATTAGATTGATTCAATTTGGAATGGTGGCGTAGTGGTGCTGTCGCTTTGAGATGCTTGGGTTTGAGCTCCGACACATTATTTTAAACACTTTTTTTTGTACGAGTATGTTTGTATTTTGACAAGAGTATTTCGTAATATTTTTTTATAATTATCTGTTCTATGGGTCTTTTTAGTAAACTTAATATTCTCTCTTTAATATTTTTAAATTGTCTTTTTTGTAAAACTGTTATGTACTAATTTTGGTTTTTTGATGCTCTTACTGCAAGGAAATCATCGTGAGAAAACCTACGACAAAACATACTTATATAAACTTTTGTGTGAGAAGTTGACCTAAACTGGGGCTGGGTTGATAAATAATTAACAAAGAGTTTTGTTAATAAAAATAATATTAGTAAAAATATATTCTGTGTTTTGACAGTGAGAGTGGGTAATGAAAATATTTGTTAAAATATATTTTATGTTTTCATAGAGTGCCTAAGTACCTGCTCTTTTGGTCGAGGTCCTTAACCGTCTGAAGGTGCTTGTTGTCATAAATCTAGGGCTCAGAAGTTTGAACCTCCCGAGCTTACTTTTGTAGGTCAGTTAGAGGAGAGATACTCAGCTGTTTGCTTCTTGGGAAATTTACTAAATTTCTAAAATCTTATTACATTTAAGTTGTTGGCTTTTGCCGAAAATTAAATGATTCGTTCTTTAGAACTTTAATAAAACGTTAAGATTAAAAAGTTATAAGAAATTAAGAAGTTCTTACTAATTAATGCATTAATTCACATAAATCAATTCTAGAAAAAGTGTTATTCGTAAGTTATAATGTTTTACTCTAATTTATTTTTATCAGAAAATCAGGAACCTTTTTACAAATGTACATTTAAACAGGATACATTAGGTACTGAAGGAAAAAAAGTTTCAGCTAGTGATGGCTGAAAATAGTAGTATAAGAAAAAGACCGTTAGCTCTCACGGGGCAGAAATAACCGTTTTTTCATCCATGAACCTTTTTCCTGCCACTTTTTAGGGTTCCGTACCTCAAAAGGAAAAAACGGAACCCTTATAGGATCACTTTGTTGTCCGTCTGTCCGTCCGTCTGTCAAGACCCTTTTTCTCAGGAACGCGTGGAGGTATGAAGCTGAAATTTATATCAATTACTCAGGTCTACTGTCCCTTGAATCTGTGAAAAAATCAAACTTCTAAGCCAACGCAATCAAAAGATACAGCCGTTTATGACGCAAATTTTCGACACTTGCAAGGGAATCAAAACCTACAGGGTGCTTCCCGTGAACTCAGAATCTTGAAATTTGGTACGAAGCAACGTCTTATAGCATAGATAAAGGAAAAATTACGAAAACCATAAATTTTTAGTTACATCACATAATATATTTTGTTTTACTAATTTTAACCTTACTACCCATTTCCTCATAAACGCGTAGAGGTATTAAATTGAAATTCATACCAAATACTCAGGTCTATAATACCTTTAAGCTGTAACAAAATCAAACTTCTATGTCAACGCAATCAAAAGAAACAGCAATTTAAGCTGCATATTTTGAAACTCGCAAGTACTCGCAAGGGAATCAAAACCTAAAGGGTACTTCCAGTCGACCTAGAATCTTGAAATTTGGCATGAAGCATCGTTTTATAGCACACATAAAGGGAAAATTCCGAAAACCTTAAATTTTTAGTTACATTACAAAATATATATTTTTTAATAAATATAAACTTATTACTTTTTTCCTCATGAACGCGTAGAGCTATCAAGTTGAAATACTTACTTAGTACTTAGTTACTTAAACGATAAAGAGATCTTTGTCTTAAATTTATGCTCCTCCATCTTTTTTAATAAATATAAACTTATTACTTTTTTCCTCATGAACGCGTAGAGCTATCAAGTTGAAATTCATATCAAATACTTAGATCTAATTGCCTTTAACCCGTGAAAAAAAAAAATTCTAAGTCAACGCAAAAACGCAAAACGCAAAAGTACAACCATTGATACCGCATATTTTGAAACTCGCAACTACACGCAAGGGAATTAAAACCTAAAGACCACTTCCCGTTGACATAGAATCTCGAAATTTGGTAAGAAACAATAGCTTACAGCACAGGTAACAGAAAAATTCCGAAAAGCTTAAAATTTTAAGTAGTAGTACCACCAAAAAAATTGTGATTGTAAACATAATTGTAGTTACAGCAATGACCGCGAGTTATTATACTATGTATGGGGAGGGCAACATTTTTCAAACGGCAAAGACTTAGTAAATAAATAACTTTAATAAAAGAACTTTCGCAAGTCTGCTGCAAGGCTAGTATAAGTGTTTCAGTTATATTATAGATAAATGATATGTGTTAATATAAAATAAAGGATTACTTAAACGATAAAGAGATCTTTGTCTTAAATTTATGCTCCTCCATCTTTCCCCATTGTAATGTTATGAATTTCATTTTGCAATAAGATTACCATAGTTATGACTCGATTGTCGTAATGAACGAACTTTGTAAACCTTGCAGGTTTGTACGGAACCCTCGGTGCGCGAGTCCGACTCGCACTTGGCCGGTTTTTTTTTACCTTTTCCCGTATGACACGGCGGCAACAGCTTGGGGCCGGTAACGACGTATTATTACTGAGTAGATTTATTCGCTAGAAGAATTGCTATTTTATAAATGTGGAAGACTGGTAATTTTTAATAAGATTTAAGTAACAATAAATAACGAGTTTGTATAAAAATATCATAGCAGTCACTCGTAACCTATTTAAGTTGCCCTTTTTTTCCGTATGGGATCCGAATATGGGAGAAAAAATTAAAATATTATCTAAATGAATCCTAACATAGTATGATAATGCTAGTTTTAATATCACTGATGTCACAATTAAAGCTATTAGAGAGAGTCACTCTTACCTTGTATTGGTCGAAAGGTAAGACTAGAGTCACAATAGAGAAATACTTGTTAATAGAGAAATGCTAATTATGCTAGATTTAAGGGATCAGTGTCGTATTATTCTAGCAACAAGCTATCAACCGACGGTATCAACCTGTCTATTACATATTAAGATCTTGCTAGTCTTTGTGTGTAATGAAACATTTGAACTTAAAAATGTATATGTTTCGTATACTTACAATTTTAGTTCGCACTGCATATTAAAGCATGACATATGTACTACTAGTAAAACATTTTATAAATTAACTTGTTGTCCCTAGTCCAGAAATCCCTTTATTAGAGTTTTTCTCAAATAGGCCGGTGTCTGTTTTCGGCCGAAACTCTAGATGACGTAATGGAAATTTATTCCCAGCCCGTTTTAACCCGCCTGGCTAACGACTCGGCCGATTTTGCTTTCATTTTTAATTTATTTTTATTACTCCGGGATAAAATTAAGGTTGTGAAAATAAGAATAATTTGTTGGGTGTATTTCGTAGGCAATGCTCATTTTGATAGACTGCTGGTGTATAATTATACCAATTAGGTACTGCTCGTTCAAGATTTAATGTTGCACAAAACTATGGAATTTTGAGAGGCAACCCTCTTTGATTTTGTGAATGCGTTCGATCTATTAATCGTATTACTAAATAAGCTAAGCCATATACTTCAGATGAGTATTTCATCCATCACCATGGACCATTATGACCATGGGTTAATAGGTACGGATAATACTTCTTAAATCCATGGTAATCACACTACGACAAAGAGTGAATTACTATACTGCACGTGCAAGCAGGATACCGCATAGTCACACAAACAATGACGTAGGCTTGTTTCACAGACTTAAGGGAATACATACCTTACCTTCTTTAACTATGGATTTAAGTACATTATTAATATTACGAGTATCTATATTTATGTTACAGGAAATGTATAAAATCCTGTATTGTATACAATTCCTAGGAAAACGTAAAATATTTCTAATAATTGAATAGGCTCCGAAAGTACAGTACAGGGGTCATTCGTCAGCTTACTGTACTCAACCAATTTTTATCAAACGTGGCGCAAAAATAGAATAGATCTTAGGAAAGAATATAGGTTACCTTTTACCACGGAAAAATTGCTCATTTCCACGGAAAAACTTTTGACGCGGGTGGAGCCGCGGCAGAAAGCTAGTAATGTATTAAACTTGACTATGTCAATCATTACCACCTGTATGAAAATACCACGGAAACACCTAAATAACAAAACACATACCCTTACATACTTACATAATTATGTAAACAGAATATATAGGTATACCTAAATACAAACTACACTGATACTGAAACATGGCAGATATAATCTAATTATCAATACTCACGTGTACAATGACGAGGCTCGTCCGACGCGTCACCACAATCGTTATTGCCATCGCAAAATCGATTTATCGGTATACATTTCTTATTCAGACACAAGTATTCCGAAATCCGACATCGAGTGTCGTTCCCGAAGAGGACTGGCAGCGATTCTGGTTCGGGAATCTCGTTCACTTTATCTGATAAGTAGGTGGCGCTAGCGTCTCTTTGGTATTGGTATCCTGACACTCCTGGCTTGTTGTCTCCCGGAGCGTCAGTCACGTGATCGCAATCCGTCACCGTGATAAATGTGACGATGAAAATTCCGATCCCCAGAGCGGTGCCGGAACCTGCAACAAAAAACTGACGTCAAGGAAATCAGCATGCCAAGTATTTTATTTCTTTAAATACGTGTTGTCAACCTAACACCTCCAATTTATAAAATTATATTATTGAATACTTTGGCAATATTTGATACTTTCGGATAAGTATATTGACGTCAACTAACGATAATGTGGTCATTAATTTTGATCGAGGTCAATCAGGCTTCAAAAATAAATACCTTTCAAAGGATAAAGTTGATAAAAAGAATGTATTATAGGTATAACTTAATAAATTAATAATCTCTTAATTTTGTATTTGATTGAATAAATAAATAATCCGTTAATTTGTATTTTGATTGACTTAATAAATTACTTAACGTCTAAAACAGAATCGAAATATGTCGGATTTCTGAAATTATTTTAACTGGTTTTATATCATTAGATTTTGTATTTGACAATTAACAACAACAATAATGCGGGTTGTGAAATCGACGTGAAACCTCACAAAGCATAAGCTCTATTCTGGCTCAAACAAGAATCTGGAAAAAGATTTATTCTGTGTCCATGGGCGCAAATTATTTTATGGTCAGCTTAGTGTGGCTTTTAGTCTGAAACATAGAATGATTTATTTTTCGGACAATTAGATCATTCACCCTTCAATTTCCTAACCAAAATAAGACCATCACGCATATTTAACAAAGGACCATCTTGAAATTAGCGTCTTTACTATATAAACCTCTACTTAAAATGGCCTCTAAAAATAAAATCGGACATGGAGCACAGCCGTTGAAAGAACTTATTTTCCGCGCGCTCACTTTTCGCTCAATAGAAGTTTTTCTATTAATTTCCTCTATACATAAAAAGATAAAACATACATACATAAAGACACGCTATTTTGCCCTAACGGGGTAAGCAGAGTTTTAGCCCAAAAAGAAACGACCTTTAGCAAAGTGTTTGCGATGTTTCGGCATAAATGTGACAGAGGAGTTGCTTAGTAAGCATGAGCGTCTACTTAACAATTCGGTTCACCTTCGGACTTCGCAAATTTGATCACATCTCTGAATTTCAAGCTCGGCTTAAATGGCTCCCAATCCGTCTCCGTCGTAATGTGCACATACTATCCTTTCTATTCAATATCCTTAATAATCCGGCCTCTCCAGACTATCTCCGCTCCCGTTTCCACCGTCTTCCCCCTGACCCTCGCTCCAGGCGAGACTGCATCACACGGACGCTGGAGTGTCCTCGAGCGAATACCCAATTCCTTTTTAAGTCCTCCTCTATGCTAGCAGCTCTGATGTGGAACAGGCTTCCCAAGTCTATTGAAGATAGCTCTTCCATTTACGTTTTTAAGAAAAGATTAAAAGAGCACTTCATTTCGTTTAGACTTTCTGGTATTTATTCAAGTATGAATTTATATTATTATGTATTTTGGTATATTCATTATATATGTATTTAACATAATATTATTGTCATAGTATTGTAATGTATTATGTAGTTCTACTATTTAATATATTTATTCTATTGATTAATGTATCTGTTTCATTTCATATAGTTGTATTTTTCTTATAATCTCATTTCATTGCACTTTCTTGTCTAATTCAAAATTATTATTTATTTATTTACCCTCACATGCGTATAGGTTGGCTGGAAAAGATCTCTGTGTAGAACTTTCTGTAAATTATTGTTTTTCATGTGTGCAATAAAGTATATAATATATAAATAAGATAGGTACTCCAATATACTGATATGATTGTTTGAATAAAGGGAAAAGCATTAATAATTTAAATTAAAAATTTTCAGTACTACTTTAAACTGAAGATTCTCAATAAAAAAGGTGATTATCTGGAAGGCAAAAGTTTTTCTGAGTATTTTTAAAGCGTGAATGGGCAGTGTCTGAAGGCAGCGGTGTCATCAATCTTTCGCAGCCTGTCTGGTTTCCATCTTCTTGTATTGGGAGCCTTTGAAAGTTTGCGATAAATTTGTGGAAGCAACGTTGATCGGGCAACATCAATTTTAGTTTTGATATGAAAGGAGCGGTTATGCACTGGAATGAATAGATCTCGGTCGATTTATTTATAATAACATTTTATGTTCAGTTAAAAGACAAGAAGTACAATTAAGAATAAAACTGATTGATTTTGGTGTGCCTACTGTTTATTTATTTATTTTTCATGCTGATTTTTTTTGCGTAAGTAAAGTCTCAGCGAAAAAGAACCATCATGGCGCAAAGATCATTAGCAACATAAAATAAAGCGCAATTTAGGCGTTGGTTGGTTTAACTGGGCAAAGCGCACCGAACTGCATTGGACGCTCGCCGCATATAATACGGTTTTTGTATGAAATATTACTAGCAATAACTTACTCACTCGTATGCCAAATGAACTTTGGGCTTAAAGAACCAACAAGGGCCTCAAATGCAAAAATGTGTTGTGGTTGGCCCTGCAAGAGGTGGCGAGACGAGCTGGATGTGTTTTCTAGAGAAAAGGAGAGCATATCTTCGAACAGGGAATGAAAGGGGATGAAAGAGGCCTTTGCCTTGCGTGGGACACGATAGGCTAGAAAAAATAAAACTTACTTATTAGTATGTCCGCGGCCTTTTAAAACTATACTGACTGAATATCTTATTAACATCATGAGTTCACACGTCAAGCCGCCTGACGCCCATCCTATCAAATAAGGCTCCTGTGTATAGACCCTTGTCAAGCAAGCCACGATTTCGGAGCCGATAAGTCACTCTTAGGGTTTGCAATTCGAATATTCGAATATTCATTTTATTCGAATATCCGCCCCAATTTCAAATTCGAATAATTCATTTCATTTATCCGAATATTCGAATAGTATTTAAAGTATATAGGCACTCATGTTTTTTTTAATAATTTAATAACAACATCCCTGCCGTGACTCTCGCACGTTGTCCCATTATTGTGGGTTGCCGCTGATGATAAAACTGACAGATCATGGCTCATTTTGCGAAAGAAAAGGCATCTATTTGCTAATATCTTCGCAGATTGGCCGCTTTAAGCAAGATACCACATAATATATATTCTTCTTTGCGACTCTGCCACGCCAGAGGTTTGCATCAAGCAGAGAAATGTACTCAAAGTCCTTTGTTTGTGCCCTAGGCGTGAACAACGCCAACGGTCCTCCCTGATGGGGCAGGTACCTATAGAGAAACTGCGCACCCGAGTTGTATTTAGTATTGACACGCTTGCACCGCCTCTTTCTGTCATCTGGAGTGGTTTCTGAGTCATAGAAGCCTGCTAATGCCTCCATAATTTCTGAAGTTATGAAATTAGTAGGTACCGAATCAGAAGCTCCTAGCATACCTTCTTCAATCTTCACCTTCTAAACAGTTTTCTTAGTGACCAGCAGTAAGGTTTTCGCAAAGGTCGTTTACTGGAAATTTCCACCTATGGAGCGCTGCCACCGAGAGACACAGCAAAGCCATTGCTATGCTTATGGACATCTGCTGCAAAACAGCATGGCTTCCTTTTTAAGGTTCGGTGGCGCTTCACACCGGAACAGTTGCTCCATTGGTACCAAGCGCCGCCAAGCGGTAGTTCGATTTGTATGGAGTACTGCTGTCATCCTTGGGATTGTTCTGCCAAGTATCAGTTAAATGCATTAGACTCTGGATTGTACAGCCAAGATCGAGATGATCTCTAGCTCATTGGCGACGATCAGCAAGTTAAATCCAAGCTTCAAAGCTTAGAGGATTGACGCATAGTTGCCAGCCTTTTGGTGTTTTACAAGGTGTATGTTCCTAGGCCCTCTATAGTTTTACCTCCCATTTGGTTACCGGAGTACTACACCGCGCCTTCCAGGAAAAATATCTATGATTACGATTTGAGTGGTGAGGGAAAGGGCTCTAAATACCCAAAGACCACTATGACCCAAGGTGGACCTATTGTAGTCAGCCCTCGTAGGCTATATAGCCTCTTCCAAACCTACAGCTTTTAAGAAGCTGACGGTTTTGGTGGGATTTAGGGTTCGGGCTTCTTGGGGGGCAAGCTTGTGCGCACCCAGCACTCGACTCCTTTTGTTGACGAGAGCATCACTTTCACAGAGGACGTGAATAGGAGTTTCCTCTTCGTCTGCACAGAATATACAGTAAGGGTTTTCTGATAAACCCATTCTGTTCATGTGCTTGTTGAGTTTACAATGCCCAGTAAGGGCCATAATGAGTAGACGAATGCTCAACCGGTACAGTTTTAGTATCTCGGTTCTTGGGAGGAATACACACTTGTTTAAAGTCGCCTAAATTTGCACAAAACGCATTAATAAATATTAAAACTGAATAAAATACTTGTTTTTACATGAAAATAATTATACTAAAATCAAACAAAATCCCAGTCTAGTTACTCTTGTTTGTCTTGAATTAATATTGCATTTTTTTGATATTTTCAGTAAATGTTTAAAAAAATATTCGAATATCCGGATATTCGAATATTTAGCACTAGAAATATTCATTTTATTCGAATAGTGAAATCGAACGAATATTGCAAACCCTAGTCACTCTATAATAGTGTCACCGAAGGGGAAGCCTATTCATACTCGTATGATGACAGTTGCTTATCAAGGAACCATATTGTTTGTACATAACTATATAGATAAATTGTGTATGTAACTTTTGCTTTTTGGTCTAAAGGATCTAGCGATGAAATTTAGATTCAAGAATCACAATGTTTATGATCAAGCATTTGAAGTGAATGTAATAAAGATCGTTGTCACATGCGCCGCTGTTACAATTGGTTGTTTATATAAAACGTAGTACTATTTTTCCGTGTAACGAGTCTATGAAATCAGTGTGTAATGATTTCTACATTTTAAATTTAATTAAGCTAATTCAGTTATTTGTAAAAGAGATTAAAATAAATTAAATGCCCATGCTCGTATTTTCTTGTTCACAATACGTCATGATGAAAATAAAATATACTTATTTTTAAAATCAAAGAGGAGGTACTTATCTATGTACCTAAAAACTTTTTCCTTTCCATTTCCCTCCAACAATAGCCACGTCAATCCAGCAGTTAATCAAGCGCAGAAATGTGACGAATTCTATTTTTGAATATTGCTTTGAAACTACCCTCCAATACGATACGAAATTCCGGAATAATTGCAGCAGTCCGGTCGATAGACGAGGAGATCGGACTGCAGCGAATGCATGCACGAATTCCTCTGACTGCCTCTCAAACGCTGCTATTGCTTCCGACACGGAACTAGAGTCGGACAAAGCCATATACTAAAATATACATACATACATAGACTACATAGAGAGAGCGTCGGTGGCCAAGTGAATAGGGTCGTTGACTTCCATTTAGAAGTTCGCGGTTTCGAGCCTCGGCACGTACCGATGTGTTCTCGATTTTCGAATTAATATGTACGTTTATTCGATGCTCTTACGGTGAAGGAAAACATTGTAAGGAAACCTGCACACACCTGCGAAGTAATTCAAGGGTTGTGTGTGTAGTTGACCAACCCGTACTGAGCCAGCGTGGTCAACTAAGGCATATTTACCCTGATTTCAGGGTAGACATATATGAGCTGTCAATGATGATGATACATAGACTATATAATAGTTGCTATCCAGCTTCTGCAACACTTCCTGCTTTGAGACAGTCGTTTGTATTGCTTACGTAAGAGACATGATAAATGCCCTGTGTTCAGATTTTTTTTTCAAGTCCGGTGAAGCTTGATTGGTCGTACCTTTTCGAAACAAGCATAGGTCAATTAAAAAAAAACCAAAACAGTTTTTAACTCCCGACGAAAAAGAGGGGTGTTATAAGTTTGACGTTTGTCTGTCTGTGGCATCGTAGCTCCTAAACGGATGCGCCGATTTTGATCAATTTTTTTTCGTTTGCAAGGTTTCGGCGGCGGGGGTTTTGATTTAATTTAACTTTGATAAAGACGAATTATTATAGGCTTAAAAATAAAGTAGGTATCCTATAAATAAATCAATCTATATAATATAATAAAAGTGTAAACAATGAACTAAACTCTCTTTTTACCTATGGGTCTCTTCGTAGTTCCCTTGAAGTGCTATAATAAAACTATTTGACATATTTTCTGTTGTGATAAAGATTTGTAATTATTTAAATAATATATCAAGGCCCTTTTTAAACCCTTTTCATTCAGACACTGATATTATTAAAGGTCTTTTACGAAGAGTTATAAAATATCCAAAAAAGGACACACCAAAGGATCAAATTTGAAAATTTTGATCCCTGAACAACATATATTTCAAGCGAAATAAAATACAATCAAGCGAATCTGCATATAATTTCCTCTGGGTATTTTCCCGTTACAATGTAAATACTTTTCCTTATTCCTCTTGTTGCGATGATGCGATAACTGTTCCGCAAATTCTCATTTTAACAAATGTCTGGGGAATTATTTTCGATGCCTACCTATTTCATGGATTATATTGGAATTTATTTGTACATTTCGTCCCTACATTTCTGTCTATATTTTTTTGGTGTTAAGGATATTGATCTTTTTTTATATGCCTATTTAGAAATGATTAGTAATCATAATAGAATGTGTAGAAGATATTATGTAATTGTTATATCTTCTACACATCGTTGTCATGAAATTGGCGACCAAAAAACAAAAGTCAGAAGTTTTTCACCAATTTTTAACCGACAAAAAAACGGAGAAGCTTCTCAAGTCGACGCGTTATTTTTTTCATGTATGACCACGCGTAATTTTATACAGAGTATTCCGATTTAGATTTTTTTTTGTTATTGGAAAGGCTGTTCCCCGAAGTTATTAAAAATCATCTCTAATGGTAAGAAAGCAGGCGATGATTCATTGATCACTCACAGAATTTTTTGATTTTCAGTTTTTTTGGCGGATCAATTTTTTTTGTTGAAAATGCTGTTTTAATAGTTTTCATAAAGTCTTCCTTCAGTAAAATGTTCTATGTACAATATTTAAGGTACTTTCCCTCCATATGGCATAGCCGTGGGACGCCCTGTATATTATTAACACTGAATGATTCGATTATAATATAGTCTTTTTTTATCAGGTCTTTTCAATAGAAACTAAAATTAGAACTAAATTACTTAAAATATAAATTATTTTGTCAAATTATCATAGCCGTGGGACACTCTGTATAGACCGTCGTCAACCCGTCTGTTAGTTTAAAATACCCCCATATTGGCCCAGTTATTGGAATATCTAATATTTCAGCAGGCTTATTGGAAACTTGTCAACGATGACGCCCAAACGGAAGGTAGAGAGTGAAAAGGGACTATACATTTGCCGACAGTTGAGAAGGACGCCTGTTGAAGTTAGAAACTGACAACCGCGTTTTGGTGTGAAATTGTTTATTAATGATGATAATATTTATTTATTCCTGTAAGCGTATTTATTACTCAAACACGCAATAATATATGGGACTATATGGTTTTTCTACCCTATGCACACACACACAACAATGGCTGAACTAAATGGAATTAAATTTGGCATGTAATTTTTTTGGTTTGACTGACTTATTACAAACTATGAGTTTTTATGCGATGGATGAGTAAGTGGGTGACATTTAGTTTTCTTCTTTGTTGTCTCATAGAAGTTAATTTAAAATTGTAATTTAATTGTAACTGAGAGCTAAACAACCAAAGGGCTCGTCCTTACAATCTTCAAGTCATTCATGATCAGTAAAAATACATCATTCATCATATTGCTTGATCTAAAAACCATTGTTTTTAATGTTCAAATCATTTTTCATTTTCATTTCATTCAACTCTGTCATGCCACGGTGCTCGTTGAGAAGATGAACGCATCCAAAATCTTCCTTCGGCATATTGCAAACTGGCGGGAGTTTGTAGAATGCCGAAGCACTTTGTAAAATGAAGAGTTATACAATTTGCCGACGATATATAAACAGAAGTTTAGAGAGTAAAGTAATTCTTCTTACAATATCCATCTACCGTGCTTCCGACAGTAAGCTGTAGAGAGCTGAGGTAAATAGGTTTTCCTCTATAAGAGGTAATGCATTTTCCTTTTTCACTGAGTGCTCAGAATGTGATAATCTCGGAACACAGCGTCATAGAGTTTTCTACGAAAACACACTGCATGTTTTAGAACTGAAAATAGAGTTTCCTTGTGCTAAATAAACTAAAGGAAATCGTCAATTTTCACCTTAACAATGTTCAACTGGTTTTGTAATACTTTAAGCAGTGTAAGCAATTGTCGGTAGACCTTATTAATTAAAATGAAATAAATACAATAAAATAAAATGCTTTTTTATCAATTCCATTGACTACACTATATTAATTACATATAATTAGCGAGATAGACATACAGCCATATTTATTATATTAGTTTAAAATCGAACATACATTTATAGAACGTCGAACTATTATTAAGTTGTTCGCAACTTAGTCCTATCTTGGCTTTATCAGATTACAGGCAACCCAATTCGATTGTTCCACCTTCTATTGTCACCACTTTAGATATAGTTCTACCAAGATATAATCCTTACAGCGTATATACAAGTTAATCAGCCAATTGAGGTTGAATTTTGGTCTTAATCTAACTAGATTACCCACTGGTTAATCTAACTATTCACGGCTTTTGATATGCAAAATAATGCTACGTGGCAATCATAGCTCTTATTATAGGCTTAAGGGCGATGACGGGGTGATATTCACGCTAAACTATACATGATGCGATAACTATTCCGCCTATTATTTTTGTGTAAATTTTTTCACGTTCTAATAGAAGATCGTATCTAATTTTCTTCGTAAGTCTTAGAGGTAGTGCTCTACTCTATGAGTTGCTGATATGCTCTATGATAGTAAGATCTAGAAGTTTCTAAAATAAATTTGTCAATCTTTTGTCACTTTTTGTTCTGTTCATGGACATAGTAACATAGTTACACTTAACTTTGGTAATACGTACGTCCTTCCATGGTTCTGTTAAAGACGTAAGTACTTACGAGAGAAGCGGGAAAAGCGAAGCGCGGCCTTCCCAACCTCTTTGGTACTTACAATCTTATTTTTTTAGGAAATTTTTAATTAATGATTATGAGCATAGGCAAACTAAAATGACCAATACAGTCTGTAATATTGTAAAACTCAATGTGGGAGTAGGTGAGGCTAATCTCAGTTAATGGCCGCTAGAGCAGAAAGGTTTCTAAATGGCGACCACGCACCGGAAGGCGCATGAAAGGGTGTGCGATCTGGTGAAGGACGTAGGAACTCGCTGGGTGTGGTTAGTACCTTTGTTCGGCTGTGAATAATGTTCGAAAGGTATGATAGATACGTTACGTTTTTTATTGTTAATCCTACCGAAAGGAGGTTGTTACGAGCAAGAAGTCGATATTTATAAAAAAAATTGCTTCTTTTTTTATGAGTGAGGTATGATGTGATATATTCATTAGCCGATATAACGTCCACTGCTGATCAAAGATCTCCACGACGATCAGTCCACATTGGGGGGGGGGACCTGCCCAATATATATTTTTATTAATCAGTTACAACATTATCAATATAGTCTTTAATGTTTATTTATACAAATAACCTTTCATCATACATTGACCTAATCCAAAACCAATATAAATAAAATTAAGCTTTATTTATATCTACTCTACCAAGCCTCTAAGTCAAACAAACACTGTGGTGTAGAACAAAGGCTACATTTTATTAAAGATCAGCCACAATAGGTCGGTTCAACGTTCAACCCTTTTATCTTCAAACAGATATAAATAACGGCATCGCTATAGATTCGGGGCTAATGTGGTTTGTTTGCAAATGGAAGTTTTAACTATAAATTGTTTACGTAGCCACCTCGGTAGAAACTGTTAGTTTTCGGCGGACAAACAAGATTTACTGCATCAGCACTTCGAAATTGTTTACATGACATTCCTATGGATGGATGGATTACGTATAATATATTTTTTTCTAGAATTTCGATAAAAATGACTTAGATTTTTTTCTTAATTCTAAAGAAATCTTGGTAAAGTAACGATGGAAAAAAACTACACTAAGTAATCATATTTCTTATTTCTTTGAAATTATAAATATAAACCAAGTTTTTAAATTCTCAAAACATACTAATACAAATTGGACGCTGTTAGGGGACCAAAACGATGTCTTTTTGTAAAAAACGGTTCACAAACCTCTTAAACATATTAAAAATATACTTTACAGGAACTTTTTTTGCGACCTTTTCATCGTTTATTTATAAAACCGGTTTATTTATACGTATGTAAAGGGATGTATAAATTGAAATGGAATACTCAGTCAATATTATTCCGCTTGGCGGGTTGCGTGCTTCAATTTCCTTCACCCGGTACTATTATATACTTCGTGTAGTGATGTGTCGTTTTCAGGAACTTCCGTGGTCGAGTGATCAAAAGTTACGTCACGGAGGTTCCGGGTTCAAAACCCGGTGGAGCACTCGTCGAACAAATATTTTTATTTATTATTCGATTGTCCGAAAAAAAAATTCATGCTTTTCTCGAGCATGTTTTTTTTATTTCGGACAATGTAAAGCCGTTTGTCCCGGCTACTATCTTATCTACGAATGAAGTCGTAATAGGAGCCATGACGGAAGCCTTAGGCGAATCAATAATTCCGACACGAGGTTTTGTGTAGGTAGGTTAACCTCGAAACCTTCACGATAAGCAATCAAAGAACGCATTAAGAATGCTACTTTCCGTTACAGACCAGCTAGGTGTGCATCTGGATTGAGGGCCCATTTTTTTAAAGATTACAAAACGATTTGATATTTATAGGGCATATAATAAAGAATAGTAAAAACATGAAGCACAGGGTCACGAATTTCTTAAACATAAATTGAAACTGTGGTGATTAAATAACTTGGGCTCTCAATCGATCCAGATGCTCGGCTAAAATTATTATATCACCACAGTTTCAATTTATGTTTAAGAAATTCGTGACCCTGTGCTTCATGTTTTTACTATTCTTTATTATATTCCCTATAAATCTCAAATCGTTTTGTAAACTTTTAAAAAATGGGCCCTCAATCCAGATGCACACACCAGCTAGGACGAGTCAGTGAGATCGGTACGGTAGGTCGCGTCGGTACCTAACAGTTTTCCACATCTAGCTAGCTTGATTAGCATGTTTCATCAATATTCTTGGGAACGAAATTTTCTCGGGAAAGGTGGGAATATTCTCGGGTACGGCACATCACTGTGTCCTTGGGTGCCTTGGGTCTATCGCGAGACGAATGAAGTACATATCCCCGTTTATATTGGGAGTTACGTTACTATTAACAGACTTAAAGACCTTTGCTTTCGTCTATGGTGAAGTTTCCCCTGAAACTCATTAAGGTAATGTAGCGTTGCAAAAAAATAATCAATATGTTCGTTCGTTCGTTAAACAGCTCGTATTGTCCCCACCGAGGGGTACGAGCCTACCCTGAAATCAGGGTGAACGAAGGGTCGACAACGCTAGCCCAATTAAAATTTTATCTCACTAATATTCCTCTTATATTTGAAACGCGAAAGTTTGTGGGTATAGATGTATGTCTGTTACTCTTTCACGCAAAAACTACTGGATGGATTTTAATGAAACTTTACAATAATATAACTTATACATGAGAATACTACATGGGCTACTTTTTACCGTGGTAAAATACCTCATTCCCACGGGAAAATCTGTTAGCGCAGGCGGAGGCGAAGGGCAGAAAGCTAGTTTTAAATAAAATTTATATTATGTATTGATTTTTGTTTCATCCTCAATACAATACAATACAATACAAATATGCTTTATTGACGCCCAAGGAAAAACACAAAAGAAATAAATACATTAAATTCAAAATACAGAAGTCAACAGGCGGCCTTATTGCTAAGGTAGCAATCTCTTCCAGTCCAGGCAACCTTAGGGTAAGGAGAGTTAAAAAGAAAAAAATCTATGCGGGTCGGCCTCATTACCTGAATATTGAAAATCTTAATTGTTTTAAATAATTGGCATTCATTTTTCAGGAGGAAATCTTTTAGATTTATTGCATTCAAATTACCTTTTTTTACTGTTCAAATAAGGCTGTGTACACAAGGTGATCAAGAAAATCTTAAACTATCATAATATGATATTTTAAGATTTTCCTATTATTATAAATGTATTCGGTTACACCGAATTGAATGGTAAAGATTATTATTTGTTATATTTTTTTAGTCTGGGAAAAGTTGTATAAACTTTCCGCAGCGGGTAAACATTTAGTGTTTCCCACAGAAAAAGAAAATTTTGAAATAGGGGTTTGCAGGGTAGACTAAGAAGATAGACTAAAAGATATACTAAATCTTTAAGAAGATATACAAACTAAGTGTGTAACGAGGTGCATTGCGTGCTACCTCGTTGCCACGTTTTCTACTTCATTTCTCATCTCATTTACCATTTTCATCTAAATTCAAATATATTTAATTTTGGAATTCATTCAAAATCATCCGTCAATCATCCATTTTTTATTATTCATTCCATCTCCAACTTTTGCTTCAATAACATCAGTGTTTTTCATTATTCTCTAATGTGTTTGTGTTCTTGTTAATATTTATTTCAATATACAGTGAAAGTTTAAAAGTCTTTATTTCTTATTTCTGTGGTAAACTAAGTTCGTGTGTGTGTGTGTGTCGACCACACTTCTATCTAACATCATCATCTAAAACGTAGTTGCCCCGCAGGCTCGTTCAGGAGCTAGACGAGCCGCGGGTGTAACAAGTGTTTATTATGGTATTGGTCCGTTTTATAATTTTAAGAAATATAAATACTTCGGTTGAAAATATCTTCATCATCATTAACAGCCTGCGGCAGTCCATCGCTGGGCATAGGCTTCTCCCATGGTCTAAGAAAATAAGGTCTTGCATTCGGACATCATGCTGTTCATCCTTGTCTATTAACACGCATTCGACAAGGATGAACAGCATGATGACGTAGGCTTGTGTCAAGTCACGTGGTCCGAATGCAAGACCTTGTTTTCTTAGACCTTGGGCCTCTCCCAAGGCGCGCCATTGAAGATATGAAAGTAATCATTATGAGAGCTAAGTGCTAGGGTAACAATCATTAAAATATAACAGGAGAACGTTGAAGCGAATTCGTAACAAACCAAAAGCTTAACTATTTAAATAACTTCTGAAAACACCTGACCTCAGATACGATAAAACAGAC
This sequence comes from Teleiodes luculella, assembly GCA_948473455.1. Classification (NCBI taxonomy): domain Eukaryota; kingdom Metazoa; phylum Arthropoda; class Insecta; order Lepidoptera; family Gelechiidae; genus Teleiodes; species Teleiodes luculella. The sequence continues at coordinate 12,143,046 of OX419586.1, forward strand.
AGAGCGCGGCCGGTTTTGTGCACGAGTGGCAGTGGTATTAAAACAATGTAGGCCACGTAAACCAAACAACATGAAATTTGAATAATCCAGCCGCGCAGCTAAGCCATGATATGTTCAACTTACATCGTACCGTGCTGTACTACCTTCTATATTTTCAGGTATGACATGCTTGAAAATTTGTATCGATAGATCCTACTAATATTATAAACGCGAATTTGACAATGTATGGATGGATGTTTGTTACTCTTTCACGCAAAAACTGCTGAATTGATTTTAAAAATACTTTAAAATAAGAGCCGTGAGGCAGGAAGTTCTTTATGAAGCATCATAATAGTATGAATAAATAAATATATGGGACATACATCAAGCAGAGAGCCAGAAAGCTTCATAAAGTAAGTAAGAAAGTAACAGTAAGTAAACTTCTAAAGTGAGTGTTTTAAAAACCTAAATATTTACGATAAAAAATTTTAATTTCGAAATTTTGAAAATAATATAAATATGTTCTTTTTTACCAACTCCATTCAATAAACAGACTAAACGCAATAACAAATCACCAACCAATACCGACAACAAAATACAATGTAAAATAAAAATGTATTTGAGAAAGAAGTTATTTTCAGCTCCTATACTCGTAGTGGTAATAGTCCGGACAAAGAAATGTTTCTCCTCCGAAAGTTTGAAACTTTTTTTATCGTAAAGATTTCAAAGCTAATCCGAAGAAAGTCACAATATGAGTACCACTTCAAAAGCATTGTATCCGAAAGAGATACTTCTGCCAGTCCCTTCTGTTAAATTTATCCTCGGCTTACAGTCTATTTATAGCTCAAAAGGACTTTCACAACATTTTTGTCATAATAAAAACCGCGTAGTGCTAGGCGAATTTACGCACGGAATGTTCCCTACTTTCCACGTAGGCTAATTATTGGTTAAGTTTACCAGAATAAAATTGAGTATTGTTTGCATATAGGCAAGGTACTTGTATTTCTTAGATAGCTACACTGTGGTCGCTGTCTACTTCAAAGAAAATTTAATTTACTCTGAATTAAAATATAATCCATTTTATGTAATTTTTTTCTTCATAATATACTATTGCTGGATGCGGGCAGCGCAGGACCGACCATTGTGGAGATCTTTGGGAGAGGCCTTTGTCCAGCAGTGGACGTCTTTCGGCTGAGATGATGATGATGAATATAGATACTATTTAATTTCAAAGAAGTCACCTATTTTAAAAATATTTCAGTTATTTCTTGCTTTGTTATTAAAACAATAAATTACACAATATCGACTTCTCGAAAAAAAAAAAAAATCTTACTTTAAACATAATAATATAGAGTCCTATTGGCACCCTTTACGTGCGGAACCCTGATAATATTACTGAAATATTTATACCAAGAAATGTATATCAAAGTATTTCATATTTTTATGATGTCGTCATAAGAAACCTTTAGGTGAGCTTGGTCAATCGACTTATTGGAAAAACATTAGGCTTCGTCGCGTAGTAACCAAATAAGGAAAAGTCAAATAGGAGGTGTATTATTTATTAAATAGCTGCCCGCCCCGGCTACGCTCGCGTTGGTTTTCGAATTTTTCCGTGGGAATGTGACGTTTACTAGCCTGAAAAAGTACATCACTACATACATAGTATAAAACAAAGTCGCTTTCTCTGACCCTATGTCCCTATGTATGATTAAATCTTTAAAACTACGCAACGGATTTTGATGCGGTTTTTTTTAATAGATAGAGTGATTCAAGAGGGAGGTTTATATGTATAACACATGCATATATACTTAAGGATAACCCACAATAACCATTTGTCTACTCTATCTCCGTACCAATTTTCATCAAAATCGGTTCAGTGGTTTTGGCGTAACGAATAGACAGACAGACAGACTTACTTTCGCATATATAATAATTATAAATAATAAAATATAGGGATTCTACGAGATCTCTACCAGGATTCGAACTTCTATAATATGAGGCGTTCGTTTTACGGAAGTATTACCACCTCATTAGCTGATAATAAAGACGTGAGAATCTATAAAAACAATATAATAAGTTTCTTATATCATCTCAGATAGTTATTTATGTCGTAATAGCTTATTGGTCTGAAAGGAAGTTGTAATGTTATTAGTGGTGGTACAGAAACAGCGAACGAATGGGGCTTACGTTCGGTCGACCAGCTCTCTTCCTTCCTTCCTTTGATATTGGAGCAGAAATATTTACACTGTGAGGAACCAATTACGAAAAAATATTACTTTTATTATTTGTAAAGGTCTTGTGGAGATGAATGAGACGAAAAAGGACTTTTTTATTTTTTCAATGAAGAACAGCGGACGTAGTAAAGAGAGGAAATTAATAATGAAGAGTTGTTGAGAAATCAACGGAAGTAGGATAATTACTGAGGAAGTAAAAAAAAAATCCCGCCCTGGGCAAACATTCGTGTCATAAGCACTTGTGTTTGTTTTTTTTTTTTTTTAATTGACCTATGCTTGAGTCGAAAAGGTACGACGGATCAAGCTTCACCGGACTTGTGGGGGAGCGGAATACTCTACCCCAAAAAAAGAAAAGTCATATACCAACGCGTCTAGGGGCGGCTCAAGGGAGCCTCGGACCACGGCCTAGCGCGTTGATATTGAAAACATCGTGAAGGAGACGACGCCTGCCTGAGGGGCTCCGTCTCTGATTATAAATTTTGATTTTGGTTCTGGCCGCGCCCCCGCCGGCGGGTGCGGGCGTTGTTACCTGAAGGGTAATTATTACCTGAAGGGCACTTGTGTTTGCCTTGTGTCTGGGTGTATTTATATTTGTATGTAAGTTACAAATACAGTTTTTAAACTTACATTTTATAAGCAATAGCAGTATTTAAAAATGGTGCTTCTATGGTTTCTCCATCCTCCTTAGTCGTTCACTCTTGACAGAGTGGTCGTGGTTGACGATGCTGCATTTTCGTTGGCGAGTGAAGCTCCCGCGATGCGTCTCCACTTGTCACGGTTTACGGCGTCTCGCGAACTCCGGACTATGGAGGTTTGTGTTGCAGCTCTAATGAGGTCGGTCCAACGCGTAGGTGAGACAACGAGTCCATGGAGAGTTCGTTGCGAACAACGTGACCGAAGTATTTGAGGATTCGTGTTTGCACAGTCGACGATAACCTTTGTTGGTTGGTTTCTCCATACATATTATCTATAAATCTATAAATTATCAGTACTTTCGTCTTAGCTAGAGTTGAAAAAATATTAGCTGGCTCAACAAAATTATTCATAAATTTCCTTTTTTTTTAGGCCCTAAAGTAAAATACATGCTAGGTTTCCCAGCTATGGAACCTTAAGCCCAAAATTAATTAACTTGTTTATAATACTCATAAAGAAAGATATTTATAGTAACACTTGGGATCTAATTGGCAAGTTATACAAATAGTCGCCTAAAACACTTTCAAAAATCGTACCCAAGTTCAACTTTGTTTCAAGCGGTCCCTTAAGAGCAAGAGGCAATGATTGCCGTTTAGGCTGTGATCCTTGAATTCGACAGCAAAAGCCAAAGTCCGTTCATAAATTTCGGTCTCGGGAGGCGCAAGGGACCGCATTAACCGTGTGAACTCATGCGGGGACGGGCACGGCGCAGTATAAAGACACGGTAGACTTAGAACAGAGTTATCTCCATACCAACTGGCCACATAGGTTTGAATGTGAGCGCGCCGTGTAGTCTCGCGCCGCGCCGTCACGCACACGCCTGCATTTATCCCATACTGCCGCCCCTTATTCCCCCTTATTTTATGCTAGTATGTGCGTGACAGCGCGTACCTAAACCGACAGCATCACGTTTGTATGAAGATAGATAACTTACTGGTTTTACTGTGATAAAGAACAGCCTGCTGTTCAGTGTGATTGCTTCCTTATCGTGTAAGTTTCAAGGTTCACCTCACAAACCCTCGTGTCGGTGTCAGAACTATTGAGCCGCCTAAGGATTCTGATATAGTTCGTATAGCGACTACATCCCTAGATAGTATCCGGGATCAACGGCTTTTTGTGCCTTCCAAAACACGAAATAATATTTGTTTACAATCAGACGATTCAGCTTACAATGTCGTAAGCAAACTAGGGAATGTGTCACAAAGTGACATTTCCCGGAATCTTAATATTGTCAGTCGAGCGATTTACCCAAAAAAGAAATTTACGAGTTGGTCACGGAGGTTGGAAGGAAGCGAAAAAAGTTAATGGAAAATAAATAAGTACACAACGAAAATCAAGACAATATACAAGAATCTCCCCAAACCCAATTTGGATTAAATTAAGCAACATTTTATTTGAAACTACAGATTTTAAATTCCATGTATTTTTCAAACAGTAATAGGAAAAATCTATTAACTTTGTCAAGGGTTCGTTGCATTATACGTACTTACTATACGTTGAAAGGTTTTCTATTTAATTTTTATTCCGCTTGAACGAGTTAAGTTTGCAGGCCATTAGTCCAGCGTTCCAAACTTCGCGGATCTGAGTGGTCTTGGAAGAGACCTAACTTTTTTCGTCTGCTTAATCTTGGAAAATTATCCTTAATCCAACTTTTTGTAGTACTTTGCATTCGCCCGGCTTCATCCATAAAAGAGATATACTCTTGATAGATGTTTAACAGTGTTTACTCTTTCAAAGACGATCTAATAGTGTGTGCGACTGATTGTTATTAGTATTTGTAATACTTACATATAGGTGCCTATGTGTGTGAGAGTGTGTGTAAATTTTGCATGGTGATTCCTTAGAGCAACGCCGGCCTTCCTACCGGTAGGAAGGCCCGCGTTGCTCTAAGGGTGATTCAAAGCATCTCTCGGTTAGGTCCATGACGTTTGATTTCCCGAATGTCTATGAGTATTCACTTTACGTCTATTCTCCGGATGTCAAGTCATCGTATGTCTATTTTCCTGGGCTTTCATTTCCTACTATGTTTTTTTGTTTATCTGTATTTAAAATATTGTCATTTACCTACTACTCGTATCATGGAAGAAATATTAACTCTTTACTGTTACTATTCGAGTTATATTTTTTCTGCTTATGAATATCTTATCCATAAATCGTCTGAGCCAAATTTCATAATCAAAACCTTTTACATTTGTATATTGAAGATGTAGATGTCTAGACAGCTTAATAGATTGAAATTATTTTCGGGGCTATTATTGAAATTCAGCAAAATAATCAACTACATTTTGTACTTAAGTACATAATTATATTGTATGTAAGTAAGCGTAATTGTTAAATTGGTCAATATCCCGTAACAAGTTGGCAATTTTCAACAATTTTCCGGACTCGTCACTCATTATTTCGCATATTAAACGGATTACCTCGCCAGTAATTGCTTTAATGTTGCTCTCGTGTGACGTCACCACAATACGTGTTTATTATCGATTACCCTTCATTCGAATTAACACTTTTCATGCGTAACATGAAGAAGTAATTTCATTGCTTGTTTCCAGCAGTTAATATAATGAGCAAATTAACTATTGATATTCATTAGGGAAGTCGCAAGTCGTTATAAGTATTATTGACTTCACTTAGCGTGTGAGTTTCGAGGTTAACATACCTCACAAACTCTGGTATCAGAATCTTACGCCTATGGCTTTATTATAAAGTATACAGTGTGTCAGTGAGAGCTTAGGCTTTAAAAATTTGCCGCAATAAAAATATGAATGTTAAACTAGTTTCCATACGCACTGTGATGCGACCACGGCCCGCTGCGGTTGCTCCGATTCTACTGACGACGACGACGGCTAGGCGCCGCGCGGCTAACCGCCTTGCAGCTAACCGCTTAATCCTATGGAGCCTTGGAAATTACTGACAGGACATGCTTAGTAATGGTATACAGTGTACAGTGTACGTACATAGGCCTCTCCCATTGCATAGGCGTGCTATTTGGCCCTCACTTCGGCTGCACGCATCTACATGTTGCCAGCTACTTTCCGCAGATCGTCACTCCACATAGCCAGGGGTTTCGGTTTTTAGCGCGGTACGGAATAGTGCATTTGACAGCGGTCCAAGGGGTCTTCCCTTGACGGTGATTTCGATCGGTCGACATTGGGATCGAAGCCTTTTGTACTCTCGATTACAACCCTAGCACCACATTGGTCCACATTGCACAGAGTTGGCCTCCAGATATTAGAGTGATTCTCTAATCTGTAACACAGAGCCAGCTAAAAATACGCTAACAAAACAAAAGCTATCTCGAATCCCGGAAAAACAGTCTCTTTTACATTTCACCGGTACAGTGTTGCAAAATGTATTCTTGAATTAAAATCTGGCTGACCTAATTCTGTTGGCGAGCCCAGATGGGCGATTGCGCCGCGATCGTCGTTTGTTTGTGTACGTGGGTACCGGGTAGCATTCGCCCGAGCCTCCCCATTGCTTCCACAGGAATGCGGAATGAGCCCAACGAGATGTATTATTTTGTTGGACATTTGTAGTCGAATCGTTCCCCTTGTTATATGGAGAAGGGGATTTGATTGGTCTTGACTGAGAGTGTATTACACTATTGTGAATTTGAACCTGTCCGAGTAGCATAGCATAGCAGCAAAATACTGTGAGACTATATCGCATTTAGCTGTGAGATGACCGCCATATTGATTTGCTGTATTAGGTTATACGCATGCCAAATCTCACTGTGAGAGTATAACAAACAATAAAACAGTCATATTTAAATTTCATCCAATAGAATAAGAGTATAAAAAAATAGAAGAGAAGAATAGAAATAGAATAGATAGAGAGAGAGATAGAATAGAGATTTCCAGTAGAATATTTGTATTGTTCACTTTCGGCTGAGATGATGATGATGATGATGATTTGTATTGTATTGTATTGTATTGTATGCACAAACGCACAGGACTAGGTCTTGTACCATGCAGACTCGAAAGTAAGCATATCTTGTGGCACTGCAGTTGCTGTAGTTGTTGATTTTAAAATCCGTTCAGCCTGATCACCATTAGTCGCAAATCGGACATTGTTTTATTCAATTCTAAATCTAAAATTGTGGCATTGAAGGTGTAAGTATTTCAATTATACCCGCTTGCCTATGTTTCATATTAAATTACTCCTTGTTTAAGGCGACCCTCACGACTCGGCAAATTTACGCCGACGTCCCCTAACCCGAAATATTTTCCGCGACAATCTTGGCCCCCGTTTATTTAGATTAGCCTCGCCTGACGCTCTTGAATTCATGATTCGACTCAAAATGGTCCCAACAGCCATAACTTTTAGTATTGTTTCTGCGAGATTAAATTATGAGCGACGGTTGCTAACACTTGCTGACGGTTGGTAACACGAAGTCTTTTTATTAGCAACCCCTGTTACCTATTGTGACCTACAACCATTTAATGATAATGAGAAATATTATGCCTTTATAAATAAAAGCAACTATAATTACAAGGACAACTGTACTCAAATATTAGTCAACATGCCTACTATCCAAATAAAAAAGAAAAACGATCATTCTGACTGATTTGTAATTTTTACAAGTATTTTTATAGTGTTATACCTACTACCTACGTTGTCTTGTCTTTAGACTTGCTAAAATTTACGGATCTTGCCAACTAAAATTTATCCTTTACGACACACCCTCCTCTTGTCGTCTCAAATATGCTTAGAATGGGAATCCCTCTCATTTATGCACGCACATACCCCATTGACAAAGGGATTCCTCAGTGGGACTGCATAGCTCGGAAATACTCGTAGAACCTAAAGCAACCGCTTACAGCAATACATTTTGATATAGAGTCAACTCAACAGTGTAAAGTAACAAGGTTGTTAATTAAAGACGTGAATGGATGTAGGTGATATCACGTGATATCTAATTTAGGGTTATTGTTCATATAATAAACCATTTTCGAAGGCTACATATTTGACTTCAGTAGTAGAAATACCATGAATCTCGATTGTCGATGCGCAAAACGCGATCGTCGGTCGAACGTTTCGCGCACCTAGAAATAATCTGAAAAACTTTAAAAATTGCATGTAGACAGCTCTTAGCGAAATGAGAAGGGGTGAAAAGGTTTTGAGGAGGTGAATCCAAAAACGATGAGTTCAATTAAATGTAATAATTCTACTAACATTACAAACGCGAAAGTTTGGGAGGATACGGATGGATAGATGAATGTTTGTTACTTACTCTTTCACGCAAAAACTACTCTAAGGATTTTGATGAAACTTTACAATAACATAGCTTATAAATTAGAATAACGCATAAGCTAACTTTTATCGCGGGAAAATCTCTTATTCCCATGGGAAAATTGTTAGCGCGGGCGGGGCGGAAATCTAGTTTTATTCATAAAGCAATTCTGTTGCAAAAAATCTTACGTACACAAGGATAAAGTGGGTAAAAATGATTACAGTTAGATTTTTTAGAATTAAAATTTATATTATATATTTATGGCTATAGCATGGATGAGTTGGACTCACACTTGGTTTTAAGTATGAAAATAAAAAGTAACATACCTAATAATACCTATGCCTAATATCGGATGTCTGATCATTTAGTTGAATCAGCCCTTCTAACATGCGCGGTCCACGCGTGACAGACATTTATTTTGTCGTGCGTATTCTCTTAGGCGTTGTCCTAATAGAACGCGACTACGCGACCATCGCAAGTTCGCGCGAACTCGCGACTGTCAAATGTATGAAGAAATCGTTCAATCGCGCGATCGTCTATTAGGACACCTATTCGACTTCAATATGTTTGATCGCGCGCTCGTACGAGTAAAATTCGCGCGAATCGCGTAGTCGCGTTCTATTAGGACAACGCCTTATCCTATTGGAGGATATTTCAATATGGCGGGTTTTTTGACAGTTAAATGTGCGACAAACTTTTGTCATAGCACTACATGTTACGGGAGCTGCCCACATGGCACGAGAAAAAAAAAACTCCCTTACTCTATGCCCCAGATAAAGCCTTCCACCTTATCTTGTGTAACTGTCACCTCCAACATTATATGGCGACGTCATTATTCGTAAAGAATGGGTGTCATAAAGTCAGAGTGATGTATAATTCCATATGGGATACACGTTCATGGTGTAAGGAAATGGCACAAAGATTTTACTAGAGTAAGAGAGAGAGAGAGATTTCACATACACACACAATGTGTAACTTACAAGTTTAAAATTCTAGACAACTTATTTATATTGTATTCTCTGAAACTTTTAGTACCTATCATTAAGTTCTTATTGGAGGAGCGGAATCCCCTGATACAGGCTTTCACGCTTAAAAGAGGTCTCCGATCACCAAATTATTTATCGTAGTATACACCGTGCTTTTTTAACCGTCTTACAAACGAAGCCCAATGTATATGCCCGTGATATAAAATATCTTGGCAATGTTTTTTTTTTTTTAAGAAAAAAAATCTAGGATTTTTTCAATAAAATAATCGATCGAGAGATCGAAAAATGTGTTTATCTCATATTTTTCTTTTGTTTTCCCATTATTTACGATTCTCACACATGCGCAAATTGTTACTAAATTGTAAATATTATGTACAGGTTGATTCAAAAATATTTTGCATTATTTTATTTTACTTCACGGTTTTATTATTTTATTGATAAAAAAAAAATAACATTGCCAATATATTCTATATCACGGGCATGTATATGCCAATGTATATTGGGCTTCGTTTGTAAGACGGTTAAAAAGCACGGTGTATTAGTTACTCTGTGGTAGGTACCCTCTTTTGCAAAATAAAATAATTTTGAATTTTGAATTCGAATTATTTTTCATTTTAAGTGTGTCTTGTAAGTAGTAAAGAAAATAATGGTCTTCAGCTTACTTTGAGCGTCGTCTATCACATTTTTATAAACGCCTATAAAGTATTGATGTCATAATATTGGTTTTTACCTAGTGTAACTATTCTTATCTTATCTTAATTAGCCATACGTGTCCCACTGCTGGGCAAAGGCCTCTCTCCGCTCCCTCCATACTATTATCAGTGTAACTATTAGTAAATATTAATTCATAATGTGTGTGATTTACTGACATAGGCTAAGTGTTGCTAACATGACGGCCTCGTAGCCTAGTTGATAGTACATCTGCCTACGAAGCACAAGGTCGCGGGTTCGAATCCCGCCCAGGGCAAACATTCGTGTGATGAGCACTTGTGTTTGCCTTGTGTCTGGATGTTGTATATTTATATATGTATGTATATCAGCTGTCTGACACCCATAGTACAAGCTTTGCCTAGTTTGGGGTCAGATGGCCATGTGTGAGATGTCCCACATATTTATTTATTATTTATTATTAATATGGGTCACAGGAGACCTGACAAAATTAACGGATAAATTCATAACAGTTGCAAGGAAGAGCTGTTTTTTGAACTGAAATATACGTAGATAGAATAAAGATAATACGATAACTGTAGTAGCCTTTCACATAACGCATTTCTCTCAAGGACGTCGCGTCGTCGTAATCCAAACAAATGACGCCGCGACTGATATTAATGGGCTATGTCTCGATGTTCTGAATTCCCCTTAAGCTGCCGTTTAACTCAGCTACGTGCATAGAGGCAAAATAAAGCGTAGACTCTTAAATTTGTTCATATCGTAATCTAGGACTAAGACAGACGATGTCATAATTATTTTAAAAGTGATTGCACCGATCAACAGTTGTGTGCACATTGTGTGCATAAAGAGAAAAAGAGATTATCCTTCATAGTATGCTCTTGAAAAGAAACTAAAAATTGGGCATTGTCTTTACTTGCTTGCTTGCTTGCTTGCTTATCGAGTGGGTTTCGAGGTTAACCTACCTCACAAACCCTGGTGTCGTAATTGTTGAGCCGCCTTAGGCTTCCGACATGGCCCCTATTACGACCACATCCGTAGAAATGTAGTAGCCAGGACCAACGGCTTTACGTGCCTTCCAAAGCACGGAATCATCTTTCTTTTCAGACAATCAGCTGATTCAGTTTTGGATTTGGTTGCCTGGAAGAAATTGCTACTTTAGCAATAAGGCCGCCTATTGGCTCATTGTCTCACACTTATTAAAATTGTAACTGTCCTATTTATTACTGGTGTCAATGAAGAATATTTGTATTGTATTGTATTGTATTATTCGGCCTGCAATGTCCTAACCAAACGGAAAAGTCCCACAAAGTAAAATTTGTTCGACGAATCCCCACCGAGATTCGAACCTGGAACCTCCATAACGTCAGACTGCTTTTTTTTAAATTGGGCAGTTGGTCATAATATATTACAATCACCATAGAAACTCAATAATCACCATCTCCAGCAATTAAGAAAACGAAAAGGGAAACGGAAAACAACTGTCATAATTTTCCTGGTGAAATCCCACTTGAGTAGAGGCAAGGGCCGAGCACACATTAGAGCCTCGGGAGGCTTAATCATTAATAACGAGCAACTTTACTGGAGGGAATATTGTGCTAACGCTCATAGTCACTCACTCTTGACTCTTCTATGAGGTATTGTTACTATATGTATACTTCACTTTGCCTTTTAGTCTCTGGCTTTGAATTTAGCCGTATAAACAGCAATTGTTACTTTGCCTTTTAGCGGGTAGTACTCGTACTATTATCTTCTTCTGTGCTTTTACTCTCTGTCACAGAAGGAAATGAATTGTACTATTTTACAATGTAACCGTATAGGAAGTGTCCTAAAAAAATATAATTAGTCCGTCAGTTAGATTACTAAAAAATAATGTACACGTATTTTTTTTTTCGTCTGGCAAACGAAAAATGCCGACGATACAGCACTTTGAAACCAGTAACGACACGCCGCCATACAAATTGTACGAAACAAGTGACGTCATAGTACCCTTCTCATACATTTTGATTCGGTAAATCTTCGTCAAATTGAAAAAAAAAAAATACGTGTTCAATTTTTTTTGATAATCTAACAAAGGGATTAATTAGAATCGATTACTTTTTTCCGAGGACACTTCCCTCTGGCTTAGATTAACATACATACATGCAGTCACACCTTTTTCCCGGATGGGTAGGCAGAGACCACTTCCTTCCACTTAGTCCGGTCTCTTATGGGCATGCTTGTATGGAAAGGTATACATTTTGGGGTGAAGCAATGCCCTTTGGTCCGAATGTTATACACATCCACCTGAGCCAAAATCGCCCGGTAGCCAGTCATGACCCCGCGACAGGTGGGGGGGAGGGGGGGTCAAAGTACAGAGTGCCCAGCGCTCAGAAAAAAAATTCTGGCGGATCTGTTTGGAGGTTTAGGTCAAGTTTGGTGTCGTTATCAGGTAACTAGATGATGCCCAATTCATTCCCCATACCAGTTTTTTAGGGTTCCGTAGCAAAATATGTCGTAATACTTAAAATTGTAAACTTTTAGTAGTAACAAAATCCAAACAACCCTTCATATTATTTTTTTTGTAGTAAACATGGTTTATAAAAAACACTGTCCGAAAGCACATTTAATTCCCATTCTAAAAACATTAACAGTAAATATAAATTTTACTATTTTTGTCGTAGAGTTAATTATTTAGAGTTCAGCAACGTTCGCCAGCGCAGCGTAGGGGATGGCAAAAAAACTCGAAAAACAAACACTACAAAAAAAATCCAGTAGGGATATAAGTAAAAGTTATGGTTGTTTTTAAACCTCAACGGAGCACTCAAAATATTGAGTGTTTTTTATAAACAAACAAACAAACAAACAAATATTCTTTATTGACACCATAAATTAATAGTATTGTTACAATTTATAATGCGAATGCTCAAAAAAGCAGTCATGTGCATGCATTCCATCTCCAACAGGCAACAGGTACCAGTTTATTTAATATAAAGGCTATTTTATTTCTTAATGTAATCATCTTTTAGAAGTATACACTTGGTATATCTATTAATCCAAACTTAAAATTTCTTAAAAAAAAAGTCTTTATTCTGATCCCTTAAAAAATCTTGTACAGCTAGTAAATTTGACTATTTATAATGTGCAATTTATTATTTAAAGTACAGCAACGTTCGTGAGCGCAGCGTAGGGGACTACAAAAGATTCACAAAACAAGCTCTACTAACAAAAAAACAACCGGCCAAGTGCGAGTCGGACTAGCCGATCGAGGGTTTTGTACAAACCTGTAGAAATATAGGTACTCGTAAAACTGCTCGCAAGAAAATCAAAATCCTTCTTCTTCTGTCGTGTCGATGGCTAGTTTCAATTTTTGTTGCCTAATACCTACCCTGCCACGCTGATTGCTCTTTCTGTGTCCTCTATGAGCTCCTCCGGTGTGTAAGACTTAGGGCATGCAGAACACGACAAACCATGGCCCACCTATTCATGGTTTCGTACTGGAGCTCCGTCCCGTCAGAAAGACCCCACCTTAACTGATTTTGTTTGATTCAACCAACCTGGGTTCGAAGCCTGTTTAATGATATCCAAAGGGACCTTGGAAGTACTAAGGTAGTAGGGGGGAGACTTTCCGAGAGTGGGACAAACGAGTAAGGCGGCGAGCTCCGCGCCCGCCAGGTGTCACGTATAAATTGGGATTTCTCTCGATCGATCGGAGCTATGAGCTTGTAGAAGCTCCTAAAGCTTTTCAGCCTTTTTGGACGGGGAATAATCGTACATTAGGTGCCTTAGGTCCATTTCAAACTTAGTTAGCTCTCTCCATAGCACTCGCTGCGCTACGTTTGTACGACATCTGTCGAAGCTTTGCCAGCAAGCCAATACAGCATTTGAACCGGAAACGGCTTAAGGCGGCCAGTGATAATCCGGCACGTCTCGTGTAAAGCTACATCCACCTGCTTAGCATGTGCGGAGTGGCACCACATGTTCTCGAAAATGGAGAAAATTTAAGTACGCGCGATTATTAAATACCTGTGTGTGTATGTATGAAACATTTCAGTATGAAGAAGATAGATCATGATTTGCAGGCTTGCAGGATACATTAGGTGTTAATGCTTCTCCATATTCTACAGTGGCACGTTAGTGTGCTTAGTTTAAGCAAGGAAGAACTTCCACCAACGACGACCCACGCTCGGGACATTCTGCGACAGCAGTAACAGAACAAATTGTTAAAAAAGTTATTTATTTTATCCGATCGTCGTGTAACGTTCGTTTTATTGCTGATAAAGTAAGTATTTTGACAGGAAGTGTCCATAATATTATACACGACTATTTAGGCATGAAAAGTGTCAGCGCACTGGGTGAATGCTTACGGACGCGCAGAAACAAACCCCCTCTAACATGCCCGGTCCACGCGTGACAGACATAATTTTGTCGTGCGTATTCTCTTATTCTATTGGAGGATATTTCAATATGGCCGGTTTCTCGCGCGACAAACTTTTATCATAGCACTGCATGTTACGGGTGCAGACTAAGAATTTCACAAAGCTGTTTAGATTTGTTGCAACAAGATCCTGACCACTTTTTGGCTCGATAAATAACTATGGATGAAACGTGGCTTCACCATTACGATCCTGAAACGAAACAACAGTCTATGACCTGGAAGAGACCGTTTTCTCCAAATCCTAAGAAATTTAAGGTAATTCAATCCGCCGGCAAAATTATGGGTTCTCTTTTCTGGGATAGCCAAAGGGTAGGTAGTAATGATCGAATACGTCAGTCATGAAGCTACTATTACGGGGTCTTATATAAATTTGTGATGAAATAAGCAACGAACGGCGTGGAAAACTCGCAGAAGATGTTTTTATTTTCATCAAGATAAAGCCTCCGCGCACAAGTCCCAAGTTGCGATGGCTGCCATTGATGCTGGCTTTGAAAGGATGGAGCACCCACCCTATTCACCGGACCTCGCTCCTAGTGGGTTTCATCCCTTTCTATGGCTATAGGAGCACCTGGGAGGTCAGAAATTTGATGATAATGACATACCAAGTGTATACTTCTAAAAAGTTTGAAAAATAAAATTGCCTTTAATAAAAATACAACTGTTGCGGAGATGGAATGCACATGACTGCTTTTTTGAGGGGTTGTGTTTAAGAGCATTCGATATTTCGAATGCTCAGTTGAGGTTTAAAAAAAAAACATAACTTTTACTAATATTCCTACCGGTTTTTTTTTGTAGTGCATGTTTTTCGTATTTTTTTGCCGTCCCCTACGTTGCGCTGACGAACATTGCTGAACTTTAAATAATTAATTGTACATTAAAAATAGTCAAATTTATATTTAATGTTAATGTTTTTAGAATTAGAACTAAATGGGCTTTCGGACAGTATTTTTTATAAACCATGTTTACTACAAAAAAAATTAAAATATGAAGGTTTGTTTGGATTTCGTTACTACTAAAAGTTTACAATTTTAAGTATTACGACATATTTTGCTACGGAACCCTAAAAAACTGGTATGGGGAATGAATTGGGCATCATCTAGTTACCTGATAACGACACCAAACTTAACCTAAACCTCCAAACAGATCCGCCAGAATGTTTTTTCTGAGCGCTGGGAACTCTGTACTTTGACCCCCCCTCCCCCCCACCTGTCGCGGGGTCATGACTGGCTACCGGGCGATTTTAGCTCAGGTGGATGTGTATAATATTCGGACCAAAGGGCATTGCTTCACCCCAAAATGTATACCTTTTCCCATAAGAGACCGGACTAACTTGCTTGCTCGCTTGCTTGCTTGGCTTAGAATTTTACGATCTAAATTGCAACTCTGCTTTACCTTTTAGTCTCTAGCTTAGAATTTAACCGTATTAACTATTGATAATGATAATTTTAACTGCATTTTGTTATATTGGCTGTTAGTCCCTTCCTGTTTTAGAATTAAACCGTATCAAATGTTACCGTAGGGGTTTACGGAGTGACTAAAGGTGTACAGGGTGAAAATGGAGGCTCAGCAAATCTAAAAATACATGTTTAATCAATAGATTGAAACAACTTATCAAAATAAACATTCCGCGGAAAAAAAATCCAATCAGACAGATTAAAATGTCGAATTTTTCGTCCGCGTTATACAAACTTTTTCCTGACAATAATGAAATGATGTTTGCACACACATTTTATTCATAACTGGAGGTTTTATACTAAACATTCACTCTGATTCAAGTTAGGTTCGAGCCCCTCGGTGAGGATCTGTATGGGCTGTAACAATACCTAACAGCAAAATATCTAAACATTATCTAAAGCTCTGACAAATAAACACTTCCAGAGCTAAAACATGGTAAAATTTCTCAACGGAGTTCTTCATCATCATCATTAACAGCTCATACATGTCCCCACCGAGGGGCTCGAGCCTACCCTGAAACCAGGGTGAATAGGCCTTAGTCGACCACGCTGGCCCAGTGCGGGTTGGTCAACTTCACACACAACCCTTGAATTACTTCGTAGGTGTGTGCAGGTTTCCTCACGATGTTTTCCTTCACCGTAAGAGCGTCGAATAAACGTACATATGAATTCGAAAATCGAAAACACATTGGTACGTGCCGAGGTTCGAACCCGCGAACTTCTGAATGGAAGTCAACGGCCCTAGCCACTAGGCCACCGACGCTCTCACGGACGGAGTTCTTGGTATTATGCAATTCAGAGAATGGATTCTCATTTCAGAACGTTTGTGTCAAACAAGATTGACGAGCTTAAATTATCCGCTTTACCCTCCTATTTTTAGAAACGGTTGGGAGAAATTACCCCAAAAAGGAGGCGAGAGAGAAGCTTACAGTACAAATTTGGCTTATTATAAATTCTTTGGATTTTGATGAAAGTTTAATGAGTTTTTTATAGACTTAAACTATCTTAACCTACCCAGGAATTATTATCACACTAGACGTCGCTTTTTTGAAGTTAAATATGAGCATATTATAAAACATTTCGCGTATATTTTACAAAAAAATACTTAGCTAATAACTAAGAAACCCAAACTTGGTATATGTTTTGAAAACGGTTCATGAATTATTATATAACAGTTGACCAAAAAGTTATGATTAACAACATTTTTAGAACCGGCTTAAAAAGCCCTTTCATTATATACTGCACACGATAGGTATCTAAAAAAAATTTTCAAATCGTATATTCTGCCCCCCCCCCCTATGGCATTAGAATATTCTTAAAAACTGCCGGTTAAAATTATTGTTTTGGCCTAAAGTACCAGTGTACCAAACAGGTATCCTATATATCGATTTGCGGTATTTTAACGATTTTTGCGTCGAACCCCGGCCACTAAACGGCATACTAAATTGTCATTGTCTTATTAACTCCAGCTAAGTCCAAAATCGAGGCTGTATTTTACAAAAGATTCAATCTCGGAGGGCCTTGTACAATTAGCATAATCTGTGACGTCGAGAAATTCGCCGATAATCCCTGAAGTTTGCCCCGGGGTGACCCGAACTCGTGACCGTTCACCTACTTGCCGAAATTCCCCGTATTATTATTAGTTATCGACACAGCCTGACCTATTCACTAGATACACGAAGCAAAAATTCTCGGTAATATCTAGAGAAGTGGGAAATATATTTGAATTTATACACCGTGAAAAACTGGTTGTTTATCGCAACATAGTGGTTGCAACCACTCAAAAACTTTTCCTAAGGAACATAGTTTAATATCTCAAAAATTATATTCATGTTTTCATGTTCTATTGTTATGTATACGTGTAAGATAATAGTGTCCAAAATAATAATAATAATAATATATACTTTATTGACACCAAGAAAAACATTACAGTGAAAAATATAACAAATTAAATTCAAGAAGTCAACAGGCGGCCTTATTGCTACGGTAGCAATCTCTTCCAGGCAACCTTAGGGTCTGGATAGTAAAAGAGGGAAAAACTGTGCGGGTTGGTGGCAAATAAAATAAAACTACATACAAATAGTGTACTTAAATTACATAAAGTGCTACAAAAAATAAATAAATAAATACTATACCTAACATAGACTAACATAGACTAATATAACCAAAATAAGTGTTTTCTTTCTTTCTTTCAAATAAACTTCAGTCACGTAACCGGCCACTTAGTATGACAAATTGAATTTTAATTTTGAGATTTCAACCTATGTTTCTTAGGGAAAATTGTTCAGTTTCATGTTGCGAATAAACAACCAGTTAAATTTCACGGTGTACCTATAGTATTTACGTATCTTCGACTCTCTTACGTTGAAGTAAAACATAGCTGGTAAACCTACATAGTGCACAAATACACCTTTAAAAAAATTCAAAAGTTTTGTGTGAAGTGAAGTAACCCAAACCGCAGAATACCAAACAGTAGTCCCTACCCAAACTAGATTAGCGTGGTCGACTAAGGCCTATTCACCGTCAAACCCGTCAATGGATATGAATTATTTTTATGAAGCTGATAACGAACGATTTTATGTATAAGACAGCCTTTACCAGCTTTGCCTGCATAGCTACAACTTTATTAAAATATGGACCTATAATAACGAGGGGTCTAATAGCCGAATGACAATCTTCTCTGAATCTCTACGAGCAGCTAAGCTGAGTAGAAACCATTTTTGGACAGTAGACCTATTTATTGTATTCTGTTTGTATGATAATGTACAAAATAAATATTTTCTTTCTTTCTTCCTAATAAATAAATAACATAGATATTTAACATTTTTATGTAAATTTCGCCTTGAATAAAAAAGTTCATTAAAAACTTCAGAATCGTGATTTCAATGTTCTATGAAAATTATTAAAATAAGCATTAGAAGTTTATTGATTTAATACGATTTGGAAAAAAAAGCAAAAAAACAAAATATGCTTGAGACTTTACATCAATATTAGAGACATCAAGATTATAACAACATGCGAGTACAACAACAAACAGATTCTTTAATGTCAACGTCGCAGCACCATGATATGAAGAATTGTTACAAATCCAATACGTTCAAAAACAATGCAAGACGTTGAACAGTGCCTCATCACATTTCACTTAAAAACATTAAGCCCTTTATCGCAGCATCAGTTCTCATGAATATGGAATGCTTGCTTCGTAATTCACGTCATCCATCAAGTGCCTCTTACGGGGAATTACACTCCTACCAAGAATTTACGCCTTTTTCAGGTATCTTTTGTTATGATTTCTGTTCTTGCCATACATTATTTCTCAACCCTATTCTAAAAGACTAGTGATGTGCTTAGCCTGTGGCTAGTGGAGGGATGATACGACAGCTCTACCTACTTCAGTTTTTTTTTATTTTTTTATTTTTTATTCTATAAATAAATTATAAGTACTTAAATAACTAATACAAATAGTTATCGCCAAACTGTTACGTTTATTGATTGACTTGACGTTGATTGATTGAGTGAGTGAATAAAGATGGGTAAATTATTATTTTGTTTCTAGTTTGTTATGTTATGAGCTAAGCGGAAGACCTTAAAATTTCTTACGAAAAATCGTAGGACACAAACCTTAGTATTACCTAATATGTAAAAGTTTGTTTGTAAGTTTATATTTTTGTTACTCTATCACGCAACAGCGGTTTAACGATATGATATGATAGAATGTATTTACGTTTTAGGGTATTACCTGGATTGAAAAATATAGTTTTTACCCTGAAAAATGCCTATGCGGGCGACACCGCGGGAAACAGCTAGTAAATAAAGTTATTTTATAAAGTTGGGCTACAAAATAATTTTGTAATCAATGTAGGTACATAATACCTAAACCAGTACAAAAGATAGCGACCCTAACCAATCAACCACTAATTATGCCTTTTGAGCATCCAATACTCTGTAATTAAATTATTCGCCAATTTCAGTTAAAGAGCGCTAAAACAACATCAAAGTGATATAAAGGGACCATTATGAAAACGAATTTATTTGAGTTGAACACCTTTATAGCAACAGTATCAAGCTAAAATAAAGACATAAGATATAAAGAAAAGTTAACCTAGTAACCTACCTGTACCTAGTTATTGTATTGTAACCTAGGTATTTTTCTTTACGTGATAACAAAATGTCGCGATATTTAAGTATGGTATATTAAGTATTCCGCACGGACAATAGATCATTTTTCTTGTCCTTTAGCTAAAATGAATACAAAATGAAAAATGAATTTATTTATCAATAATGTAAATACGACCTTAATACACAAGAACTATGTTATAAGATGCTACAAAGACATTATTACGTTTAGTTCTGGCATAGGTATTTCTTGGTCCCCGCACTAGGCAAAGTCCCATATTTCGATTAATTGTAACGAATTAAGCCCTTGGTCATATACAGATATACAATGGTGATGAGATGATAATGATGACGAAAACCTAAGTTAATGTCTAAAAAAGTAAGTAAATAGGAATTATGTCACACTTTATTGTTATTCAATTTTATTATAATCAGCGTTTTAAAATTCCAATTAATAATGTTACAAAAAGGCTTCTAACATTATGTAGTACTAGCGACCCGCCCCGGCTCCGCACGGGAAAATGGTTATTGTGGGTTATCCTTAAGTATATTATGCATGTATTATACATATAAACCTTCCTCTTGAATTAATCTATCTATTAAAAAAAACCGCATCAAAATCCGTTGCGTAGTTTTAAAGATTTAAGCATACATAGGGACATAGGGACAGGGAAAGCGACTTTGTTTTATACTATGTAGTGATGAATTTATTTAATTAAAACGTAAGAGCATCGTTAATTTGTTTGTTTGAAGATTTCGTGTTATTAAGCGTTATATTACTAAAACTATTAGAGTATTTATTCCGTCAATAAAACTGAACATTATTAAGGACATACAGGTTAAAATCTGAAAATCAAAATTAAATTTCATACAAACTTGAGTGATGTGACCAATAATTTTGTATTTAAATCGATTTTCAGGTATACAATTCCAACTCTAATTCATGTTGCAGCTGTTTTGAAGGCTAAATTGTAACGGTTGACGTGCAGTCGATTGTATCAAGGTTGCCCCAAGGTGGTCGGGTCGAGGGCCAGACATCTGCAGGGTTGCCACTTATGACCTAGCCTAGTCCAGATTACTAGGTTATATAAGGGCGCGCATTAATAAGCAGAATTGAATTGAATCGCTTACAAAGCGAATGTTCATGACCGTTTTTATAGATTTTTCAGAAGAATTATTAGTGTTGTATTTTTTCCAGAGTCTTGGTGAGAACATGATTCAGCATTCATGCTGGACTTATTTGTATTTTTGATTTTCATTTACTTTTCCACATTATTTATAATATCAATATAATTGCTTTGTAAACTCTATACATTTATTGCTCATTTTTAAAAATTTCAACAACTTTTTTGACAACCTGCGTTTTGATATTGTTTGTCCATTATAACCAGCCATTTAATTATACAGTCTACAGTTTTATTTCAGTAGCTTTAGTTGTCCCTAAACCTAATTTAGGACACAAGGGTCAGAGGTTAGACTACATTTGGGTCAAAATAAGTACTATAAAATACCCTTTTTTAATATTTAGTGATGTTATTAGCACTTATTAAATTAATAAGATAACTAAGAGAAATAAGAAAATAGCACAAAAAAGAATTCTTCATTATTTAAAAATTAATAGAAATGCAGATTTAGTTTTTGGTCAGAGTTGCGACGACTATTAAGAACAAAGAATTTAATGGCAAGAGCATGGTCTAAGAAAACAAGGTCGAACCGTTAGACCACGTGACAGACACAAGCCTACGTCGTTTTGCGCTGTTCATCCTTGTCTATTAACACGCATTCGACTAGGATGAACAGCGCAAGATGACGTAGGTTTGTGTCAGTCACGTGGTCTAATGGTTAGACCTTGTTTTCTTATACCATGGGCAAGAGTAAATTGCTACGAACTCTACGCTCCGTAACGCGTAGTAAGGTTCTACGCTCCTTATAATAAATTTCATATTCTAGATTACTATTTACGTAAAGTATACTAATATCACCTAACTATTAATACACAGTAGGACCATTTGTATGACCACAGATAATATACTGCTTAACAGTTTGGCGGAACATGTAAGTTTTTATAGGGTGTATACTGTTACCATGAATAAACGATTATTATTATTATTATTATTATAATACTAGTTACACTGTATGACTAAGGCTTCCTAATGAAAGGAGATATTGCCATAATTCCCACGCTTGGCAGGCAAGCGGAATGGGGATAGCAGTTGTTTTTGATTGCACATGGCAACCCTGCTGCAGTAGACTATCAGAATAAAAAAAAATACAGAGTGATTAATAATTCAAATTACAGTAGGTACCGATACTATAGGGGATTTTGTACGTATTTATTCAGAGATAAGAAATTCCGATACTCATCAAGCAGCATACGTCTTTTGCTTATTACGTAAAGAATGTAAAGTACAACTATGCAAATTACGTACCGTATTTCACCCAAGTACGTACAATCCACCTTACGTTACGCTAACTTGATGTTACCTAATTTGTAAGAAAATAGACGTGTTTAATCGGTTACACTGCTTGCAGATGACTGTACCAGTCCAAAATGTTATTTCATTTAAAGTAGGTTATTTCAGTGTATAAAATTATGTTTTAAATGAATAAATATTTATATCAACTTACCTTTTAACACTCGCATCTTGAGGGTCTCGGTTTGAGCGATCACCACGTCATTTTAAAAACTTTTCTATTGCCCTAAGTACAACACTAAAAACCTTACAGAGAAACCCGTACTCAATTCGCTAATACTCATCATGACCTAGACATTTACTACGCTTGATGACGTAAACTTCGCTACCACTAGCCATAATGAGACCTTGAAGTTTATGCAGTTTTTCAAAGGGAATTTCACTTTTCCCTATGCGATTTAGTTAGAGAGCACTTGCTTTGCGGCAAACGGCAAGAGAGAGTGCAGCGAAAAAAACAAGGTTGAGCAAGCGCGGGAAAACGTGTCAAGGTTACAGCGCGGAGGAACTGCGGCCAGCTCTGACACAACCTCAGCCATCCCTGGCTCGTCATACAACTTATTTACTTTTAAATCCAAAACACTCAAACCATAACTCAACACAACACTCTAATAGTCTCGGCGTTATAACGCGGCGAACCACGGAGCTGCACATGCAGTGTCCCGCCCGGGCATTCTCATTTTCGAAATTCAAATTTTCAAATATTTGACATTTCGTGCGCGAGGTCAGGTTGCGATGCTACATGCCTGCTTCAGGACCCCGGCGGACTGCCGACGGCCGGCAGAGGCCGCTGGCTGCGGAATTGGCGCAATTTTAGCGCATGCGTGATGCACTTGCGAACCGGCGGGGCCCGATCGGACCCGAACCCGCGCTTGATAGAAAAATCGAGGACGTAACGTGACGTCAGTCGCTCGCACAAATATGGGTTAATCGGACGAAACAAAAACAACTCGTAAACTTAATAACTCGAAACTCACAAAATTACTTGATACTGATTTTAGACCTAGCAACAATAGGCTTTGTTTACCTTCTTATAATAATAATAATGTTTATTTACTTCCAATATTCCCGTTTCATTTAGTATTAGTATTGCATGCAACTACTCTTTATTATTATACCTCAACCTGTGAACAGTGGTCACAGAATAAATAATAGTACTAGGTCAGTGGTGTGGACTGTGTTCCAACTTTGTCTTTTATCTTTTATTTGTAACACAGTTGTTTTCTGTTCCAAATAAACAAATAAATAAATAAATAAGGGGTAGGTATAATACAGGTCCTAAATAATATTATAATACAGTCCTAATACTGGCACCTAAACTAGGAAGAATCCTGTATTTTAGGTGTCTTGACTAAAAAGAGTACATTATGGTTTTTTTTCTCGGCTACGCGCATTATCGTCCTCTCTGCCTATTTCCATTATTCTTGAAAAAAAAAAGTACAAATCTTTTTCCTTAATCCCAACGGAGGAGGTGGCGAAAGATTGTTTTGAATATTCAGCCACTGTAGGTAGGCCTTTTGGTGTTGAATTTCCTTCTCATACGAATTTCGGGGAATTCGTTCCCTTTGTTTTAAGTAAATGGGTTCCAGGCTGTGAAGTACCGGCGGGTTACTATGGAGCTATTAATAGGTCATTTTGTCTTTTACACAAGAGACGAAAGTTTGATCTTCATCACTCTATTTTCAAATTGAGATAGGAAATATTTCTACATTAGGTAAGTACACGTTACCGATAAGGGACAATAAAAAAAACGAGTGTTTCAACTCGACGTTAGGTTATGAGCTAAAATAGTAAGACACCCCCACACTAGCGTCTTACGAGCGTCGACGTTGTGCATCGCGCATACAATCGTCCGCGTCCGTCTTTCGTTTCACTCGCCTTGCTGCCTATGATTGTATAAGCGACGCACGACGTCGACGACGCTCGCTCAAAAGACGCTCGAAAGACGATCGAAAGACGCTAGTGTGAGGGGGGTCTCTAAAAGCACAAATCAGAAAATTGCGGGGGGCGCCCCGAACCGTCTAATAGTCTCTGGAAAACTTAGACATAAATTTCTACCTACAATGGTGGTAGGTAAGGGTTTCTAACGTACTGCTATAGGTAATTGAAAATCAAAACGCTATTGATAATGATAGTACGAGTTACCTACCTACTTATTAAATACTTATACTTTATTAACACGTTAATAGTTACTTAAATATCATAACATATAATATACTGTTATGGAAGATCGGAGTCTCCTGACACAAGTATTTTCAATAATTACTGGGCAGACTCTAGCTTTCGCAAAGTCCTTCTAATGAAATAAAAGTTTTGTAGTTATTTAATAGTAAGTTGATTAGATATTTTATAGACGTGTTATTTATAAAACTATCAACATTAGAAAGAAAAGAAACAAACAAACAAAACTTCTGTGACGGAACACAATTAAAATGTAGACACAAACTTAATTAATATGTAATAAGGAAGTGTCCTAAAAAATCAAATTATTCCGTCAGTTAGATTACTAAAAAATAATGTGCACGTATTTATTTTTTGTCTGGCAAACGAAAAATGCCGACGATACAGCACTTTGAAATTTCCAGTGACGACACGCCGCCATACATTGTACGGAAAAAGTGACGTCATAGCACTCATCTCCTACATTTTATTATATCTTCGTCAAATTTGAAAAAAAAAACGTGCTCAATTGTTTTCGATAATCTAACTGGCGGACCAATTAGAATTGATTTTTATCCCAGGATACTTCCCTATTACACTATAGAATGCAATAGGACATTACGAGGTACGACTACTGGCCACTTATGAAAAAAGTTCCCTCTGCTCAATTTAAAGTTTTTAACTGTGTAAATAACCAGTGCAGTGACGGTGCATGCAGTTACTCGCGCATTTTACCAGTTTACTTTAACCGTTCAACGAGCTGTAGTGAAATTTTACACGCGTTTCACTCGCCTGAGAACACTTGATGAAACGCTAAAATATTACTCTAGGTACGTTTTATTTCACTCGCAAAACTGGGCTTAAAATATATTGTTGAAGTTTATAATGAATTCTGGTTGGAGTCGTTATTATTTCAAATAATTTGTTCAAAGTAAGTACGCTTGTTAAAAATTTCGTAATATATACTCAAGAGCATGTCAAGTATTATTTAGATAAATAATTTTTCGTATTCAGATTCGCTATGAAGTTGGTCGACTTCAACCTTTGATCTTCGTATATATTCTTAAGGGGTACTTTTACGTGCCAAAAATTTTACAATTACGAAGGCCCGAACCGCGTCACTTTTAGGCTCGGATTTTATTTTGGTTACCTACTTATATTCCTGCGCCTGTACGGCCCGGATAGCCAAGGACATGCAGGTTCAATTCCCTACCCAAGCTCAATGATTTTAATTAATTTATAGATAGTACTTCTTCTTCTTCTTTGCGAGTCGACTCAGCGGTTAAATTTGCGAGGACCAGTACTCCGCCACAGATATAGCGTTATAGATAGTACTTATAATCCGACATAAAATATGGTTTGCGTAAAAAAAACGAAAATCAAAACGAAAAAAAAAAGAATATCGAAAACACATGAAAACATAGCGGCAATCGTACTAGCGCCTACACTGCTATATCTGCCATATAAACTAAACAATTTATGTATTATAGTTGACTCCCATAAAAAACTACTTTGTTCAAAACCCAGTTTGAATGGTATCAGCGTGTCAATCTGCCATCACCAGTCAGCCTACCAGAACTATTAGTCTTCAAACTTGATCTCCATAACGATAAATATATCGGACTATTATAATTACAACAGTACCTACCTACTACATCTTGTGTGCGTAAGTTTATCTATACAGTACCTCACATTTCAAGTTTTCTTTGTATTTTATTTTGAATGTTCGCTACTGCCACCTTTATATTTTATGTAATGTGGTTTACTTTTTTCGTAAAATAATTACTTTCGAGAAATTTGGCTCATTGGTAATTTGGCAACAAGAGTATTATTTATTAATTATTTTTTAAACTCAATTCCATCATCTTTATTTAATTAATGCGTTATAGAAAAAAAACGATTGTGTTTCAATACTCCAAATTATTGACACAAAAAGAGTTTTGTGTTAAAAAACTATAGTTAGTTGCAAAAGCTTCCTGAAATACTACAATCTCCTGGAATTAGTCTCATCCAGCTGTAGGTAATTTTGATGTTGCTCTACTGTTTTGTTCTATAACTGGATATTATAAGATTTCTTTATAGCGAAGTTATCGGCCTGTAGATCTGTTTGCTCGACTCATTGACAAATAGTCCGAACACTATCATTCATCACATCAGACGAAATAGTTGGCCAATATCGAGAAGCCATAATGAATGAGTACTGATTGAGGAAGTGAATTTATTTATAGACAGCATTATAGACGGCCATGATTTTTACTTATATTTGTATATCCAAAAATCTTAAATAGAATGGAATAGATTATTTGTATATTTGATTGAGTCGAGCCAGTTTTTTTATCAGATTGTTTTTCTGACTTTACTTACAGAGGAGGTCCGTGGTCTGGACCTATTATGAAGAATAAAAGCTAATTTTATAGTCAAAAATACCTAACTCAGCTTCTAATACACTATTTATAAACGTAGCGAGATAGTCTTCATCGCTACGTAAACCTTACTAGGTTTTTAGGGAAGCGACTTGTCTTCTTTATACAAATTTAATTGTATTGAATGAATAAAAAATTATATTGAATATGCAGTGGATTGCTCTAAAATATACTATTAAATAAAGAAATACACAACTTTTAATCCACAGTGTTGTTTAAAGAAAGAAATTAGAAGTTCCTTTTAAAAGAGTTTCCTATACTTTGAGACAAAATTGCTAATAATTTACAGAAGGCGCTAGGAGTCGCGTTAAACAAAACAGTAAAACTTCACAGATACCTTTTGTATGTTACAAAATTCCTTTAAGTTCACATTTGAATATTCAAAAAAAGCATACGCGTCGAATTGAGAACCTCCTCCTTTTTTCAAGTCGGTTAAAAATAGCACTTGACTAGTACCTGACTTACGTAATAAGTAGCTTTCCGCCCCGCTTAAACAATTTCCCCTGGGAACAAGGTGATTTTTTGCGATTTATTATTTATTTATTTATTTATATATTTATTTTTAAAATCACATTATAAGCTTTACAGTATAGACCAATTTACTTATAATGCTAAACTTTTACAAAAAACAACATCAAAAACAGAATAATACTACTCTAAACAATTAACAATCTTATATATAAAATCCTACACAATTTCTGAGAAAATGATCACATTTCTGCTTACATTCAACCAATTATCAGCTAAGAGATCAAGTTGAGGTGCCCAGCGTAACAAATCAGTCAACATGGCTGAACCCCGTGGTAAAGGCGAGTTGCGGTGTGCAACAGTGCGTGAGGCAGGCGGCGCTAGAAGATGGTGACCACGACCGCGCAGATATTTGTCGGGAACAAACAAACGAAAAACTTCTGAAAGTAAATCTGGACAATTATATTCTCCTCGAAGGATCTTGCATGTCACAATCATAAGCTGCGAATCACGCCTTGCCTCCAAGGATCTGAAGCCTAGAGTACCTTGCAGGAATTTTGTGGGGTACAGAAATGGATAATAGCCAAATCTTTTCTTATATAGGAATCGAAGAAAGGCTTTCTGTATTTTTTCGAGAATGAGATTATAAGTACTCTCATGGGGGGCCCATATAACTGATGCAGTTTCAATTTTGCTGCGGACTAAAGTCTTATAGAGTAATTCAATCGAGAAAGTATCATAGAATTCACGAGAATTTCTAATGACAAAACCCAGTATACGGAAAGACTCAGATGCTAAAGTAGATATGTGATCGTTAAAAGTGAGTTTAGTGTCAAATAAAATACCAAGATCCTTAACGGAGGTCTTACGTGTGATAGTCTCATTGCCTAGTTGGTACGTTGCATGTAAAGGGTGAATAGCCCTGGTAAATGACAGAGTGGTGCATTTAGTAGGGTTAAACAGAAGTTCGTTGCTTTGACTCCATTTTAGGACGGAATTGATGTCAGCCTGTAGTTTGTTACAATCCTCTATACATTTCACTACACGGATGAAATGTAGCCTGTGTTATAAGCTACTCGTATATTACTGAAAAGTCTCATTACAATCCATTCAGAAGTTTTTGCGTGAAAGAGTAACAAACATGTATGTATCCATCCATACATCCATCCTTACAAACATTCGCGTTTATAATACTAGCTTTCCGCACCGCGACACCGCCTGCGTCAATAGTTTTTCCCGTTCGGCTGAGGTATTTTCCCGCGGTAAAAGGTAGCCTATGTGTTAATCCAGGGTGTCAGCTAATTCCATACCAAATTTTATTAAAATCGGTCCAGCCGTCTAGACGTGAAAACGTAACAAACATACACACTCATACACCCACAAACGTTCGCTTTTATAATATTAGTGTGATTAGTAGGATTTAGTAAAATATCAAAAGTAGTAACTATTGATTTGGTTTTAGAACGAAATAACTCTTTATAATCTTAACGTCTCTGTAACAACGACATTCTCGCATAGATTTGCTTTTTGAATTTATTCGAGTCGGCATAAAATTGGGTCCCAGTAAAAGTTTATGATTTTTATATACCTATGTGAATATTTGCAATTTAACCTATGTTAATATTTAGCAAATTGAGTGTAACGAATACATTAATACACATCGATTTTACACAAAACATAATGAGTTAAATACTTGCAGAATAAATAAGAGAAACAGACGATTAAGGTCAAAGAAAAAATACTGTAAAAAAGGCACAAGTGCGAGTTAAACTCTCAGGGAAAGGGTTCCGTGTGTACGAAGTTGATATCATTTAAGCCAAAACCATCATACCGATTGAGTAGTTTCAGAGGAAATTTGCTATGACAGACACCCGAAGGATCCGATACTTAAGGGTTGTTTTGGGCTGTGTTATTTTATTATGTACATAAAAAAGAACAACCAACAGACAACTTAAATGATTAAAAACAACCTTTAACCCCCGACGAAAATAAGGGGTGTTATAAGTTTAACGTGTGTGTCTGTCTGTCTGTCTGTGACATCGTAGCTCCTAAACGGATGCGCCGATGTTGATCTAGTTTTTTTTTGTTTGTAAGGTGTCACAAGCAAGAGTGTTCTTAGCTATGATCCAAGAAAATATCTTGAGCCATTTGAAGATTATCAGCTCTTTTCTATTTGTTGAAAGGATCAAGTAACGATATTGCTGCGGGGGTTTTTAAAATTTTTAATTTAATGGTTATTTATGCTACCATCTTGGCACAGTAATAGTACTACGCGTAACCATGGTAGAATTTTCACACAGCCACTTAAATCACCTAACAAAAACAGAGCCTTTCTTCAATAAATCTTGAGCTAGTTTTTAGATGGGAACGTGGTTAATCAGGGGGCCAGCCTACCAAAACGTGGGCCAATAAGCATAGTTTTGGTGCTGGATTCCTGACCTAACAATCCATTGGGAATCCAGGAATCCAATGGGCGGTATCTAAACCACGACGAGAAATGCCGCGGTCCACCGATTGTTAGCGAAAAATGCACTAATGAATCCTTTAGTTCAAACATTCTGTGGATTTAAAAATAGAATGGGTTTCTTTTTTTTACCCTTGCTTTTATATGTTCTTCCTTTTAAGACTAGTAGTTATTGTTTGTTTACAATATAAAAGTTTATTGCATGTAATTTAAAATAAATTACCACAAATTTATTGCACCCGAACAATTATAATACTCGCCTATATATTTTATATTTATATACCTATATATTTTTTACAAATAGTACTTTAGTTAGGTATACGTTACCTGTTTAATTTGCAATGCCATCTTTATGTCATATCAAGAGAATTTTATAATATTGTTCGCAACAAATTAAGATAAATTTGTCATGATTTAGAAGTAACAAATACGAGTCCTTTTTGTGATTTCGTAAGTTTATGTCACGCCAACCGTAAAATTATTCTTGTACCTGCCAACGCCCCTAAACCTAATTCCTATATTAGTTTTATCGTTGCTTTTTTACGTATTGTAATCGTATTAAAACTAGTTTTGATTACGTCTCTCAAAAGTAATCATACAAATATTATAACGATTACAATGAACCTTAAGATACGTTAGGTACATTGTTAAAACTTCATTCATAATTTCTACTTCTTGTCACTTTCCACACATTTTCTTCCGTATCTACGTTAAAAAATATATTTTTTATGGTTAATATTAGGACTAGAAATTAGAAATTAGGAATTTATTTAGTCTCTATTTATTTTAATTGATCTAATTGTTGAGTCGAAAAAGTACGACGAATATAAGCTTCACCGGACTTGGTAACCGAGAAACATTTTAAGCACGGCCTAGTCAAATGAAGACTCACCTATCTACTACCTTTGTACAGGGTTTTATTACAGAATGGACGAGTTGAGTTAATCTCATGCTATGATATTTTAGTATTCCTATTATATTTTAGTATTCGTATGATATTTTAGTATTCCTCGTATATACATTATAATATCATTGATCTCATGTATGTAGTTTTTCACATCAGCATACTCTTGGTACCATAAACTGGTTCTTTAGAGGATCTCGCTTTAATATGACCATAATATGACGTGAGGTTGACAGTTGGTGTGACTTGGTATCAAGGGATTAAATTAAGTGTAACCTAATTTGGTTATTTCGATCTGTGTGATCCGTGGATCACGAGGTGTCTACTGAGATGACATGAGTAGACACCTACTTATTTATACTGTTTCGAAATCGAGAGTATCAAAGTATTTGAACTGTGGTTAAACTTGTATTCAGGTCTACTCTACAACATAACCTTACTCTGTCTGGACTGATTTTATAGATGACTAGCTTACCGAACCGCGGCTCCGCCCGCTTTAACAGATTTTCCGTGGGACTGGGAACTGTCCCGAGTTAAAAGGTAGCCTGTGTGTTTTCTAATGTATTGGCTATTATTGTTGTAAAATTTCATTAAAATCCTTTCAGTAGTTTTTTCGTGAAAGAGTAACAAACATCCATCCATCCTCATAAACTTTCACGTTATTAATATTATAATAATAATTTGAGTTATGTAATTTTTCATCTTGCTTCATTCTATGTAAACAAAAAATAGCTTATTTGTATGTTATTCACTTTATTCAAAACATACTTTACACGTACCAGAAAAAAAACTAGGTTCAAAAACGTATCTTTACTATTGTATCTTAACACAAACGGTGTCTTATAATGAATTCTATAATATATTTGAGTATTCTATAAAATGATAAAAAAATACAATTACCATTAAAATGAAGAATAGGCCATTAATAAAAGGAACAATGAGTTAAAGTATCTGGAAGACAGGAGAACAAAATGGTTTCGAGCGTGTATTAATTGGTGGCGCGGTGAAAGGCGACAGTTCTTAGACACCCACTGAGATGTACCAACCTAAAAGGGATACAGGCAGATTTACAAACATCTATGTACTTACTACTTATAATTAATAGCTTGAGCTTGAATATAAAAATAAATGGTCTTATTCATCATTCTAATTTTCAGACACGAAACTTTGGAAAATACATGCGTAATGAAAACTCTTTTAAGACATTTTACTAAATTTGTATTTTTAATTTCTTTAAATTCATAACAACAACGTTTCTTTAGAGTATAAATAGAAAATGTTGAAAAAAAGAAGACAGATATGTAAAGTAGATAAGTTTAAGTTATGATATATAAGTATTACATGTAAGCAAATAAGAAAATAAAGTTATTTATATTACTATGTTATCTATTTTACACTTGTTTGTATGTTCTTAACCTTTTATTATATCTGTGGTATACGGGTCCGTAAAGTCTCTTTACCTTTACCGTAAATTTTATTGAAAATCAATTACGATGATCATCTCAAGAACAGTTTATTCTGCTAAAATATTATACTTTCCAAACATCCTATAAAGTACTCTGTGTAAAATATCCCGAGTTTTATCAATTAGACATATACCCAGCGGGGTTCCGTTGTCTTACCTATATCCGCTCTTCGTATTTACGCGATAAATTAATTTTATGTTTCACCGGATTGTGATTTATTAACTTCAGTTCGCGGCTAGCTCTTGAAAATACATTTCTGTTAGAGAAAAAGCCTTTGGAATAAAGTGTTTTATCATTTTCTACGTATAAAATTCTCCCATAGTAGTATCATTATTTGACTTGTATGTTATTCTAGTTAGATAATAGTGAGTTTTTATTATTAGACAGGGTTATTGATGTACATAATGTATACGAAATTAAAGAAGAGAAAAGAAGTTCAAAGGCTGCGAAAATTAATATTCCCGAAATATAGAAGTGAAAATTCCCAAAATATAGACGTGAAATATAACTTCCAATAAACAAAATTATATTTAAATTGAATTTTGTACTTCAAAGTGGAATATAATCTTAAAATGGTCGTCGTGTAAGCTGCGTGCACCATTAAATTCAATTCAATATCAATTGATTTTTCTGTTTCAAAGTGGAATATCATCTCAAAATGGTCGTGTTACTTAGCTGCGTGTGCGCCGGACGTCACCAATCTGAGCCGAGCGCGATCAGTGTCAGTGTAAAGCGCTTCTTAATTCTTTAATGCGCTGTTTCCGACGTGCATCCAACCGCTTTCTTGCTGAGAGGTCAACGAGGTTAAAACAATATATTTGAAAATGATACAATTTGAAGTGCATAAACTGAAAATTACATCACGAATTCAATACTTAATAAGTACCGATTAATTATTATTGTTTATTTGAAATTAACTATTAGTGTCACTGTGAAAGTGTGTTTGTTCTTAAACTAGAAAGTATTGCTGATATTTTTATCTCCATTCAAGGGTAACAATACTAACAATTAAGGTCTCTCTTTTATGAAAATGAAAATAAATACCAGTCGTTCATCTGCTGCTACAATATAATACCTACAACACGAAAACCATAAAGGATGATTTTTTGTGTTTTCAGGACTTGGCCTAAAGTTAATTAAGTTAATTAGTGATTTTCGCTACTAGAGTTAAAAAACATTCATTATACATTTTTTATGTTGCTTAGATTATTCGATTTTTTAATCATCACCAGCTTATTTCAGTCGTAGACTAAAGATTAAAGGTCAAAGGTTTGAAAGTCTTAAAAAAAAGATGATCTTATAATATCAAACTAATGTACTAACACTCGAATGGACATGGTAGTTTTCAACTAGCCCAATCCTCATGTTGTTTTGACATTGGCTCAACGAACCAACGAATCGTTAAATTGGATGAAACAAGTGGAATCAATCCAATTTAAACGTGATCGAAAGAGAAAAGTGATTATTTTATTAACTACGATATTAAACTATGAATGTGTACACAAACATTAGAAAATACCCCTTCGGAGCATAATGTACAAAATGCAAAATGTACACAACACGCAAAATACTATTTGGAAAAAAAATATTTATCATTTTCAGCATAGACCTCTACCCCTAAACAAGGGGTACTTAAAAACCAATACAACTAGGTATCTGTTCTCCACTGATGCTTTCTATTCATCGACTCATTTCAACCCTTACAGGACTATCAGTTCATTGACATGAATATTATTTATAGGCAAGTTGACACTGTCTTCAAAGAATTTGCAAACCCTACTTAGGTACTTATGCATTGAAAGACCAATAACTTGTAATCGCTGGTGGGTGGTGAGTAAGATGGATTGTTATTTATTGTTCCCACGGTATTGGCGTGTGCGATCCCCATTACAGACTTCCGCAATTATCTGTAGGATACAGATGACTTTCTTGTTACTACTTATCTGGAACGTTTAAATGCCTATCCTGTACTAACAACTCTGCTATCTAAGCAGTAGGATAATTTAAGTAGTTTCAATCGATAGAAAAAGTCAAACACTTGAAAAAATGCTGTAAGTACGATCCACATTTACCGGATTTTTTTCTGCTCTGAACATCATTAGTCTTAATACTAATGATTTTTACTGATTAGTAACATCGTCATTTTCTACGGTTGCCAAGGCTCATGATTTTCAAAATTGGGTGGATTTATTTTTTTATTTGCAGCAAATAATTCATATACAGATTGAATAAAATGGATCCTATAGTTGACCCTTAGTGCACTCACTACTTACAAACTGGGTTCTCTATGTAATTAATCTTTGAAAGAGCATAATATTGAATTGTAACGCGTTTATTTTAAAGATTTTTTGTAAAAAGAAAAATATTAACATTCAAAATATTGTTTTGCAAAGCTTTGACAGCAAATCACATTAAAATGATTTTATAACGACCAGTTTTAAGAACCGATCCATAATTTATATTTAAAGAGCAATCACTTTGGAACAAGGTAGTAAAAAATCCAATTAAAAGTATCGCAGTCGGAGCGAATCGATACAGTTTCTTTAATTAAGTGTGTCCAATTTAATTCCTGGTGATAAATAGTTACTTTTTTATATTACTTTATTTTGTGACAAGTTTTTGTTTCACATATGAACTGAACAGTAACGTGGTGATACAATTATTTTAAAATAAAATAATCAATTCTTTCTATTCACTGACTATCGTTGTATGTGATAAAGTTGAAAGTATGCTTAACAATTTAGTATAAGTGGAAAATCTTTGTTTACCCTTAGTGAAGAGCAAAGCAGATGGAATTATTGCTTTTATTTTACTCAAATAAAACAAACGAAAAGATAATTTAAATGACATAACTAAGTGATGTAATAATGTCCAAAAGTTAAAAAATAAATTATTTGAACTCTTTTGAACCCACAGAAATACAACATTCATCTAAACCAGCATTTGATAAAAAGCTACCGAAATGGAATTTTTCGGAAATAACTTATCCCTTATAATCTGTAGGCAATTTCTCCACTCATTATATCATTTGATTGGAATTTCATGCAACAATAAACGCTTTTTAATTTCATTACCACCCACAGATAATGCAGCCTCTATAGATGGAAAGTCATCGGCATTAATAAGGATCAGAATACTCGAGGCAAATTATTTGAGTGCATTGCAACTTTACTACAGTCTTATCAAACAATGCTCTTAATAAAACAAGCCATGGTAAGCGAAGAAGGTAATTCGATACAGTAGATAAATAGAACGAAGGTTCAGAGGCGGCTCTAGTCTACCGTAACAAAGCGGCATTGTCCACCAAGGGAAACAAATTAGGATCATGACAAGTAAAATTTTAATGAACAGCTGATCCTGGATTTGAAGGCGAAATCATCTTGAGCATATAACAGTAATTATAGGGCGGGACAAGGTATTTAAAAAGGGTTAGATATCTTTATTCATGACGGTTACATAGTTTAGAAGGATTACTTTTCATTGGATTGAGCCTAGTTATAAAACATCCATTTGCATATTTTATTTTCTCAAAGTGCAGTGACTTCCGCCAATTAGAAGTACTCGTATTTAAATACTTCCTTACTCTACTATTGACTAATAGACAATGCTGAATATTTTTCAACACCTCTGTAATTTTGATATTATTATGACTATTTATGACGTTTATTTTCCTGTGACACAAATTTTTGCAATCAGTATTTAGTTTCCTATATAATATTTTATAAATTATGTAAATTCTTGGCTCTACAATACCAGAGTAATCTAAATTATATTATTTGCTCAAATGTTAAAAAGTGTCGGATCCATTTGTTTTAAGTATAAACAGCTCTTTTATTATCATTTATCATCACAATTTAAACCGAAAAACGTCTTCGCCCAAAGATCTCTACAACGATCGGACTTGCGCTACACATGAGTAATCCCCTACAATTAAAAGAATACTTTTATAAAATTTGTATGAAACCTGCTTTATTCCAACCACTTTTGTAACATTGCAAATGACAAGGGTAACAGTTGTTTCACATCGTGAACAGATTTAGGCAAGTTTCTCGACATGAACCATTGAACCGGGTGTCGCAGCCGGCGGCGGCGGAACAGGCGGCGGACAGGCGCACGCGCAGGTAGACCCTTTGAGAGAAAGAGATGGAAGCAGTTGTCTCTGTCAGTTAACTTGGAGGGGCAAAGCCGTAGGCGCGGGCGTGTGCCTCGCTCGAATGGCCTGCTACATTTTTATTTAGTTTGTGACTGCTCTGCGACGGACCATTGCGCGCCGCGTAACCTCCGTGTTTACTAACCGTGCTTCGCAAAACTTCAACAGATGAGTGACGTGATAAGGCTTACCGAAGCTTACCAGCGCTGCAGCGCCATCCACCTGTGGTATGGGCACGCGCAGGATGATTAAAGCGGCAATCGTATTGGTAACGCTGGGTTACTGCAGCCTTCTGGTTTACCAAAACAGTGAGGCTGCAAACCTACAAGAAAGTCGACCAGGGTCAGTGCAAGTGTTATCTGTTGAACCAGTGACGAAACCAAGTGTCAATGACAGTGGACAAAAACATAAACAACCTATAAAAAAATACGTAGCAAATACACGTAAAAACATAACGTTGGATGATGTTTTCATTAGTGTTAAAACAACTAAACACAATGCGGAGTCCAGATTGCCGCTAATATTGAAGACATGGTTCCAGTTAGCTCCACAGCAGGTATGTGTAGAAAACATTTTAACTTCCTAATTACATTAATCAAATGATAATAATAAAATTATCTTTAAATTATAAATAAGAGTAAGTAAACAGACTAAAACACATTTCCTGATCAGATTTCAATAGATGGAAGTAAAGAAAACCATTTCGGTTATTATGGTATAATTGTTTACAAGAGAGATTTGGAAAACAACAAATTGTATATTAGTTAAATGTTAAGTATTTTATGTAAATACTATTTGTATGTAATTTATCTTAAACATACTATTATTTATGCCGCCAACCCGCAATGCACTACTCCTTTCAAACGATTTTCTTAAACTTAGGTTGCCTGGTAGAGATTGCTACCTTAGCAATAAGGCCGCCTATTGACTCAATTTTGTTTATGTACTGTATTATTTATGTGTTTTCTGTATTGGTGTCAATAAAGAATATTTGTATTGTATTGTATTGTTGAAGAAATGACGATTCTGATTAAAATAACATTATTAGTATTAGACTGATGATTACAAAACAATGTTTGTTCCATATTCAAACGATGGAAATATTACTGTCTCATTATCTTAATTACACAAATACTTAATTATACAAGCTTTATTTAATATGTACAAATAATTATTTAACTTATGATATTTTATTATATTTATTTAATTTGTTATTTACAGAATCATCTATTTATTAACTCATTAAGCTTAGGTAACTAATATTAGTAACTTGTGCGTTACTTACGTTATTAACAACATACTCAAGTAGTACCTATACTTATAATACACTACACAATATTGTAAGTTTAGAAAAACTAAGGCAGTGTGTGTATTTTTATAACTTTATGCGCATCGTCATCATTACACAATAATAATTTTAGAGGTAAAACTTCTACTAACAAAAGCTTTCAATTTTTTTTTCTTGGCTTGGCGCCACTGCTGGGCTACCAATCTTTGTTATACGCGTCCAAGTCGTCACTTGCCCACCCTTCTGTCTCCTTCTTTTGCTCTATACTATTATTGACTCTTAATTTGTTTCAAATATTATGTTATTTAATTCCGGTGTTACCTTGCGGAAGCCCTCA
Organism: Teleiodes luculella; assembly: GCA_948473455.1. Classification (NCBI taxonomy): domain Eukaryota; kingdom Metazoa; phylum Arthropoda; class Insecta; order Lepidoptera; family Gelechiidae; genus Teleiodes; species Teleiodes luculella. Next base: position 12,180,958 of record OX419586.1, read on the forward strand.
TTGCTAGTAAGTATAATAATATGTATATGAAAAATTTGTTGCTGCTCCCACACTCATCACAGCTGAAGATTTTGTATATTTATTGTTACTTACTGGAAACGATAATGCTGCTGAGCTTTTTTGCTTCCTTATGTAATCCCTATCCTAAGTTTTAATTAACAACTAGACTCTTTTAAAATTACACGAAGAAAAGCAAAGCTCTACTTTTGACAGTTCATCACGATAATGAGATCGCAAATGTAAAAAATCACCACAGTAATTATTGTTTAAAGATTCAAGCGGAAGATGATACATTTTTCATTAAGTCTAATGATAATACACCACAAGGCTATAAAATGACGCCCTGCTGCGTAAAGTTTCAATACCAAAGTGATAAATGCTCTAGACGCGAGCGCAGCGGGACCCATGTGTCGCTGTATTATATGAGCATCAGGTCAATGAGTCGATTTGCTTATATCAAGAACAACTTCATATAATACCCGCTTAATTCTAAAGTAAGCAGAATCACAGAACCCCAACCGGTCCAGATAAATCTGTCTCCACTCTCCAGATACGGTTTAATTGGCAATGCATACCTTGCTGGTTGAGTCAGTGATATCACATTATTTTGCAAAAACACACGAGACGTCATTAATTTTGGGTTGAATTTGATAGTTATCTCACTTTTAACACGTCTACAACCATGTCATCAAAGCTTACGTTATCATCAAACCATATTATTATCGCAGGAACACTTTTTTGTTTATTTAATAGGATAAATCAATTCAAAATAAAATGATACTGGTCGTGGTTTGCTAGCTTTAATGTGCATTTCCTGAATCTGGAGCGTGCATAATCGACCGTTAATCCGGCTCGAAGGACCAGAATAAATAAGCTATTGTGCGCATGCTAGCGCGGGCGCAGCGCGTGGCGGGAACGCGCGCATGCCACGTGACTTACTCCGCTTGAAAATGCCCTTTTTGATATCGTAACAAACCCGACCGAAAGATTTATGATAACGGCCGGATCGATTCAAAATGTTACAAGTCCGTTTGATCCACAAAATCTATACATTCGAATTTACTAACATTAATGCAACGGTTTGTTTATTAGTTTGTTGGAACCACAGATGGAACCTAATAATGATAATTTTAAAAGTCAGCAACATCATGTATGTATATTTGTATCATATTGCTTTGAATTTATTTTGTTATGTAAAACCTAAGAATTTTATTATTTTGATTGTAAGAAATAAGTCATTGAATAAAAAAAGGAACAAACGAGATATAAGTAAGCCTTTTCACCCAACACAAAAATACTTAACCTGAGATTTAACTGACAATTTTGAATTTGTTTAGGTACTAGTACAGTAACATGGTGCCACTTAACTAGTTTATCTTCTTTTGGTAGTTCTTAAATATTAATAATAGTCTTTCCATCTAGAATATTCTTCTCTTCGTTTGTACCACGTATTTAGTTCACCTTATTTACAGAGCAGGCAGTTCCGTGTACTGCACTGCTAGTTATCATATCAGATTGTGTGACACATTGTCATGTTTACTAAAGGCCAGTCCGGATCTTGGATATCGTGTTACATTCACTGCTTATTCTTATTTCGTTTTACTTATTTCCATATCAGGTCTTTTACTTGAATTTGTCTTAAGTGACATATCAATTTCTTAGCGGCTCAATGTGTGGTAGGCTAACTTCAAAACTCACCAGATATATAAAATTTAGACAACTATATAAATTAAAAATAAATTGAATAATAAAATTTCAAATAAATTAGTTAGAATTAAAAATTACTATTTTCTTATTTTAGCCCATTTCCTGATTTAACAGAAAATTTGGAAATTAGGTCTCTCCCTATCCTATTTTTAACCCCCGACGAAAAAGAGGGTTGTTATAAGTTTGACGTGTGTGTCTATCTGTCTGTGGCATCGTAGCTCCTAAACGGATGCACCGAATTTGTTCTAGTTTTTTGTTTGGAAGGTGTCACAATTGAGTGTTCTTAGCTATGATCCAAGAAAATATCTTCAGCCATTTGAAGATTTACGAGTATCAGCTTTTTTCTAGTTGTTGAAAGGATCAATTAGTAAGGATTTTGTGTCGGGGGTTATTATTTTTTTTAATTTAGTGTTATCTATCCTATTTTTAACAACCGCCAGTAAAGAGTAAGCTGCAGACTTCCCACGTTGCGTTCTTATCACGGAGTTATTTGATAACACTTTCTCACTAAGCTTTATCTGCATCGAGGTATCTACTTCTCAGAACACTGCGGCGGTTAAGTTTCTTTATTTACATTACCTGTATTATTAGCTTATCCTGTCAAAATATTTGCTCTGATAAGAGTTCGCGAAACTAAACATTAAAATTAACGTGGTAAGCTTTGAAATTGTTTCATGTTTCCGTATTTAGTTACGTTTTAACTGGTGGTTTATTTTATCGCTGTAAATTGTAAATTTAGTGGCATTTTACATATTTCTCATATCTCCGCCGGAGGATTCTCCGGTCTGTTAGTATGCGTTTAAATCAAAATTAATGAAATTGTTCACGTAGATGTTAATTTCAATAATTAAATCACTGTTATTAAATAATATTTTTAATACATATAACACAAAAAAGTGTAGAAATATTATCTGTTCTTAGTATCTATTCTGGTTTGTGCACAGACAACCAATAAATGTTCAGTTGTTTGCCCAGGCCGGGATTCGAACTTGCGTTTCGTAGGCAGACGTACTACCAACTAGGCTACGAGGCCGATAATACAATATTACTTTACGTATTAAGTCTCTCAGGAGACTCTACATAATAATATGCAATTTCTATTAATATTTTTTATTTATTATTTATATTATTTTTTCTTTATGCTTATAAATAATAAAGGGTAATTTAAGATTTTGTGTTCCGTATTATTTTCAAACATAAAATAATTTTCTATCAAACTATACCAAATGCAACAGTAAATTAAATAATAATAAATAATGCAACAATAGTGCAACAGCAACAGCAACAGCTGCAATAAGCTGCATTTTTGAATTCAACAAAGTGCTGTTAAAACATTTGACCCAGTTCTCTGAAACTCCAAAATGTGTTGTTTATAATAAAGCAGTAGGTAGGTAGTTTTATTTCAAACGTAATATAAATTGCTAAAATTAGACCTAGCTTGCTCACTGCAAACAGAAGTGTATATGTCACCGTAAGGTTATAAATGCCGTTAGATTACAATCTATCTCGCGAGATTGTAAACTATCGAAAAATTGTGAGCCAAACATACTGATTACAATTTAACAGATTATTTTTCGATAGATTGTAATCTATCGAAATTAAACCATCAAATTGTGAAATGGCATAGGATGGAACGCATCTCGCGCGCTGATTGGTTGATCGTCATATGCTCTGCGCCGCCATATTTGTTTGTTTTTTCGTTTATCATCTAATGTAGGTAAACAATCTGTGTTTTGGTGTGAATTTCAAATAATTTCGTGTTGAAAATAACTCACTGCTTTATAATAAGTTCTATGACATTATTGTGGGAGTAAAATGAATCCATGATTAATCGAAGAATAGTAGTTTAAATGATAAATGAACTAGTGTTGGTCTCCAAAAATATACCATATAATATGATGTCAAAATTACTGATTATCTACTAAATAATAGATAAATACTTGATGTCGCAATTCTTGAAGTGCATTAATTTTATTCAGCTGACGCTTGTGTTTTATTCCCAACTGTATGGACATAGAAGGGCCTGCTGTAAGACCAACCAATCAGGAACAGCCTTTGGACAGTTGACAATTTAACGTGCGACAGTTTCACTTCGATAGATTACAATCTACCGAAAATTAATGCGTTCAATTGTAATCAGTACGTTTAGTTCACAATCTATCGATAGTTTACAATCATGCGAGTTAAATTGTAATCTAACGGTATTTTCAATTTTACGGTGACATAATACAATACAATACAAAATTCTTTATTGCACGCAAACAGGAAATGTACAATTATAATAACTTACAAACTAAAGCGTTAGGCAACAGGCGGCCTTAGTGTATACTCAGAGAACAGAAACAATCTCTATTTTATAGTATATCTATACTATAATAAAACTGAAGAATCGGCGTGTCTGTATACATTGATTTGTTTAAAAAAAAACTGATTGTAGGTGATAAGTGAACACAAAAATACAAGTTTTGAAAAATTGTCCGTCTGTCTGTCTGTTTGTTTGTACACGATAATCTCTGGAACTACTGGACGGATTTTTGAAAGGCTACTTTATACCGCGGGAAAATACTTCTTTCCCACGGTAAAGACTGTCAACGCGGGCGGAGTCGCGGGGCGGAAAGCTAGTAAAAATAACATAGGAACCAATAATGTATATTTTTTCAGTTATATTTTATCAAATTTTTCGTTTGTTTCAGATATGGTTCTTCACAGATAGTGATCATGAATCCCAAAATGAATTAAAAAGTAAGTAATTTTCTTCAGATAAATACAAAAGTGAGTTAAGTAATAAAAGATTGAACACGCTTTATTGATCAATTTGGTGTAGTTATAAAAATACATCTTAGGACTAGTTTAGTCTTAGACATAATACCTATTCAATAGTAATGAAAAGTTATAGTTAAAAGAAAGCAAAGGCTGTTAACCTATCATTCGAGTAACAAAGTTTACATAAAGACACGCTCTTTTTCTTAACGGGATGGGCAGATAAGCCTAAAGTCCGACCAAAGAAATATGAAACCTGCTCTAGGGGCGCCACGTGTATATTTTTACGACTATGGCAACAATTTCCCTTATAACATTAGTTCCATTGAAATTCCGCAATATGGCCAGGTTTCTTATTTCTTTGGTCGGGCTTTAGGTATGTAGAGTTTGTCATTTTCTTCACACTCACTTGCGACTTTTTAATTTAATTCCCCTAGTCTGTTGTATAAAATATCTGTATAACATTTTCAATAATATCTTTAAAATTTGATAAATAAGATCCTTAAAAAAATATGACATTTTCACAGAGCCACGGACTTTAATTTTGTATTTACGTAAGTAATCATGTGAATTGCTAATTTGAATCTTTTACATAATTTTAACTAAATAAATATATAAGTAATAAATTATAGCTAGCACATGCAGCTGGACACTTTGACCTTAAAGCGCCGTTATTCCGTAGCAGTAGGGGCGAATTTCGTAGTGCGGGTGTCCTGTCCAGCCGCATATGCTACAGTATCTACTGGACCTTTGATTAAACCAAGTGTTTGTTTCAGACGGTCACATCATAAACACAAACTGCTCCGACACTCACGAACGGAAAGCTCTATGCTGTAAAACTTCCGTGGAGTATGATACATTTATGGAAAGCGGCAAGAAGTAAGTACCTATAAATATCGGCAAAGACCTTGAAAAGTCGGCGGGGGTGAAGTATGAGCGCGGAGGAGGGAAAATACATCTTCAAAAGACACTCAAAAACTTCACTTTTGAGTGTCTTTGCCAAAGATGAGATGATGTTCGGAAAAAAAAATCTACCTCTATGATGTTTAGAGCGTTTTATTAGGTTTTTAAATTAATTCAAGGAATACTATTTGGTTTTAAAATTGATGCTCGTGTAATTTATTGTTTTCCGTTTTCAACCCCCGACGAAAAAAAGGGGTGTTATAAGTTTGACGTATATGTCTGTCTGTCTGTGGCATCGTAGCTCTTAAACGGATGCGCCGATTTTGATCTAGTTTATTTTTGTTTCATAGGTATTATAATCGAGAGTGTTCTTAGCTGAAAATATTTTCTTAGATTTATCAGCTCTTTTCTAGTTGTTGAAAGGATCTAAGTAATGGTTTTGTGGCGGGGGTTATTTATTTTTTCATTTATTGTTATTTACTTTCGCCATGTTAATGTACTCGTATGACTATTACAATGCTGTTTCTATTTCTAAATCAATTATTATAATAACGATATGATAACACAACACTGGATATAATTATAATTTGCTTGCAATAACTTCAATTTCGATTGACTGAGACAATGTTCTCAGCCGAAATTACTGACTTCTATCTAATCCATCCTGTTCTCTTGGAATAGGTACAATTAACAAGCAATTATAACGCAATCAAGAGATTCAGAGCGATATTTGTATCACACACACATACACCATAATGCTATGTAATTAATCAGTCCCGAAATTATAACTGACGAGAATCTCCACGCTACAATTATGAGGATTTCTGATATGTCTAGAATACGGCGAGCTTGCATCGCGTGATACATCAACATCACTTATGCGTCATACTCGTACAAAAATAACAGGCAAGAGACTTTCATTAGCTTCTCCTTATAATATTATAATAATAAAAAGGTTTATTTTCAGAGACACTTAGGCTAATAGAACACAAAACATACTATTTCAAAAGTCGTAGCTTATGTAACTTAATAGAAGTAACAGGGGTCCCCAAACTAGGCAAAGAAATACAAATACTTACTTACTTACCTTACTGAGAATATACAAAGAAATGATGGTTGATAGTAAGTAAGCGCTTAGAAAATAACATGACCGTTTTTGCATTTTTCTAAATATTTTCAAAAGTCCTCACTAAACTAGAAAACTCTCCTGGAGCAATAAAACGTTCTTGAACTAAAAAACGTAGGTAACTAAAAAAGATTTTGGAATTGAAAAGTGGGCAGAATAGGTGTTAGTCATATGTAACGTAATAATTTTTACATGTGTTTTTGAAGTAATATTGTAACATATCAGATGATATTTTATATTAATTTATATAGTTTATTATCTGCTGCACAGGACGGTAGATTGGATACGGTTTATCAATAAAGATTTGTTTAACATGTTAACTATTGTTCCTATTCTATTGACCATTGAAGACTGTCTATGTGCCTGTTAACAAATACAGTGCTTGAGGCCATGTCATAAATTTAAAAATATCCAGTGTAAAATACAACAAGAAAATTAATAAATACGTTATCTCTTCAGACTTAGAAGAAAGCAAAATAAATTTAGTTAAGTTTTGATACGAAATCGTCTGAGTTAATATTTTTCTTCCATTCGACCGTTTTAGTTCAAACTTTAAAACTGAACGCCAGGTTTTCGTAGTTGGGGAACGTTTTTGTTTTTAGTAAAAACACGATGCTCTTAACTTCTGTTTTTAGAAGCTTGTCTGTACAAATATTAGACGCCGCTCTGTTTGACGACTTTAATGACCGCATTATGGATCCCACAGAATCATGGGAAGTTCTAGCGATGTGCTCAGATTGCACAAGAAATTACGAGCTCTGATTTTGAATGTAACAGTATTTTTTCTCTCTCATTCACATGTTTTACCATTGCGTTTAGTTCCGTTCCGAATTCAAGAATTTTGCTCCGGTTCTATCGGACATAGTTTTTATGGACGTTTCTGTTTTTATGAAAATCGAAGCTATAGCAGATATTGTTTTATAAAATTTGTCTGTTTTTTATTGAGGCGCTGCTCAAATAATAATTACTTATTGATTTTGCGAAATTTTAGATCATTTCTGTTGTTCAAAGACATTAATTTTCTAATTAAGCTAACTGAACTGAAAATTCTGGCTATGTTGGAATATATCTTTTCTTCATATTAAGGCAGCTGTAAATTTCACAAAACCAGTTATTTGTTGCATTTCACATTTCTTGGAATACTACTATGTCGACGTTGGAATGGTAAAGTGACTAACAGACCATTTTTGGTACAATGAGTTATATATATAATTGAAATCAGCTAATTTTTCTGCGTCTAACGAACTGGCTTTCATCGCAGTCTGACGAATTTAAAGTTCTTTAGACGTTGAAAAAGACGCACGTTTTTCGTCATCATGTAGCTAACGTGCTAAGATATGAGTCAAATTTTTGGTAAAAGTTAAGTTAGCCTTTTATGATTTTAATATATGTATCGTTAGAAGTTTTTGTGTTCCAAAGTATTCATATATCACCCTCAAAGTCTTTTTACCCTATTCACATAAAATATAAAATTGCACGTTAGCCGTTTTACCAGAAAAACTCAGCAGGAAGAAATACACTTAAATCTTTTTACAATGCCTCATTTTATGACAGTATTGCACGTTGGTCGTTTTGTAAGCTTCTTGCTTATGGGTATTTTGGAGATTAATTAATATATCGTCACTGGAAAGGCAATATTACTGAACCGCCAACTTGGCCATATTGACTAACGAGGCAAATTTTTCTGCGTCGATCTGTCTAACTAGCATTATGATCAAAGCACTTTTGTGGCGTTTCAGTAACCCAAAAAAGGCGGTTATTTTTTTTCGCCATTACTGAAGCGACATAAAATCCGGCGTTTTTTTGACGTGTGTCGTATAAGTTGTATTGCCTTGCTTTGTTGATGTATAGTTGATGATTAAGTAATTTTGGCATATGTTACATGGCGAATAAGAAATTTTACACCTCGGGTTTAAAGAAGCATTGGCTCATACGTAATTTAGCCACTATTTTTTTTACCAAGTTTGTGGCTATTAGTATATTTGCTTTGCTCATAATTTATTTTAAAAAATAGTTGATAAGTTATTTCAATGGTAATAATGTGACCGATCAGAAGGATATCAGTAAATTCGTGTTTAATTGACAGTGACAGAGGTGCTAAGGGAATAACCATCTGTTGTATGAAAATATTACTGGGAGGCCGTGCAATTTGTTCCTGCTTTGCAGAAGTTAATATATATAAATATTGAGATATTAAAAAAAACATAAGTATTTATAAACGACAAAGTGGGCACAGTAGGCAATCTCAGTATGGGTATAAGTTTCTGCACACACTGAGTGTCCTTTCTTTGAGTTTTTTCTTTTTGATTTCACGATTCACCTTATTCTCAACTCCTGCACTGCTTATCTTTCGTCTGATTGACAGAATCAGCAAACTTTTGATTTATGCAAAGGTCGTTTTTAGTCTCAGCCAAATGATGATGAAATTTTAGACTTTAGACAGCCCAGAAGCTTAAATACATCCTCTACTTTTGACCAAAATACTTTGTCATCCGAGAGTTTTAAACCTGGATGGATATCCCCAGTAGCTGTCTTATACAATCACTTCAGCATCTCTTTATACCGGTTATAACTTCAGCATCTCTGAACAGACTCCAGCAGGGTCCAAGTTTCGATTGGAACATTTTATTTTAGCTCATCAATGCCCAACTAGGTAGCTGGTCTGTTTAATGTAACTTATAAATTATTGGGAGTGAACTTCATGGTGTTTGACCGGTAGACTGAAAGTCATTGGACCTATTTGCGAGAAAATTAGTAAAAGTTCTTGAGAATATCTTTTATATTTGATTTAGAAGGGGGAGGGAAGAGTCTGCATTTCTTTGACAGACTTTTGTCTCAGTATCAGGTCAGCCTGGCGGCACTCTTGGGTCACTGACAAGTTACATTGATGAAAAGCTTAGTTTGTCCCGCTATCGTAGTCGCCACAACTTTAACGTCCGCATTTCTCTGATCTCTTATTAGTAACAATTTTGAACCTATAAAGGTTAGCGTTATAAAACGCTTGATAAACGTATATTAAGGTGTAAAATTGGTGGTAATCGCGAGTCAGAGGCTCTAAGATCATAATATTTTGTAACGCTGGTAGTACAAAGCATCTTCTTCAAACTGAAAAACTATCCCTCGTCTTGCTTTAATAAAATTGAAGACCTTTTATTTATTCATGTTTGACAAGTCTTGAAGAACTCAGACCCAACAGTAAGGAGAGTGTTCATAAACCTGCCTTAGTAATTGTTCACTCCTTTGCATTTTGCTAGTCATTTAAAGCTGGTTTCCATTTCAACTTCTAGCTGTTCAAATTTGTATTTGGATGAGCAATGGTTGGATTATAGCTAACTTCATCTAGCGAGGTTTTAGTTTATTTTATTATATTTTATTAGTTTGTTTTACTTTTAAATGAGAAATAAATCTACACCTTTATGAGAAAGAAATCCCTGTGGCTTTCTGGTATGAAGTTAATATTCTCACAAAATCCATTGCTCTACCTCAAAGGGACGTAGAGGCACCTCGAAAGGGCGGTTCGATAAGTTGGCTGGTCCAGATCTGTTAGCTCTCCGAGTAATTTGCCTCACCTAAACAATTAAATTTAGAAATTATTCGAGATATCATGTTGGTGTGGTGACCGTGGCTGGCTAACAAATAATTTATTTATTTTCGATTCGATCATATAGCCATGCGAATCATTTCCAAATCAAAATTATTCCTTGAATAAAATTGAGCCTTCTAGAGAAAAATATTACTATGGCAAAAGTAAATAATGTTGTGTTTATTTGGTAATATGCCGCCATTATAAGGAATTTTGCTACTTTTGTGCAGTAAGAAAAAATATTTAAAAGTAACTAGCTAGAAAAACAACAAACAGAAAACTAATAAAAATACTAGAAAGGAAAAGCATTTTTACCTATTTTTTTCATCAGTTTTGAGTGATTAGGTAAAAAGTTATGAATTTTTTTCGTAAAAAAAAAACTTTAAACGGCTTTTTCTCGAAACTGCATTTTGGCGAATCAGTAAAATTGGATTTACAGTGACGATATTAATTAATTAATTAAAGTACAATAAACGTTTTTTACTTTACCTTTACCTATGAGTTTGATTGAAGATTTTTATTACTAAATAAAAGCATTACCAATACCTAACTGCCTTCAATTTTCTTCTTAACTTTGGACGACAAAAATGTGTATTGAATAAATTATAACAAATAAATTGTGCTATAAGTTACATAGGCCGATGTAAAATACTTATCTGGTTAACATTTACCTTTTTACTTTACTGAGAAACTAGTAACTTCGTGAGATTATTTGCTTTACAACGTTAAACATTACATAAAGATTATACGTTATCCTTTTATAGGTGCTATGCAAACACAAGTTCTAAGTACTTAAATCAATTTACAAAAATATGATATTATAATAGTTTGTCAACTGCCGGTTTTACCAGATTAAAAATTATACAAATTAGTTCGTTAGACTTTTTCACAGGCTGTCAAAAATATGTCCATTGACTAACGTGCTTTTATCTCTGTGATTTACAAGATTACGTATTTTTTCTTAAGCACATATTACGGATCACAGAATTATATTTATCTGTCTCATAGGATACTTTCCTCTAAATATCAAAGATAATGAGTAATTATTTTTTAACTGAAAATAAAAACTTTAAATTGCTCTAGTGTAAAATTCACTAGAAACACGTTAGTCACTTTACCATTCCAACGTCGATGTATTATAGGATTTCTTAGTATACTGTTCAGTACGACAGAGAAAGTAAACAAATTAGGGCGGTGTAGTATAAATTATATAGGCAACACTATTATATTTTCAGGGAATCATTGCCGTTTTTGTTTCTGTTCTGTCAGTTTCTTGGTAGTAAATTCGGTTTCATCATTATTTAATTTTTAACCTTTTGTCTGACTCTATAGTGTTCAGCTTCCCAGTGAACAAACAACCACAACAAACGTTAATGGTTTTTGGAGAGCTACTCCAATATTATTTCGGGTCTCACAATCGTTTTCACGCGTTTACACAGCGACCCAAAGATGAAGATTGTTTTTGTAGGAGCATTAATATTTGCTTTTTCTAAGTCGGTATTTTAAGTTTTATTTTCCGGTGAAATGTGATTATGTATATATTGCTTGTAGGTTTAGGTACAAGACGATTGCAGTTGATGCCAAACATATTAAGGTTTTAAGAAAACAGAAAACAACCTTCACCCTTTACCATGATTTTATCTTTTATCGATATACTAGCTTTCCGCCGCTGCACCGCCCGCGTTAACAGTTTTTCCCGTAGGAATGAGTCAGTTTCCCGTGGTAATAGGTAGCCTATGTTTCTCAGGGTGAATATAGCTTTGAAACGGTAAAAGAATTTTTGAAATCGGCACAGTAGTTTTTGAGTTTATTCGATAATATTAGTATGATAATAAAAAAATAGGAATCAGGTTTATTGTGTAATACTTAATTTTACTTATACTTTTGTTAAAACAAAGGCAAAATAGTGGGAAAGCACAAGAATAGACGCTTGATGCGGAAAATGCAGAAACGTTTGTTTTCAATTCTTTCGGCAAGGCGGCGGCGGCGGCGGCGTTTAGGTTTAATTGAAAAAATGGAAACACACAAAAAATGCTGGCGATAAAAAAATAATTGAGGATAATAGTACGTAGGCACTTGAATCAATTTAATGTTCGTGAATTTTCCAATAAAACAGACACAAAAGCAAAATTGAGGGGAATCCAATCACAAAAGTGAAACTTAATTGTTTTGTATAGCTTTGGACCATACAATCACTTTTACAACATCATTCACTTTGCTAAGCGAAAACAAAGAGATTTTGTGTCAATAAAGTTAGCTTTGATCATGTGATCATTTGCTATGTCACGAACTAACAACGAACAAAGTAAAGATACTTTTGAATAGTACGTTTTTTTTAAAACGAAACCAGGCTTAAGTCTTTCTTTTATACGTTAGAAGAAAGAAGAGCGAATACCATTCCATTCCAGTCAAGTAGTACCATTTTTGACGAATGAATAGATTCGAGATTTCTTCTATAGGTACTAAGAGAAACAATATTTAATCCCAGTTTTTATCCTTCAGTACCTAATGCTATGGGACTATAAAAATATGGTCAGGTAAGACGAAAATAATAAAGTCCGGAGAACCAACAATATTTTGACTATAATAAAATGTGGGCTTATAAAAATTAATTGTATAGTTTCTTTGTATTTTTTTATAAATAGAAATTTAAATAAAAAAAAAAATCGATCCTAATTAGATGACTACACAACAAAAAAAATAAGCATATTATGTGTCTATAAAAGTGAGACTGTGACGGTTAAACTAAGCGATTCATCGTAAGGGGTTTAAGAAGCACAAAGCCAGCGAGAGACAAACTTTTTATTGAGCCCAGGTGGACGCTCGTCGGACTATTATAGGATTACAGACCGACACCAATCACAGGGGTAACCAAGGATGTTATTAGTACTACGGTACCTACTACTATTATTTATTCTGTGGTAGTACTTATAACATCCTTGGGAGTAACATAATAATAATAATAATAATCTTTATTTGTGCAATAAATAGGAAACAATGCAATTACAATGCAGTCTTATGGTACTAAAATCAAGTATACTTATACGACCCTGCTCTTTAAACTAGGGTCATCTCCTGTATTTTAAAGAACAGTGTTCAACCGTGTATACAACATAGTTTGTGACAAACATAATCTTGTTCTGAACATATGAATTTCAAATCATAATTAGAACCAGAAAAAAATTTGAAAAAAATAAAAATTAAAGAAACCAACAAAAAGCTAAAAGAAACTATTTCAGTATGTGTGTGTGTGAGTGAGTGAGTGAGTGAGTGAGTGTGTGTGTGTGTTTGTGTATGTGTGTGTATTTATGTAAAATTAAAAATACATAACAGATACTTTGAACTGAATTTATACGGCTACTCTTGAGACGGCTTTTAATTTTTTTATTCATTCGCCGTTTGATTGTATATTATTTTCTGTGGTCGTCTTTACAAACTTTGCGTCTTGCGGCGAAAAAGGTAGCCTATCAAGGTCTATTCTATTTTTATACTAAGTTTCATAAAAATCGGTTTAGTCGTTTCGGGGACTACCTGTTGGTATTCTGTGGTTTCGGAGCCTATTCAATGCAAACAATTAGATCTTTGCTCTTATTAGTAAAGACTAGCTGTGCGTTCCGCGGTTTTCCCTGCATTGTATTTTTTCCCTTGTAAATAAGTAATTTTCTGCCGCAGAAAGTATATAATTATATAATGATCCTGTCCTGGCTATTTTAGATTACATAAATTTTTATTAATAGCTAAGTTTGATATACAACAAAATTTCTTTCTTTGATGTAATAAATAAATATTTTTTTTCCGGCTTCTTAATTAAATCATAATCCATTCCTATGCTCTATCATAATTTGTTCATGTCACATAATTATTATGAACATTGCATACTGAGAACATTGATTGCCACTTTTTCTCTTTCTGCAAATTACATTTTGTCTTGTAAACAATATATTTTTTCTTGTACCAACCGTTTTATTATTTATTACATCAATTTCTTTACTGTCTAAGCCGGAATTTGAAAATTGGTAACGGATAACTTCTTTTACGATCTCACCGTTGACATTTATAGTAGGTATTATTTTATCACCATTGGGGTTGCACTACTTTGATTATTACATTAGAATGAATTTAGTTTATAGTCTAGTCTATCAACTATGTATTTTAGTTCTTACGAATATTTTCAAAGACCTATTTTGAACAACCTTCGCCATCCTATAGCTAAAACATAAAATTTCCTAAATGTTTGTTTTCGTTTTAAAAACATTACTCTATATTCAATAACGGTTATTTGTTATAAAATAGTAGAGCGCTTGTTTCGCCATAAACATTTTAATTACGGAATATTTTATCAACAGCCAGCCGAATGTATGCCGCAGCAATTATAACAGCACTCAAGAAACGATGAAATAAATTACCTACATCAATTCTGGAGCGATTTAACTGCTGTCCGCTAGTAATATAAACTGACCACCTCGATTTTGCAAACTTAAACTCGATATGTAGAAACTCGATCTGTGTATAATTTAGCGTCTCGAAGCCATTTGTCGTGTGGCTGTGGCGAGGCCTCATTGCGCAGCGCCACAGTAGTATCAGTAATACAGTGTCAAAACGAATATACTTGCACATGCGCAGAGCAACAGCGGGAAATTGGCGGGGAAACACTCTAGCAAACCCCACGTCTTTGCTTTTCTATAGCTTTGAGGGCAAGGAGTACACGCGACGTATTTTATTAGGAAAATCATCGACTGTTTTTTTATAACTGTACATACAAGCCTGTAATTTTAACTGGTGTAACTCATTCATCAACGGTATAATGCAGCATACTATAAATAAATTATTAGTCAAATATTGCCCAATATTCCGTGTCAATCCATTCTGCCGTGGCCGCTAAAATCTCTAAATTTAAGTTGTTGGTCTCTTTCATTCATATAAGAATCAACAAGGAAGGATTGACGTGTCTAAATGTAGGTTGGCAATCACCTGTCCCTTTTCGTTCTTAAGAACGTGAAAGAGACATAACAACTTAAATTTTGATATTTTAGCGGCCACGCAGAAATTCAGCCCATTGAATCTTACGTATAGCGTAATTTTGTCATTATTTGTTGCTTGTTTTTTTTTTCTGACTCTGTAACTGTCTTATTTTGTGACAATCCTTCTGTCTCACCGAGCTCTGTGGCGCACTGTATCACTTGTACCACTGTGGCAGCACATACGCACCTTGTAACGCGGCTCCTGTTATTATTTTGCGAGACGTAATGCCGGCAAATTATACCGCGCCACTAATTATCGGTACCCGAAGCAAAACACTTAAACACACCCGTGACTTATAAACAGCCGATGCAATCTTGCTATTATTATCCTTAATTCAAGTTGCCTCGCTGTCGGCTGCCGACCCGGTACAGCTGATAAATTTAAAATTTGATTATCGACGCTCAGACTCACCAATGCACCGTTAAAATTGTTGTTTCTTCTTCACATACCTCTGAGAAATGAAGCGTTAATTTTGTTTTCAGCCTCGTCATTTTTTGGTTGTTTAATATTCTCATTTATTACCCAGCTGCCTAATAAGTCATGAACATTACCTCACTTTATCGTTAAGCTTTGTCGCGTCGAGTTCATATTTTTAATTATGCACATAATTATGTATAAATACTGTGTTCATTGAAACATTTATGTACTTTACAGCGTACTAGAAAATATAAATACAGTACCGTATAATTCACAAAAGGATGTAGGAGGCCTTACTGTTGAGTAGCAATTTCTACAAGGCAACTTTAATTCAACCGTGTTTATTGCTAGGCTTAGAGCAACGCCGGCCTTCCGTTCCGGTACGGAAGGCCGGCGTTGCTCTAAGTTGCTAGGTTTCTACAAATGTCTTTGCAAATGAAAAAATACAAGGGTATAATATATTTTACACATTTCACCACGTCATTAATTCATCATATTGATTCTCTACCGACTAAGCATAAAGTTATTAAAGATCCCATTAAATTTAAAAGAGAACTTAAACATTTTTTGTTGAAGGGTTGCTTCTATAGCGTAAATGATAACATGGATCATAAAAATATATACCTACCTATAATGTTATTTGTTATTATTACAATGTGTTTTCTTATTGTATCTTGTTATTGATACTACGAGTAAGTGTTTTCTATGTTACCCTTAAGCTGTGCCTTAAGTATTAATTTAGTTTTAAGAATTTCCATCACGACATCATGTTGTTTAAGGAATGAATGATTAATTGATTGATTGATTGATTACCTATACCTATTTATTGCCCTATGATGAACCAATTAATCTGTCTACCGGTTATTTTTTGTATTATATTTTAAACCTAAAACCATTGTTTTTGTCACCAGATGGTTCTGCCACTTCGACGATGACAACTACGTGAACGTTCCTCGTTTGGTGGAAGTGCTTCAGAACTATGATTATCAGCTGGACTGGTACCTAGGAAGAAATTCTGTACCTAACCCCATCAAATATATTAAGAAAAATGTGAGTAACTATAGCAATTAAACGCTTTTACAGTAAGTTGAAAATTACTCATCAGTCATCAAAATTACTCAAAAGTCATTCATCGTTCAGCTGCGGAGTCTTTTGGGGGGAAATATAGACTGCAAAATTTACTTTAGACCTAAATAATTATTAATAGTATAAATATTTCCATAGTTATTTCATAGTTCAAGCTAATTTTATAACATTGTCTTTATTATATTTAATCCTTTTCTAGCCACAATTTGTTTTAAAACGAAGAATAAGTAACAACAAAAATCAAGTACAAGAATTCAACCGTATCATAGTTGTTGAAAAACTCAATAAATTAATTTTAAACGGCGCTATCAAGAAAAACGGGACCAATGTATACCGTTTACATTTTTACCTTGTTAGTAATATTTAATTGTACTTTAGTATTGATCTAATTTTGCTACTGAGTAATAAATGAACGAAAGTTAATGAAATTCGGTATCTACCTAGAAAAGTTCTTAAACGTCAAACTTACCACATAGTACATGCCTGATTTGGGATTAGATGACAAGGAGATTATTCCACATATTTATTACTAGCTTTCTACACCACGGCTCCGCTCGAACAAACAGTTTTTTCTATTGAGATGAGACATTTTCCTGTGGTAGAGTGTAGAACTGTAGACTAGGTATGTCTTTCTCCAAGGTTTATTCTATCTCTGCCAAAATCGGTTCAGTGGTTTTGGCGCAAAAGCGTAACAAACAGACAGAAGAGTTACTTTCGCATTTCCAATATAAGCAGGAATTGTTACATAAAACTCATAGCAACTTTACCCAAAATTAATAGGAAATATATTACTTTGTTTTTGTTACAGACAACAATCGCTCATCCCTTCTGGTTCGCTACATTTGGTGCAGGAGTATGCATAAGCAGAAGTTTAGGGCTCAAAATGATACCCGTGATAAGGTTTGTTGTTTTAAAATTCTATATCATTAGAGTTCTGACATCAATCAGTTTTTATTCTGTTTAAATAATTTATGTCTGACTCTAAAAATAATATTTATTTGCAGCGGTGGTAAATTTATCAGTATCTGTGACAGCATTCGGTATCCAGATGACGTCACGATGGGATACGTTATAGGTACGATATTTATACATTTCATACACTCCTTTTTTTTCCTTCCTTCAAATACTATACATACATTTTTTTTACTGTTTCATATTATTTTTGCTTTAAATTCGATTTTGAGTGAAAATGTGTAGGAAAAAAATTTTTATTAATCTTTATCTAGTTATTCAAGTAGCGCATAAGAAAAAATAGCAAAATTAAGAAAATCATTATTTTTAAATTAATTTGTTTGGATATATGGAAAAATATTTTGCATTAACAATTAGCAAACAAAAATTTCATATTCGTTTAGTTACGTCTCTATTCATTTAAAATTTAACGTAATGAAATTCATTCTTATAAAATGATCAATATTAAGTGTTTTCGTTTCTGTACAGAAAACATCCTGAAGAGGAAATTGACGGTAGTGCCAGAGTTTCACTCCCACTTTGAGCAGATGAAGCTGATCCCAACCAACACGTTCCGAGACCAGATCTCCTTCTCTTACTCCTACAAGAACACTGTCAAAGTACCTGGATTCAGAACTACCTTCGACCCTACTAGGTAACTCATTTCTTTGTACCTAAATAGGTTTTGATAAAATCCTTGAAGCCACTGACTTCAATTGTCCAATTTGAATATTTTTGTTCGCTTCGATTATAAATAGGAAATATACGCTTACAGACGACATCTGTTGAAAAAGTAATAAACTATTGAATTTTAAGTTCTAACTTTATACCATAGTTATCACTCACTCAAAACATATTTACTTCTGGAAGGTTCCTTCGAAAATCTCCACAGAGAATGGTCCGATTCGATTCTATTCTAACTTCTTTCACCTTAATTAGTATAACCACTACAACCTATGAATAACGAAGTCAATGACTGAAAGAAACTCATTTAGGGAAATTCTGAAGTTCATCGTGGCAGGATCAACCGTATACTGTCAAAAATAATATTTCTGTAATAAAACATCGGAGAATGCAGACCAGAACAAATTTCTTACAGTGTTTATAGCGTTAGCGTAGCAGAAAGGAAAGCTATACAAGCGTTTGTTGCAGGTTTCTCTCGCTCCATTGTTTCCTGTTCCCGCATTTCAAGTTCTGCCCGAGATAGCACCGCACCTGTTGATCTCGAGACGCTGTGTCACATCTGCCGACGAAGACGTATGTCGAAAGTTCAGACCCAACGGAAGCTTTATTTAAAAAGGTGCCCAAGTTAAGATCGAATTACTCGTAATTGGTGATGAAAAAAGATAAAAAGATAGGACATTCAAAATTTGTTAAAAATTAGTACCTAGGTATTATTACCTGGTTAGTAGGTAAACTTTCATTTTTTTAGCTGAATTTTAATCGTCACTTGGCATCTTTTTATAGTTTTCTAAATAGTATTTTATTTGAATTTTTTTAGTTGTATTTTTTTACTTCTTTTCTTATGTTGTTTTAAACGGTCTGTGTTTTTTCCCTACATATAAGTTTATGAAAGCTACTATTTTTCGTATTGTGATCTCCCGACCTTAAATTCTTTTACTAAAATCTTTTAATAAAAGGAGCAAGTGAAATTCAAACTGGGGTATTACTAAGCAGCCACTGCTTATGACACCCAAATTCTACATTTGATTAGTACTAAGATCGAGCTGGCGTATATGCCAAGATTCAACCAGATAATGATGTTATGGGTTTGTTTTACTCTTGACTTAGTTGGTGCACTGCCGTGCCCTCGATAAACGTTAATCTTAGTTTACGTGTGCAGCTCTGAGGAATGAATATTTCTTAACCTTTAAAGTCTGATGTTGGTTGTTTGTTATTTGGTGAATAGTATTGATGTATTGTTAAAGAGATGAGTGGATAAGAGATGTTAAAAGAGGTTTTATAGATATTGTAAAAATACGAATACTGTGGGAATGAAGTAACATAATTACGGCAAAATGTATATTTCAACTGATCTATGTTTTACTTTAATCTAAAATAACCAATTAAAGTTACATAATTTGAACGTATCAATCAGAAAATAAGTAAGGTTCTTGTATTTTACTGTATAAAACTAATAGAGATTATTTTATTTAAAATAAATATTTCGTATTTATTTTTGTAAATACGTATTTTCACTCACGTAAGTGTAATATTTTTGAAGAACTATTGTGTTAATTTTATGCAATGTATTTTTTTAGAAAACGTAATTAAATCATGTTTAATTAATATAATCGTGTAATTATAAAATCTTGTGTAATATTAAAATAAATCTGTGATACTAATTTAAATATGAAAATTGCATGTTTATGCTATAGAATGTTGTAAAGGTAGATCCAGTCAAAAATGTTGGATTCATAGTTGTTTATAAAATAAACAATTTATAAAATTTAATTGGCCGTGTCTCATTTTAACGACTTTATCCCTAGAGTGGCGAATTGTATTGGAGTTCTTGATGTAGGCATTTTTTCTCATTGAATTTTGTCACGACACGACACGCTATTGTTTGAGGTTCAAAAAGGTGTCATGCAAGATTAGCGCCATTTTGTTTGTAAAATAAAGGCGTGTAACAAGGCATGTAAAAAACTGACAGGTTTCGGTTACTTCATACCAATATTATAAAGAAGAAAGATTTGTATTTTTGTGTGTGCGTATGTTTGTAATGAATAAACTCAAAAACTACTGAACTGACTTTCACCATTAGAAAGATACATTCACCCTGAGTAACATAGGCTGCCTTTTACCGCGGGAAAATGCCTCATTTCCACGGGAAAAACTGTTACGCAGGGGAGCCGCGGCGGAAAGCTTTTGAAAAAGTATATATCCATAAAAATTATATCCACCCACTTACAATAATCGGATGACCAAGCAAATAAACAATTAATAGAAATGTGACGTCAGAAGGGTCCCAGCAGCCCAGTCGCCTTTGCCCTATATCATCATCATCACCATTAACAGCCCTATATAAAAAAAAATTTTTTAGTTCTCTTTGTTGCCTACAATCTTTTAAAATAAAAAGAGTTGCCTAAAATGCATTAATTCCTAATGCCCTAATGGATATTTTTTTTGTTGAGTTCGTTATAATCAATACAAAGTTGGTTTGAAAACGTTTGTACGAGTGTAGCCGCAGAGCGCACAGCTAGTTTCAGAAAAGGATTACTATAAAGAAAATAATAATATTTTTGCAAGAGACACGTACAAGTTGTACAAAGATACGCAGTACATGACCAACACCCGCATCTGTATCATAGAATACTGACAAGGCTTCAAACGTGACCGAATTCATAAATAAGCATTGAATTATTACGTACCTACGAGTACTAGAGAAGACACCTCGAATAAATTCAATGCGCCAACGTGGCGGCAGCGGGAGGCGGGCGGAATGCACGGCGAGAAGAGAAACAAAAGGTAAACGCCATGGTCCAAGAAAACAAGGTCTAACCACAGAATACCAAATAGTAGTGTCTAACAAGAAGACCACGTGACTGACACAAGCCTACGTCACTTCTACGTCATTTTGTCTATTCATCCTTGTCGAATGCGTGTAATAGACAAGGATGAACAGCGCAAAACGACGACGTAGCCGTGTCAGTCACGTGGTCTTCTTGTTAGACCTAGTTTTCTTAGACCATGGTAAAACTTAAAAGCTATAGAAGTTGGCGGTTGCGACTTCCAATTCACATTAATATGAGAGCGGTACGCCGATGACGTTTCTATGTACGCTAGTTCAATGTAAATAAGCCACCTGCCGTGAGAAGTAAGAAGCACCTAAGTCGGATGATTCACGAATTTTGGTGTTCTTTTGAATGATTAATTAAGCTGATTGACTTGGCCCATTCGCTGCGCAGTGGCGGGTCCATGGATCCTTAAGGAACAGGTGCTCTGGGGATTAACCGACTAAACGGAGGTACAAGAGGTTAACTGTTATGCAGTCTGTAAATATGGTATCGACTAGAACAGACATTTTTTTACGGGTTTATAAATAGCTATTTTAAGAGTAAGCTATTAGCATTTGTGTGCAAAATAAATAAAATAATTATCCAGCCATTTTCTATTTCCCTGATTGTTCTAATCGCAGTTCTAGTGCTGTCAACATCAGAGCTTACAGTGGTTAGCTTAGACATAAGTAAATGACAACTTAAAATTATAATAAGGAGCCTAATTGGGCTTTTTCAAGACCAATAGTCTTTATTTTAATTTCGCCTATTTCAGTGTCATTAGAAATATGAGCAGGAGTGAAACTCCTCCAAACATTTGACGCATAAAACCAGTCGGGTTTTAAATTAGTAATTTCTTCAATACTTAAAGCCAGTCGGGTTTTTTTAGTAATTTCTTCAATGCTTCTTTAATCAATTTTACTGCAAAGTCACTTCGCTTAATTGGGTACAACCAGAGTACAGTCCGAATTAGTTCTGGACAGGCGGCGCGGTAGCATTTAAGCTGATTATACCCTTATGAAATCGCCCTTATTAAATTCGATTCAATCGACTTCCAAACTTCGCGTCATCGTTAGCAAATTACTTTACGGTCGAAAATCGGAACGTACATTATAATGTTCTTAAATTAGAGTAGCAATTTGAGTAACGCTGATTTCGTAAGTTATTTTATGAAGAATGTGGAGGCGAACTAACAACTTGTCCATAAAGCATAGAGGTAGTTTGTTCTTGTCGTTCAAGGTAAAATGGATAAGTACCAGACCACGTTGAGAGATCGCCCTTGCGGTGGGCTAACTTCGTTAACCCTGCGGTACTCGCTAGGTATTTCCAAACACCGATACTCGCTACCGGGTAATATATACCACAGAGTTTAAATAAAATTATAAAAAAAAATGAAGATCTTGATTGAAATTTTGACAGTGTTAAAGTGTTTTTGACTTTATTGTTTATAATCCAACAGCCAATAGAGGTCGTAGTGCTTATGTTTTGAAAAAAAAAAGCACATTTAAAAAATATATCAAAATCTTAAATATTTCATTATAGTTTTAGAAAAATCTAAAAAGTTATATTTTTTTCTGTGAAACTTTGCAAAGTTAAGGTCAATATCAAAAGTAGATATAGTGTTCTAGTAAAATCACTAAAAATAATGGTCTCTTTATAATAAACGAAAATGGAGAAAATTTACATCAAACATTATGTATTAAATATTTTCACTCAATCAAAATATTTTCTACAAATTGCGGTTGTTTGCTCTCGTTCGATCTTTTTGAAGTACATATAAAAAACTGTGTTCGTTTTTCCACAATTTTTCTAATGAAATACTGCATAGAGAGCCTCGAAGACTAGGAGGACGTGTTTTCGTCATTGGAGTCTGCACTGAGCATAAACTTTATTTTAATTCCTCTAAATGATGGCAAATTTGGTATTGCTTATCTCTTATTTATTATATAAGGCAGGCATCAAAAGTCTCAAAGATAAATCTGTAATACAAAAAATACTATAAAAAATGTACTAAAAAAAATGAACAAGAAGCGTCGCTACCGGGTATTTTTTACCCATTTTCACTTTACACATCCATAACCGCCAAACACCGCGTGCTAACTTACTGGCTCGCGGGGTGCGGGTGTGCTAACGGTTTGAAGGTACCTAGAGTCCTGTGTTGCTAAATCGTTTAGAAAAAAAGATACAACCATACGAAGGTGCTATGTGGTATTTTTTACCCGGTAGCGAGTACCGCAGGGTTAAATAAAACTGCGTTGAAGGAACCCCAGATTATAAATGTCTTCTAACTGAAAGAAGTGGCAAAAAATGATACGGCAATTAAGTTCAATTAACGACATAATATCCTCGCCCGAAAACACTGGAACCTCTTCATAGTCAAGTGACTCACCTCACATTACGGAGGTAGCGGGTTTGATTCCCGGTGGGGCTTGTCGAACGAATATCGCTTTGTGAGACTTTCCCAGCCAGGCACACAAACCCGTTGGTCTAGCTACTTTTCTACAGGTGTAGTCGTTGTACGAGTCATTTCAATAATTCTGACAACTGGAAGTTCTTTTTCCTTGACGAGGATCGAATCGAGGCCATCTTTATCAACACTCTTGTTTTTTGCATCTCAATCTTCTCTTTTGATATCGAGTATTTTTCTTAGTCAAAGTTTAAACATTTACTCGTGTAGACCTATACACTCTGATATGGACGCGTTAAAATAACCCTGGATGAGCCCTATGGAGCAAACCTACCGACACGCGGGAAATTCGAGTTTATATGCAGTCTGTAACTTAGGATTGCGCCCGCTTTCTATGAGACAGACAGCATATAAACTCTTTCCACCGGTATGCGGCTTTAAATACATCTGTCACTATCATTAAACATTTTACGTTTTTTTAAGATGTCATCATCTGGTAGCTATATATAGTAGCACTAGCAATTATAGCGGCAGTAAAGTAGTTATTAGGTCGGCATCTTTCCCCGTATCTTCTAAACTTTCCAATGTAGCTTGTAGTTCAACTGAATGGGTCGATTAAACAGAACAGGTCCATTTAATGGTTTCGAATAAACATAATTAAGCTTTCAAAGAGCGCCGATTGATCTCTCGCCCATTAGTGGGAATCACACTCAATTAATGCGACGCTCTGGTTGTTGCGCCCGAGTGACATAATATTACAGCAACTACAACTAGCGCATTTTTATTATTTCCATTTATTTTAAAAGTGTTCTATAGTTTTGAAATCGACTCCTTAGCTTTAGTTAATGTGAAGCAATGTTTCAAATCTAGTTTTATATAAGTGTAATGTAGGTGGCGTGAAGGCTAAAAGATAATTAAAAATATATTAGTCACCTTTACAATCGAATGTTTTTTAAACTTATCGACAACTAGTTATCAGTCTCGCGGCTCCACTTGCGGTTACAGTTTTTTGAAATGGAAATGAGGAATTTTCTCGTGGTAAAAGATAGCCTCTGTTACTCACTAAGGTTTATAATATCTTTGTACCAAGTTTCATTAAAATCGGTTACTGAAAGGACGAAGCACTATCTTACAGTTTTTGCGAAACTATTACGAACATATTGTACCTGTATACGACAAGCTATCTGATACTAGGTATACTAGTATCACCTAGTATATACTCATAGTGTTATTTGCTGGCTTTCAACGGCCATTCCCTGATCGATGCAAGTCGCCGCACGTACCCTAATCAAGCTGAAGTAATAACAGTTTTATCTTCGCAAACGGAATTACGAGAGAACCTGTTCCGCAATTAGCGTCACCTGGCAGGCCCGTCGGTCGACAGGGTAAGACCTGGAAGATAAAAAGACAAATTTTGTATTATCAGTTGCATTCCATATTTGTTTATAAGAAAGATACATGTTATTCATACTTTTTCCTAACGAGGTAAGCAGATCTATTGGCTCACAGGGAGCATAATTTTTGCCAAAATAATTGATTAATAACATAGTACGAGTATAATTATACTTACTTACCTCGTACTTTAGTGTTGTTTATGTATATGTTATTTTTGTGTGCAATCTTTACTTACTTTTAAGAAGCTAATTATTTTTTTCCTAAAAATAATAAATTAAACTGATTTTAAATTTCTCAATAATCCTCTGTCGGTATTTCGCCCTATAAACCATGTTTTTTTTTATTTAAGGGCTCTTTTTACGACTCTTCCATACTAACAGGTTACTCTATTTAGGTTACTATTCACGTTAGGTTAGGTTAGGTTAGCTATTTATTTTTATTGGTTATTCCGAAGGCATTAAAATAATTTCATTACATTTTTTATCTAATACTGATCACAGAAATTACTTTGAATAATAAATATAATATAATAATAAAATGTTTATTTTCTTCCAATAAGGGGTATAATACAGATAGGTTCCCTGGCACCTAAACTAGGAAGAATCCTGTATTTTAGGTGTCAGTGATTACAAAAATGATCTTAATTAAGTTAAGCAGAGAGTTAGTTGCAAGCCGGTTCTGTGTGCCAGCCAATAGGTGAATAAAAGAAAACAATTCAATTTATGTGTGGTAGATGTCTATATAATAAATATATAATATATATAATAATACTACGGTGTGTGTGTGTGTGTGTGTGTGTGTGTGTGTGTGTGTGTGTGTGTGTGTGTGTGTGTGTGTGTGTGTGTGTGTGTGTGTGTGTGTATGTATGTTTGGGTTGTAAGTGTGAATTTTTAAAAGCATATTATATTATACTCCATACACATTCATACTGATATTGTGAGTAAATTTTCTGTGTCATCGTAGTTTTGTTTAAGTAGCCAATTTGACAATTTTATTTTTACGTTATGTCTATTTAGTTTCAAGAGCTCGAGTTTTTTGTTTAATTTTGTATATATGAGAGCACTCCGCACGTAGTACTGTTTTTTAGCAAATGATGTTTTATGGGGGACACTTATTGAGATATTTCTGCGCTTGTTTGCTGGGATTGGAATTGAACGGTGCTTTCTTAGTGCAGTTTGCAATATGTACAGCTGACGCACGGTCAATAGTTTTAGGTCACTATATATTTGACGCGTTGGGTATCTGTAAGGCTTTTTGAGCATTACTTTTAATACACTTCTTTGCGCGCGTTCGAGTTTGATGATAACAGTTTTGTTGGCTCCACCCCATACACAGATACAATAAGAAATTATAGATTGACAAAGGGTGATGTATGTCATTTTTAAAATATCTGTACTTGCTGATGTTCTGAGAGATTTAAAAGCATGAATTAGACGCGATACTCTCGAACTCAGTACGTCAATTTGTTTTATCCACTTAAGGCTGGTATCTATATGTACACCTAAATACTTTACATACTCTGCTTTAGACAGTTGACTGCAAGTGCAATTTTGCCGGTCGTTAATGTCACAAGAGTGTGCCGTTATAGTTAGATTGTCAGGGGGTTTCAGATTTTTTCGAATGAAGAAGGGGATGTAAAAAGTTTTGTCTACATTCAATGTTAGTAAATTTAAGTTTAACCATTTCAATATGTGACGCAGCGCTAGTTCTGCATAGTTTTCAACCTGAGACCAATCTTTGCCATGAACTAGAACAGCTGTATCATCAGCGTAGGTGAAAATAGTACATTGTTTTATCTCTAGTTTGCAAAGCTCGTTCAGATAGATCTGAAAGAGAGTCGGCCCTAGAATACTTCCCTGCGGGACGCCGTATGTCATTAGTTGTTCTTCGCTATAATATGTGTCAATCCTAACTACCTGCCTTCGATTCGTGAGATAATTTCTGAACAGGTCTAATGTTATTCCTCTGATGCCCATCCTCTCCAGTTTGTCAACGAGCAGTGGAACAGAGACCGTGTCAAACGCCTTTGATAAATCTAAAAATATCCCCATACATTTCATCCTAGCGTCTAAATTTTTTGATATTGTTTGTGTTAAATCTATTACTGCATCTTCGGTTGATATACCGGTTCGGAATCCATACTGGTTTTTTGCAATAATATTTTGGGATTCCAAAAAGTTTCGAAGTCTTTTATTTAATGCTTTTTCTAAAATTTTCGAAAGTGCAGAAAGTACAGAAATTGGCCTATAATTATTGACACAGTCCCTGTTCCCGTTCTTATATATAGGATGGACTACAGCCAGCTTGAATGCTTCTGGAAAGGTGCCAGTAACAATAGAAAGATTACAAATATGTGTAATACATGGTACCAGAACATGCCGGCAATCCTTCAATGTTGAAGCGCCAATATTATCCCATCCCGTGGAGCAGTCGTGTCGTAGTTTCAGGATAATACTTTCGATTTCTGCATCATCAACTTCCAGTAAAACAAATGAGTTACGTGGGGAATGGGAGGCCTTACGTTCCGGGTAATTAGACTGACAAGATTTTGAGGTGAACAGGTGGGGATTACTAGTGGTTAGTTTATTCGCAAGGTTTTTACCTACATTGCTAAAGAAACTACAGACTTGGTCGACGGAGGCTTTTGGATTATCGCATATATCCAACAGATCAGTTGGGGATTCAGTAATTTTTTGGGAATTGGTTATGGTCTTAATTGTTTTCCACAGTTTTTTAGGGCTTTTACCTGCTTTTATAAGTTCATTTTCTTCATATTCTCTTTTTAGTCTTTTGAGGAGACCATTGCAAAAATTGCGGTAGCGGGTATAAGATATCTTTTTTATTGGGTTATCGGGGTCTTTTTTGTAATTTAAGTGCAATTTATCACGATGCCTAATACATTTTAATAAACCTGGCGTGATCCAAGGCTTTAAATTTCTATCTTTCCTCGAAATTTTAACTATTTTGGTATGTTTACTAATTGTTGATTTTAAAATATTTATAAATATATTAGTCGCTTCATTGGCATCTTCAGCACTGAGAACCTCAGAGAAATCTGTATTTTCGAGATCTGTTTTTATTGCTGTATGATCTAGGCGGGTGACGGTTGTAGAAGGTCTTTTAATTTTAACAGTTTTTTCTATTGAAAACATAATAGGCTGATGGTCAGTGATAAAAGTATTCATGACCAATGTTGTTTGCTTGAGTTTCGATTTGAGCAGTATATGGTCTAGGCATGATTCTTTTCGGGTTTTTAATGTGTGCGTGGGAAGCAACCCATGCGAAGCGTTAAAGTTTACATAATCGGAACTAAAAGTATCTTTATTACCTGGCATAATATCTATATTAATGTCTCCTATAAGTGCTATGCTGCTAATATTTGAAAGACTTAGATAAATTGTATTAAGACTATTTAGGAAATTATCCATATGTTGCTTAGATTTATAGGATGGTGACCTATATACAGCAACTAAAGCTAGTTTATTATCTATAACGCAGGTTAAGCAGGTGCCGCTTCTGAAATCTGGTTCCTTAATTTTGCATTTTAGGCCTACCCTCGAATAAATTATTATACCATCGTTCTGGTTTTTTATATTTTTGGTAAAACTACAATTATAACCTGATAGGTACGGTGTCTTATCTACCTTACTTAGCCAGCATTCTGTAAGAATAATTACATCTACTCGAGTTTTTATTCTGTTTAGAAGGATAAGTAACTCACTAAAAGGATAAGTAACTCACTACATACTATGCATATAAAATACATTATACCTATACATATCATACAGTTTCCTTATTATGTATTATTAGTGCGAACTTCCTTCTGGTTTCTAACCTGACATTAAAATATAAGAGCAGACCGTTCAAACACCAAGCGGAACGTATATTTAGATATTTTACAAGATATGATACTATGTACTAGCGACCCGCCCCGGTTCTTAGTAGTGTTATTTTTTATTAGTAGTGTTATTTCACAAGAAAGGTTTTCAATCAACAATATCCTTTAGTAAACGTGTGCCATTATATGTAAATCTTTAACTCATCTGGCCATATCGAGTCGCCTATAATCTGCGAGTATCATGCGAGTACCTACAGCCATATTACCGGCAAGCTCATCGCATCGATATGGTAATGGCTGAGTGCACCGCATTAGTTTTAATAGGACACGCCACTAACTCCACGAGAGCTAGAGCGCTTTACAAAACGCCCGTGCTGGCCATTTACATAAACACCGATATCGCACTTGGACAGTAACTTAACCTGTTAATGTACTTGCCGATTTTAATTTCGAACTGGTAGGATGGTATCGTATTCCGTTTATTTAAGTACCTACATTTATTTTATATTATATTCTACTGAATATTCTACCCAAGTATAAGCTTAATATACTTCGATTTGGTAACACAAGGTTAATTAAAAATGAAAAAAAGCATAAACTAGATCAAAAGATAATCTCTGAAGTAAAAATTAAAAAACCTGCTAGAGCACCTAATGTGCAATACAGCATCGTGTTATTAAGAAAAAAACAATAGAACAAGTTATTGATCGTAATGTATCGTAGATTTTTATTTTTTAAGGCAGGCTACTTTGTACCAAGGCCATGTTCTTTCCCTTTTATTATTGACTTGCTTTCCGCCGCGGCTTCGCCTGCGTTAAGGCGGCACCTGGAAAATTTTAGTGTTCTTTGACTCGTCAGTACTCGTAATCTATAAGAGTAAGTTAGTTAATTTTTAGATATACATTATTTGATCATATTATCTCAAGACTCTATTCACTGAAAACACGTTTGCTGAAAATTTTATCGATAGAACATTAAGCCAAAGTTGCACCTTCTATTATCTTTTTTCGCTTTGTATAGGTAAACGGCAATGAATTGGATGCTGAAACGTGGTCATAAGTATGGGTTTCAACTTTATTAATGTCTCATATCGAAACATTTTTATTATGTGCATTACTTTTTGTATAAATGGACACCAAAGAATTTGGCACTTACGCTGTTTAGTTCTAGCGCGCAACAGCATACCTTTCTCTGTTATACACGTACGGCACTGCTTAGCGTCATCACTTTCCCGCACTGATCAGTCGTCCGCTTACCTTTGCCGACGACGGACCTGCGCTAGGCGATCGCAAATTGCACCGGCGAAATCGAAAATAATTTATTACTAAGATGGGAAACAAACGCCGTCCAAAAAATAAAAAAAAGGCAGATTTGGCAAGAAAACGGAGACTTATGCTTGAAATAAGAAAAAAAACTAAGTACATGCTTTTTTTAAATTAACATGGTCATCTGCATAATATTGCACCACTGAAGGGTTAACTTTCTCTATATAGACCTTGAACTTTCCTGAGACATGCGCAAAACAGTACGTTATAATGCCATATCACATTACTCATTACTTTCGAAAAGGTGATATCACCCCGTACCATTACACATCACCCAAAACATTACCCGAAATGTTCTATGAAAATCACTTTGTTTATAAGGCAGAGTATTACGATGTGCGTGTTCAGTTTCAATGGCTAGACGGCTCTTGACTGTAGGTAATGAGTCTCGAACCCGCACTTACCTACGAACCACTATGCCACTGACGACGCTCCATCTAATCGATACGTTTGAATAATGTAATTGCGTGAAATAAAATAAACTACAACGAAATAATATACAATACAATACGTAAAGACACGCTCTTTTCCCTAACGGGGTGAGCAGTTTTAGTAATCATAGGGAGCCCTAACTAATACAAAATTCTCGTGTCACAGTGTTCGATTCCATACTCCTCCGAAACGGCTGGACCGATTCTCATGAAATTTTGTGAGCGTATTCAGTAGGTCTGAGAATCGGAAAACATCTATTTCTCATACAAGTCAAAGTCGAAGTCAAAGTCCAAAGTCCAAAGTCCAAAGTCCAAAGTCCAAAGTCCAAAGTCCAAAGTCCAAAGTCCAAAGTCCAAAGTCCAAAGTCCAAAGTCCAAAGTCCAAAGTCCAAAGTCCAAAGTCCAAAGTCAAAGTCAAAGTCAAAGTCAAAGTCAAAGTCAAAGTCAAAGTCAAAGTCAAAGTCAAAGTCAAAGTCAAAGTCAAAGTCAAAGTCAAAGTCAAAGTCAAAGTCAGTGTCAGTGTCAGTGTCAGTGTCAGTGTCAGTGTCAGTGTCAGTGTCAGTGTCAGTGTCAGTGTCAGTGTCAGTGTCAGTGTCAGTGTCAGTGTCAGTGTCAGTGTCAGTGTCAGTGTCAGTGTCAGTGTCAGTGTCAGTGTCAGTGTCAGTGTCAGTGTCAGTGTCAGTGTCAGTGTCAGTGTCAGTGTCAGTGTCAGTGTCAGTGTCAGTGTCAGTGTCAGAGTCAGAGTCAGAGTCAGAGTCAGTTGTCAGAGTCAGTGTCAGTGTCAGTGTCAGTGTCAGTGTCAGTGTCAGTGTCAGTGTCAGTGTCAGTGTCAGTGTCAGTGTCAGTGTCAGTGTCAGTGTCAGTGTCAGTGTCAAGGTCAGTGTCAGTGTCAGTGTCAGTGTCAATGTCAATGTCAATGTCAATGTCAATGTCAATGTCAAAGTAAAAGTCAATGTCGAAAGTCGAAAGTCGAAAGTCAAAGTCAAAGTCACAACAACAACAACAAAAATAAACTCAATAGAAATAAACTCAAAATAAAAAGATAAACAATCAAATAAAATCTATATTATAATAAAACTGTAGAGGTCAAATGTTTGTACATAGAAAAAATAATTTTGATTCGTATAAGGGTAAATGGAAAGGAATAAACAAATATAGCAGTTTATCGTACTATCTCTTTATTAGGATACACAGTATACAGTATTTACTAAGACAAATACTACAATTATAGTATAAATTCTAGCTCTGCTCTGTTCCAACAAAGCGTGGCTAAGTTAAGCGCGCGGTATTTTAAACTGACGGACTCGGCGGCTCCCCGAGCCCCGCGGGGGGTGCGCCCCGCGTCGCACGTCTAGACCACGCCTCCAATGCGCTTTTATTTTTTCGAGGTGCGGCCTTAACAGTTTTTCCCCTGAGAATGCGGCTTTTTCCCGCGGTAAAAGGTAGCCTGTGTTACTCTGGGTGAACGTAGCTTTCTAATAGTAAAAGAATTTTTGAAATCGGTCAGTAGTTTTTGGGTTTATTCATTACAAACATACACACACACTAATACAAATCTTCCCTCTTTATAATATTAGTATGATGAAAATGTCTACTTTACTTGGTTTAATATTATACATTGAAAAATCAAGCTGGTCCTTTGTCTTCTGACATTTTTGGAGTAGGTTCGTTTCCTTACGATTTTATTTTATCGTCGAATATAAACGTGCAATATGTGCTCTTACGTAAAAAAATACGATTAAGCTTATCAAAGGCGTAACTGCTTAACAATCTATTGCTTATAATGAGTCAATTAAAAAATCTGTCATAATGATAAAGTGCTTTCCACAGTGAAACCTGAAAAACTAGATTGGCGTAGAATCCAGATAAACAGGCTAGACTTGACTTGTAAGACATGGGAATAAAAATGAGACAGTAGGCAGCACATACGGCTGGATATGTTGACTTTGAGAGCGCCCGTATTCCGTAGCGGTAGGGGTAAATTTCGTTGTGCAAATATCCAACCGCATGTGCTGGATTCTGTACATACTGTTGAAAAGAATAAGAATAATGTATTTACTAGACATTGGGTAAATAGTTTATGGCTCTGAGCTTTGCACAAGGGTTCCCTGTGCAGCTAGTTAGGTGAGCATGGAGAGTCATTAAAACGATACTTATTAAAATAATTTTATTTTAATTATGTTGAATTCAAAACCTTACATCAATCAAAGAACGAAAAAAACGGCGACTACAATGTTTTTTAGTGCGCCTTAAGAGAATTACAAAGTGGTTGCTGGAAGAAATTGCTAACTAAGCAATAAGGCCACCAATTATACATTTTATGTATTTATATTTGTATCTGTATTTGTGTGCAATAAGGAATATTTCCATTTCGTTTCATTTTACTTCATTTTTATTCATTTCAAAAGAATTACATACAACCATTATTGAGTGTTTCGTAAAGTATCAGAGATTCAGGCTCCACATTTAATAAAAGCCTTACACAATGATAAAATTATTTACAAAAACGTGTACAATCTAATTAGAACATGCTATGGTTTTTTATTTTATATTACTATGGCAATACCATTTTCGTAGCTTGTTAGTAATATTTTACTGTGTTTTCTATATAAATTATCTCAGATATCAATTTAAATCATTCGTTCTCAAATCAGCGTCATAATCGAATAGTTAGCTAAAATTTTATGCAAATTGGCCTATTATTTTTATTTATTGTGGCCATTAAATATGATTGGGTAGTGTTGTTAATAAGGCAAGATGGAAAGAATGCGTTATATTCGAACTATAAATAAACTATTATGTTAATAAAGTATTTCAATTGTACACTGGTACACCCAATACTTATAAACAGTTATTATGAGCTTACAATATACATGAGCTTACAATGTACTTGGTAACTGCAATCTGCAAACTTGTAAGATTGTTGAAATAAATGAAAATGTTTTCTTTGACATTTTGGTAGAATCTATTGTTTCGTTATATTTTTGAGAAAAGTAAAAAGATCAAACTATTATTTTTGGTTTTTGATATTATAACTATTGTTTTCATAGTCAGTTTAATATATCCCTTTAATTACGAGTATATGAATTTATTTGATTAAAATAATCGGAAAGACGCCTACTGTCTGTGGAAGTACAAGTACTAGGGAACGGACCAGCCAAGTAGGTGATCTGGTTTAAGTAAAAATCCAGTATAACGATCATTTATTACGTGCACACATGATATTAAATTTGTAGCGAGATAATAAACAGTCTTGGCTCTCAGCGTTTTAATAGCAGTCTTAATCGAACAGGTGCCCTAGTAGGTTTACAACCTCTGCATTGCCACTCCTTAGGCACGACAGTCTTTTATTATAAAAACATACAGTTGAATAAAAGTATTACTTTTGCATGCAAAAAGTACTTTTTTAATTTGCTATTAAATACTACCCTTATTTAAGTAGTGGACATCCAATGGGCTACATTCTACGTATTACGCTCTAACTGAAAGTTAAAAGCCATATTTAATTTTCACGCTCTTAACGACGAAAAGAGACAGGTGATGGTCAATTTAAAAGAGACGTCAAACATTGATTTTACTTGTAGTGTGCAATTATATAGTTTAGAAAGCATGCCAAAACATCCCCCATAAAATTAAGCCTTTTACAGCTGCGCTCAACCTTTTCGAGTCTCATGTGAACGAAAAAGACAGTACAGTGTAATTTGACAGAATTAAGCATAATAACTGTAGTACTACAGTACTACTAAGTAGTATTACTTAATAGTACTGGCTACAATATTCTTAGTACCTTTCCTTCGCTCCATTCTTCATTTGAATATTCTCTACTTTTTTTTTCAGTTAAAACCACATAACCTGTAGAGGTAATTTGGCTCAAGTAGCGCACCACCTGCTTTGGCCAAGAACTTCCTATTGGCAGGAGCATATTATCGTATTGTTATATCTTGGCGTGACCAGCTTCTGGCCAGCTGCGTTATTACAAAACTGCTGGTATAGGTACCGTAGAAAAATTCAAAAATATAAATCTCATATGTTTATACATATTTCAATAAATAATAAACATATAAGATTTTGCACACAATTTTAATTGCATTGAATCTTACGCTTATGTTAAGCATTGTTATTCAATAATCGTACATTCTGTCTCGGATCGAAAAGCTAGAGCAAGATTACAAACATAAGCCAATCAGTGGCCTATGTTACTACGACGACAAACCTAATGTAAGCAAATGTGCAAGTCAAATAAGAGATGGCCGTATTGCACGGCGGACTCATTGTGATACTCAAGGCGAACACAAAATACATCCATTGATCGGTTTGCAGGAGGATGGAAACAGCGACTCCTTAGTCACCAGCGATGAACTGTAAATCGGTAGCATAACTGAACATTGGCTTTAGAGAACCAACTGTTTAGGATTCAGATCAGCACGTGTCGCGTTGCCGCACGATGGTTCTGTATAAAAGAGATAGGTATATAGCTCATGCATTTCATTTGAGACAGCAGCTTTGGTGCCTGACTTAACCTCACCTTTATTTGCCTTTGTGTTGCGAACTCAACGCACTTGCAAAGTCACAGAAAATGCTTTAAAAGGTAAGGTGTTCACTTGGAACATGTAAATAAGGGTTATTCAGTTAGTTATTCAATCATTCACTTTATTCATAAATTAAGTACTAGAAATCAGCATTTGAATACATTATACAAAAAGAAAAAATAAGGTTTTCGTAACCGGTTTTCGGGAGCTTGAGGGAAAACTTATTTTCATGTTTTCACGCACAAAGAAATACGCAATATTATTGCCATTGGTTTACGAAATCAAAGGTCAAAGTTGTCGACTGTCTTATTCAAATATTTAAATATATTTTTACAGAAATACGTTGATATCTGAGGAAAGATGTAGGTATAAATTGTTATAGGTATTAGAAAACAGAAATACCTATAACAATTTATACCTAGATAGGTATCTATCTGGTGTTTATAATACAAATTTTACATCGAGTATGTTTTTATATGTGTAAATATGAATGAAACTTAAAAACGTCCTTTGCAGTGTACTTATGATCGTAACTTCAATAAAGTCTGTGCTACGAGACTTGTTCAAATAAATTGGACTGGAAGGATATACGGGCTCTGCCATTGCAGACCTACGCGGAGCAAGGAGGCCGCCATAAATAAGGTTATTATCTAAATCATTTGTATCCTTTCACTGGTGAACCGGACCGCAAGAGCCCGTTTCACGAAATTACAAATTACAAGGACCATTTTTATGTCCATTGCGTAGCCATCATCATGATCGTTTCAGCCGAAAGACGTCCACTGACAGGCAATGGGTCTTCTTAGCCAATCGTTTTTAACTCGCTAACTCAGATAGCGTATATATATATACCTAGGTATGTTTGTGGTGTCTCTAACCAAACCATTGCTCAGTTATTAGCCTGCCATGCATATCCCAGCATCTGCACAAGCGAGGACTTACAGCTAAGACAATGCTATACTCGTGTTAGAGTATAGTTACTGCCACACGCTACTAGTCCTGAGGGGATACTCTTGACGGCGATTCCCAATTCCCATTCGTCGACATTGAGATCCGGCGCTTCGTACTTTCAAATGCCACACTAGCACCAGCCACCTTGGTTTCATTATGAGCGGATATTGAGTGAACTAAATGAAATCGGACATTTGTCAACTCTTGGCGGGCAGATTTTCAATAGTAGCGGTTTAAAATTGACTTTGGGTTGAAATCGGGTTCGAAATTAATTTCAAGAGTAGAGCCCCATGTCTTATATTATCTACTCGCCGAATTGAAGAAGATTGTGATTCCATTGACAACGCAATGTATGTCGTATCGCACTTGTGATTTATAAATTGTTGCTTCGTGGAATAGGGCCTAGGGCGCGGGCGTGCGCTGCGCGTGCGCCGACGGCTTTTATAATCTTTGCTGTGTTCGCGATTGTAGTTACTCGTGTTAGTTAGTACTACAGTAGGAGTAGGTATCTTGTTTCTAGGTTCAATCTTGTTTGGAAAGTTAGATAACGACTTAATAATAACTCTTTGTGCGTACCTATATTATTAGTTATTAGTTATTACATAAACAAATTGAAATTAAATCTATACGCACTGAACAAAGCTTCGTGAAACGCATAATTATTCAGAATGGTTACTTGTTTCGTTAACAGCTCATATATTTGCCCACTGAGTGGCTCGACCTTACCCTTAAATCAATCAGGCTTCTTGTTTACTGTTTTGAAAAATACAATTCAAAAACGACTATAGTTAGCATCTAGTGAATGAAACTGTTTTTCAGTGGAACGATATAAGTAGTTAGATAATATTGTAATAGTATAACAACTATTCTCTGAAAATCGTCTAACAATATCTTTCTATTTTAAAATCACAAAAAAAAAACAAAAGCTGTTTCTGCTGAACGAAGAACAATTTTTTTTATTTACTATGGGATTGCGTTTGACCACACAGTCTCACCTGGTGGAAAGCAATTGCGTATGTTTTTCAGTTCTCTGATAAAATTAATGGTATATTGGCGAACTTGCTTCGACCGGACGACCGTCCAAGCACGTCCAAGCGAGTACACACAGTTTCCTTGATACAGCTATTTCTATTTCTCCTACACAGATACAACCGAGTGCATCTATAGCATAATCTATGAGAAATATATTTTTCTGTTGCTTTTTTACTTTTAAACAAATACCGTCATAGCGATCTTTTACTAAAATAATGATTTAAGATTAGCTCAATTATTTTAATTTTTCGCTTCAATTTAAAATCCTTGTTATGCTCCGAAAAGATTCGCAGGTCAAATAAATTTGATTGAAAACACTGAAGGGTATGTTCACGGTAACTCGCGTTACTAGGATAGTATATTTCATCCAAGGTCTTACATTCTTACCAATTATTATTATAGTTTGATTAAATTGTATTGGTTAAATTGTAAGATATTGGATGAAAATACTACCCTACTCTAAAGTAACGCGAGTTACCGTATTTCGCGCACAGTGCACCTTGGAGCGCGGTATAAGGAGTTTAATCGTGCCGGGGACCGTGGTCGTGTTTCGTGCGTGACCTGCCACACCCGGCCTACTGAACTACCGGGTCTATTGCCAACCGCTACTCCGAGGTAAAGTTTTTGGACTACATTCATACAAAGGGGCGACTTAGCCAAATCTCTGTAGCCAATGGAGAATTGTTTGTGCCAGCAGCAAGGATCTTACGGTAGTACTTATAAGACACATAACATTACAAGCCCTTTGCCTTAGCCAGCAGTGACGACGTGGTGTAAAAAAAACATGCATCTTCTATCTTATCGCCAGTAATTAAATTTGTTTCGCTCCCTGATGCTTTTATGACATGCATGCAGGACACGATAGAATTATCTGGGTAACTTTCGTTACCTTTAGGGTTTTGTCGAAAGTGTGCAATTAGGTACCTACCTATATGTTTTTAGTGAACTTTCGTCACAGTGGCTATAACATTTTATTATTGCGCATTACATTTTAATTTGTCAAGGGCCTCAAAGTTGAAACTAGTGTGTAGAGCACAGATCTACAATTACGATCAATGATGATGATGATGATGTGTGAAGGTACCTGTAATAATATATTGATATTTTTTTGGTATTCCGAACGCAATTGTAAAACATACCTACACCGCCTGCTAGTTTCTCATACATAGGTATTACCTACTTGTTTTACGACTTTTTATTAAAAAAACTCACCATGGAAACAAAACTTGGCCATGTTTACGTTATGCACCCTGAAGCACGACAACGTAACTAGTGTGAGCACGTGTTTCTTAGTTTTTTGTAAAAAAATCTATCTCATTTTTATTACATTACTAAAAGCTAGTAAAATGGAACTTTAGACTCGCAGGCGTCTCCGTAAATGAGGCCTTATAGAATTATACTTATACTTTTTTTTGTGGGAGCATTCCCAGCCAGGTTGGATAAAGCTAATAAAAACTCAGCAATATTCTATGCTATTAAATACGATTCTGAATAATAGAAAAGAGCAAATAATTAGTTATATGTTTCAAGAATTTTTGTGCTAAGGCCGCCGATTGCCCTTTTTTCACTTCTGAACGATTTAAACTATTTTCATTATAAAGAAATTCAGTAAAATTTCAGATTTTGATAAAAAAAAAGTATTGTATTGTATCCTGTTAGAAAATCCACGCTGTACAAATCGCTTTACTGCGCCGTCCCCCGTCGTCATTCTGATCAGACTGATATCCCTTTCAATTATGAAATAAAGCTGACGGAACTATGCCTGATATTATCAGTAAAGTATTAGCTGGGTGTGGTTATGTTAGAGGCTTTATACTTATATAGACTGTAGTTTAATTTAAATACCACTGACAACAATAGTCTAAAATTTATTGTGTATTTTTTATCAGAAAAACATGTTCCTATTTACTTGCAAGTATTGAATTTAATCACAATATCGGTTCTGATTCTTGCTGCCACTTGTATGTCCTTCGCGCGTTTTAGATAGAAAGGGATAAGAAATAGCTTAGTTTATGAGGTGGCTCAGTTGCATAAGTTCTTGGTCCAAGCGAATGCTAGATTTTAGAAACTACAAAAAAACTTGAATTTTAATAATTGCGGGAATATATTTTTATGAGAAAATTCAAAAACCGCAAGTATGATCAGCTTAAAATAGTTATAAAACTGAAAATAATAACAACGATCGACTCCAACATGCAACCGCAGAATCGATGGCCGTGCAGGTATTCAATACCATTTATTTATCATCGTCCCATGATTTTCATGACCACAGATTGTTAAATGCGATCGTTTAGAAACCACGTACTTTTTGTCAGTCTTTGGGAGTTGCCAGCCTCTGTGCTGCCAGCCGACCACTAATAGGCGGTGTGGTTTTAAAAACTTTGCCGATTCTCTCTGGAATATTACAGTTGGTCAATTCCTTTGTGGTTGCGCTCAATGTGCCCTCAGGAGTCCCTGACATGAGAAAACATTTTTTTTTTATTTACTTACGAGTAATTACAGAGTACAGAGAGATGGGAGCCTGTAAAGCTGCAAGATCCAATGCGTGTAGGTATAGATTTTCAGGTACGTTGACGTCCCTTATAAATAATGAAGCATTCAAATATGAATACATTGTATTACGCAGAGTCACCGTAAGACGTCCACTGCTGGATAAAGGCTGCAATAAGCGCATTCTGGTAAAACTTATTCGCGCTATCTCGATCTGTGAGAGCTTCACTTACTTCACCAATTATGATTTGTGAAAGTTTAGTTTCTTTAAAACTCGTAGTCGAATGTGAAAGAAGAAAGGAAATCTATATAGCAAGAAAGCTTTTCCTGCCCCTATGAACCTGAAAATAAAAGTTACACCTGTCTAATATCTTACGAGTCGAGCTTTCCTACCTTTCGAACATGGATGAATATTCAAACTGAGATAAGTTCCGATGGGGTATGTAATCAATTGAATGGCATTAATCAGGGACAAATGATGAAGCGGTTACCGAAGTGGCGCGCGCGCCGTGTGCGGTCGACCCACCTTTCTCCAGCCCGACCATTATTTTGTTACTGCATCCGTTCAATTTGCATAAAATAGATAACGGAATAGCCCCGTTTCCAATGGCTTGAGTATTCTATAATGTCCTATCTTTTACTGCCTGCAGGTAGCCTAATTGAGTTTCTAATTTATTTATTTTTAACTGATAGCTTGGAGTCCGGATTTTGTTAGGTAAATCTTAGAGTAAGAAAGAAAGTTTTAAGAAAAATCTTGTCAAGGTAAAAATGCCGTAAAATTTTAAATTATTATTTTATATTAACTTTGGACTTATTATTTATTAAACACGCACTTTTGTCTTCAGGTAGGTACAACAAAACGGACTACAGCCCTAACACAAAATAATTACGATCTTGATTTTGCATTACCAACATAATAAACTAAAAAATAATAGGCACACTTTCTATTATACTTATTAGATTCTATACACTATCAATCACATCAGAATGAAACAATATCAAATTCAATTTCCGAGTGCATATCGCTGATTTTCAATTAATCAATTAATATCACGCTGCGATTGGAATGGTAATAAATGATGAAAGGAAGGTATAATTACTGACATCATCTTAAATCATTAAGCTTGTATTTATGAAGGGATTTCTAACCGTTAACAAAGACTAATGATGGGCTAAGATTTTTAGAACACAAATTAATGGGAGACAAAAGTGACTACACGACACGTTCCCGGCGAGTTTTAAACATGTTTCATGCATGGTACGAGTATGCCATTATAATTTAATATACTTGCTTGTATTTACAAACTTGTTGATTTTGATTTAGAGTTTTTTTATTGGAAACATTATTTGGTCTACTCTACTAACTGGGCTCTTTAATTCGTCTAAATAATAGAATTCTTGGTATTGAACGCGGTTAACAATAAGAATAAAATTAATTACATCTCTTTTTAATCAGTCTTAATGTTGGAAGAAATATTAATGAAATGTACCTCATTTACTTTACAGGATGCTGGTTGGCGGCTGGTTCATGTCTTCAAAACTTTTTTATTTTCGACTTTTTCATATTTAAGTAAATTTTGCCTGTCAGTTTCAGAATTTAAAACTAAAGAAGGTATGACTGTTTATTAGCAATATTACTAAAAGGACATGCTCGCACAGTTACAGGTATTCAGCAACTTTGCCAAACACACAGGAGTTTGTGTCGGAAATGATGAATATTTTTTGCTTATCCATGAAAACTGTCCGATTAAAGTTACTATTTTGCATGGGAGTGTCAATTTTTGTTTCGTTTCCGAATCAGATTAATTGAATAGGCTCCTAAACTCATCATTAACAGCTCTTATATGTCCTCACAGAGGGGCTCGAGCCTACCCTGAAATTGGGGTGAATAGGCCTTAGTCGACCACGCTGGCCCAGTGCGGGTTGGTCAACTTTACACACAACCCTTGAATGACTTCTCAGGTGTTGGCAGGTTTCCTCACGATGTTCTACTTCAGCGTAAGAGCGTCAAATAAACGTACATATGAATTTGAAAATCAAAAACACATTATACGTGCCGAGGTTTGAACCTGCAAACTTCCGAATGGAAGTCAACGGCATTAACCTTGGGAAAGAACATAGGCTACCTTTTACCGCGGGAAAATTCCTCATGCCCAGGGGAAAATCTGTTAACGCGGGTGGAGCCGCAGCGGAAAGCTAGAAAGTGATATTTTAATGATAACTGTCAAATGAGTATCGAGTGAGTTGTAATTTTGGGAACCGGTAATTTAACATCTCCGGATTAACATATCTATAAAATGTTTAACGCATAGACCGGTGAGACGATCCTACGCCCATCTCTAGTTTCCAGTTACTAATTTATTTCCAATTAGTTTCTCATGTAGAACAATAAATCTTTTTAAATGATAGGTGTGAAAATTAAATAAATGCCCGTTTAGTTTTCGTCAGGTTGTGGTTATTTATTAGTCATTTTAAATGAATTATGTCTGATTTGTTTTAATTAAAATGATTGCTGCTTATTTAAATTTTAATTATTTGTATTATGAAAACTTTAGTTAGAAAAAAAAAAGACTTGAAAATAAGATAAATTGCAGACGTTTCCAAGTAGTTTCCTATCTAGGAAGTTTTCATAACAGAAAGTGCCTATATAACGCTGTAGAAAATGTAGTGTATGTCAGGTCATACATTAGAGTACTAATTTATCCTTCTGTGACAACTGTTACTATTCTATTACATAACTACTCTTAACCACTAACGAAGTGAAGTGATAATCTTCGCAATTCTGTAGTTTAATGAGACAGATTTTCATTGTCTTGTTAATTTGTTGGAAAAAAAAATGTTTTTATGAATTTATTTATTATATTACCACATATTACCTACTCAAAACTTAATAAAAACCTATGATTACTGAGAGCATCGATGCCCAAGTGGCTAGGGCCATTGACTTTCATTAGGATGTTCTCAGGTTCGAACATCGGCACGTACAATGTGTTTTCGATTTTAGAATTCTTATTTGACGCTCTTACGATGAAGGAAAACATCGTGAGAAAACCTGCTCACACTTGCGAAGTAATTCAAGGGTTGTGTGTGAAGTTGACCAACGCACACTGGGCCAGCGTGGTCGACTAAGGCCTATTCAGAGTAAGCTCGAGCCCCTCGGTGGGGTCATGTATGAGCTGTTAATGATGATGCCTGAATTTAA
This sequence comes from Teleiodes luculella, assembly GCA_948473455.1. Taxonomy (NCBI): domain Eukaryota; kingdom Metazoa; phylum Arthropoda; class Insecta; order Lepidoptera; family Gelechiidae; genus Teleiodes; species Teleiodes luculella. The sequence continues at coordinate 12,223,610 of OX419586.1, forward strand.
AAGGGTTTGTCTTATCTTTAGAAGTGTTCTGATACAAATACTATTGTCTACGTGAAAGTAAAAAAACAACCCTAAATTCTAACTGATTCGTAATTTGAATAACAAAACTCTTAACAGAAAGGTGATTCAAAGTTACTATTCGTTAGATAAAATAAACGGCCAGTTGTAACTAATGCGTAGCGATGTGCACTAATGTGCAAGTTCAGTGTAGCGATTAGCGATGCGCTGCATTGCAACGAATGCACCAGTATAACCAGGGGAGATTACTGAAGCACACATTATGGTAAGCGGTCACCGTATATAGCGAAAAGTGCATCCACAACTATACTTTACTATAACTATACTTTAATACATTTCCATAAATATAACCTCAAACAAGCTAGAGTCTGTACTATTGCTATTGATGTCGGACAACTTATATACGAGTACATACAATATTACATGTACGTACTGGACAGCAGCTATTGATAAACTAGAGACTTACTTTCTCGTTCTAGATTTTTGAGTCCATTTCTTGAGTGCAGATTGTATCAATAGCAATTTTTTTTTTGTTTTTAAATCGGTTATCTTTTTTATGACGTAGCATGATTTTGAGAAAGACACGACAGATTTTCTTTTATTACTAACCTAACTTGGATTTTTTTTCCTATTAGTAGTTTGGCTGAGGCCCACCGAGAGTTAAACCCGGACCATTCGCATGCAAAACAATGTTACTTAAGCACTGGCCACTCGTACATAAGCAACTATCTTCAAAACAGCACAAAACTGCATTCTGCTTGATAAAACTAAAATGAATAGGAGGATACAAAATAATTTCTCGTCGCGATGGAAATGACTCAGCAAAATCCTCAAAAGAGTTTTACAAAGTTGTGGCTTCCCTTTGTACGGGTATCTTTAACGAACCTTAATGCCGTACTAAATGGAACGTTTTAGTAGAATGGGACCGGCGAACCAGAAACATTAATTTTGTTCACGAAATTAGTATCATTTCGAGCCATCAACCTATTCTACGAACAAGGTGTTTCGGTAAGTATTTCTAGAGGTCGTAAATTCGTAATGAGTTTAAAATATTTTGGTATGGAGGATTGTCTAAAAATTAACAAAGTAGAATTTTTTTTAAAACATGGTTTTGATTACTTTTTAATCTTTAGAAAGTATTGTAAAGCGCTACCGCTAAAATAATGGTGTACACTGTACGAGTAACTATTATAAAGCCCGACCAGAGAAATAAAAAATCACGCCATATTGCGGAATTTCAATGGAACTAATTTTAAAACGGAAATTATTGCCATAGTCATGAAAATATACACGTGGAGCCCCCAGAGCAGGTTTTTTATATATTTGGTCAGGCTTTACACCAGGTTCATCAATATACTGTTTTTATAGACTACTGCAAACTATAGCCTATGTAGGTATTTAGGTATTTCATAGTTATACACAGTAGATCACAGATTAATAGACCAAGTATCTGGAATGCGCTACTTACGCCAGTACTGGCACGCAATGGCAGTTGTATATTCGACTGGAACAAGCGTAGCTGCGTGTTATGATGATAACATTTAGTATACACTACAAATAATCATTGACACCAATAAGAGAAAACAGATTAATGTTACAGTGCCTACTTAAACAAAGAGTAAAAAAGTGGCAGTATTGTTAAAGTGGTAATTTCTACAACAGACAATAAATGATTATGATATTTTATAGAACCGTTTCCTAGATAAACTTCAATTTTATGATGTTGCAAAAACAATGAAAACCTGGCAATTTTACCAATTCTCACACCGTTGGCCTTGTGAATAAGTGTTTGTTCTTTATCTCATCGAGTAGGTATCTCGCAAATGCATTTCTATCAAATAATAATGAACAAATAAAAGAACACAAAATGCAAAAGGTCAAGGTATTTTTTCTCACCAGGTGGCCCATCTACTTGTTTGCCCACTCTTACTCTTTTTTAATTTATTAAGTGCCAGTTATTATGCAAAAGAACAAAGAAAAGTTAGCTGTGAATTATCGAAGTGCATTTACTCGAACATAATTTTTTGCTTCTTAGCTGCTGGTCGGTGGTAGTTAATAACTCCCAACAAGTTGTTTTTTATTTTCTTGTACAGTTTTGTTTGTGTTTATATCGACAACATAAAATGCACGCTTACATGGTAGCCTCCTCATGAATATGTAAACTAAAACATGTTCAATGAGCGCTAATGGTTTTTTGAGTGCAAGACCAATATTTTCCCTGTACTCAATGCGTCCTGTCCCGTGTTTTGTGTGTTTTACTTTAAGTTATTCTTTTAGGGAATGACTTGCTGTTTTTTTACTAACAAATTCGATTTAAGCTTTCGAAGCTGAAGCTTATTATACTAATAAGCTAATAGAGAACATACGCATTAACGTATTATCAAATAATTTAATTTTTTAAATATGTTTTTATAAGTTAGCCACTCGAACGTTGATGTGCAAAATGCTATCGTCGCGTCAAACAAACGTTTCGCGCACTCATAACAACAAAACAATAAAATCAAACAACAATAACACAACAACAACAAAACAATGAAACAAAACAATTAAACAACCATATTAGTCAACAACAATCAAATTAGCCTCATAGGTAACAATTAAATTAGTTTCAATTTAAACTACAAATTATTTTGCCGTATTGTATACGCTCCCTTAGTACTGATTCTATTAAATTACACTCGTTTGATTAAAATAAAATTAAAGTACATACATAATCTCACAAAGGAAGCAAATGAGTTAGTTGAAAATCTTTTAAAAATTAAGATAAGTCATTTAAAAATCAAACTTCATTCTAATCAAAAGTAGGTAAATAAGCATGCTCTAGCTAGAAAGACAAAGTAGAACGGATTTCATGTTAGAAAATGAAATGTAACTACTGATTATGCATCATTTCCGTGATGGCTCGGTTATGCTAGTATTATAGAGTTCATAGTTCCAATGGTTGAGTGCGGTGGGAAAAAGCATTTTCTAACAATATATTCAAGAAGAATAGTAACAACCAGTTAACAAAACTCTTCCAATAACGACAATAGCCTTATGTTTTTTTATTTCTGCACTAGAAGAATACTAAACTAAAGCTCATCCATCAGTCACCGTTTTTCAACAGATAACGTCAGAAATGAAAAACAATGTGATCGGGCAGGGGACTCGAACCCGCATCTTCTAGCTCCTGTCCAGACCATAGAGGCAGGCGCATTACCAATTGTGCCACTGAGACTTTTTACGAATTCTACGATGTTATCGCTTTTTACTTAGTGCTTAGAGTGTACGTCTGTCTTAGCCACATCTTAGCTCTTATTCGATTTTTTAGCTCTTCAATTTAATATTAGCTGTGTCCGCCCCCTGTAATATTATATGCGAGTGGTTTAGTTTACTTATTCTGTGAACTATCACAATGTCAAACGTACGATGACTATCAAAGTGATTCATGTGATAGTGTCAAACATCAGGTCAAATTTGCATAGCATTATGGAAATAAAATGGATTATTTAAGCATATTTTGTATAAGTTTTTAGCACTAGATGATGCGGTTTAATGATGTCTCAAAGGTGCTGCAGAATTATTTTCGGAGAAGTCAACGCTCTTAGATACTGGACAGTTTCGACCAAAAACTAAATGCCGCGCCTAGGGAGAGACCTATGTCCAACACTGACCGTCGTCATAGGATGTTAACAATGAATGATGACCTAACACTACTGAACTGTCCACTGCGTGAGAAATATCGCGTAACTTGATGTGTTAGGTAATTTCTTGTCTCGCTCTATTCTCTCTGTTTCAAAAGGTCGCATGGAGCTGTCAACGCGTCAGTTTGAATTGAAAGCGACGTCTCCGCCCCAATATTATCTCATAACGTCATCTGCTATTATAACCATGGATCAAAGAGTATCTTAGAAACGTAATACAAGCAAATCTCGAAGACAAAAATTCTGTCTCTCGGGGTTATGATTGCTCCAAATGTCATGCAGCTTTCTACTGGCCAAACTGACGGAAAACAAAAACATAATCAGTATCAAACAGAGAGTTTGGAAGAGCCGCTTCTCTAAAGCGAAGCGGCTCTTCCAAACTCTCATGACAATGTGTTGGCAGGATCGAGTTAACCAAAATATATTTTTTCCTTACTCTACGCCATGGACTTAAGTAACATAGTTACACTATATTATTACCTGTCCAGCGTCCGTTAAATCCAAATGAGTACGCCTATGACAATTTGAATGGTAATGTTAAAAAATGTGAACGTTATCAAAGTGTTGAAGTCTAAATGCTTGGGAATTAGATCACACAATTGGGAATTAGATAGAAGGTCAGTTAAAATTGTTTTTTTACAAAAAAATTGACATCTACTTTTTGAAACGTGATTTATATACTATGATTTTATTTTCGTGATTTCCGGTTTAATCCTTTACCAATGCTCACTTACAATAACATATTATAAATATAGACAAAATCACAATAAAGATAAAGCCTTACAGACTCGCCGGAGGCAATGATTTTAATCACTAGGACTTTCCATTCCTCTAGATTTATACCCACAATTACATGTGAATTATGGACGGGAGCAAATATCTGGCGAGCGGTATTCATTCAATAAACGGTGTATAATTTACTAGACCAGTGCACGGTGTCAAAAAGCACATATTGCAATGTAAGTAAACCTACTGCACAGATGTAGAGTGCGAACCAAACCATTGTACGAACTAAAAAGTGAGGATTTACTTTGATTTAAAAAAATCTCTTGGATAATTGGTGTAACTCAAATTAAAAGTAGAAATGGTAAAGAAATAATCATTATTTTAAACCACACGGCCCCATTTGTCTTTGAACCGCATGATAAAATTAAATTATAACACTCATACAAATTCTTTTATGTCACCGTCAAATACCTTTTATGGTAATTTAAAAACTTGCATTTAGTGATCCACTGAAATAACTCAATTTTTGCGCTGCCCGTAACCTGTGATTTATCTCTTGACACTCAATATTCACTCAATATTTAAAAAAATTCAATGCATTTTGATTGTTAAATGAGATTCTCATGTCAGTGTTTCATTCTATCTATGCAAGCGATTGCTGCAAAGCGTACTTACTTACTAATGCGTAGTAGCTAGGCATTCGAGAGAGTTTCTGTAAGTTCTGCGAGTAATGCCAATAGTTTAATACCCAACTGGTCATTCATATAATGATCACTAGGAACCTATATATCGTGCCATAAAAACCGTAATTTGTGCGTATTAAATTACTTTTGATTGAAAACGAAAAAATATTCATGAAAGATTCAAATAATTTGTCGCCCGAGGGGACGGCGCATATCTATTGGTATCATCCATTGCTCCGAATTTGAACTATTATCTATCATTTTGATTACTCAAATTATTTGTAGTGAATTCAATGAATCCAAATTATCAGTAGCGTTTCTAAGAATATCAATTTTGTTGGTTGAACTTTTAGTTTGAACCTTGACCAACATACTTAGTCATCTCACATTGTTGTTAGCCATTGTGTGTTCAATTTAGATTCAATTGAGATGTGTAATTAAATGTACCTACCTATGTATTAAAATACAAATTTTACTAGCTTTTAGCCCCGCAACTCCGCTCATGGTAAAAATTTAATAATATAAATAATTAAAAAAACATTATAAAAAATCACTTTAAAATTATTATTTTTTATTAAATCAAATAATAAAAATAAAAACATTTTAAAGTGAATTCCCAATACCTAGGGTAGGGACGAATGAAAAAAAAAGGCATATATTTTGGAATTTTGGATATAAGCTATATTATTGTCAAGTTTTCATTAAAGTCCATTCAGTAGTTTTTGCGTGAAAGAGTAACAAACATTTACACATCCATACATCCTTCCTCACAAACTTTCGAGTTTATAATATTAGTAGGATTCCTATTTTATGAGGATTTCTATTTAGGATTACAATTTAAAATGTCAAACGCACAGTGCCTGCAAAATAAAACAGCATCAGTTATTGCGATAGCTCTCGTTAAAAAATAATCAAATCATGAAATTAATGGAATAAACGTTTATTTTATGAACTTTTATTTTCGCGCTCGTGTACTTTTGAAGTGGCAGGCGTCCGAACAAAAAGGCAATAGCATTTCGCTTTGTGATTCATCCAATATCGCTCCCTCGCCGCTGATTGGACCGTTTCTGAGTTCCAAATTCGGAGTATTCATTTGTAAGTTATTGGCGTTTTGCTCGTCTCTCTGCTCTTTGTATGAAACATTCCTTTACAATTTTCCCTTCCCACTGCCTGCGGTGTTAATTGGTTGCAACGGTTTTCTCCGCCGAGTAAAATATCGAACTCCGTTCGCTTTGTTCTACGGATACTGTTTCAATTTACAAGTTTTGAAATGGCAAACTTTATAATTGTTTTTGCTTGGGGATTTAAAGTAGTGTAGCGTTAAACATTTAGCTATAATTAAAGTATATATGTATGTAAGTTGGAAAATGCGGTACCTTATAACTGAATAAATGATTTTGCTGCATCAGGGTCATCAATTTAAGGTCTCTCTCAAAGATCTCAATGATCGATTTTGGTGTTATCTGCATCTAGAGACAGCTTCTTGTGACAGTTTATAAGCAGAAAACACTTTATAAAGCAGATTAAAAACTAGGTACTCGTACTTCCGCCTTTAATCAAAATTATGTAGCAGTCGACCCGCCACCAATTATAAATAAACTAGCGACCCGCCCCGGCTCCGCACGGGAAAATGGTTATTGTGGGTTATCCTTCAGTATATTATACACTAGCGACCCGCCCCGGCTCCGCACGGGAAAATGGTTATTGTGGGTTATCCTTCAGTATATTATGCATGTATTATACATATAAACCTTCCTCTTGAATCACTCTATCTATTTAAAAAAACCGCATCAAAATCCGTTGCGTAGTTTTAAAGATTTAAGCGTACAAAGGGACATAGGGACATAGGGACATAGGGACATAGGGACAGAAAAAGCGACTTTATTTTATACTATGTAGTGATGATAGTGTCAAAATATTCAAAAGGATGCATTACATTTAATTAATACCTTATCTATCAATTATCAGGCATATCCATTAATCAATATTCCGTTTTTATTAACTCACTCAGCTAGCATTCTACAACTTAATCTCCCACAACAACGTTAAATTAAAACTTCTTGGCCACACTTATCGATTGTCGATCTATGATCTTGCAGCTGCGTCCATCTCGGAGCCGCTGGGTGCGCGCGCAGGCGATTTGCAGTTGTTTATTTGCGCATGTCGGGCGGGGCGGCGCACGCGCAGGAACAGTGGAGCCCCGCGGCATGGGCAGAGCTGCCGTTTAAAAAGATCAACGGCTATCTCAGTAAATGCTAGTCTATTTTTCATGAAATATGAAGCGTTGAATCAATGTTGTACCTAATTATTTTTGGACAGTAAAGTGATGAGAACTGTGAACCAACATTTCTCAATCAAAAAAAGGTCGTTAAAATTTTCGATTAGCGCCTAGTTTATTTTCTCTCTGGCCAGGCTTTAGTGCGCTGGTAATGCGATACGCATGAATATTCGAAAATAATATCAATAAATACAAAATGTGGAAAACATCATGAGGAAACCTGCATACACTTGCGAAGTAATTGAAGGGTTGTGTGTGAAGATAACCAACACGCATTATGCCAGCGTGGGCGTCTAAGGCCCTATTTACACTAATTTCAGGGTAGGCTCGAGCCTCTCGGTGGGGACATATATGAGCGTTTAATGATGATGATTATCTTTTAATTGTTGCTATAAATATTATGTTCAAAGATGTCTCTAATTTTTTCAAATTGCCTACTAAACGAACCATGGTCTAAACAAAGTTGTAAATTTTCCTGTTAAAAAAAAATCTAAATCAAAAACACATAATCCACTATCCACTAGATACTCGTATAAATCATCGCACCTCAGTAGGTTTCCATACGTTTTATACTAAACTTCCTTTTTACGTTATGCATAACGTGATATAAGACAAATCTGGTCGTAAACCCTTGAAGTAATGGGTGGAGTAAGAAATATGATCTATCAAGGTAGAGCATCGCGTGTAATCCTGACACTGCGCAGCTGTTCCTTGCTCTAATGCAAGCGTAGCGGGGATAAATTACAACAAGTCTTGAAGTATGGAATGCAGTCCACCATTTTATTTCTGTTGTTTATGCAGTGGTTTTACTTGAATTATTTTATTTTATTACTTATGTCATAGTGGCAGGAGAGCTGAGGTGAATAGTAGAAGAGGATGTTTTGGAAATGGCCCCGTTGGTAGTATATGTGCCTTCTAAGCGTCGGTTGCGCGCAGGGCAAGTATTCGTGTGATAACTTGTGTTTGACACCAAATAGCACACTGCTGCGGCTGTGCCTAGTTTGGGGTCAAATGGCCGTGTGTGAGATGTTCCCACTTATATATATTTTATTTATAATTTACATTAAAATAAAAAATAAACTACGAGTAGGTGAGATAGGTATTCGATACAAATCAAATATGGTTTATTATTATTATTCGTTTATCAAATTTTATCAAAAGGATAGAATAATAAAGATATGACTATGATCAACTTAATTTTTGCTGTTTTCATTTTCGCTTCTGTATGAGATTTTGCCTAAAGAACAATAATACCCACTCAAAGAATTAATGTATCCTGATTGTTTTACCAAAATATCAGAATTTAAGCACAAGAAATTACCTCGTACAGTCAGCAAGAGAGATTACCGAAGCACACTGCACACTAAAGGTAGTTAAAGGAAATAACGTAGGCCTGCCTGCCAGTATATTTCGATGACTGTACTACAGCATCTTAGGCCATAGCCAGTATATTTAGCTGACTGTACTGCAGCATTGCAGCTGCAGCTCCCAACGGAACTTTAGACATCTCGACAGGGAATAAATTACTAGGTCTTGTAACGTTGTACTTGACATTAATTGTAATCCTAATAAATTTAAATCATAAAACTTACAATTCTATTTACATAATCAAAAAGTTAAACTTATACTAAAAAATAACTTATCAGTATGCAACTATTCATTTAAACTCAAAATATAATTACTTACAATTTTAATACCGAACCCTTTATTAAATTAACGCAGTGGCAAAAGGTTCTCAGCTAGCTAATTATTGCGTGCGCGGAACTCCGTTTGAGGAAACCGGTTCGCTGTATGCGTCCTTTGCTGTGAGTGACCGCAAGGTGACATTGATATTCTGGAAGCACTCACTTCGCACGCGTCATTTTTACTCTCACGGACAATCGCCGTAATTACTTTAGCGTTGCTGATTTTAATATTTCTTAATTTAAAGTTTTAATTTAAATTCAGTGATTGAACCCGCTGGGGTGAGTTGTCATTGCATTTATCTAGATATTTAGCTCATTTAAAATGTGAATGCGATCTAAGTTCGTTGTACCGCCAGTGGTGCTAATAGTAAAAATTTCTACGACTGACCTTAACGCTTCTGGTGTATTGTGCAACGGGCTTAGGTAATTTAACCGAGCCTAATGCATGGAATTTCTGCGAATTCCAGGTTCAAATCTAGTCTTTTAAAACTAGAACAAAGGTCGCTCAGATTCCTTCTCCCTACCCACATACCCCTGAGTGACTGACTACCTTCGTGACTGGATCGCCGCTGCACCCCTGTTAAGGCCAGTCATTACTTTTATTCTAATCAGCAAGAAATAAGCCCGGAGAACGGAAAATAATTGTTTTAAGGTAATAACTTTAAAATTTAACGAATTCACTGACCCCTACCTACCTACCTGCGACGCCTAAACGTCACAGTGGCGCCCTTTTCGTGGTATTTCCGTTCTCCTAGTTTTACTTATTGCTGAGGTACTCATTCCTTTTACTTTTTAGCACTACGGCGTACTACTACTTCAACCGTGTAAGCGATAAGGTGATTCTACTGAGCTGGTACGTACATTTTTTTTCTTTTAGGGTGATCTGCTGTAAACGTATCAGTTGGTAGTTTTGAATCTATCAGTAATTACTTCATTTGGTTTTTGATTTCAATTTTTTATTTCTACCTTCACCTAAATATATTTATTTCTTTTTCTGTCTATCACCTATTCGTACGTATTATATTCTATTGTAAAGATCTGCATGGTGAGCTGCGCCTTTCTTCCAGGTATTGGTACTTTAATTTATTTTTTCTTTTCTACCTGTTTTTTTTTTTTTTAGTATATTTCTGTGATTATTTTATTTTGTGTTCTACCTTCATCATAACATAAATCATAATTTTGGTTACAAAGTTGATTTTGCATACCTGCCTGCTTTATTCTACTGATTTAATTTTCTTTTGTTACAATGACAACTCAACCCTTTAACACTATTAAATATTTTTTACTAAATAAAAATGAGCTTACGTATGAAGTGCTAATTAGAGGTGTCGAACCTGCTGCTACCGTCATTGAGCTTAAAAAGCAAATTGCTAAAATTGTACCATCACTGCCTAGCATTGATATTTTAGAATCTGGCTTAGATTCTGCTGAAGATTTAGCTGCTGCTTCTGCATCTGTTGACGAGCTTTCGTCGCGTGTAAAATCTTTAGAAGAAAAATTTGAATTAAGTCCTTTTGAACGTGCACGTGCTTTAGCTTCACACCTTTACTACAGGCTTAAACGCATTAACTCTGCCGATCCTGAAATTTCTGTTCCTTTTAAAACTGTTAGTGCCAACTTTTTAGCGCTTTATAATAAACTTAGGATTTTAAAAAATCATATACCTGAACCCCAAGGTTCTCCTCAACCTCAGAATTCTGCAACTTCTATTGTGGTTTCTTGTGATCATTTTTTAGATACTAAAATTCCAAAATTTGATGGCAATAGTTGTGTTCGTGTATTTTTGCAACAGCTAAATGAATATTGTTCTGCTAGGAACATATCTCATGAAAAACTTTTAAATAATGCTTCGCAATTTTTCGTGGGCAAGGCTTTGCATTGGTTCCGTAGTTGTAAAGATTCGCTTAAAACTTGGAATGAAATTGAAAAACGGCTTATTGATGATTTTACATTATTCGACCATGATTACCGCTTGCTTAAAGAAATAAATAGTCGCACTCAAGGTGAGTCTGAAAATATTGTTATTTACTTATCTATCATGACTCAACTTTTTTCAAGGCTGATCGATCCTATTCCAGAAAAAGACCAACTTAAAATATTACTACATAATATTCGGCCCTGTTACGCTAATGTTTTAGCTAATAGTCCTTCTAGTACTGAATCTATCTCAGCTTTGAAATCAGTCTGTCGCAATTATGAAAAGTTTCAAAGTTTGACTTCTCAATTCCATGAGCCTCCTAAGGTCTCAGAAAGTACTCTTGCTCCTGATTTAGCTTTTACTGATACTGACTTTAGTAAAAATAAAACATTTAAAAAAGAGTATGGCTCTAATTTTAATAAATATAGTTCTAACTTCAATAACAACAAGCGCTACGAAACGAATTATACTAGCAAGAAAAATTTAAATAAAGACTACAGACCTAATTACAACCATTACACTAATAATTCTAGCTTCAATAATAATAATAACAGACGCTATGAATCAAATAATTACAAAAATCAAAATTTTGGTAAATATACCAAAACTATTCCAGGCAATGCTCAACCAGAGACTAAGCATGTTGTAGCTTCTGTTAAAACTAATAATGGAGCCTCGTTTTGTCCTCGTTGCCGATCTGACAAACACTCACTTCACGAGTGCACGCAAGATCGCTTTCCGATCTGTTTCAAATGCGGCATGAAGGATGTCAAATATCCGGATTGTCCTGTTTGTCATTCAAATTCTTCAAAAAACTAACTTCTGATGGTTGCGGCAACAAGAGTGACAAATTTAATAAAGAAGATTGGAATGATTGGCTAAATACTATTAAAATTTATTTTTCAAGTTATTCGGTTGCTTCAATCATCAATAATAAACCTTCTAATGACCTACGGCCTTACGCTACTATTAATGTTAATGGCGATAAACTATACGGATTATTGGATTCTGGATCTGCCGTATCTATTATTGGTAATAATTTTCATCAAAATTTTATTGATGCCGGTTTTATTTTGCATAACTGTGACAAATCTATTAATTTTACTGCTGCTGGAGGCCAAATTCTATCGGCTTCAGGTTTTATCGAACTACCAGTTTCTTTTGAGAATCAGCTACATCTTTTAAAATTCTACGTTTTACCTACTGTTCAATCTACGTTGCTTTTGGGTATTGATTTTTGGTCAAAATTCAATCTGTTTCCTAAATTTACAAAATCAATTTCATTTTCTAAAGATGTTAATTTTGATATTTCAGCCATATCTAAAAATACTAAAATGATACATTCTTATGATGAGCTATCTAGTCATCAACGCACTACTGCTGACAATATTATCCGTCAGTTTGAAGATATTTCTACACAAAAATCTGGTCTAGGCCGCACTTCGCTAGTTACCCATCGCATAGATACTGGCGATGCTGCTCCTGTTAGGCAAAGATACTATCGTATGTCTCCTGAGAAAATTCGCATATTATGTTCTGAATTAGACGATATGTTGCAATTAGGTGTGGTCGAGAAGTGCGAAAGTCCGTGGTCTTCTCCAGTGTTACTAATTCGTAAGAAAGATGGCTCTCAACGCTTTTGTCTCGATAGCCGTAAACTCAATTCTTTAACTAAAAAGGATGCATATAAGTTGCCGTACATTTCTGCTATATTGGACAATTTGAAAAATGCCAAGTTTTTAACTAGCATAGACTTATCGAAGGCTTTCTGGCAGATAGCAATTGCTGAAGAGGATCGTGACAAAACTGCTTTCTACATTCCATCTCGTGGTACTTATAGATTTGTCACTATGCCTTTCGGTCTGACCAATGCTCCTGCGACACAGCAACGCCTTGTCGATAGTCTTTTCTATGGGCCTGAGTTCGAGAACTCGGTATTCGTTTTCGTCGACGATATCGTGATAGCTACTTCTGATTTTGAGTCTCATATAAGCATGCTTCTAAAAGTACAGCAAAAATTAAAAATGGCTAATCTTACTATAAATCTAGAAAAGTCGTCATTCTTTCGTAGTGAACTAAAATATCTTGGCTACGTAGTAAATTCTAAAGGTTTACAGGTGGATCCGAGTAAAGTTGACGCTATTCTAAATTTTCCTACTCCTGTCAATAAAAAAGAGGTAAAACGTTTTCTTGGCACTGCCTCTTGGTACCGTCGCTTCGTGCCAAATTTTAGTTCAATTGCAGGTCCTTTAAATAAATTAACCTCCGCTTCTAAAAAGTCTGGTGGTTTCATCTGGTCGAAAGAGGCCGATGAATCTTTTTCTAAATTAAAAGAATGTTTGATATCTGCGCCTATTCTTACTTGTCCTGACTTTGATAAACCCTTCGAAGTACATACTGATGCTAGCGACTACGGGGTTGGTGCTATGCTCTCGCAAACTATCGATGGTGTTGAGCATCCTGTTGCTTACATGAGTAAGGCTTTATCTGCTGCAGAAAAGAATTACAGCATCACTGAGCGTGAAGCCCTAGCTGTCCTAGTTGCCTTGGAACATTGGAGGTGTTATTTAGATAACGGAATGAGATTTACTGTCGTAACTGATCATTCGGCTTTAAAGTGGTTCCTCAATCTAAATAACCCCTCTGGTCGTTTGGTTCGTTGGGGTGTACGTCTCTCTGCATTTAACTTCGAAATCAAACATCGTCGTGGCTCAGATAATGTTATTCCCGATGCTCTTTCGCGTGCTTGTCCTATATCTGCTATCGATGCTATATCGTATGACCCTGATGCTACTACAGATGATTGGTATCGGAATATCTACCATGGTTGTCAGAATAGTCCTACTTCCTTTCCAAATTTTATGGTAAAAAACAAACGACTTTATCGTTTCATGAAATCTAAATGCTCACTACAGCAAGATTTCCAATGGAAAGAGGTAGTTCCATCTGAATTTAGACTTGACGTGATTCTACAAAATCATGCTGTACCTACTGCCGGTCACTTTGGCATTTCAAAAACTTACAAACGTCTTTCATTAAATTTCTATTGGCCTGGCATGTATGCAGATGTTGTAAAAGCTGTCACATCTTGTGACGTCTGCATCTCACACAAACATCAAACTCATTCTCCTCTAGGTGAAATGGGCGATCCTAAAATCTGCTCTAGACCCTTTCAAATGATCAGTGTTGATCTTGTTGGTCCTCTACCGCCAACAAGAAAACAAAACTGTTATATACTAGTGGTAACTTGTTGTTTTAGTAAGTATTGCTTACTATTTCCAATTAAGCGTGCTACAGCCGAAATTGTTACTAGGATACTAGAAGAGAATGTTTTGTTAGTTCATGGCATACCATCTACCATAATCATGGACAACGGTAAACAGTTTGTTAGTGCTACCCTTAAACAAATGTTAGGTAAATATAACGTACCCAATCTACATTTTACGCCAAAGTATAGTCCTCACGTAAATACTGTTGAGCGCTATAATAAAACTATAATGACTGCAATCTCCACTTTTATCAGCAGTGATCAACGGGTATGGGATACACTAGTACCTAAAATTCAATTTGCTTTGAATTGTTCTGTGAATGAGGTTACAGGCTACTCACCCTCATTCCTAGTCCACGGTCGCGAGTTAATAACTTGTGGATCTACTTATGCTGATGCTGAATTCGATGATGAGGTTATCTACCAGCCTCGTGATCCTTACGCCATAAATCTTGGTGTTCTATCTAGCGTCTTTGATAAGGTGCAACTTTCTTTGCTTAGTGCTCATGCTAAAAACCGCACTTCGTATAATTTGCGTAGGAAAATTGCTGAATTTTCTGTTGGCGATACCGTGTGGAAGAGAACATTTTATCAAAGCGACAAAAATAAATATTTTAATAAAAAACTAGCGCCTAAATTTACAAAGTGCAAAGTTGTTGGAAAGAAATCTCCATTAGTTTACGAGCTTGCTGATATGAACGGCAATTCTCTTGGTTATTGGCACATAAAAGATATTAAATTAATTAACTACAAAGATTAGAGTACCCTCTCCTGCATTCAAATTCTACCTACTATCTTTCGAAAGAGTATTTTTTTTATTAGAATAAAATATTCTGTGTGTTGAGTTATATTTTACATTTTATAATATAAACTCTTGTGCTTGATAAAAGAATGAACGAATGAATGTTGTATGGAAGATGAAGTATGAAGTCGATTTTCGTTAGATAGGTTTCAGCCGGATTTTGTTCTAGTAGCAAAATCCTTCGCTTTTTGGCGGGGTACTGTAACGTTGTACTTGACATTAATTGTAATCCTAATAAATTTAAATCATAAAACTTACAATTCTATTTACATAATCAAAAAGTTAAACTTATACTAAAAAATAACTTATCAGTATGCAACTATTCATTTAAACTCAAAATATAATTACTTACAATTTTAATACCGAACCCTTTATTAAATTAACGCAGTGGCAAAAGGTTCTCAGCTAGCTAATTATTGCGTGCGCGGAACTCCGTTTGAGGAAACCGGTTCGCTGTATGCGTCCTTTGCTGTGAGTGACCGCAAGGTGACATTGATATTCTGGAAGCACTCACTTCGCACGCGTCATTTTTACTCTCACGGACAATCGCCGTAATTACTTTAGCGTTGCTGATTTTAATATTTCTTAATTTAAAGTTTTAATTTAAATTCAGTGATTGAACCCGCTGGGGTGAGTTGTCATTGCATTTATCTAGATATTTAGCTCATTTAAAATGTGAATGCGATCTAAGTTCGTTGTACCGCCAGTGGTGCTAATAGTAAAAATTTCTACGACTGACCTTAACGCTTCTGGTGTATTGTGCAACGGGCTTAGGTAATTTAACCGAGCCTAATGCATGGAATTTCTGCGAATTCCAGGTTCAAATCTAGTCTTTTAAAACTAGAACAAAGGTCGCTCAGATTCCTTCTCCCTACCCACATACCCCTGAGTGACTGACTACCTTCGTGACTGGATCGCCGCTGCACCCCTGTTAAGGCCAGTCATTACTTTTATTCTAATCAGCAAGAAATAAGCCCGGAGAACGGAAAATAATTGTTTTAAGGTAATAACTTTAAAATTTAACGAATTCACTGACCCCTACCTACCTACCTGCGACGCCTAAACGTCACAGTCTATACCACGTTTTAAATAACCTAGGCATTATACATTTTTATTTTATTTTGCAACTATTACTTTGCCTGCTGCTACGCCAAATAAGATTTCTTTTACAATAAGATAAGATTAGGACAAAGATAATTTACCTACTATACCTGATTCGTTAAAATATGACATTAAATTTAAAAAAATAGAAGCCCCCGCCACAAATCCATTACTTGACTCTCTATAAAACTAGAAAAGATCTGATAATTTTCAAATGGCTGAAGATATTTTCTTGGATCATAGCTAAGGACTCTTTCGATTGTGACAAACAAAAAAAAACCAGATCAAAATTTATATTTATATATTCAAAATTAGGAACTATGATGCCACAGACAGACAGACAGACGCACACGTCAAACTTATAACCCCCCTCTTTTTCGTCGAGGGTTGAAAATATACAAATACAATAGAAAATATTCTTAATTTACACCAAAAGAAAACACATAAATATTACAGTAGGCACATAGACAAAGTGAGTGAGTTAAAGTAGTACCTGCTATGTGTTAAGTTACATTCAAACCCATTCATTTAAACGTCATCATATCAGCTGAGAGATGTCCACTGCTGGACAAAGGCCTCCCTCAAGGATTTCAACGTAAATGAGGACAAACATCAATATCTTTGCATTATAATTAATTAAATAACAAAAAGTATCACTAGAATGCGAAACCTCCGTTCTAACCATTCTAGTCCATAACGTTTAAAATATAATGACTAGTGTGTGCTACACAACCATGAATACATCAAATAATTATTTCAAATTAATAATGAACGTTAATAATTGCTATAGAAACAAAATGTTACATTGGACTAAAACAAACGGAATCCTTCCAAAAGCCATCCAGATTAATTAACTTAATCGATTATGTGTCACGAATATGTCGATAACGATACAAAATCGTATCTCGGTCTGAATTAGATTTATGATCAGTCAAACGCAGCACTCACCAATTAATATCGATATCAAAACATCAAAGGCGGGAACAGTTAACGTCCAAAATGATAGATGTGGACTTTGGTAATCTCACAAAACTAAATTAAGTACAGTTTCGATCCAGTCGCCGGACAAGATTATGCCTGGTTTACATTATTCCAATCCACTGGCAGTATCTAGCGCTGCGTTGAATGTAAGCACAATACACTGGGTATATAGGTAGATTATTAATCCAGTTCCATTATAATCCAGCTTTTTGTCACAGAATAAATAATAGTAGGTATTGTAATGGAATTGTATGATCTATAAACAAAGCAACACAACAGACACATAAACAGAAATATAATAATATGTTTGAATGTAAAGCTTTTTAAATCATTTGTTTTGTTTTTCGATTCTAATTCGCAGGTTCATCGGTCAATTAAGTTGCAAAGAAAAATAAATTTTTAACCTAAAGACCGAAAGACGAAATTTTGGCTAAGAAAGATTTGCATTTAAAATCAAAATAAAATCAAATTCTTCATGATCCACCACCACTACTTTGACACCACCAACACCACTCATTCTTCTCATTCTTCTGGAATAATCTAAACCAGGCTTCACGGAATCGATCCAGATTTCGGAAGTCATTAGGATTCGGTCTATCGATTCTTTCGAGTGGGTGGTGGAGATATCGATGCTGTGAGAGCTGTTTATCTAATCGCCTAATGGTCTCAAGATGGATCGTTACATGAGACAATAACATTATTAATTCTGAACTGTCGTCGATAGAGTTCGGTAAATGGTGCGTAGTAATTCGAGAGTGCATTGTTGTTGGTATGAAAGTTTTATCCTGACTGATGAAAGTAGTTATATGGCGCGTCACAACTTTGGAAGAGCTGAAAACACTTGAAGAAATGAAAATATACCCAAAAGAGTAAACTCGAATGAAAATATAACCAAAAGAGTAAACTCAGAAGGGTTCGAACCCTGGACTAGAATGTCGCCGGGAAAATAATCTAAATAGATAAAGATAGTTAAATGGCCGTTCTGTGTCTCGCTGACTACGGTTGCCAGTTGCCACGTCTAGCCCTTCGGTGCTTATTATTTTTTTAACGATAATTGGGTATTTGTTTATAATGCTTGCTTTCTTATAGTGTTAGTTTCGAGAGTAAATTACCTCAATATATTGTATAATGGGCCTCAGGGAGTCCTTTTGTGAACGAGCATAGACAAAATGGTTTTGTTCAGCAGTAGACGGTTTTGCGGCTGAGATGATGATGATTATGATAGATAAATGTATGTCTAGAGAACGTTTATTATTTTCATTAGTCTCTTTACCTGTTTTGTGGTTAATTTATGTCTTCACCGAGGGGCTTGAGCCTAGTGAATAGGCCTTGGTAGACTACACTGGCCCAGTGCGGATTGGTCCTATCAAATTTGTAAAAAAATAGGATAATGCCATTAAAAGTACCGTATGTTTTCATAGGCTCATAGGTATCAGATAGGGTAATATAGGGGTTATAGGGTAATTTGAATTATATTATTCTGCTACAAAGAAAAATAGCCAAGTTAAACAAAATCGATTTTCAAAGCTCATACCGCTCAGCAAAGAGAGACATGTTAAGTCAAGCACGTAGGAAAGGTCGACAACAATTTTCGCATACTGAACATTGTTGGAAATTGAAAGGATCGCTGGGAGAATATGTTCGAAAATAAAACGTTATAGTTTAAACTTTATCCCAAAGAGTTAAAGAATACATCAGCTTGGAAGATTTTTAAGCAAGCGAGATGGTACGCATAGAGAATCCTAATAATGCATATTGTGAAGTGTTGCGGACTGCGTCAAAAATTTTAAGTAGATGCAGTTTTTTCGATAAGTAAATTACTGTTTAAAATGATAAATATGTAGATATTTAGAAACCTGGATAATAATTGTTTTTTTTTTGTGATAGTTTTTATGAAAATCCCAGTATTCTAAATATTATTCATAGTTATGAAGTAAAAGTGTCTTTCTTGTGGCGTTTACAGATAGCCAATAACCCAACGCTTTTACTAAATAATTATAGTTCAAACATGGTTTAGCCACAGAATACCAAATAGTCGTCCCGTTTAACCTATATAAGTTTTGCTCTTTTGTATTAAAAAAAAATTATGTGCAGATATTCATAACGTGCCCCTCGGTGGGGACATATAAGAGCTGTTAACGATTCATAACGTGCCTAACAACAGTCTAGTACCACCCAGTAATAAATAAGACATTTGAAAAGTAGAATGCTAGAGCGGAAAATAGTTAATAAAAAAAAGTAAATAGAAACTAAAAGAAAAAAAATAGTTCTCCAGAATATTGTAAATCGATGCTTCCAAATGGTGTCTATTCAATCAAATCATATAAGTGTCTGATTCATAGGTTTATGTCTTCGAAGAGGGCCACAATTTAACCGTCACAGCTTAATCCTGTCGCGTCGTGCCTCATTTTATTGCTGGTCGATATTGGACGAGCATTTTAATAAAAGTGTCATTGTAGTGTCGGCGTTCGCAAGAGATTTATATGAGGTCTGTGGAATGGTGGAAAAGACGTGAAGATATAAAAGTTTTAAAATATAATATATTCGTATATTTTCCTCTAGCCTACAGCCTAGTTTTTGGTTAAAGTATTTACGTCAGTGACGTATGTACCCGATATTCAATTAAAAAAAGATGAACCGTATAATTACCGATCAGATTGTCGTGTGTGAGATATCCCCCCATTACTTAAATGAGTTTTCGGGTTTTAAATTGTTTGTCTGCAATTTGGTGCTATAATCGTTATAATAAAAAAATCTACCTCTATCAAAAACAAAATATTCTATTGCTAAAACAAAACAACATAATATTCAAAGATATTGTCATAAAATGCCTAACGAAACACAGCATAAATTATTATCAGAGATATAGATTAATTAATTTGTGCAGCCGAATTTAAAACAGATTCAATTAAATCAGGAAAATGACGACGTATAATTTATAGTGATGAAATTACGTTTTCAAATTCAGTGGCTGACATCTGACTCGAATTCAAATTATACACATTTATCCAGCAACTGGTTTTATTGCAAGCAAGGCAGCAATTGTGGGTATTTAACCCGTAGATAATAGAGCCCATGCAAGGCCGGTCCTGCCCTACCTTCTATTATTATGACGACAGCCTTGCCAGTCGCTATTGCTCTATTATTGAGACTCTTTCACAAAATATGCTATAATAGATTACATTCTTTGCAATATTTTGTTAATAATCGTATTTATTTAGTAGTAGTTTTCTTTGTTAATCATTGTAATTATGCTTAACTGACATAGAAACTACAGAAAAGTTAAAATAATTACTAGGTCAACAGGCGGCTTTATCAATCTCTAACAGGCAACATTAGGGTAAAAATATTTAAAATGGGTCTTTTTATGGCTGTGACTTCGATTTGCGGAAAACAGCACGTTGTGGCTGCTTGTACTCCAAGGTGCGGTATGAATTTGCTATTGAGGTATATGAGGTATTTCCCTGCATCGTGATTTTTCTTACCTCTTGGCAGAAAAAAAAAGAAGAAATTTGAATTGTAGAGTCGTAACAAAATCTTTAGTTAATTATTGACAAAATCTTTAGTTAAGTAATTATTAACTAAAGATTTTGTTAGGACCCTACAATTCAAATCCTTCTTATTTTTCTTCTGCCAAGAGGTAAAGATTAACAGTACGTGTCGATAGTTTCTTGTGCACGAGCCTTTATTTTAGGCACACCCTGCAATCTATTGGCTAGTTACGTTATCGTTCCTTTCTCCTATTACAAAGGAGCTTATTAAGTAAAACAATACCAAAAACCGATAGGTATTTGATATAAACATAATAGAGATCATTTCCAGTTATGGAAAAAAAACTGCTTATAAACAAGTACCAATCAGTGCCATGGTCTTTTCGCCAATCAGTTTTGATACCTACTTGCTGTGTTTATGATTGGCAAAAAAGTAACCTACATATTATATGCATAGAAATATCTATGTTATTATGTTGGTCCTTTATGCGTTCCTAAACCATAAATCGAATTGTGATGAAACTTTAGAAATGTATTCTTATGTCGGCTGAGAGGGTTTTAATAAAAATATGTTTATTTATAATATTGTTAGTATTTTTTATTACTACTGAAACTGGACAAAGTTTGCTAGTTTATGTATTAAACTAAAAAGCGACAAAAATAAAAATCATCTTCAGTTCTGTTCAATTCGATTTATTATACAAAATTACAGATATGTTTTAAAAATATGTCTTATTCTGTCAATTATATATTTTGGGTAGGTTAATTGCATTACTACGTTTAAATTGAACGTATCTACTAAATTCTTAGGTATTGTTTTCATTGTGTAATTACATTATAATACAATTAAATTGAATGTATTAAATTCTTAGGTATTATTCATTGCAATTTCCACACAATGTTATGGAGTCTGATGACGAAAGAAATGTAGAGGACAATATGCTTGAGCTTTGACAACGGTCAAACAATACATTTTATTTTATAAGATACAAAACCAGATCATCATAAATTCAAGCACGCTCCTTACCCAATCACCTGCGGTATAATTTTACACCGTCCGATAAATATTTATAGTACCAACTTGTGTCACCTCTTGTTTTTAGTATATTTATTCATATAGTTTGAATATGGGCTCTATGCCAAAGTGTTAAGAGTCACGGAAAGTAGCTTACATTGGCCTGGACAGGTGTATTTCAGCAAACCTCGTAAATGTTTATAGTCAAATACCGAAACGTGAACATAAATCGATTAGTATGGAAAAATATTTAGAAATTGCTTGGTCTATCTATAAAGTATAACTATGTTAAAATATTAGTAGGATGTATGTTAGATAGAATAGATAATTTCAAGATTATGCCATAAACTGATAATATTGTCGCCAAATTACTAGAATTACATGCAAAAAAGATATTGTAAGACGGCTCTTTAAATTGCCTTTGTCAGATTATGGGTGGTTTCAAAAACATTGCCCCTATAAAATTAATTGCACGCGGCAAGGATCCAGAGAAAAGAAAACATGAATTATTTTTCAACATTAAACGCTTTATAGACTTTTTATGGGTGCGGCTGCCCGATGTTTTTGTTTATTGGCACCAAATAATGGCGTAATTTAATATTGTTTTTGCTGGCGAAACCATTAAAAGTCCACTGATTAAAATTGTATCATAAAGTTAACTACCTACTAACTAGAATATAATTGATACACCTGTATAAATGTAAGTAATTATTTATTTTGGCGTGTACCGCAAGGGATTTGCCTTGATATCAAACAAACAAACAAAATATATTTATTACCAAAAAACCAGTTACAACACTATTTACAGTGGACCCCGCACTATATAGGCGAACCTATATCGCGGGAGTCCGTAGTACTTAAATCTAAGTTGAGATTACATATGTTGTTGGTAGGAGAGTTTGTCGTTTAACATTAAAAGGAGAAAAGACATGCAATAATAAAGTGAACTTTAAAACTAAATTCAGATTTGCGTAATTTATTATGGTATTTATCTAGATCATGCAAACGTTATAACTAGTTATAGTTGATTAATATCAATCCCTAAAAGAAAATTTGATAAATAAATATGAATACAATATTTTAATTCACCATACGTTTTGAGATAGATCACAAAATCAAAGTAGGTACAGAAACCAGCAAATGCGGTTGGATATTCGCACTACGAAATTAACCCCTACTTCTACGGAATACGAGTACGGGCTCTCAAGGTATACTGTAGGTACTATAATTTTGTCTGTGTGTAATTTTGTCTATTGTACCTACTATAATTTTGTCTGTGTGTATGACCCGGTCGAAATATCGAAAGTTCAACTAAAAATTAAAATTATGTACCATAATATGCAAGCCCTCCTGTCCAACATGGGGATTATGACAAATTCTTTAGTTTACAGAAGACTGTATTGTATAAGCTACTGTTAGTATTAAGTTTTTCTAAGTGCAGGTACTTATCCCAAAAGTTCAGCGCAAAATCGGTTGAAACTAGAATAAAAAGAGAACGAGTGTGATAGGTAGCCGGTAAACTGAATTTATGGAGTTATTTCGGACGAGCCAGCCATTATCTAGTCCGGCTCGGGTCCGGCGCCCGGGTTTAGTGCGAGTCCTGGGTAAAGACGGACTCCATGATTTAAGGGAATTATGAGACATTTTTTTTTAAGTATAACACATAAAATATCTCACATATGGACATCTGATCCCAAACTAGGCAGAGATTCGAACCGCGGCCCTGTGCTTCGAAGGCAGGCGTACTACCAGCTAGGCTTCGGCGTCATCAATTATACGGCTACGGCTTACTTACAAGAGTATATAATTCTAATAATAATAAGCGATATACTATTTATTATAAATGTGTACAACAATAGGTAAAGAATCTAATTAAAATAATAATTTTAGTGAATATTAGTTTCTTTACATACAAATAAAAAGAGACCCCAATTAAATCTAAACCAAAATACCTAGTATATTTTTATTTATAGACATTCTATATCGTTTAGTTTAATTTATTACTTACATTTAGTGGCGAGTTCAGCAAAGCAACATGTGCCGTTTTCTGCAGAGAAAACCTAAACCGATGAGCCTGCGCTGGCAAGCAGACCAACAACGTTTACTGACATTACTGATGCGCCATAATAGATTACCTATTATAAATTATTTATCAACATTGACATCGGTGAAAGTGATGCACTTTAAAAGAATGTAAGCACGAAATATTCACGCATGGTGACCCTACTACCCTAGTCCAGCGCGGATAAATTGCCAATTTTGACTTACACCACTTTGCGCTGTAACCCATTACCACGTTAGTCCGGTTTTATCGCCTTTTAGTTAGAAATTTCAAAGACTTCCGGGTGATTTTAAAACCGTTTAAAGTAACGTAACTTTTTTTTATCTATCACTAGCTTTCCGCCCCGCGGCTTTGCCTTCGTTAACAGTTTTTTTTTTCGTGGATATGAGGAATTTCCTCGCGGTAAAAAGTAAAGTATGTCCTTTCCCAAGGCCTATTCTATCTTTGTACCAAGTTTAATTTAAATCCGTTCACTAGTTTCGGAGCCTGTTCAATGCAAAAAACTATCAAATATTTCCTCTTTACAATAATATTAGTATAGAATATAGTATTAGTATAGATAGATAGATAGGCTATACTTAGTAGTAACAATTTCATGCAGATTTATTCTTTCTTACAATAACTTTTAATCTATTGGAAAATTACCATAATTTCACATTTTATAATATAACAAAACTTTATTATAACATATTCATTCACTTATGGACAAGACAACACTATCTGCTCGATTTGAACTTCCTGTATAAACGTAAGTATGCCTAATGTTCCTTACTGCAACAAATTGGGCACATCAATACGTGGTGAAATAACAAGCCTTCGATAACAAGCTATCAGATTATCTGCTGTCACCCTTATCTTTCTGATTCTGACACACCCTATCTACTTACTAGTGCTGTGACAATTCGATAGATTAAATAGTTACCTAATATCGATAGCGATGTGATCACTCACACACTTAACTAATAAAGGATGTTATTCTTTAGCCATTGTTAAGGTCACTCATCATTTAACGGGCTCGCAAACATTTTTAAATCCCAATACGACTAGTTAACAACAAAATTATTTCAAGACAATATGTTTCATTTCATTAAGTTCTGGATTTTTAGTCGCAAGATATCCTTTGAAAATATTTTATGCTCTTTGTCTAAAATCTTAATTTAACTCTCAGAGCGCCTATTTTGAATTCTTATCGCGACTCGTTGTAGTTGCAGTTGGTTTCGAGAGAGAAAGCAAGCGTCATACCTGTTTGCACTAACCTTGTCTTAGTTAGGCTAAGAACAGTCACTAACAGTCTAATTGGGCTCATAAAGGTAGGTAGAAACTAAGCAGTTTAAAAAAAGTCTAAAGGTTACTAGCAAACAAAATGTTCACCAAATCTCACATAAATACCTTAGGCAACTTAAGCGATTCTTATGTTTAGTGCAATCGGGTGTCAGTCTCCTTTATTTGACGTTTCCTTAATATTTTTTCTGTACAAAACATTTTCACACATTTTTTTACTTTGACTGCGAACCTATTTTTATATGTATCTATTCACAATTATTACTAAGAATGCAAAATCAGCGTAAATAGTATAAGTTGTAAATTTGATTTCATTTTTCATTCAAATTGATATCGATAGAATGAACTGCACTACGCTTTCCCTATGCGATCCCATACCATCCCAATTCCCACGTATCTTTTATTTTATATATTGCGAGCCTTGAACTGAAACCCTTCTGATTAGAAGGGAGCGGAAAATCGGAAAGGTGTTTATAGGTTTTGTGGCACCTAAAAATGGCAATACTTTATGTCAGAAAAACGAATGTATAGTGAGATGGAAATAGAAGTTTTACGATATATCATTTTTAGGCGCATTTAGGGCAATTTAATTATTCAAAAGATTAGCTAGTCCAAAATGTTTACGATATTTACGAGTAAGTGCAAGCTATAAGCTAAGCCTAATATCAATAGATTCCACCCAACTCATATAATTTTAACGTTTGTATATGAATAGATTCAGACTGTCGCACTCCTTGTCTATCCATTACGCCACCTAACCCAACTTATTTGATGAAAGTTTCAGTGGCCTCTACTACACGTACTTTGCAGGATATTGCGTACCACTGACGATAGCTACACAAACATGCGGTAAAAGGTAGTCTATTTAGGAAGGCCCCAAAGTCTATCTATTCTATCCCTGTACCAAATTTCATCGTGAAAGCGTAACAAACAGGCAGACAATTACTTTCGTATTTATGATATTAGTTAGTAGGGATATAAAGAAAAAAATATAAAGAGCGTCAGTGTCGCTTCCTCAGCAAGCTAATTCTCTTTATCACTACATACATAGTATAAAACAAAGTCGCTTTAAATTATAATAATCGAAGCGAAAAATTAAGATCATTGAGCTTGGGCAGGGACTTGAACCCGCATCTCCTGGGTCGCTTTCTCTGTCCCTATGTCCCTATGTATGCTTAAATCTTTAAAACTACTCAACGGATTTTGATGCGGTTTTTTTTAATAGATAGGGTGATTCAAGAGGGAGGTTTATATGTATAATACATGCATAATATACTTAAGGATAACCCACAATAACCATTTTCCCGTGCGGAGCCGGGGCGGGTCGCTAGTTCACGATATAATGCATGTAAACAAGATGTAAACATACCGTTAATCGGGCGAGGTGTGTGGCTGTGTGGTGACTGCAGCTTGTGCCTGCTAATGTGCGAGATAAGCACCGGAGCATCTTCCCGGCGCGGCGGCGGCGTGTCGTCGTTACGATAAACACCGGCTGATACACAGCATTAGACGGGGTTTGCGCTGCCAAATGTATGGTGAACACCGTCTACTATAGTATGCTTAGCAAATACTGAAAGAATATGTCCAGTAAATGGTTTTGAGCAATTTCTCCAAAGAAACTTTTCTGGGAAAAAATAATAATTTAACCTCATACAAAATAGTATGAAGAAGTCCATTTTATTATTATTCGAGAAGGAATGGTTCACGTTAGTAAATAAAAAATGAAATGAAAATATTCTTTATTGCACACAAACAGAAATACAAGCACAGATACTTACAAATAAAAAACACAGAAAATGTACAATTGGCGGCCTAGTAAAATGGCATTAAAATCCTTTAATGTTTGTGTAGCGATCCAAAGTCTTTATTTCTTCTACGAGAAAAAGAGTGCTACGGCGTAGCAATCGTAGCGATATTATTACACTATCTGCGCTACGAGGTTCAATACGCGATTTAGTTCTGCATGTAGCAAGAAGTGCTCAAATCAAAGAGAAAAAGCTAAAGCATGTTTCTACTACAAACTTTGGTATTAAAAAAAAAGATCTTTAACCAAACGTAGCGAGCGCAGAGGCAGAGAGAAAGAATGCTCGTACGTACCATTCCAGTATTTGCATGGAATCGACATCAAAGGACCCCTCGGCGGCGGTTCCTTCACTGTACTGTTCTAAAGATCGCCGACCATACACTATACCTATACCAAGAATGCTTTTAGAATATATAAATGATCATTCACAATAAACTCACACATAGAAACAAAAAGTATTAACATTAAATTAAAACCTTATACGATTCAACATCAAAGTAAGCGCCAATATGATGGCAATTACCACTTTCTCTTTGCGCGTGAAAGTCAAACAAAATAATTACTGACTTTAGTTGATTATTTTGCCGCCTACCTTTTTTTAGATATATTATGTCTGTTTTACAATAACTTTTGAATCGTTTATGGTTAAAAACACAATGTAATGAATATTATAAGCTTTTCTTCTTTTTACGCACGCAACGCATATATGCATTTAATTTGATTTGATTTAGCCGTGTTCTACCTTTCATTGACATTTAATCCAAATCAGTTCAGGCGTTGCGTGATATCGATTATACGTACATTTAACAAAAGTCCACACTTTCCTTTTATAAAATTAGTGCGAATACTCTATTGCATACCACACAATAAACTTTAAGTTCGGTTAACAAAATATGTAGTAGAATAAAAAAATATATAATTTTTATTGATATTTCTAACAAATGTCTATTCTGCGGCTTTTCCCGCGTAGTCATCACATTTTTCGGAGACAAATAATAACCTACAAAGATAATATTCTAGGTAAAAAGCTATCTACGTACAAATTGAATTCCAATCTCTTAAACACCAAAACTTTCAGATTTTAAGTGTGAAATGTTACTAAAGTCAAAAGTCCTATAATTAAATTCGTGTTCCCTTAAAACTGTTTGAAAGCAGAGTACTATCGAGAAGTATCGATGTCGCCCCTATGCGAGTACTTAATGAATCCCACCCTCGCATCCCGATCCACGTATCTAAACAATGCTGGTGTTCACACGGGGGAACGACGGGAACAACTTGTACCAGAGAACACGTGTAAGCCGTTCCCACACACTCCCGACCCAGTATTGCCAACTCTACCACGCTTGAGCTTTTATTTCGTATGTTTATGACAGGCAATTTTGGTTTCATTGATACGACTGGAAATTACGCTGGAGGTTTTTTAAACATTTTTTATTGATACCAATTTGTATATTTTTCTTTTATTCAAATAGCTGTAGACATATAACACGTTGAAAATTTAATTCAGCATAACGACCGTCATTTTTTAATCGACTTCAAAAAGGAGGAGGTTCTCAAATCAATCGTATACTTTTTAAATACCTACTTGTAACCATGGACTTAGTAACATAGTTGCACTAACTATGGTAATACGTCCATGCTTGTAACTGTTTAAAAGTGGCATGGCTCAAAGCTAACTGGTGTCGAACAAGAAAAAAAAATGCTTGAGTTTCAAAACAAAAAAAATAATAACTTGTTTGGTAGATAAAGACATACCAATTTGGCAACTTTACTCTCAGAAAAGGTAGTTGTTTCGCATGAAAAAAAAGCACCATGCGGGTACATTCTTCTTCTTCATAATAAGTGATCGACAAACATAATTCAAAGGTCAAATATTAAGTTTCTGTCTCACTTGAAGCTATGTGATAAGTTTGAAATTCAGTAATTAATACTTTGGGAACTTGATCTCTTTATAATTTACTAAAGGAGACTGGTTTCTTTATAAGGCAAAAAGTATAGGTACTTAATATAAAATAATTTTAACTCTGTGTTTTAATGTGCCCAAACGTTTTTGTTCCAATTTAAATTGAAAAATGTGCTAAATCTGTGCATATAAATGTCATCGAGTAATCCAGGTTATCAAAGACATCAGAATATTACCCAAAGAAAAGTCTTCGAATTACTTCCAAGAAAATCTATAAAACAAAATAATAAAACTTATTTCATGTGTTATAAAATTTAGGCCAAATCTGACATTTCATGTTTGATGTTAATATAGTCGCCAGATGGCAAAGATTCTGGCTATGTTTATTTTGCCGTATATGTTCGGCAATTTATCTTTCTGACCACATTTTTTGCTTACTCTAATCCTTTTATAAAATTTATAAATGTACTAACAAGGGTCATCGTCTTTCTTCCATATCACCTAATTCATTTTTAAGAAAAATTTTAACATTAAAAGTCAAGCATTTTAGGAATCTATGTAATTGAAAAAAAAAACGTACAATTTTAAAGAAAAATGTATCCCAAACTCTTAGAAGGACGTTTCTATAAGACGGAGTGACCGATATCGACCATGAGCTTAAATGTCGCCCAATATCCACCGATACCATATGCATTACCTGGTAATAAGCTAAGGCGTTTTGAAATTCCATAAAAATACAGCAATGTATTTTAAATATTGATTGAAACTTGGCGATTCTGGGATAGAAACATACCGTTTGCCGTTTTGCTTATCGGCCAACACAGATCGACTCGAACGCGGAAACCTCGATATCTCCTGACAGTACTATTGATTGTGTTGGTTTATCTTTGACTTGTGGACTGGTGTAATAAATTTTCTTGGTTAAACAAGTATGTGGAGTGTAGAGCAGGCTTGTTTCTTCTAATACCTGTATATGCTGTTTATGTTGATCTGATACAGTTGTAATGTTTGTCGGAAAGTATTTTGCTGTTACTTTTAGATAATTTTTCACAGTATTATTTTCTTAAGAGATCATAACAGTGAATACAGAAACCGTCTTGAGAAGTGCTATAGACGGGAACTATCATTATCGTCATCTTGAGCCATTCTAAACTATAATATGTGTCTTTCTATTTTCTACGTTCGTTTCTGTTTCGGGTTGTCAGCATTCAGTTTTTGCCTCTTTCGACTTGCATCTACGGTCTAAAGACGCTAGTGCTGTAATACTCTTCAATGGTTCACGGGACAAAAATCAATGAAGGGAAAACATATTGATGGAACCCATAAGTTTATCACAATTTTCAGACTTGGGAGAGTGACTTTAGAGAAAGAATTAATTTTACTAGATTTCAAAGAATATATAGATCCTAGATTTAAAATGAAAGTCACTCCCGTGGACCTTAAGAAAGTTTTAAAATGAGGTCGCTATTATTATCTTGTATAACCCAATTTATAAACAAAATAAAAAGAAATAAAAATATACAAAGCTTAATTCGAAAACCATAAAACTTTGAGTATAGCAACATCGTAAGTAAATTGTTAAATTGTGGCTGTTAAGGTACTTTGTAGTAAAAATTTTACAAGCAATAAAATTGTGATTGTTTTTATTTAAAAAATACAGTTTATAGGAACGTTAAAATAAAAATTATGAGTTCGCCCACGCAATATTACAGTTCCCAAGAAGAGTCAAACATAAACGATAGACGAATATGTAGATGTTTTCTCGAATGACTAATACGATCCATGTTAATATAAACCCAAGGGATCTAAAAACTATACAAAATGCTTTGAAGTTTGACCCCTGGTCATCATTAACCCGGCTATAACACATTCATATTTACCGACCGTAAATTTGTATTAAATTCTTGGATTATACGCCGATGAGATTTGATACCACAAAATTAACATCCAAATCGTACTGATATCGGATTGACACCCATTTAATGTTTAACCCATTTGTGACATTCAAATAACGTCTATAATTTAGGTTTTATTATTGGCTATCATCAAAACTAGAAAAGAGATGTTTTATAAAAAAAAACTTCCGCCACAAATCCGTTACTTCATCCTTTTAACAACAAGGAAAGAGTAATCTATAAATGGCTAAAGATATTTCTTGGATCATAGCAAAGAACACTATCGATTGTAGGTACGAGAAAAAAAAAAGATCAAAGTCGGCGCATCCGTTAAGGAACTACGATGCCACAGACAGACAGACACACACGTAAAACTTATAATACCCCTCTTTTTACACGCTTTATATTAGCTTCACTTGTAAGTAACTATGTATGTAAGAAAATCTTGGAATCTTAATTTGACCCACTTCCCGGTCTTCGATTAGGATGAAATTTTGCACACGCTCTGAGTTCTGATGACAATACATGACTAGCTAAGAAACGTCATTACAAATCCAATATGGCGGCCTCCCCATTATTGTATCTAAAAAAATCTTGGAATCTTTATTTGACCCACTTCCCGGTCTTCGATTAGGATGAAATTTTGCACACGCTCTGAGTTATGATGACAATACATGAATAGCTAAGAAACATCATTACAAATCCAATATGGCGGCCTTCCCATTATTGTATCTAAAAAAATCTTGGAATCTTAATTTGACCCACTTTCCGGTCTTCGATTAGGATGAAATTTTGCACACGCTCTGAGTTATGATGACAATACATGACTAGCTAAGAAACGTCATTACAAATCCAATATGGCGGCCTCCCTAAGATGGCGAACTGGCTGTTTGAAATCCACCCCCATGATATGGGTATCAAATGAAAGGGTTTCCTGTCAGGAATACGAAAAAAACAGTCACGGGACTTAAATCCAATATGGCGGACGTCCAAGATGGAGGACAGGAAGCGTGTTTTTTAGTTTTTTAAACTATGTATTATTTGTCATCATCATGATGATGGGAGGAGGAATCATCTACGCGTAAAGATATATAAGACTGAAAATACCAAAGTGTTTGACATAAAAAAGATTCGCAACTATTTTAACACTTAAATTTATTTTTTTGTTTTGGCTGTGTATCTTTTGGGATGCTTAAATTTTTATTTCGTTCAGCAGTCTTTCGGTTAAAATTATGTTGATGATTATTGATTATGAATATACAATACCTACTTAACACACTTACTTAACAAAATTAAATGTACCTATTCGTTTTTATTTTCGTGTCTTATCCTATAACTGCTTGAAATATTAAAAAACAACATTGTCAACGAAACATCCATTCTTAATAAAATATCAACTTTTCTGAATATTGTTTAACTACTATTTTGAATGATGGTAGCCCCAACTTCTGCGAAGCGGTAAAAGTTTTCCAGTGGAAAGATCTCCACCATGTTCAACCAAGTTTCAGTAAAATGCAAAGTGATTCGCGCTTTCCGAATCTTTGAATAATGAAAATTGATGGGCACTTCAAGCAGGATTTGGTCGGGAGTGATTCACTGATGTATTTGCATTCAACAAACGGATCGTATCTAAAAATCGGTCTCAGGGATCTAGTGGAGACGTGAATACGAATCCCAACTGATATTACCTACTTCTTCATTGATATGAAAAAGAAATATCAATTGTATTTTAGTATGGCACCTAGAAAATTATCTACGCGTAGACATTGCGCGAACCTGCCAGTTCTGTTCCAACTGATATCTTGATCTCTTTTTTATTGCTTAGCCTTGTACGTACTGTGGTGTGCATGCATCCTACATGCTCGCCGCGTTCGTGCTGGCAGCCTCTTTCCGCGTTTGAGCCATTTAATTATGAAAAGCGATAATGAATTTGAATGGAGATGGCCGTAGCCCGTGCTACGAGCCTGACGCCATTCTTATAATTTTCTAAAGCATTTGCATTTGTAATGTTTCGTTATTAAGTCTCTAATATATAATACCTAATTTAAAAGCATACGTTGTTTTCCTTGTCCTCCACCATTAGGGCCGGTTCGTACATGGTGGAGGTGCCTTAGGCGCGTTTTACAGTATAGCTGGACGTGGATCCCGAGGACACTAGAGCTTGGCCTGGTGAGTAGGCAAGGAGCCCTATAAGAAGAACCTATACCAGAGAAGTATCCGCTACGCTACCCCTGAAACCCCTGAAATTCGAAGATGAAATATGAATATGAAATACGAAGATGATGGCAGCCATGACGAGGAGCGTTGGTGCCCAGAAGATGTTTGCCGCACGTTGTTGCAGTTGTTGCAGATGCATTTGTGATAATAATGCCTAAAGGATGCGTTGAGAAAGATAAGTCTAAGTGTTGATTTTATTAGTAATGACTGCAGACTCTATGATGTGGCCTTTATGAAGATTGGAGAGCTTCATGTGATTTGCTGCTAAAGGCAAATGTCTCGATGTTTTTCCCGATGCGATGCTGAAGATGCGTTTTAGAAGAGTGCGAAGTGGAGAGACGACTGAAGAGTCGCCGTTTTTTTTTCCTACCTAGTTTGTAGAATTAGCATAGAAAGGTAGAAAGTGTATTATTGTGTAAATAATTTAGCAAATTTTCCCTTATTTTTAATTCAATTTCTTATTATTTTCGTAATTTGATGTAGTCATGGTGATAAGTCCGTTGTTTGGCAAATAATGTCTTTTTGTTTGTGTCATGTCATGAACAAAATGACTCATGACAGTTTTGACGCAATTCCGTCAAAGAAATTGTAAATATCTGAAAATTTAATTTTTGAAATAATTTCATAATATTATCGATAGAAAATAACTAAAATGTAGTAAATATAGGTTAGTTTCTAATATTTCTTATTGTCTTGTAGGATTGGTTAGGATGTATGAGTGTTTTCCTGTATTAATTCTTTAAAATGTTTCAGAAAAACGATTACCTAAATGATGACTATTGATGACTATGATGATCATTTCTGATGTGATGACCCTTCGAGAAAGCTGGACGACTTAAATCTAGATGACCACACGGTATGAAGAAAGAAAAACGTGCGCGTTTAACTAGAATTTGGGTAGTTTTTTTTTTGGGGTTAGTTGGGTAACGCATAGTTAGGTGTGTTCCGTGACGGAATATTTACTGTCACTCCACATCAAGCACATAGTGCTGTGGAGGAACTTTGGTTGGGTTCATGACTTTGAGTACTCTCGTTACCGGTACCGCAGCTAGGTGAATTCCCACTAATCTTTTCAGAGGATAGGTTGGAGCTGAAGAAAGAAAATAGCTCCCATTCCCATGTCTTGCCCAAAGCTAGGTTTTGTTATTGGTGATAGCCGTGCGCGTTTACTATAAATTCATTTTATTATTTACTGGTAATTTTGTAGTTCATTGGTCGTCCAACTTTTTCAAATTTATTTCTTTAACCTTTCTTAATTGATTATTTGGTGACTATTGAATTATTAATAACTAGTTAATATTATTTTATTCATAGTATCCGACACAGATAGGTTTAGTAAACTTTTTCGAAATTTTATTGAATGTCTATTTGGATTAACTGTAGACAGACATGCTTGGCTGTGTTGATTCTTTTTTCTGGATGGTTTTTGATCAACTTAGTTGGATAAAAATACAACACCAACTAGCTGGTAGCAGCAGTCAGCTTTTGACATGTCTGTGACTTTGTAATGTTTTTGTCCGTCCTTAGGCAGGTAGCTTAGCTTAGGACAAAACTTTGTAACAAAGTATTGTTAAAAAATATTGCAATGGTATTGCAATTTTTTTTTTAACTGTACCGGGCGGGATGTGGTGTGCATGCATCCTACATGCTCGCCGCGTTCGTGCTGGCAGCCTCTTTCCGCGTTTGAGCCATTTAATTATGAAAAGCGATAATGAATTTGAATGGAGATGGCCGTAGCCCGTGCTACGAGCCTGACGCCATTCTTATAATTTTCTAAAGCATTTGCATTTGTAATGTTTCGTTATTAAGTCTCTAATATATAATACCTAATTTAAAAGCATACGTTGTTTTCCTTGTCCTCCACCATTAGGGCCGGTTCGTACAGTACATTCGTCTGAGACGAGTCCCGGCCTTGGTTTGAGTAAAGCTTTTTAGCTTCTTATAAGACGTCATTAATTGTTTTTTTATGAAACCTATGATGAATGAAAAAAATTGAATTTTTGAATTTTGAAAACTTGGAATGAAATTTAAGCCGCATACCATCCGCGTACCCACATACGCGGGAAAGAACGGGCTGTGCGACGGAATCCGAGTTTATATGCAGTCTGTCCCATAGAAAGCGGGCGCGCTATATATGTTACAGTGTGCAATTGTGCATATAAACTCGAATTCCGCCCCGCAGCCAGCGGTTTCCTGCATCTGTGGGTTTGCTCCGTTTGCTCCTTTAGATTTGTGAATTCTTCTTTTTTATTTTATTACTATTTATTTTGTCGTTTTCTTAGTATCTTTAGAAGACTTAAAGGATGAATAAATATTTTGAAAATTTACCGTGATCTTTTTTTGTCTTTTTTTGAGCAACCAATTTCTTCTTTTGAAGAGTTTAGTAAGCAGCACTTTACTTAAGGAATACATAACCCCGTTTTTAATTATAACTGTTTCCATTTCATTGAGGCGGATCTGGTTTTAATTTGAATTACTCATCTACCTCGATTTTTAGAAATTTAATTGCCAGAATTGAAACTGTATCGCAGATAGGCGCAAAACCGGATAGTATTGAGACCGCTAAATTGATGATGGCCTAGACGTACAGTAGCCAGCATATGCGGCTGGACATATCGACCTTAAAGGCGCCCGTATTCTTTAGTGGTAGGGGTGAATTTCGTATGTGCTGGCTTCTGTACAAGAGGTTTTACTCCAGTTGGTACCGAGATAAAATTACCAATTTCATCGTCATCAATCAAGGTAGGATAGCTGATGTGATGTTTCGCTCCAACTTGCTCTTTTATACCTATCGATAACAGCTAATGACTTGTAAACCTGTTGGTAGTACGCCATTTATAATTATACCAGCTTGCAGGTGCTCAAACTCTATCTGATGGAGAGTATTTTTTCTTATTAACGAAGATATGATGATAAAGGTAGTATAATAGTAAAATAAATAATAAATAATAATATCACACACGGCCACCTTACCCCAAACTAGGCAGAGCCTGTACTATGGGTGTCAGACAGCTGAGATACATACAATATAAATACATCCAGACACAAAGGCAAACACAAGTGCTCATCACACAAATGTTTGCCCTGGGCGGCATTCGAATCCGCGATCCTGTGCTTCGTAGATAGGCGTACTACCAACTAGGCTACGTGGCCGTCATAATTCTTAAAAATGACGAATCGTCGTTCGTCAACATCTCTAGAATGACACCATCGAGGGGCTCGAGCCTACCTTGAAATCAGTGTGAATAGGCCTTAGTCGACCACGCTGGCCTAGTGCGGGTTAGTGAACTTCACACACAAACTTTGAATTTCTTCGCAAGTGTGTGCAGGTTTCCTCACGCTGTTTTCCTTCACCGTAAGAGCGTCTAATAAACGTACATATGAATTCGAAAATTTAAAATACATTGGTTGGTACGTGCCGAAGCTTGAACCTGCGAACTTCTGAATGAAAGTCAACGGCCACTTGGCCACCACCGCTTTCAAAATGACGAGTATGTAGGTAACTATACTAATATGATTTAAAACAACACAGCTTTAACGACTTGAGCGTCCGAGTGAGAGGGAGGGGAGATACACGCCCTTGAACATTATCAGCAAAAGCAGCAACAGCATTTTAAAAAGTAAAATGAAGAGTGTCTATTTAATGGTACTTATCAAAAGTTACACAAGAAACAATAAATATAATCTAAAGTTAGTAAGACCGTCTTTTTAGAAAAATGTAAACTAGTTAACTGGTACATTTTATTCTTGAAGCAGTCAGAATAAAATAATATAAATACAAATAGTCTTTATTGACACCAAGAAACACAGACAGATAGATAACACATACAAAGAAAACATTATGTTTCAACAGGCAAAATAATGTACCGATACGAGTAGATAATGCATTATAATTAATCACCGTTTTATTCAATTAAAGGGCATTGTAGAAGTCGAATAAACCTAGTATTACAACTTATCTTTGGTAGGATGGAGTTTGAGATGTTAGGAATTTGGATGAGCTCTATCGCTGTGATATCTCGCCCTACATATTCTTGTAACTGTGACATCGTCTTACGCCATATCCCATTAAGGACGTCTCGACTTAACCAATCAACTGTATCCAATTCCGCCCATCAGTGCAATTGCTCTTAATACGTGTGTTGCCAAGTGGCGCTCATCGCCCAAATACGACGCGAAATTTTTTAATTGCTCCGACTGTTCCCACACATAGACTTAGGATTATGTTTTTACTGTCAAACAGACGAACTAACAGGACAACAAAAGAAACGTAATCTGTTTTAATTCTTCAATTTGCGTATTGCTACTATTTAGAGGCATCCAATTGTCTGAAAATTGTGATGAGTTGATATTTTAATTATAAGTTGTAGATATTGTATGAGTTGTGTTGAGTGAGATTTCA
Source organism: Teleiodes luculella (assembly GCA_948473455.1). Taxonomy (NCBI): domain Eukaryota; kingdom Metazoa; phylum Arthropoda; class Insecta; order Lepidoptera; family Gelechiidae; genus Teleiodes; species Teleiodes luculella. Next base: position 12,260,823 of record OX419586.1, read on the forward strand.
TTCAAAAGCACTGTTATGAGTATTAAAATGTATTATTATTACTCTCCAGCCACCAAACTATCCCTATACAAATTCATGATACCAGACGTGACAGAAGGACAAACAGACAAACATACTTTCTAATTTAAAATATTAGTATGGATATCGATTATCAATCTTCTCGCTTACAAACTGTCGGTCTGTTTGCCAATTTTTTTTAATCACTTCGTCTGTTTCTGCTCTTGTACTGTAATACCGACTGCCAAGTGCGATTTGGAGTCGTCGTTCTTAATTGATTGGAATGCTGTGGTTGTTTTTTAATTGATATGGACTGTACTTGCTATCAAACTGTATAGCTTTGCCCGTTAATAAGTGAGTTTTTTTTTAACTTGGATTATGAATATTTCCTTATGGTTTTTACTTACGATCGACTTATCAAACAATGAAAATGCGCCTTTGAAGAGCGTTTTTAAAGTCGTTATTTCCAAGCCTAATAATAAATTTGTGTAATACTTCATCTCGGATGAAAATTAAATTTGTTGTAAACTTGATTAATTAACCTGTTATTTGATAACTCTTCTTTGACCTCCATGGAATTATGCGGCAAGCCAAGAATAATAATCTGTATCTCAAGTTCCCGAACAAATTACTCAAAGCTGGCGAAGGACCACCTCGGAGACAATTTTGGTAATGCATGCCACCCACCGGATTTCTTTATAAACATGCTTGCTTCTTAAATTTGCGGAAAAGTAAAACCATTTTAGTACTTTACTCCTTTTTAGTAGATTAGTAAATTTTGTTCAAGAAATGTTTTCATAAATATTAAATCAACAGTCATAAACAATCAGGTTATATGGCATTAAAATAATTAAATATATTATTAGACAATATAAAAAATGCTTTCCTAAACACTATATTGAACGACAATGAATGATAAACTAATAAGGGAACCAAAGTATCTATAATTTATTTTAGACTTTCGCAATATACCAATCGCAAAAAAAAAACTCAAATTCACAAATTCGCATGTTATAAGTCTCATAAAAATACGTTTCCAAGTATAAATATCCTTTTGGATACGTTTTATCTGTAAAATACCCTCTACACTGAATCGCTGGGTTTAATTTTCTATTCCAATTGAAAATAGGACCTTCATAAATGGAATTTGGACAAAATTTGGTCATACTGTATAGTATAAGCACAGTATAAGTAAGATGTCGCTTGTTAACTCTCAAATTTGTAGACAGTTAGTTGATTCAACCTTATCTCTTCTTCCATCGGTTATGGCAATCACTTAATTATAGCTTCGGTAATGACTAATGGATGTACCGCTTTATTTGATAAACTTCTCCCCTGTTATTATATAAAAATAAGTTATACGAGTTTGTTTATTGAATAAAGTTATTTGGCAATCAATTTGTCAAGTTTTTTGGATCGAAAAAAGCCGATGCTATCTTTTGATAAACAATTTTAAAAACTTTCATATTTTTTAAACATTCACTAGGTACGTTTCGCGGAACTAAAATCTATATTTAAATGATTGATTAGATGATGACGTAGTCATTTTAGTATTATTAAATTAAGAAAAATATTTGAATTTTTGATGTGTTGTAGAGTAAATCACATGTACATACATATAGGTAAATAAAGACTCAAAATGAGTGCTATTTAACCTGTACACAAATTCTTCGGTACTTCCAATATATCTGATCGAAGTTTCCAACCGAATATCCAGAATTTTCGATTCAAATGGCCACTCGATTTCCACTTGAAGTTAGCAAGTGTAAAGGATGATCAACCGATCTCGATCCAATTGCTCTGTTCGGTTACCGCACTCGTTTGCGATTGATCTCAATTGCAAATGTCTATTTGCGACTGTGACGCGCCCTCATGTCATGTGGGCCAACCACAGAGATGTACAACCCTATTTAAATGTATATTTATATGTATCTGCCTCAGTATCTGCAGTTATGTGGGCTAGCCCTGTTCAAATTACAGTGCAGTCATATAATAATGTAATAGAGTAAGGAAGATTTTCTTACGTGTACCTATTTCTAATTGCGTATCCTTTTTTCTAAAGACACGTTTTTCTTATATATCAATATTTGATACTAATAAAATAAATGCTATTTAATATTAAGAATATTGGCTTACTAATTTTTTCATTTTTTGTTCATGAACTTTCTTCCAAATTTTATATTTCTAAAAGCCCACCAGACTGCTGACTAATACATAAACGGGTTTAAAACAAAAACTAAACAGACAAGAGCATCGTCCTTCGATCTCGTCTCATAGCCATTGATTGTGCAGACTTCGTTTTGTTGCATTGGATGAAAATGTCTAATAAACAATTTACAAAATCCGCAGCAAAATTCAAAATTATGTATGAAATTCAAGAGATCATAATGTTCACAAAAATACTCTAAAACTAAGATCTACCCCACGTTGGCCAAATTTTGAATAAGATCGATGTTCTATTAAGGTGCAAATAGGTTATTTCACAATGACATCGTAATTACCAAAGCCAGACTGGTTTCGTGTTGGGTTGCGTCCTTTTAACCCTATACCGCCAAAAAGAGAACCCATACTTTTATGGTAGACTATTAATCTGGTTGTTCGGCGCCTATCGCCAAGAACACAGATAAATCCTCATTAGTGTCAGAATATATTGGCACACTTTATTTGTTTTATCGAATCGGCCATCGTTAATTTCATTAGGGAATACCTCCAGACGCGTTCTTTGACTTGGGTGCCTACGGAAACATTTTTTGGATGCCCTCTCCTCCTAGTTTATTTTGAGGGACATCGGATTGTCGGAAGAATTTTAATTAATTTAAAATGCCGATTGAAAAGTTCTGTAGCTACTATTTGTTTTATTTTTTCTGGCGTACGATTCGATAAGAGTAACAGTTAATTGGATACACTGTTTTATATTGCCTGGTTTATTCATTATTTCACGACCTTGTATTTTATCAGTAATACAGTTTTAATAAATGATTAATATAAAATGTAATTTTTATTTTATTTTAAACATTTTAAATTTAATAAAGTAAAGCCTGACCAAAGCAATAAAAAAACCTGTTGTAGGAGCGCCACGTGTATATTTTTACGACTATGGCAACAATTTCCCTTAGAAAATTTGTTCCATTGAAATTCCGCAATATGGCGAGGTTTTTTATTTCTCTGGTCGGGCTTTGTATAAGTAACTAGCGACCCGCCCCGGCTCCGCACGGGAAAATGGTTATTGTGGGTTATCCTTCAGTATATTATGCATGTATTATACATATAAACCTTCCTCTTGAATCACTCTATCTATTAAAAAAAAACCGCATCAAAATCCGTTGCGTAGTTTTAAAGATTTAAGCGTACAAAGGGACATAGGGACATAGGGACATAGGGACGGAGAAAGCGACTTTATTTTATACTATGTAGTGATAATTAAAAGTCAGAGTCTTTCAGTTTATAGCTAAGTACATACGTGTAATAGATAGGTACGTAAATCTTTCCATTGGTATGAATTTTATTCTTTCGCCTACCAAATACGTTCCACTACTTTTTTAGTATGTCATGTGTAATTTTAAACGATTAAAAAATATCGATCAATTATATTGTAAATTTAAAATTACAGCAAATTTCTTAGAAATGCTAAGGTCTTTCACTTCTTTTTCAAAACTTTTAGTCTTTTTCACAATCCGCCCGCAGAATTATTTATTTATTTAATATTAATTATTGTACGGTACGGTACGACGGCCGTTGGGGCAGAAAGGTTCTTGAATGGCGACCGCGCGCCGGAAGAAGTAGTGTGGGCAGGCCCCCACGGGGTGGACCGACGATCTGGTGAGAGTCGCGGGAAGCCGCTGGATGCGGGCAGCACAGGCCCGATCATTGTGGAGATCCTTTGGGAGATTGGGGAGGCCTTTGTCCAGCAGTGGACGTCTTTCGGCTGATATGATGATGATGATGAATTATTGTACACATGAAAATTCAAAAATACAGACATAAATAAGAAGAGGACACAACAGGTACTGCTTATTTCCAAGAAAATGTCTTTCAGCAGAAAAGAGAAAAGTAAACACAGAAGAGCGGAACAGACGTATATACACTCTTTGTCGAAAGGTACCTACTCACACCTACTTTACATACAAAATGGACGCTATAAAGACCCCATGGAGTCACACAGAAGCCTGTTTCGAATGGAGTCGTTAATCCACATTTAACTGCCGTTCAATCCCGTGAACTGTTTAAAATTCTGCGCTTCTTTAGCCTATGATTATAAGCAGCTCAGTAGTTTGCCTTGGTTACTTAGGGCTACCATTTTATATGTGAAAAAGTAGAATTTCACCATAATAATAGCATACTAATATTATAAAGAGGAAACATTTTGTATTTTTGTGTATGTGTGTGTATGTTTGTAATGAATAAACTCAAAAATTACAGTGCCTATTTCAAAAATTCTCTCGCCTTTAGAAAGCTACATTCACTCTGAGTAACATAGGCTACCTTTTACCGAGAGAAACGCCTCATTCCCACGGGAAAAATGGTTAACGCGGGCGGAGCCGCGCGGAAAGCTAGTAATAGTATATTTTATTACATTGATCATGCACCTTACCTAAGTTATTTCAAGATGCTGAAGTTGAAAATTCGTAATATATATCGTGTAATCAACTTTGAAGTAAATGCATTTTACGGCTTTAGAAACATGTTAAAATTAAAAAATATGCAGTGAGATTTCAAAATTATTAAAATAAATCATTTTACGTCATAATCTTAGGTTTTTTTAGACACGAAGCATATTTGTACCTATAATTTTGTAAAAGGGTACGCATTAAGAAAGAACACGGTAGCCCTAGGCATATTCCATGATGTCAAGTGGTTGCATGTACCAGTATAGAAACCTGTGACACCGGTTGTAGACTATCAGCGAAATCGTCTCGACGGGTCTGGAGCGTATAAAGCGTAAGTAACTATTATGTTACGGTTTTTATTACTGGTAATATCAGTCTACCTTTGGATTTCTTATCGATAGCAGCTCTATTTTAGGGCTGTAACTGGATAACAGCGATAGCGGAGGCATAAGTTTGTATTGTACAGTAGCCAGCTTAATGCGGCTGGACATGTTGACCTTGAGAGTACCCGTATTCCGTAGTGGTAGGGGTGAATTTCGAAGTGCGAATGTCAAACCGCATGTGCTGGCTTCTGTACATTTATTTTGAGACGAGAGCCGGTTTAGTTTGAGCAACGCTTTTATAACTGACGTCATCAAGTGTTTCAAAAAACCTAGAATAAATAAAAAATATTGTATTTTGAGTTTTATGATGTGATCTCGTGACAGAGGAGAGAACCACCTACAAACACTGCTACAACAACAGCTTATAACTGTTCGTTCACTGCTGGACTATGCCTATACCCTAAAATGGAGAGTTTTGGCCTGTTTTATATAAATCTGGACCAAAGTCTATGACAGACGAATTAAACAGTGGGTGTGAGACACCTTGTAACGAGGTGCATTGCGTGCTACCTCTTTGCCACGTTTTCTACTTCATTTCTCATCTCATTTACCATTTTCGTCTAAATTCAAATATATTTAATTTTGGAATTCATTCAAAATCATCCGTCAATCATCCATTTTTTATTATTCATTCCTTGTCTTACTCTTGGCCACGAACTACGTGGCCATCCTCCTCAAATGTACCTGTAATAAAATTATTTTCCATAGTGACTGAATATACTAATAATTTAACAGTGAATTTAGTTTCCTTTGTGTTTGTGAATTTAGTTTGTGCGTGACGCGCGTCACTCCTACTAATCAACGTGTAGCCACTCCGCTGGCTGTCCAGGACCTAGACGAGCCGCGGGTGTGACAACCTTCTTTGCCTTCAACTACGGTATGCCATATTAAGTAGGTATTTTGCGATAATTTTCTATAGCTTTAGCGTATCGTTCGAAAAAAATGTGCGCATCGTATGCAGAGCGTCAATGACCTTTTGTCCGGATTAATATGAAACAAACTACAGAACATTTGAAAAACAAACCACCACCGGTCAGCAGGTTGGGAATTGCAGTTTTGCTGATTAATAGTCGAACAGTCGCATCGTAGGACACCAACATGAAGAAGACAAATTGCATAAAAATGTTTATATCCCATTTCCTTCATAGATATAGTATAGTAGTTATAGATTCGCCACCGTGCGACCGGGCGTAAGAGAAAGACATACATTGAGTCTATCTATGAAGTGTGCCTATAACCCGACAATAAATTAACTAGTATACTATATGATATGAAGTGTGCCTATAACCCGGCAATGAAAAAATGCTCGGTCGGTGATAGAGACAAAACATGATGCATCTTTTCTATTTCCTCTTTTAGGAATCGCAATAAGACTATCTTTTTCTGTCAAAGTGTGTCAGGCCCTTGATTTCCTTCTAAATCTAACCAGATAAACCTGAAAAAAAAAAAACGAAACTCCTAACAAAGACCATCTCCACCGAAAAAACGTAGCTTATTTTTAGATACAAAGGGTATGCACACTCCATATCGTAAGTAGTTGTACAGAAACGTGAAAGGGTAAAATAGAGTGCTCTCACCACGTGGAAAAAGGCAAACAAGTGGGTTGAACATTAATAGTTACTCGTATCTTGAGACAGTACGCATTATGGGCTTGGCGGTCGGTTCTCAATAACTCCATACGAACTATGGGTTATGGGTTGGGTTTGGATGGGTTGGCATTTTGGACATAACTTCTTTGACTCTTATGTCAATATTTCGGTTTTGGCATCTCTAGTTTTTGACGCTCATATTCTTGACGTGCTGGGCTACAAAAAAATATAGTTTTGTTCTTTATGCGGAATAAATCTTACTCTCGTGACACAAGTGAATACCTACTTAAAAATCCTATGTGTTTGCAATGTCTATTTTGTCTACTTACCAATTTTTTACGAGATCTATTCAACCAGTTTAGTGTGAAATCGAAAGAAACACATAAACCGACTTATATAATCCATGTGCTAATACAATTACATAATATAAGGATACATAGTACGACGGCCCCGTAGCCTAGTGGGTAGTGTGCCTGCCTACGAAGCACAGGGTCGCGGGTTCGAATCCCGCCCAGGGCAAACATTCGTGCGATGAGCGCTTGTATTTGCCTTGTGTTTGAATATTGTATTTTTATATATGTATATCAGCTGTCTGACACCCATAGTACAGGCTCTGTCTAGTTTGGGGTCATATGTGGGGACATCTCACACCCACATTTTATATTTATATTGAAACAAATTAAATAATCTAAATCTAATTGAACACGTATAAAAAACGATCTTTCCGATCTCTTTGCATTCGAATTTCAAATACAAATAAATAAATTAAAGTAAGTGACTACTATTTGGTATTCTGTGGTAAATGGTAACAGCCCGTTCGTTGGCAGCAGGACAACATCTGCTGTGTATGGCGCAGGCGCTCTCGAGTCACGAGTACATACACTGTACCATCCACTCTCCCACGGTCTACACACTGTGTCTTTTTACTTGGCTTTCAGTCTACTGAAAGGATGCGAATGGGATGTTGACTGGCTAGTCAAATGAGCTTCGTTTTTTAAAAAGACAAACTATTTTGTATATGACGTCATATTTTATTGCTTTGTACGATTTCTAATTTGAATTCGACCTTCAATAACAATCTTAAATAGATGTAAACTAATTTACACATGACTATGTCGGACGGTTCATTTCTAGCACACTATTAAACAAGTATGTTTAAAAAAATTGTCCACATCTGAATTTCGTGACGACCCTAGCAAATGTATGAAAAATATTAAGCATTTAAGATGAGATGACCACCTATGTATGTATGTATGTTTTGATAAATATTAAACACAGTTAGCTATCAACCAATAAACAACGTCCTTGTGTCTTTGATTAATTAATTACGTAGCGGCAGAGCTAATATGTGTATTGTATGTCTATCTTCCAACATACTAGTACATACTGTTTTATAAATTAACAAATGTATAGAACTTCCACATAAATATAACTGCTGATATGATTTGAGGTTTCGGTTAAAAACACTAAAACAATGTGTAGCCACAAGCACAGAATACCAAATCAGGCAAACTGTTAGTTACCTACCTATAATAATGTTTACCTTAAAACACAAAATCCACACTAAAATATGCATAGACTTTATAACCCGTGCATGATTTTGAATGCGCTAGCCAGCTCACTAACACAAACACCGGACATATGCTGCTTATAAACAAACAAACATACTAGTCAACCGATGATTTTTATACATCACTGTACTGGGAATCACCTAATTTGAGTCAGCTGGCGTTATCCAGTCCTCTCTCAGAATATATGATCTCATCACAAAAATAATGGAAGTTAGTTTGTTCTGAACGGATTTATTTGGTTAAGCAGTTTTCAGATAGAGGTATTCTGACGAGTTTGCTGTTTGTACGTGTTAGATAGGATTAGTGGTTTGCAAAAATGGTTTTATACCAGTACTTATAATATCTTTGTGGTTTCATGATTTCTACATACATACAGACACGGAGGGGTAGGCAGAGACCACTTCCTTCCTTCCTTTCATGATTTCTGACACTTATTTTTCAAAATTAATTAAACTTGTCACGACAAAAGTCAATGCCTAAGATTAAGGGTTCGGTTACACTAGGCATAACATGCGCAGTGATAATTGATAATTGAAAAAGTATTCCTACACAACCGGAAGGGAAATTGTACCGATGGAATTATTTTTTTGACCATTAGCAACGATTCCAAACGATTACTTCTGGGCAGTACTATTATTTATAATAATAATAATAATAAAGAAAAAAAAAGTACAAAGAAAATAATAATGAAACTTTATTTGCTTTTATTATATTTTTCTTTTTTATAATGGAAAAATACGTGTACAGTAATTGTAGGTACCTATTCTTTTTTAATGTTATTTATCTTATAAATAACATATTATGTAATTTTCTTAAAACCAGTTTTCAATTACACCTTTCAATTCAATATTGCGATGGATTGATTCGGCCAATTCACGTCTTGATTGCGTTTGATTGAATCAATGTTGTCCATCATTTGTATCAACTCGAAGATGCAAATGATTGAAATATTAGAATTTACTTGAAATACTAAGTCAATTGCAATTGAATAGTGAAGAAATAGATAAAACGTAGTGGGTTACATCCTCTTTGAAAATAGATTTGAAATTCAATACAGTAAGATAGGTATTAAAATCTCATTGACATCAAACATAAAGGTAGCAGTCAGTACCATATGTATTACAAAACGTATTTTATAATTGTAATGAAACTTAGTTAGCAATCTCAAAAAAAGCAATTTTGTAATATGATACGTCTCAAAATAACCCAATGAATTACAGAGATATTAATGTTACTTATTACTTTTAGCAATAATAATAAATATTAAAAAGAACACAAAATAGCAAATAAATTATAAAATTACCAACAATAAACATAAAAAAAACGGTTTTTTAATATGAAACGAAACGAAGAGTGAGAAATATGAGAAACTACAAATTTACAATCAATAAGGCTCAAATTATGATACTTAAAATTATTTATGAATCATTTGGAATCGTAAACATGAAGGTTCGTTTTACTCTGACCAATCGGCCAGTCGCAAAGATTCGAAACGTATTTTATTACTCCTAAATAGTATCCAATAAAAAACACGTTATCTTGATTGATCAAAACACTTTGATGTGTAATGTATCTTACAGACACATGATACTAAACAATGTGTTTTTAATAAAGGTGAAAGGCTTATTGTTCTCGGCACAGTTACTCCGCAATATCAGCTAATTATTATCTTTGCTTGGAAACGTGTAACAATGAAAAGAAAAAAATCTTCACACTGTTGATTACCGATAAACAAAGTAGGTCTGTGAATAAATTTGTTTCTACATCTAATTTGTCTCAATGCATTGGTCAATTACTCCCCTCACGTTTTGGAGGTTCTGGGTTCAAATCCTGTTGGGGCACTCGTCTAACAAATATCACTTTGTGAGTCTTTCCCAGTTTGGTTAGGACTTTGCCGGCTAATTCACCTTATTGCCCGAAAAAAAAGATGATCGTGCTTCGAAAGGGATGCAAGGATCTACGGATGTAGTCGTTACATGAGCCATGTCAGAAGCCATTGGCGGCTTAATAATTCAGACATCAGGGTTGGTGAGATAGATTAACTTCGCAAGCCACACTCTTAGCAATCTGTAATAGGTTTTATTTTTAAAAAGGCATAAAATTACTTTCTTTGGGGTAGAGTGTGGTAGAACCTATCGCTCCCCCGCAAGTCCGGTAAAGCTTGAATTATATTTTCTAATATTCATAGCATCCTTTGTGGCATACATTTTGTGGCGTATTGAGTGAATTACGTAATATGGCATATTACCGTTATTTTCCATATGACGCCTGATCTTTGCCGTTAAATAACGAATAAGGTATTCTTCTTTTAATATCCAGAATCATGCACATTTCTTATTTGATGGTTACTAAGTAAAAAAGTAGGCTTGAAAAAAGTAAAAAATCTATATTATATAGGAAATAAAAACCAAGGACCAAAGCGTCTATAGATCAATCAATGCACTTAAAGACACAAAACTCTTTGCTGTGATGAATAAGTATTTATACTTTAAGTACTCATAGTTGTTGAGCTCTATTCTAACAATTTCGATGAACAAAACAATGGCCTGTGACATCGAACCTCCGAATCACTGACCGGGAACAAAACAAAGCACATGCGAATCCGCCGTCCGTGACGAAAATGGACATCGGAGCAAAAAGTGAATATTTAACCAAAAATGCCTCAAATACCAATATTGTTTCTTTTTTATTTTACCTTTTTGCTTCAAAATTTCGTTGACATGCGGAGGTATGGTCACAGAATCTGATGGTGAGGTTTTCTGGTTTAGAATTTGAATAAATTCAACTCTTCTTGTTTTTTTTTTTTACTTTTGTACTTACGTGTAGTAATTATTTACTACTACATACATAGCCTTTATCAGTTCACTGTAGGCCTCTGCCTTGATCGGAAGTTGTTGAAGATCTTAATTCTGTTACACAAGTAAACATTACCACCGATTCCCTAGATTTCATAAACATTACATCCCTGAGTAGGTACAACATAAACAAAACAATACAATACAATTCTAAACTAGAAAAACACCATCTGATTCTGTGACCACACCTCCGCATGTCAACCAAATTTTGAAGGAAACTTTCAAGTCTTTGTCCAGACCTTTGGGGGATCTTCGACTGAAGATTTTTCAGCTTAGGTTTCAGGAAATGCCTTGAATGAACAGTATACAAAATAAGAACGACTCTACATTTAAACCTAACAAAGATTATGTTTACAAAAGGGCATTTCATAATATGTCTCTGCACCAGATTCTGACGATACGAAGTTCCTGTCATTGTCTAACTTTACCGTGAATCATTCATTTGAGCAGTTTACTTGAGCGTCGCAACTGGGGTTCCCACGTTTGTGCCAGTAGCCAGTTTACAAATTACATCGATTTGTTGCACTGTTCCATTGTTTAGAATCACTCTTCTGCAAAGGTCAACATCTTCCTCAAAGTGATTCGGTAAACCAGCTATGTTTGTGTTTGAAGTTGAACTGTTGAAGTCGTCACCGAAAGTCTGTTTATGTATCGAAAAGCTATTGGATTGACTCATCATTATTATACGGTATTTAAATTTCAGCAGATTGCACTGAATTGAACTAAAATGGAGCGCTATAAAGTAGAAATTGCTTAAAATTTGGTTTTAGTTTATTCATATATTTATTTGTTTTTAAGTTTAAAAAGGACTAAACAACAATCGAGCTACTTAACCTATATATATAATATATAAACAAGCTCCTCCATCAGTATTCATAATAGCTATAAATTTCTGACGTTGACTTTGAAAAATATATCGCATACCTGTATATAATTTATCCATAAATAATATTTCTGAACCAAAATATTTCATCAACAATCGAAACATCATAATATTCATGTGTGCCACACCTAAAATGATGTCTTTTATATCCCGCTCCGTCGCGCGCCCTTCAAAGCCTCAAAGAAAAACGATGAAATGCGAAAAGAACCAAATTCTGTTACACCGCGACAAATTTAGCCTTTTCACAGCGTCATTATATTTAAATGCAGTACGTTCTCGACCCGCGACGAAAATATAAAAATCACCTGTTCTGGCCTTTCAACGAAAAGAAAATTTTGTAGGTATAATCGTAAAAAGAGTGCTTTTTGCTTAACATTATATAAAGCGATCTTTAAATAAAGAGATAATCCAAGGATAAAATTTATATTCTACTTTGAGTCGTAGTTTACTTGAAATAAGGTGTGGTTTTGGTTAGGAAGCTGGAGTATTTTTGCTGGACAATAGCAGTTAGATTAGGGAGAGGGGAACACCGCGGCAGCACCTCGGTTTCTCGCCAGAGGCCTGTTTCACGTACAACTTACAGTACAATTCGATTTTCATTGCGTAGGGAATAAGTCTCATATGTGAACTATTTATTTTTCGTCGTACTGACAGCGCAATGTACTTTGAATCAGCATTTTTAATTTGTAAACTGCAGATTGAAAGAAGTCCCAGGTTTGGTTGTATTGTGCGCAGGTGCTACTCGGGACTTGAGGCCACTTGATTCTTTTTACATCTCGCCCTCACGTGAACTACCTGTTACCTGTAGCACCTTCAATTTTACTGCTTCGGCAAATTGGATCGGGAGTTCGGGATTAAGTTTCTGTTCAATTGTGTTCCTATTTTGATTTAGGTTACTTTTTATTTACATTGTTTGTTATTTAATTTAAAGGCGTGTCAAAATTTGAAAACTTAATATTAAACCAACAGCAGCTAAACATCATTTTGTTACCAGTAAAACCTGATTATTAGGTATTCGATTTTATGACGGACGAATCGTTCTGGTAGGGACTACTATTTGGTATTCTGTGGTCCTGGCCATTTACCTACATGAATTGGTGAATAATTGGTTATAAACAAGAAGACTTTTTTTTTCTAATGATGATTATTCGGTGCTTTTACCGCAAAGAAGTTCAAAATACATGCATTTGACCAAACTGTACTGTCAAGTCTTGCTAGATATAATAAAACTTTTGATAACCACGTAGATAATAAGTCTTAATAATAGATCATCGTTTTTCTTGATAATAGGTCTTTTAAGTAGTTAGTTTCTGTTTTTTGTATCTATTGTGCACGTCTTACCTCTGTTTTTTTAATCCTTTTCTCTTCCTCTAGGTCTACTGGAAGACATTTCTTTAGAAATAAGTAGTACCTGTTGTGTCGTCGTTCTTTATGTTTGTATTTTTATAATTTTCTTGTGTGCAATAAATCTTAAATAAATAAATAAATAAATAAATAATATGTGAACTCATTATGGTATTATAAAACTCGCCTCACATTGATTTTTTTGCCGTCTCACCTTCGAATATCTTGTGTATTCACGCTCCCGCCCAATTTACCAAAATTTCCATTTCATGACAGCATAATTTCACAGGCTACCTTAATACGGTCAAATTGTCACTTAGTTCCACCACGTTAAGGAGGAATCAAAGACTGCGTGTGGTCATTTTGTGAGCACCATGTCACGAATTTAAAAGTACGTTTTAATATACATCGCGTAGTTCATGAAGTACAAATTGAAGGCTTCATCATTTAAGACTATCTGGCTAAGCAATGAACGTTAAATTCAAATTTGGATTTGTAAATTGTTGTTGTCAAAAAGTGGCTTTAGTCGTATTAAGCCGCATTTTGGTCACATTTGGACACATTACCAGTCACGGCCCATCAAATAACGTCACATCGATTTCGTTCGGTCAGGAGTTAAATGAAAACCGACGTTATGTATGAGGAGAGGAATAATGAACTTATGTATTGCTTTGAATTAGAGCTACACAATTTTTTAATAAAATTTGGATTTTCCAGTTCCTAGAGCCTTGGACAAACAATTTTGAAAGCATTTTTAAGGGAGTGAAAAAGCTGCAAACGATCAGTTATTGATATTACAAAGATATTATCTTAAAGTATTAAAGTATGTTGTGTTAGATTCAACACAGTAAAAATATTTTGTAGCTGCTTATGCTTAAGTATTTACAAATTTTATTAATCGCTTTATTTTATGTACATACCTATATACTTACTACCCAACCAAATCACCCATCATACTCGACATACCATAATAATATTATGTTTGTTTTTCGAAAGTTGATTTTATTTGACAGAACTTCATCAAAACATCCCGTTTGCACTAAACTTAAGAATCGCACTAAACTAAAGTTGATGCCTAAAGTATTTAGGTGAAATTTGGTGAAAATTTTGTTTGCTAGTAACCTTCAGACTTTTTTTTAACTGCTTAGTGTTTACCTACCTTTCTTTATGTGCCCAATTAGACTGGTAGTGAAAATCTTTTATTTAAGCTTTTCTTAGTTAAGGCCTTTCTTAACTACGAAAAGCCTAGGCCAAGTTTAGTGCAAATGGGTGTTAGAGTAATAGAATGTAATCAGTCCAGTCCAGTAGACTCATTCTCATCCCATATAAGTACCTATCCGAGAAATTTATCTTAATGATCGAACGCACTCTACTCTAACGCAAAAAGCTTCGCTCAATAATTAAGCCTAATTGCACAAATGCATCCTCAATAAAACTACTTACGTCGTGAGAGACGTATTTACTTCTATTGCTTTTAGAAAACAAGTTTACTATAAAGAGTAGTAAAAAGTCTATCAATTGGAAAGTTTGTTTAATTCGTATAATTTTTACTGGTCTAGACGAGGGGCTTAATCTACCCTGAATTAGGGTGAGTGAATAAGTCGACTACGCTAGCCTAGTGCAGTTTGGCCACAGAATACCAAATAGTAGTTTGGCCTACTTCAAAATCGCAAAGGTACTCGTATATTAAAATAATTATGCTTATCTACTACAAGATTAAACTGGAAGTTCTATGTGGGCACATCTCATACACGACCAACTAAAGTCCGGTGAAGCTGGTTAATTAAAAAAAAAACAACCCTCTGAACTTAAATAGGCAGAGCTTGTAGTATGGGTGTCAGATGATGTAAGTAAGTCCATCTGTGCTGTCATCATCAGCATAATTTCAGCCTAAAGACGTCCACAGCTGGATAATGGCCTCTCCCGGTCCGTATAAATAAGTAAACTCTTACACACAGTATTAGTTAAATAGTTTTAACCAACCCCACAAGCAACCTTTCACAGTAGGCTACGCGGATAATTGTTTTCTACTTGCATGACAGGCTCTTCAAAGGGTAACATCGGCGCTATTTATAAACGTTCCGCTTAACGTTCTTTTTTCAAAAACGGTGTGCAATGGAGCGCGCGCGCACCTGCCAGTATCCCTGCGGCTGATTGGCTGAGATGCACGAGTCAACAACATCCAGCCAGTGTCGGATTAACCGTGTAAGCAATGTTTAGGGCAGCGCATAATCTTCATGATATAGTTTAGCTAGTAAAACCCGATCAGAAAAAATAAAAAACCTAGCTGTATTGCGGATTTTCTACGGATTTTCTGACAGCTTGAAGTTAAAAAAAACTAGGGTTTTTTTAAGATTAACGCTACTAAAATAATGAGAACAGTGAGATTTGTCGAGAACATTTTGACTTTTTTTTGTAGGATTGTATTTAGGTACATGATTCTGACTGAGATTCATTTTAAGATAAATAGATTAAAACTTTATTTGCACACAAAACACAGGCAGCACAAACATAAATCAAAGAATAATTAGTTGATTAATTTGAATATTGTTATATAATCCAATACTTCGGTTTTTATTACCTCACTATTTACTAGTGCCGTCTGTTGAGCTGTTTTGTGAGGTTTTTTTTTTTCTTAATTTGCTAGGTACTGGAAAACTTCCCATATTGTTGTCGGAAACGTTAATAATATACATGTGGCGCCCCCAGAGCAGATATTTGATTTTCTGGTCAGGCTTATTTATAGGTGGTCATAAGACAGTAGATAGTCTATAAAGATTACTATGTAATTCGCTTGTAGTTTTTATTGTATTGTTCTTTTTTTGCTTTAAATGCAAAATAGTTTTGTGCAAAATTGAGTGATGATCAAGGTAAAGTATTTTCTCAGAATTTTCTACAAAATGCAAGGATTGTTGCTACACTTCCTGACAAAAGAAGATGCCTTAACACTGTTTTAAAATGGTATGAGAATGACATACTCGTAAAAAAGAACTGGCAAGTACACGTAAATACGTAGTACGTGTACGTGTTTCCGCAAATTATCTTGAAGCATATCGAATATAAATTACGGTCAGTCTTCACTAGTAAAAATTAACATGAAGTATACAATAGTATCTATGGTACACAACATAATACATTGGTTGGTACCTACTAAATATATTTGTAACATTTAAATACACTGAGTACAGCCCTGCCCCTAACTCCTTGCCGGGCCACCCTAGCAGTTGTTCCTTTGCCCTTATCTCCTCAGTAATTGAGACGTAGTTCGATCAAGCATCCTTTGTTTAGGCCGATTAAGGCGACTTACTTGGATTAAGATGCATAAGTTTCGACAAGCCATATTATGAACAGAGCTCAATGTATCTGAACTGACCAAAATACATCTTGACCCCGCTCTGGAATGTTCCTAAAGCAGCAAATTTCGCTGGCCATCCAGCGCGGCAACGCACCTGGCGTAATGGGAACATTTGAACCTGGAAAGCTTCGGGGTGAGCTTTTTGAATAACGATCATCCTTTTAGATTGTAACATTTTAATATGTAACTATTTATTTCTTGGTACTATATTATATCGGTACTAGTTGTAGTTATTACGCTCTAACTTAAAGTCATGCGTCCCTTTCATGCTTTAAAGAACAAAAAGGGACCGGAGATTGTCAAATTAGATTTGAAGACGTTAAACACCGATTTTAACGCGTTGATCGCCCTAGAACCTAGTTCAGGGTGCATGCCAAAACATCAGACTTAAAATTATGCTATTTGACAGTTGCTCCGATTTTAAATATCATTCATTCAAAATTAAGTTCGAAACCTCTAACCTCTGGTCCTTTTTGGTTTCTATATAAAAGAAAAAGATCGGGTCTGTAATTTAAGTTTAAAGTGAGAGAATTACCACCACCGCAACACTAATAATGTGAGGTAACCTTATGGTGACCCTTGGCTTCTTAATGCAGTTAAGAGGTCAGTTAGATTAGTACAAGTTTAATTAGAATATCAGTAGGATGACTGTCAGATTAGACCTGTCGACTAAGAAGATTGATAACTTCATTTTAATTTGGATACTTAACCACTAATCATTTGTTTTTAAAAGAAATCTGCAATGAAATTCTAATAAATAAATAAATATTAATTGATGCCAAATAAAAAGACATTGTATTTTAAATGCGTACATTTTACTAAATACATACCTACTTACCTATTTTTGACTTTTTATGGTGTCGATCTCAACCCCAAATAGGATTATTCCAGTGTCTGTACGTTCGTCCGACTGTCAGAGCCAATTTATTCAGAAACTACTGTTTACGTAAATTATATTATTATTAGTATTTTTTCCTGATAGTGCCTGAAATAAATATTAATAAAAGCACGGAAAAGTTTGAAAGAGTACGAATTTTAAAATAATAAAAATAAATAAATCAGCACTTACAACAAAGACACTTTTTGTACAACAAAAACTTAATTTTGACCTGTATGAACTCAGTATGAAGCAGGTAGGCAGGTAGGTATATACATTAAAGCTTTTTAAGAAAAAGAAAGCGTAGTATATTATGAAGTTATAATTAATTTCCTTTCCTTTTTATTCGTGATGATGCCAGAAAGAGATAAAGCATTATAAATAAGTGACAAAGCAGTGGCAGTTCTAAGCATTTATTTTGAGCAATGCATTAGTCTCGCTCTAATCACATCACTGATCTCCCGGTTGAAATTCCGTATGTAACAATGTTTTAAAAAACTTATAGCCGCACAGAGATGTATTCAGGACAATCAAAATGTTTGATTTTTTATTTCGGTTATTATATACCTAAGACGACCTAAGTAGAGTTAATTCATTTTTGAAGCAGTATTCTTTCAATAGTATGTAAGTAAGACGTTTATTATATATATTATTGTACAATCATATTATTGTACATCCCTTTTTGGCGACGGCTTGGTCCAGCAGTGGTCTGTTGTACTGATAAATTCAGGAGATTTCATAAAAAAAATTCTGGGTTACTTAATTAGCATTTCGTCAAAGCTTAAAGCTTCTTCGGTTATTAAGATTCTAACGTATGAAAGAAACTGCATGAAAATATCGGGTACTGACATGAAACGAAAATCACAGTAGATACTTCGTTCCCTAACCCTGTATTTTTTATAACAGGTGTTCCCTAGGTCCGGACCTGTGCAAGCGGTATTCGGCTACTTTTGAGACGTACTCAGATTGACAATCGCAGATAACATTTAGCTGCTACTCGTCTACAGAACGCCATTAAACAAATGGACAGCTCTTCGACGTCGAATCGATTGTTGTGATAAGTCACCTTCGGCTTCGGCCAACAAGCCGAATAAAAAGATCTTACGATACTTGATTAACTCATTGGGAAAATTCAAATTCAAAATTCAAATTCAAATATACTTTATTGCACATAGAACATGTTATAAGTACAGAAAATACAGACACTAAAAGGCAATTGGCGGCCTTATCGCTTTATGCGATTTCTTCCAGGCAAAATTTAATAGTTGTTTTATTGATTACTAGCTTTCCGCCGCGGCTTCGCCCGCGTTAACAGATTTTCCCGTGGGAATGACGCATTTTCCCCGCGGTAAAAGGTAGCCTATGTTACTCAGGGTGAATGTAGCTTTCTAATGGCGAAAGAATTTTTGAAATCGGTTCTGTAGTTTCGGAGCCTATTCGATGCAAACAAACAAACAATCAAACCTTTCTTCTTTATAATAATAGTATAGATTTATAGAAACTATTAAAAGGTTTGCTTTTAATAAAATTCATACACGTAATTAAAAAATGCTGTTTGCTTATCGTGTGGGAACCCTGGTGTCAGAATAATGGAATTGTTTGAGCTACCTGAGGCTTCTGACATAGCTGGTAAACTACATCTATAAATAAGTAGTAGCCGAGACCAATTACTTCCGTGCCTTCCGAAAAACGAAATCATCTTTATTTATTTACAATCAAGTAATTCAGCCTGTATGCATAACTATGTATAAATAACCAAATTGGGAAAAATCTCACCAAATAATATATTTTTTATTCTTTTTGACAGAACTTTCTTTATGACAGAACAGATCCATTGAATGGGTATGTCGTTATAATTTTTCAAACCATCATTTAGTTACACCATATTATTATTTAGTCACGTGGAAAACACTTCTATCAAAATTAATTAGCATTCACATATGAATTTATAATGTATTGTCACGACGACGACGGCCCCGCGTAGCGTAGTTGGTAGGTAGTACGCCTGCCTTCGAAGCACAGGGTCACGGGTTTGAATCCCACCCAGGGCAAACATTCGTTTGATGAGCACTTGTGTTGTTGTATATATTTTATATTAGTATTATATCAGCTATCTGACACCCATAGAACAGGCTCTGCCTAGTTTGGGGTCAGACGGCCGTGTTTGAGATGTCCCCACATATATTATTTGGAGAATAAATTAATTTACTTAAAAACACTGGTATAATCGTAATGTCACATTCCTAAAGCTTCTCAAAGATCGAACGTCTTTAGCGGCGGCTTTACAAATTACAAAGCAGCTACTTAGTTACATGGAGTTTGTGAAATAAAAAACCGACCGATGTTACGAGAAGACATTCTTTAGTCAGCTGCCGCTGTCAGTCGATACCATCTGACGAGGGAAGCGGAGACGCGGTACAAGAGCTATTCCGATCGCGATGTACAGTAGCCAGCACATACGATGCGGCTAGACACTCAGACCTTGAGAGCGCCGTTATTCCGTATCAGTAGGGGCGAATTTTGCAGTGCGAGTGTCCAGCTGCATGAGCTGGCTACTTTACCAATCTAAATGTAATTTATAGTAGTTCTCAAGTTGGTACTTTTCAACATACCTCATTTCGGGTTTTGTAAGTATTCTTCGAGATATCTCTCCAAAAAAACTTAGTCGTATGTAAAATAAAAAGGTATTATACTTTGCAATACGAATAGATACGATACAACGAACGACGCTACACGAATTTATAGAATGTGAAAAGCTAAATAAAATTCCAACATCGAGCCTAAAGCACAAAATACATAGGCAATAGTATATAGATATATTATGTGGTAGAACCTATCATGAAACTATGCCAGAATAAAAACTAATTATCTATGTACAAATATATACAAATACAAAGTCGAGCAAAGTAGCTGTGTTCTAATGGTAGATTTTCTGACCGCTTGAAATAAAAAAAAAACCATAGATGACGCTAGTAAAATAATGAGAAAAGTGTACTTTTTTTTGTCGGATTTGACATGATTCTGACTGTGAATAATTTTAGGATAATAAGTTGATTATTTGAATGTTTTTTATAACCCAATACTTCGGTATTTATTACCTCACGACTAGTGCCATCTGTTGAGCCGTTTTGTAAGGATTTTTTTTCTTAATTTGAAAACTTCCCATTACTCTATTAACCTGATTAATAAGCTCTATTCAATCTTGTCACCCTTATATCTGGTTCTCAAAAATATTTCTTAATGGGCCTACAGGTGCTAAGTGGGGCCCCACATTTAAAAAAAAAATAATCGCTAGTAGTTATTGATGGAAAGATTGCGGAAAACGGCCACTTTTCGCAATGTTTCCATCAATAAGTACTAGAGAGTTAAAATAAATAAAGTTAATGGCTTCAATATATCCTACAAAACACCGTCTAGATCTTCGCCGTTTTAGATTTTTGAAATCTTGATTATTTTACGAGTTATTATTTTTTTAAATGTGGGGGCGCCACTTAGCTCCTGTAGTCGCCTTAAGAAAGGTTCAAATTATTTAACTGATTGTTTTTAAATTATAAGTAAAGTTCAAAAATTGCTTCTAAGAAGGACCAACACTATCATATTCCAACTAAACACAAATCATAGCTAAAAGTTGCTTTCTCGTAGCTGCATCTATTGTTTCCTAATAGAAAGAGCATTGTTGTTCCCATCGTATGTTATAATCAGAGTTCGTTGTAACCTGCCATTGTTCTTAATGCGTAGGCTTAGAGAGCACATACCCAGCTAAGTACTTTACATAATAGCCGTCTATTAGACAAATTGTAGTACATACTTGTGTGTCGGCATCTATTGGTGACAAATTGACAATGCACAGTAACAGTTATGGGCGTTCTGGGTTAATTCTCGAGGGAACATAGTGTTTTTCCTTGGTGAAAAATATCCTTTCGTTTAATTTTAGATTTACAAATACTTTTTGTTATTAAAACATTGTTGTAAAACATTGTTTGTGTTTTAAACATTTGACAATAAAACATTGTTTTATAAAATTGCTTTATGTAATTATGTTTTAACAAACAAACACAAAAATAAAAATAATGCCCAAATTTTTTTATTATTTTTAAACATTGTTTTACAATTTATGTTTTACCAAAAATACAGAAACGTAAAAAGAACACCCAATAATATTTATTAGGTACGAGTACCTTATGTCCTGTTTAAATTTTACTATACTTCTATAAGATACTTATTGAAATCAGTCGAAATTATAAACGGTTTGTAGCACTGTTCCTATTACTTGGTGATTTCTAATACAGAAAAAAAAAATATCTTCACTTCGTTTCTTCATAAGTCAACCCATAAAAATCGCCAGTAAAATTCTCGGCTTCCGTAATTTTTCAAACTTAATGAAGAAAGTAATAGCTTTTCTTAAAATGGTTTTAAAACCTACCATCTCGCACCTGTACGGTTATTAGCATCCATTATAAAGCAAAATTTAATTACTCAAGACAAGACAGTGCTGCCTCCCATATCCTGAGTCACCCGATTATCTACCTCCGTATTATTTTATTGTCCATAAATAACTTGCAAATTGCTTTCTTAATTAGGTTTAAAGAACCAGTCCCCAGGTCCAATTCAATTTTGTTTTTTAAAATAAAAATATTATTTTAAGTTACTAGCCTTGCCGCCTTTTGCTTGCGTTCTGCAAGGAAAATATTTAATCTTCTTAAAATTCAGTAAAATATGTGTCGTCCAGAACCATCGTGTTTCTTCGTTGTTTGTGGCTTAGTGGATAGAGTCGTTGCATTTCATTCAGGAGGTAACTATAACATTTTTTCAAATTAGCCTATATTTGTATCGTAAATAATTTACCGGAACTATAACAGTTTAAAAAAAAGAACTAAATCTATAGTTAAACATTTTTATCATAATCCCACTTTTTACTAATTATTTTTAATTTTTCTTTCGTTTTGACACGTTTTGAGTCGATTTAATTATTTCAATTCTCATGGGTTTAAAAATTTGTAAAAAAGATTTTTTTCCATGCAATTGCAATCTTTTAGAAGATGGTCGTATGAAGTGGGAGACAAACATGCGTAAATGATGATGACAATGGTGCTATTTGACCTATTTTATTCATCAAATACCTTTAAAATAAAAGACAAATAAAAATCATTGCGTTTAAATGTTTTTTTAACGATTTTATTAATGACCCTATTTTTCACAACGATATCCGCGACTGTTATCGGCGACACGCCGTGCAATAAATTATTATTTTTATCGATTAAATTAGTTATTTTAATTGAATTAACCTTTGTCGCTGAATCACTGGCATTTACTAAATAAATCCTTATCTCTTTTGTTGGCACTTAACTTTAAATGAATAACCATATTTTATCTGAATCTATAAAATTAGTTGTTTTTTATGTCTGCTCTGACGTCAACACTACTATTTTTGAACAACAATACCAAAAAGATTAACCGAACCGCAACTTAACAATTTCCACCCACGCTGTTCATAAAATTTCTTTAGAATCAAACTGTGGGCGTTAATTACATAAAATGTAAGAACCGATGATAGCTGCAGTAAAAATACCGTTGCATGTTCTCACAAACTTAATTCAGACACTCAGAAAGACGTCTGACATATAAACTTAATATATTTCAGATGAATAAATAACTTTGTTAACAATATTAGTTTATTAGGATCAGATAACACTAGTTCTACGGTAGCCGTGGTAAGTGTCCACAATGCTATTTTTACGATCGATTTTTAAAAAGATAAGTTGGATTAACTTAGGTTGTATCGAGTTCTTAATTTTAGTGTAGTAAATAATTTTTGGAATCGCGTTTAACACTCTGAATCCACACTGTAAAAATGTAAAGTCACGAATTTGTAACAATACTATTAATTTTTGGTCTCAATAAAGAATATTTGTATTGTATTGTAAAGTCACACTGTAAAAATGTGGTTATTTTTAAATACGAGTAACACCCTACAAAGAGTTTCAAGTTCTCTGTTCCGCGCAGCCGACATAGAATCACCGTCCTATGTTGACCAATAGATTGCATCGGAATTTAAAATGCTCTTCGATATTTGAAATCGTTCAGGAACAAATTAAAGGTACGTAAAAGCCGCTCTTCTTGCTGTGCATCCGTTTTTGCTGCGAGCAAGAGACACAATGTGGCGCGTGACAGCTCGCGGGTGCGCTTGCGACTATCTATACTTTACAGTACAAGAGATGATTGATGGAAAAATAATATATCATAGTTTGGACATTAGGCTGCCATATTTTTTTCATCAATGAAAAGAAAACGTACTGACATTTCCTTAAAAAGACATTACTTGTTTTGAAAGTTTTGGCCACTGCTGAGTCGTTCTTCTTCTTCTTCTTCTCGTCCTGTTATCCCTTAGCAGGGACATAGGGCTCTTAGTATAGTCTTCCAAAGATCTATCTATCTGCTGAGTCGTTATTCCAATTAAATAAATTAACGACATTTGTTTCTCTCTATTAGTCAGTAAAAGAAAAGAATAAACAGAATTAATAATAATAATAATAATAATAATAATAAATTTATTTATTCAGACAACATACAGTCCATTATTAATGATTACATGTAAATTTTTACTAAAAATCTTAAATTAATCCTTTTCAGCTAAAACCCCTTAAAATCTTTAAACTATCAATAGTTTGATACTTTATCTCTAACCATAACTATACTCTATCGAAGCCTTTATTAGACATGTGAATTTTTCATACTAGTAACATGTAAGCAATCATCAAGTTAGCTCTTATGCTATCTAAACCTCAAGCAAAAACACCTTAATTCTAGCAACAATTCAAATCCTCTTTTATAATTCAGAGTATAGGGTGCATTTTCACAATAATCTGTTTCAAACACTCACGATTACAGTCAGTCAACATAGGACAAAAGTCGCTCCAAGTTTTGTTTATGGCTTTCGACTCTACTGCGTCGAGTTTGAGTGCGATTTTCTTTAAGGAGAGCTTATTTTGGTTTGTTTAGTGGAAATGAAATGACTGGGCGCTGGGTTCTGTAATAAAAAGACACAATGGAGCGGTCAATGTGTCTCGTGCCACAATTTTTGTTGTCCTTCCCGTTCGACGTTGTTTTTTCCCGACATTTTTTTAGCTTGTCCAAATCACGTCCACCGCCATGATTTACAATGCGGCGACTGTTGGAATGATATTTTTTATTGATAGTTTTTCTTGGTTTCTTCAGTTTGGATGACATGTTCTCATATTCGTTTTCTACATTTATTCAGGAGATTAAACTGTCTCGTACAAAACTGGTATAACGGTACAGCGCACGGCAGGTGTTTTTGCATGAAATTCCTGTTTGAAATCTTTTAGAGCACTGCTAAACAAAAAACTGTAACCGACTCTACTTGCAGAAAAATTATTGACTATCTAAAAAAGAATAGCTATACCAATGTTAATATGGGACCAATTCTGTAAATCACCATCCCTAAAACTATCCCATTTTCTCTTTAGCAGCACAAATACTACAATTATTAATATTTCAGGTAGTGTGGTCGCTCATTCTCCTTTCATTGCATGCAGAAAATTGTTGTTAATTTCCAATGGAACTTAGGTATATCTCTGTTATGCTTTTGTTTGTTTGTTGCGGTCGAACTCCTCGCGAAAGGTTTGCAAAACTTGGACACTATTCGTAACTAAGTTTGTTTCTTGGAGCTTCTATTTCTACTTAGTGCTAGTTAGTTTTCACTTCTTTCTTTTGTACTGAAAGGTGCAAGACAAAATGGCTGAACGAATTTCATGCTTAGAAGAAAAGATACGAATTTGGTTGTGGATTATTTTTTTGTCTATCTTTTAAATCTGAGTTACTTTCTAAAATTTTATACCTCAAATTAGGCTGAGAAAATAAATTCTATACAAGCAATGCTCTAAACAATGTTATTTGGTTCAATAATACCTGGAAGAATTCCTACCATTCTATTATTGCATACTAGGTATTCTATTCTTTACATTATTCTTCGTAACATTTTCCAAAACGTTTTACATGCTTGTTTGTTAACCTACCTCATCAACTCTGGTGTCAGAATTATTGACTCGCCTATGGCTTCTGACATGACTCGTAAACAACTACATCTGTAGATAGTAGCCGGGACTAACGGCTAGCCAGCCTCCGTGGTATCAAGTGATTAAATACTTGCCTCATGTTACGGAGGTACCGGGTTCGAATCTTGGTTAGGTACTCGTCAATCAGATCAAATATAACTTTGTGACACTTTCCCTAGTATGGTTAGGACATTGTAGGCTGAATCACCTGATTGTCCGAATATTTTCCATTACATTTGACATGTACTAAAAAGTGGCCTACATTGGCTAGCTCGTATTTTACTAGAACAGAATTGATAATTTCCAATGATTACAGAGTGGTACTGGAGTCCCGCGGGACCATCGCTCACCAGAGCGTGATATGGAATTGGACAGGTCGCTACAATCATCATTCATTTTGTATGTGCTGCAGAGCTATTTCTGCCTTTGAAAATGTTTTTATTACTTCAGCTTAAAGTCTTTCGCTTCTGGATAAAAGTCCTTTAAAAATCTGGACTCAATATTTTATTTAACCCACTGCGTCAAAGAAGAGATTAAAAAAAATAAGCAGTTTTGCAGGCCTCGATGTTTGTAAATTAACATCACTTTTATTTTCTAGTAATTTTCCAGCAGTGCAGTAGACGTATTTCGGCTGAAATTATGATGATGATTCAAAGAAATATAAGTAGGTATATAGCTACGTGGTTACGATTTGTCAACAAAAAACATTGAGGGTAAGTGGCCAAAATAATACCATTAAATTAAAAAATTATTAAGCCCCTACCACAAAACCGTTACTTGATCCTTTCAACAACTAGAAAAGAGCTGATGATCTTGAAATGGCTGAAGATATTTTTATGGATCAAAGGTAATATCTCGATTGTGACATCTAGCAAACAAAAAAAAACTAGATTAAAATCGGCCCATCCGTCTAGGAGCTACGATACCACAGACAGACAGACACACACGTCAAACTCATAACACCCCTCTTTTTTCATCGGGGGTTAAAAACTAACTGTTTTTCTTTTTAAAATCTTAGATTGGTACAGTAAAGCCATCTACTGAATTCTAAACACTAATCATATATCATTCAGACATCAAGGAGGCAAAATGTTAATCAGTACTTATATATCTATCACTTTTAATTCAATTATACAATGTCCCTGTTTTCTATATTATTTCTTCTTGTCGTTTGGAATTTCAATTACATTTATCACCACTACAAAGCTCAAGCGTAGAATTTTAATGCTAAAGGGGTTTTCTCGTATTGGCACTGATTCTTGCAGAAATAACTTTATTTTTTAGTCCTTCGTGCTTTTTAATATTTGCATAAGAAAAGGATTGAGAGAATGAATTAAATTATGATAGTAATATTTTTTCTTAGTTCAAGTCTAAAATTTAAAGTACAAATTCAATTTTCTTTTATCCTGAGAATCCTGACCTATTTACATAATTGTACATATGTATTTATAAAAAAATATCGAAGTTTGTTAAATTTTTTTATATTTAATCAAACTTTTTTCTGTTGGATTCCTTTAGGAAATTATAGTGGGATTTAAATCTGACTTGGACGCGTACAATACAAACTGGACCACAAGTGCGCTTGATCGTGATTCGTGATGCATTGCGTAATGGAGGGGAGGCCTTTGCCCAGCAGTGGGAAATTCAGTAGGCTATTAAAAAAATTAAATCTAACGAATAAAATAAAAACTAGACCTATTCGTAATAATTTCCGATTGGCCATACTAGCCTTGCGTAGTTTTCCTGGGCTAGTACTCGTAATACTACATACATACATATAGTCACGCTCTTTTACCTAACGGAGTGAGCAGAGTTTTAATAAGCTGGTAAGCTTACGCATGCTAAACCAAAAACAGTTTCGTAGTGCATCTAGTGACAGGTTGCCTGTCGCCTATGCGGCAACTATAACCGAACCCCTTAGTCACCTTCTACGGCACCCAATAGGGAGACATGGGAAAATCTTTTTTTTTTTCATGTAGTCATGTGTCAACGCGTCAAGGGGCGGCTCGAGGGAGCCTCGGACCTAGGTCTTGCGCGTTGATACTCCGTCTACGTCTCCGGGTTCCGTCTCTGATTATTAGTTTTAATTTTGATTTTGGCAGCGCCCCCGCCGGCAGGTACGGGCATTGTATTGTTACCTGAAGGGTATATGGGTACATTCAACCCACCATACCCTTTTACATAAGACAAATGTCCAAACCGACCGATTTGTCCTATGCGTTTGGTCCGTTTTCGTAATTATAATTTCATAATTGACTATAAAAGAGGAATTATTTTTCACTGTTTCGTAATTAGTAATCAATCAAGAAAAAGGAAAAGGCCCAAAGACAAAATGTCCAAACCGACCGATCTGTCATGTGTGTGACCTAAAATAATATTAGTATAATAAAAGCGTGATTTCTCGAATCAGCGCTACTATCTAGCATTCTGCGGCACGGTTTTAGCTTACCTCCAGTGCGATCGACTGCATATTGGCTGCGGACGGGACAGTTCCACTGCAATCTAGATGAAATTTGCATTTGCGTGCAGCCCATGGCTGGTGCAAACAGAGCACTCACTAAGCGCGTGGTCTAAGTTTATACTAAAAAATCGCTTATCGAACATTAGTAGAGACTACTATTTGGTATTCTGTGACATTAGTAAGTAACGGGTCTACCATAAACGGCCAAAATTAGAAATTATCATTATATTATCAAATCTGAAATTAACAAGTACCTAAGAATTCTACAAAAAAAAAAACTGACTTCAGTATAACTTTATTTATCAAACAGGCCATATACGATACGAGTATGGACAAATAATATGAAATTTTCAACCAAAGAGTACCTAGTTGTTTTAAAGATATTTTTCTTATTTTTAACCGACTTTAAAAATGGAGGAGTTTCTCAATAAACGAGTATGATTTTATTCACTAACATTAAAGCCTAAGCTTTGCTCAAACATAAACGTGGCTCGTTTCGAACACGCAACATCGCAAATTCCCGGCCTTCTTAGCCCGGCAAATAAAAATATAGTCTCTTTACAATTAAACCAAGTATAACAGCAACAGCTGCTTCACCTCGTATCAGTGCTCAGAACACCTTTCTAATGCTAATGCCTTGACAATGCCTTGGCCCTTATAATAAACGCGCCGATTATACACCACCAACTGACCAACAACGCCCAGGGAATTCATAACCCGGACATTAATTTGCATTCTGGAATACTTTACGCAGCTCGCTGCTTGTTTCTTTAGTTAATTACTACCGGAGAACATATTATGAGAGAATATATTTATGTTATTGTTCAAAGAATTAACAACGTGAAAAGGACTGTACAGTGTACATGTAAGTTTTATTGGGGTAGAAGTCTGGTGGTGAGTGATACGTTGTTTTTGCATTTAATAGCCAGATGAATTCACAATTTACACCGTGAGGTTTGTTACTTACGTCGAAAAGTGATTGTAAAATCTTACTTCGAATAAAAATCATTTTTCTTTCTTTCTTTCTTTCTTATGTAGTTCACATATCCAGGCGAGACAACTTTTACCCAGGGAATGGCAATCAGCTCAGAATATTAACTATTTTGACTTGACAGGTCTCCCGGCCACCAGCGAAAGCGACGGGTGCTTTTCCACCACATATTGTCACCCGGCTGAGAAAACCTCGTAAAGGACAGCTTTTGTCAAATTCCTTTTTTTACAAATTGGGAAAAAAACGCGCAGTATTTGCACTATAAAATTTAGGCATTTGTTTTAAAGCTCTAAAGATAATCATACAATAACTAAAAAACTACAGAATTATTATTTAACTATCATACTTTTTTTTCAGTAGGTAGTTTTTTGTGTCTCCTGTAAAAGATTTTTCGAAAGCATTTAAGTGGTTTTTTCACCCGGGTGACGATATGTGCTACGGAGTTATGCTGCGATGATGTGATAGTTAAGCTGTAAAACTACGTCACTGTTTCCACTGATGATATTATGCTATGTAGCGAGCGGTGCGAGTTCTCACTCTATTAATGCTATGAAGATGCGACACCGCTGCAAAGTAGCTACGCGAGAAAGTTGCGCAGCTCGAGCTATGCGATGTATCGATAGCATCCTTAGCACGCATACAATAAATATCATTGGTGGATATCAAGTGCATCCATAGCAACGTAAAATAGTGCATCTCTAGTGGTAAAGCACCCTAGTTACTACTAGTTTTTGTAGCGCCGCCCCCAGAGTAAGATTTTTGTTAGTGATAGAAAATTATGTTTCGGTTTCCCTAACTTTGATTATTGTTACAGGTCATAAGCTAATTAAAGCTAAGCAGATGCAAATGCATGGAATTATTATCAGTTCCTGCGGAAGTACCTATTTGTATCTATATAGCATTGTATATTCACGTACGTTATAATACCATATTCGTGATATATACCTGTCGCACCCGCGGCTCGCCTTGCTCCTGGGCGAGCCTGCGGCGTGAACTCTTGAAGTAGTGGTAATCTCGACGAAAACGAAGAAGTGGTAAATGAAACTCAAATTTCCACTAGCACAGAATACAGAGGTTTATTCACTAATTACAGTAGAAATACACAGTTTATTGAATTTAAAGTTTAAACATGATAAAAGTTGTTTACAGGTTGAGGCAGAAGGAAGAAGTGAAAATAAAAATGGATGATTTGACGGATGATTTTTGAATGAATTCTTTAAATATTCAAATTTAGAGAAAGAAATGGTAAATGAGATGAGAAATGAAGTAGAAACGAGGCAACGAGGTAGCATGCAATGCACCTCGTTACATACCTATTTATAATCAAGATAATTATTATATATTTTAATTAGAGGAACGATTTCTATTAAATCAAAAGAAAGTTTTCAGAGATCTACCCTTACCCGATCGAAGGTAAAAATCGATAAAAGTATCTGATTTCTACGCTTTTCTCACAAAAAGTGAATTTCATATCAATTTGGCTGAAAAATATACATTTATTTTAAAAAACGCTGCTCTCCCTACCAATCTGAGCAGAGTTTTAGTAAACCTCACAGGGAACCCAAACTAAAACCACCTTTACCAATGTGTCTGGATTAAGATACAGTGAGCAACTAAAAAGAAGATACATCTATCTTTCTGTATCGTAGTGCATCTATGGTCCGGTTCATATAAACCCGGACAAAAGTTCATTGACCTCTTTATTTTCTCGAAAGTTATTAAAAATATGTAACGCCAAAATTTCTGGCAAGGTCACACGCTCACCCCGCGCGCCTTCTACTACGGTAGGTATGCCAAATTATTTTGCGATAATTTCCTATAGTTTTATCGTACCACCGTTTGAAAAAAATGTGCGCATTGTATGTAGGCGTCAATGACCTTTTGTCCGGATTAATATGAAACATAAACACGACCAAGACATAGTGACAGTTTACCAGCCTGTCGCCTATGTGGCATGGCAACTATACCCGAATCCCTTAGTCGCCTTCTACGGCACCCATAGGAAGAAATGGGAGGATCCTATTCTAATGCCGGAATCACACGGCGCGCGGCGTGACTATTTACAGTACTTTATTTGCGTTTCACTGTTTGATTTGTAAGTGCAAGTTTATTTATTTGTTGAAATACTTTATCAGTTATCAGCAGGTATCAGTGATAGCCGCGAGCAGTTCTCACGGTAGCGTTGCGGTCGTCGGTACGAAGGCGGCGCGTGATGTCCTCTTAATTGCAGATTGCCGTTTATCTATCGATTAAAGAATTCCTCGGCAAATGAGTCCACAGTTGATCACCAGTTAACTACTGGGCTGTTGGCAGTGTTTGTTTTATAGCTTGGAATTACAGCGTGAAGTTATTTATAACTACGGAATTATTAACTCCCATTTTTACATACCACTTTTTTTATAAATAGAAACGTATTCTTTGTCGGAACGTTAAGACAAATTTTTAGTTTCATTTTCAGTAGATCTCAGTGGTAGAGGCTGTAGGAACAATTTTGCCCATTGTCCTTCATTTTTTAATAATATTTTAGACTAGCTTTCCGCGTATATTTTAATAGTTAAAAACTTTCTTTCAAAAACTTTTTTTTTCTTTTAAATAAACACATCAAGAGATAAAAGTAAACCATCACACTGAAAAAGAATTTCATTACAACAACAAAGCAAAATCAACAAAGGCAGAATGAAAATGTAAAGTTTTGGCAGACGAAAAGCTTTTCAGATAGTCCGTGACTATTGAACTTTCAAGTTTGTTGCTAGAACTGTAAAGTATTGCTTGCTTAACAATTTCACTGAAGGCATATGCCTTCACAACTTTGTGTAACAATATTCGTATAATAAAGAAGCTCCAAGTACAATGCATACGCAAAAATTGAATAGATTCTCAGTCGCTATACGGTAGCGATAAAAATAAATAAATAAACACAGTTAATTCTTTACATATATAACAGATATTCATTAACAGCTCATACATGTCCCCACCGAGAGGCTCGAGCCTACCCTGAAACCAGGGTGAATAGGCCTTAGTCGACCACGCTGGCCCAGTGCGAGTTGGTCAACTTCACACACAACCCTTGAATTACTTCGAAAGTGTGTGCAGGTTTCCTCACGATGTTTTCCTTCACCGTAAGAGCGTCGAATAAACGTACATATGAATTCGAAAATCGAAAACACATTGGTACGTGCCGAGGTTCGAACCCGCGAACTTCTGAATGGAAGTCAACGGCCCTAGCCACTTGGCCACCGACGCTCTCATATATATCTCGAGATATAACAGATATTCAGTTAATTCTAAAATGAAATTATTGAATACCTATTAGTGTATTTAATTTGACTACAATTTATTTAAATCCACATTGAACCAATTTAATATTCCAGCTTCGTACCCACTGGAGCTTGTGCCAAGGTGTACACTAACCTCAATCCAGCCTCTTCGCCGTGATCTTTATTGCTCTGGAGATAAGAGCTGAAATATATTGCACATGTTATGTAATTCCGTACACCGCTGTGTTCGCCGCAGTGCAGGCGAATGATAAATTCCAAGGAATACTGGATTTAATTTCAAGTCTCTTTGATTTGTTACAGCTTGTATGCGATAGGGAGTCGAAATTATTAATGGAGCAATTTTCTATTGAGGATTGAGAGAATATTCTGTGGTGCGTTTAGGTTGAATAGGGGAGGTTTCGGGGTCGTTGAGACATGTAATTCAGTACGGTAAATATTTGCGACAAAAAATGTAAGTATATTATAGATTTTTTATTGTACTTACACAAAAAAAAACATAAGTAGCAAGCCCTTTCAGAGGTAGTATACAAAGTTAAGGCGAGCTTATGTCTAAAATGGTGATGCTAAAGTAGTACACTATGGTTACCTTGCTTTTTACTTTCACAAGATAGTCCGACTTATCTAGTGCACAGTATCTTCCAAAAATTACAAAAAGTTGAGAAATACTAATCAACCGAGGTATTCATTGATTTTTATACTAAAATAATGGCAATTATAATATACTTCTGTGCAAATGGCTGACTCCACCATGTCTCTACCAAAAATAAATTCTAGTTGGTTGGTTACGTTACTACGGAATATAGTGAAAATTTAGAAAGCGACAAATTACAACTGGAATTGCTAATTTTAGAACACTATCACCAGTTTCTTAGTTACTGTCTACTAATACGTGTGATATAACATAATTATGGTCTCAGTAAACGAACAACAAATGAACAGTTCAACTAAAATGCAGTTACTGCATTTTAGTTTCAAAATGACCGACTGTTTTTTTTTACGTAACAGATTTTCCAGTCGACCGTTTTTTATTGATTTAAAAATAAAATACAAAAACACAAAGTACAGTATACAGCCGTCATTTTATTTGATTATTCGCTTAGTTCATTTGATTTTCCCAAAGTTACTGTTAGTCAGTATTGAATAACATATCAACAGTTAATTTTGAATTATGTAAGATGTGTTTTATGGTGTCAAAAAAGAATATTGTGTTGTATTGTATTGTATCCTGGCATGACCGAATTTTATTACATTACTGTCAGCAGGGTAGGTAGCACCTTACCCTACTGCTTTTTCGAATGAGTATAACGAATAATGCAGCCAAATTTTCTATGTTGCTGAACAGCAAATATATTATTTCTGATCAACACATTTGCAATGTTATTGTAGCATTATGATGCTTCTCTAGGGATTTTATAGCCAAGTATGCATTTGAAATGTAGTTCGAGCGCAGCTCGTCTACTAAGACCTTACACCGTAAGAAATAATGATGACATTAAAATCGAGTGGAGCACAGCGGAAGCGATTACATTTCGATACGTATTTTATGTATCTAATCTATTTTCCTTCCAGTTTATTAAACGCGTGGACTGAGTTATTGCTCGGTTGCAACATGATTTATAGTAACTGGTCCAGCTAATTAAGTTTTGATAGAAAGTGCATTAAAACTGGACCGCTCTCGGCATCTCGAATTCAGTGCACGGCTAACGAGAAAATGTCGATACGGGTGAAGTTGGGCGATTTATCTTATTGCTTGTACTCACTAATATTATGCGAGAGTTTTGATCTGTTTGTTTGTTCCGCTTTCATGCTTCAGATTTAGATTAAATATTTTAGTATGGAGATAGAAGGAGATAAAGGGAAGAAGAAGAAGCCATCCTGCTGCAACATCTCTAACACCGCTCCGATCGATCCGAACCATCCGCTGCTGCGTCCAGTCGTGCCTTTGACGTCGCTGTATGTCGTAGACTACGTCCAGAAGAAGTATAATTTCAGGTTGGAACGGTTGGTGCCTTACCATAGGATGAGCTTTAATTCGTTTTTGGTGAGAGTAACCCAACCTTTGTGAAGGAGGACGTCTGCCCGCCGACCTACCTCATCCGCCGAAGCTTAGTGTGGTTTAATGTTTAGATTAAGTATTAAATAATAAATATGTATGATAGTCTGTAAGGTAATTATTATTATTATAGAGCAGAAACAGAAGCTATGATTGGTACCTTTACTGTGATATATTTTTTTAATTAATCTTTGCTTGTGTTAAAAAAAAGCTTCACCGGACTTGAAATTATGACGTCAAAAGTTAAAAGCTATGCTCAATAAAACCAAGGCGGGCTCTCGGCAATAAACATTCAAGTTATTATGTTTTGGTACGATGTATGTGTCCTACAAGTTGCTACCAATTCCAGCCACTGACCAACCATTCCTCTTCCTATGGCCGCCTGACGTCTACTTTATATTTATGTATGCGCGCGCAGCTCCATAAATTACAATGACGAATGTGCGAACACGTATAGTCGCGGCTTATAATTGGGCTGATTTATCTACTCGCCTTCAATATTAATGGTCCTTATGTCTTTGTTAATTACCTACTTACTCTACTTATAGTCATATTTAGAACTGGCTTTCCGCCCTGCGGCTTCGCCCGCGTTAACAGTTTTTCCCGTGGGAATAAGATATTTTCCCGCGGTTAAAAGTAGCCTTTGTCACTCTCTATCCTTTCAACTAACTCTATGCCGAAAATCAAGTCGTTTGGTTGCTTACTTAGGGCGTAAAGGAAGGACAAACAAACACACTTTCGCTTATAAATTTAAGTATGGATTTAAGAATACCTACACAGTTTAAGAATAACCCAAGTAAATGTGTGTAGAAATAATTATAGTCATGTTTCTATTTTAAAAGCGTTTTTAGAAATTAAACAAATCACAGTCAGGATTCGTAAGTAATGCAGAGCAAGCTTGATTTTGGTGTAAGTATTAATATAAATAGAAATTAATTTTCATTTCATCTCTATTTACGCCTGAAAAACCTGTGAATGTTGTTGAATATATTTGTAATGTATGATTATTTTTACGTCAAAAGATAACAAAATCTGTTGTATTCATTAGTACAAAAAAACGATTTCACCATATCACATTTGGATTTAATAGTTATATTTAATGAAGTTAATTACATTGTATCAAACAAACTATTTTTGTGACTGTTTAGCCAATTGAATCACGTATTTAATATTTAATTTATTTTTAGATAAGAATTTAGTATAAATAGGGGTACATAATATTATTTTCGTGCGCGATATCGTCCTGGCGACTTGGTTGCCAGAATGTGGTACAAATTAACATTGATATTTTTCGTATTCACGGCGACTGTTCAGTGCAAGCCGAAGAAGTCGTCCGATTCTGGTAAGACATATTTTATGATTAAAAAAATAACTAAAAATAACCACAAATAAAGAATATTGGTATAAACCATCTAAGAATTTTTGTTACGATTTTTTTACAATAATATTATTGTGCACCTTTCAAGTTTATATTAAAGTTAGCCTATTACAGCTATTTTATAAATTACTGATGTAATTTTATTTTATTTTTATGAATTTTATGACAACATAATTTATTTATTATTTCTAATTTGTAATTTTAATTTGTAAAACTAAATGTAATACTCTTTTTTTGAAAATTGAAAATTGTAAATTTTCCTTTGTCCACTATGAGTGTAAATTACCTGAAATAAAAGAATTTTATTTTTATTTACTTATTTAACACTTAAACTATTCACAATAAAAAAAGGTAAGACATAATATTATGTAGCTGCTTATGATATGCCATCATCCAATGTTTAAATCTCTATAAAGAAGAAAGGGACACAAAGTATGGTTTTAGTTACCACCATTACATACTTCGATGGATTAGATATAAATAAATAAATACTTTTGAAGTGTCTTTAAAAATCTGAAATGCAACGCGAGCAATTTTAAGTATAAAAATTACTATACTTAAGTACTAGCTTTCGCCCCACGGCGGCTCCGCTTGTCCCTCGGTAGAAGGTAGCCTATGTGTTATTCTGATGTATTAGACATATTATTATTGTAAAGTTTCATTACCATCCTTTCAGTAGTTTTTACGTGAAAGAGTAACAAACATACATCCATACTTACAAACTTTCGCGTTTATAATATTAGTAGCATGGGAATGATTTCACTCTTATTACATTGAAAGATCTAGGATCAAAGATCTATGAGTCAAAGATGAGAAAAGGGACGCAGTTATGCGCAAGAGTGAGCGCGGTGTATTTATATCTCATTCTAACGCATAACTGCGTCCCTTTTCTCATCTTTGACTCATAGATCTTTGATCCTAGATCTTTGACAATGTAATATGTGCCTAAGAGAAGAAATTTTTCAATTTATACTCTAACTAGCGACCCGCCCCGGCTCCGCACGGGAAAATGGTTATTGTGGGTTATCCTTCAGTATATTATGCATGTATTATACATATAAACCTTCCTCTTGAATCACTCTATCTATTAAAAAAAACCGCATCAAAATCCGTTGCGTAGTTTTAAAGATTTAAGCGTACAAAGGGAGGGACATAGGGACATAGGGACAGAAAAAGCGACTTTATTTTATACTATGTAGTGATAGTGACTATGTAGTGATGATAGGATTTCACTCTTGTTTGCTTATCGCGTGGGTTTCGAGGTTCTATCTGACTTCCGTGTAGGCTCAAACCCTTCGATGAGGACATATTATATGAGCTACCATGTTCTTTCAGTATATTCTAAGCAGTGATTTAAGTTCCGTATACCTATTGCAGAAAAAGAATTGGAATGGCCTGAAAAATACTCTTTTGATATCACGAAATATGAGATATCCGCCAGTCTGATTGAAAACATAAAAGTGTGGTAAGTTATTTTATCAGTTTAATAATATTGTAAACTATTAAGACATATTTTTAAAGCTGTCCCGTTCTTTAGTCCTAACCCATTGATGAGTATCTAAAACTGTGCCATTGATCTACAGAACAGAGCATTACTTCTACACCGTCAAATTTAACTGGTTGTTTATTCGCAACATATCTAAGGAGCTAAGATTGAAATCTCAAAATAAATATTCCACTTTTCATAAAAACTTTAGTCACGTGACCGACTTTGTATGACAAGCTGAATTTTGAGATTTCAACCTATGTTCCTTAAGGAAAATTGTTCAGTTTCATTAGTACGACCCAGAGAGATGGGAGCCGCGAAGCGGCTACGACCACTATGTTGCGGATAAACAACTAGTTAAATTTCACGGTGTATTTATACTCTTTGTCATATTGTAATGAAACGTTGGTAATAAGCAAAGAGATTGGAGAGCCGCTTCAAGCGAAAGCGGCTCCCATCTCTCTGGTAATAAAAGCAATGCACAAGAAAAAAATACATATTACAAAAATTCTCTATGGGTATGGTCTGCTGTGGTATGGTGGTCTAAAGACACCCGAGAAGGATTCTAACTAAAAAAATGCAACCAAGAAAAAAAAATTCGCTGAATCAGCTAGTAATCATTTTCGTTTATACTACGAGTATATCATCATTTCAGCCAGTAGACGAGTATATATTTTAGTGAAAATCGTACTGAAATTTAAAAAAAGGCTCTAATTCTTCATGAATTTGATTACCAGGAAAACCGATGACGAATCAAGAATCGAATATAACAATGGAGCGGTCAAATCCTACGTAACCAAAGGAACGAAACACAAAAGAGGCTACAAATATGAGGTACGGGTAATTACTACTAGCTGACCAGTGAAATAAAGCTGACCACCACGCAAAAAAAAAACAGGACGTTATTACACCAATGTTATTGCACCAATAGTTGCATGTTATTTTAATCATGGCCAAGTAACGTTCGTCAATTGACATCCGGAAGAAGTAACTTCCCATTTGTTGAAAAATGTTTGGTCAGGTAAATTTTATTTTCTCAAGAAAGTTCTCAAGTTTGATACCAAATTCCGTACTCATTTGAAAGTCATTAATTAGCATTAAAATCCACAAGGACAGTTTTAACAGATAATTAGTAGTCACGAGGCAAAATTTGATGACGATTATAAAACAAGTACGATTTATTTATTTTTTTATGGTTTCAAATCCGCTTAAGTGGTCAACTATTGGTGCATATACACAATGTTTTTTTTTAATGACGGGAGTTAAGATTTTGTTCAGACGTTTACGGAGGTTTACTTAATATGTAGGTTTGACAATTATAAGTTTAAGTTTAAGCTGTTCATGACCAAATCAAAATTTTCTAAAATAATGTTCATAAATAAAAAAATAAATCACGCACATAAACAATAAAATACTTTAGAAAAAAATAATACCTGATAGTTGACTATATGCACATCTATTGCTACTGTAATCCTGGGTATTTTTAACCGACGAGTACGGGGGAGGTTCTCAAGACGACCCGTATATTTGTATATTTTTTTAATATATTATTGGAAAGGGTACATACTCCGAGTTTCGTACTATTTATATTAAAAAAAATCCATCCCTAAAGGTATAAGAAAACTGGGTGATGACTGGGTGGGAATTATGTATTTTATCGATGTAAAGTTAGTTTTTCTCAAGGTCTATTCTATTTCTGTACCAAGTTTCATCAATATCAGTCCAGTGGTTTATGGGTAACAAACAGACAGACAGAAACGGCTTTTGCTTTCGCCTTTTTGGCGGTTTAATTTTTTTTTTTTTTTTTAAATTTTTTTTTTTTTTTTATAAAATCTAAATATTATATTAAGCAGAATGTAAAGACAAGGTTTGACTGCTTGTAATTGATTTTCCAGATCCATCCAGAAACTCACGGAGAAGATCAATTGAATGAGCTTGTTTGCTCCCGCACCAAGCAGTCCAGGTTCGATTCCGGCCCTGCAGATATTCTGCCCGACGTCGATGACTTCGAATATTATGGTAAATAAATAGCATAGCTACGAGTAGTTACATCAGCTATACTTCCTTTCCGAACCTGACGACGAAATCACTGATGCAGTTAAAGCAGCCAAAGAATTTAGATTACACCTAACAGAATGCAATTCTGGTAGCGAATACCCTTCACGTAACAACAGGTACTGGCTGGGTGGGGGCGTGGCCAAAATCAAAATCAAAACTAATAAA
Source organism: Teleiodes luculella (assembly GCA_948473455.1). Taxonomy (NCBI): domain Eukaryota; kingdom Metazoa; phylum Arthropoda; class Insecta; order Lepidoptera; family Gelechiidae; genus Teleiodes; species Teleiodes luculella. The sequence continues at coordinate 12,300,229 of OX419586.1, forward strand.
TCAGAGACATATGAACCAGATGAAGAATAAAGATATTTTAAAGATTTTTTTTTAAGATTAAAGAGACAGAGCCTCTAAGGCACCGTCTCCTTCACGATGTTTTTCCGTATCAACGCGCTAATTCTAGGTTAAAAAAAACATCAGCTACTTGCTTGCTTATCATTTGGGATTCAGTGTTAATTGTTAACCTACCTCACAAGTCCTGGTGTAATTATTGAGTCGTTTAAGGCACAAGACAATGGCTCTTATAATGACCACATCCGTAAGATAGTAGCCGGGACTAACAGCTCAGGCGCATTTTCATTGGTGGATAAGTCGGTTGCTAGCCCGAATGCGGAAACTCCACGCATGAAGGATAACGATTAAAAAATAAATTAGTCAGTCGATATAAAGCATGCGGGGACTAACAAAACCCAAAATCTCTTTTCCTGCCACACTGTATCCAGATTTTCTCGCACCTCGTATGCGGGCCCCATGGCATGCATTTCAAAAATCTCCCGCACCCTGCATGCGAGCGCTAACGACCAATGAAAATGCGCCCTAAGTGCCTTCCATAGCACGGAACCATCTTTTTTCTTCGTGATTCAGCTTGCGATGTATCAACCAAACGGGAAAATTTGTTCGACGAGTACCCCACCAAGATTTGAACCCGGAACCAACGTAATGTGTGGCACACGTTTCACTACTCTATCTATCCCACGGAAGCTGCTGCGGAGCTGTTGAAAGGAACTGATTTCAAATTTCGAGTTATTTGAACGTCACCGCACAGAAGAAAATAATAGTTTTTTCTTTACACGAATGAACACTGCTACCGATATCCGGTGTATCTAATTGTCTTTTTTTAATTGACAACGCTTGTGTCGAAAAGTTACGACCAATCAAGCTTCATCGGACTTGAGATTGTCATACAATTTTTGAAGGAATTTTGAAATGTTTTGTATTTTTTTATTTCAGACGAAGAAAGAATGGGAGGTGTAGAGTGCGAAAAATATTACAAAGAATCCAAAGACGAGATATTAGATACTAGAGAGACACTATGGGCGTTTTACGATGTCAAAGCTAACGCATATGTACCAGTGAGGTAAGACTAGGGTGACTTGTAATTTTCATTTACTCTTAGATTTTGTAACCGAATATCTATTGAAAAAAAAGTCACCAAAATAGAATAAATAATCGCTAACTTGTTATACACAGTGGCTGGTCAAGTTCGTTAACAGCTCATATATATCCCCACCGAGGGGCTCGAGCCTACCCTGATACTAGGGTGAATAGGCCTTAGTCGACCACGCTGGCCCAGTGCGGATTGGTCAACTTCACACACAACCTTAGAATTTCTTCGCAGGTGTGTGCAGGTTTCCTCACGATGTTTTCCTTCACCGTAAGAGCGTCGAATAAACGTACATATGAATTCGAAAATCGAAAACACATTGGTACGTGCCAAGGTTTGAACCATCGAACTTCGGAACGGAAGTCAACGGGCCTAGCCACTTGGCCACCGACGCTCTCTGGCTGGTCAAGTGCCTGAGGTTTAAATGAAATGTTTCTTCTTTTAAGATTCAACCTCATTTCGTTAGGGAAAGTTGTTCAGTTTCATGAGTATTACCACTATGTTGCGGATAAACAACCAGTTAAATTTCGCGGTGTATTTAATATACTAATTGTTTTTTTTTTAATTACTAGCGACCCGCCCCGGCTCCGCACGGGAAAATTGTTATTGTGGGTTATCCTTAAGGATATTATGCATGTATTATACATATAAACCTTCCTCTTGAATCACTCTATCTATTAAAAAAAACCGCATCAAAATCCGTTGCGTAGTTTTAAAGATTTAAGCATACATAGGGAGGGACATAGGGACAGAAAAAGCGACTTTGTTTTATACTATGTAGTGATTCAGTGCTCCGATACTAATTGTTTTTTTTAAATTATTATTTAGATACGAGAAAGAAGTATTCAACAACTGGATTGGTAACTTTAAATATCATGAGATCTGGGACTTTGAAAACTTCGACAATGAATTTGATGAAAAATCTACCTTCAATCCTAATGAATGTAAGTTTAAATAAGTATTTTAATTTATTATCCAAAACATCAAAAGTGAATAGCAATAATATATACCTAAGCATAGCATAGTGCTCTGCAGATAGATTCCACCAGTAGGCGCGAATGGCGCAATACATTATATAAAAGCAAAATCGAGGATTTGCAATCACATTTCTTTATCTATATGGTTGTATTGGTCTGTTTTCATATTTCGCCTTCATATAAGCACACAATATTTCGCCTTCATATAAGCACACATGTAGAGTGACAAAGTAATATTAAAGTTGCCGTGTGGTCCCGGCATAGATTAGACCATCTCTTTTCTTCCTATTGGGTGTCGTAGAAGGCGACTAAGGCTATTAGCACATTAAACCTACACACACTGTCTCCACTCCAACTCACTCTCTCAACTCATAAGTATGGCATTGAAATGTAAGCTTTACACTGTTTTATTTAAGAGTGAATTTTACAACATGTAAGTTGAAAGTGGACGAAGAGTAGACGATGCTCACGCGTTGTTCACCTATTAACTTATCACCGACTTGTTTCCCACTCGCCAAGGAGCTTGCGGCTAGCGAGTGGGTAATGCATCGCCAACCTGCGTCTTTCATTCACGACGCGTTGTCAACTATGGTTTGTTTCATATTTATCCGGATAAAAGGTCACGCCTGCATAAAACGCGCACATTTTTTTAAAACGATGCGATAATACTATCGGAATTAATCGCAAAATACGCAATTTGGAATATCGTAGTAGAAGGCGGGGTGAGCGTGTTGACCTTGCCAGACAATGACGATACATTATTTTTAATAATTTTCAAGAAAAGAAAGAGGTTAATGAACTTTTGTCCGGATTTATATGAAACAGACAATAGTAACCGACGAGTAGACGACTCGGTGATATCGAATAGATAGTTTGAGTTGGACGGGTGTCGGATTGGTGTCGAGTTGGTGTAATATGCGATGACCTTAAGGGATTCGGGTGTAGTTGGTTGGCAACCTATCACTTATTCAGAAAACTTTGCATTAAGTTTGAGCTTTCTTAAACTCTGCTCACCCCGTTGGAGAAAAGAGCATGCCTTTATGTATTTATGTATGTAAATAAGCAGTCTGTTAATGCTAGTAAACTGGTTACTAAAGTTTTCTACCTTATATTCTAGCTTTTCTAATTATATCCGTAATTAATACATTTTTTTATAGTTTGCACCGATTATCTTAATTACGAAATTCATGATAAGGCTGTAACCAAACATCTGATGTTTATTGATCCAGAGAATGAGAAGCATGTTGACCACGTATTCAATGTGTAAGTAATAAATTATCAATTTTTTTAAAAACAACATCTGCGGACTGCAGAACCATCTACCGTCTTTCTTCCGTAAACCTTAGCGTGGAATCCAAAATCTTTTGAATTACATGTCAAATATTTTTGTAAGCTCACATAAGCCCTTTGTACTGTGGGCGGGTTTTAATTTGGTACTTAAAACCCATCGTCTAGCTTTTTAATATTTATAAAGACTAATCTAACGATACCGCTCAAGCCAAAATCCATATAGCTGTTTATTCTACAGAGGGTGCTCAGTACTTTATATACAATTATACATACAGTACAAACAACGTATACACTCGAAAAAACATAACCTTCCTTTTGCAGTCAAGTCAGTTAAAGCCTGACCAGAAAAATAAAAATCGCCATATTGAGGAATTTCAATTGAACTAATTTTATAAGGGACATTGTTGCCATAGTCGTAAAAATATACACGTGGCGCCCCCAGAGCAGGTTTTTTATTTCTCTCGTCAGGCTTTATAGTTAAGCCAGTTGTTTTACTGTTGTCTTCAACAATCAATTAAAATCAGAATTTTATATTGTGAAGCTCTGTATAATTTACTTTACAAAATAAAAAAAACACCTTATTTTCATGAATCAAAGCAAAAAGTAACATATTCGGAGTTTTTTTTTCAGGTTCAAAAATAATTTTAACAAGAACTACGAACATAAAGATGAGCATGCAAAGAGGAGAATTATTTTCCAGCAAAATTTAAGGTAGGCATTGCAGCTACTACATATATATTATTTTGTAAAATTTCATAATATAATTTATTTCAATTACTTAGCTTTAATATAATTTTTATGATATTCTTAAATTATCTCGACCATTTTTGGCCATTGCGACTATTTTACCAATCATACTTCCAAGTTAAGTTTTAAAATAACTTTTCATTTTTAATTTTTCTAGAATGATTAAGACTAAAAACCGCCAAAACTTACCCTACAAACTTGCTGTAAACCAGTTTTCCGATCGCACTCGCGAGGAAATGAAGAGGTCAAAGGGTCTGAAACGACGTCCTGAAGGCAAAAGAGGCTTGGACTTCCCCTACGCTGGTAGCAAGTTACAAGAAGCCTGTTCGACTCTACCCAAAGAGTATGATCTGAGGCTAGAGGGAGTTATTTCGCCGGTTATTAGTGAGTAACCTACTCAATTCTGAAGTAAAATTAATAAGTATTTATAAAATTATTAATTTCATTAAACATGAAAAATATCAACCAGAAAACACCTAATATATACACCGTGAAATTTAAGTACTAATGAAACTAAACAACTTTCCCTAAGTAACGTAGGTCGAAATCACAAAATTTAAATTTGACTTGTCAATCTTGTCATAAAAAGTGGCTGGTCACGATCAAAGTGTTATTATTATTATAATAATAAATCCATTTATTTCAGGCAATATTTACCTACATAATATAGATGTTAAATATGTAAACAGAGCCCATATCACAAATACTAACACTCATGAAACGTAATATTGAATATTATTTTAAAAATATAAACCTAGATCCTTAGGAAAAGTTTTTCAGTATCATGAAGACTACTATGTTGCGGATAAACAACCAGTTAAATTTCATTACCTATATTACCTATATTATTACCTACCTATATTATTCCTTACCTATATCAAAAAAGTGATTGCAACTGGGTAGCCCTTCCTAATAAAGTGATCAGTGTGTGTGTCAAAACATAATCTAAAGCCAACTTAAATTAGTTCATTTTGCTGTGCCATAATAACTTTTTGTATATGTATCATTTGTGAATATAAATTCAGCCTCCACTCAGCTGTGTAGGGCATAACCCAGCGAGGCGGTTCAGGAGGGTTCTGAAAAACAGCATTTTTGCTGAGAACCCTACCTTTTTACCAATAATTAGTTAGTACATTAAGTCCATTCATTGTTATTTAGATCTTAAGTCTATGTGTACTTATTGGTAAATAAAGCTCTTTATTATTATTATTATTATTATTATTATTATATTATTCTAACTAGTGCCAAAACTAGAAAAAAAAGTTATACACTTATAAGGTTATATAACACTCAACGACAGAGTCTGTTATTTGCACCCTGTATACATATTACAATTTTTAGGATAAATAAACAATTAACGTATGTAACAATTATTGTTATTGATATCCTGCAGATCAAGCTTACTGCGGGTCTTGCTGGACTTTTGGTACCACTTCAGCTGTAGAGGGCGCTTTGGCTCGTCAGAATGGCGGCAACCTGATAAGGCTTAGCAACCAGCCGCTCATCGACTGTGCTTGGGAGTAAGTACAAGAAAATAAAGTCTCGTATTCACTCGTATCGTGGAACGGGCCATGCACGGCATAAGCTCCAAGACCGTATCCGGAATACCGAAATTCGTCGTCGGATGAAGGTTGGGGATATAGGTAAGCGAATAACTAAGCTTTAGTGGTGGTGGGCGGGACACTTGGCAAGACGAGAAGACGGGAGATGGCCTAGAGCAATAACCGAGTGGCGGCCAAGAACTGCAAAGCGCTCAGTCGGCAGACCACCCGCCCGATGGTCAGATGACATCGTTGTTGTTGCGGGCAAACAGTGGCTCAGGGATGCTCAGGACCGGTGTGAATGGCGCAAAAAAGAAGAGGCCTATGTCCAGCAGTGGACTGATGTGGGCTGAATAGATAGATAGATAGATTCACTCGTATTCGTGTCGACTTCCCGCGACGTTGCTAGACCTCGCCAGACTGCTGATGCAATCTGATTTGAACGGAGACAAAGGACGACGTCGTGCGATGTGTCGCGATGTCGCGGGATGTCTCCAATGTCGCGCGACATTTGTCTCCTAGGGAGTACGCGGCTTACGTTCCTTCTCATACGGAGCTACTGAAATAATAAATTTAAAAATAATTACTAGTAACAAACTCTCCTGTATTCTCGCTCTCAAAGATGTGATTGTACTATACGTGCCAAATAAGAATAGGACTGACGCCATCTTGAATTGACAGTCCCTCCTGTTCTTATTTGGCACGCATAGTAAATCCGGTATTCCGGTAGGCGCTGACGATAAGAACTAAGTAATAGTTCTGTTCGAGTGGTAAATGTCATCCCAAATTATGGAGTTTCTGGATCAATTCCCGATGGGGCACGCGTCGAACCAATATCCCATTGTGTTACGACATAGCAGGTTGAATCACCTAATTGTCCGAAAAGAAAGACGATTTCGTGCTTCAGAAGGATACTCATAGATAGCAATTAGCAATCTATGAGAAGTCGTTCGTTACACAAGTCATGTCAGAAAGCTTAGGCGGCTTAATAAACCTCGAAACCCACACAATGAGCAAAGCAATTACTCTATACTATATGCCTACTATATACGTTTTATTACGTTTTTTTTAGTATATTTTTTGTATTGTATCAGGTTCGGTGCATCCGGGTGTGATGGTGGCACAGATGTGTATGCCTACGAATGGATACAAAAATATGGACTCCCCAAAGTATCCGAGTATGGTACTTACGAAAATGCAGATGGTTACTGTCACATCGCTAACATGACAGAAACATACAAAATTAAGGCTTACGTTGATGTCACTCCAAACAGTATTGAAGCATTGAAGGTAAGGATTCTAAACTTTTCATTTGCAGAATCTGTCGACTCTATCGTCATTTTATTGATCTGTCATTTTAAAAATCTGACATTAGGCAATGATTCGAAAATTTGGTTTTGCATTCATAGATGCGTTCATGAGGTCTACAAACGTTAATGTGTTACGAAAACTCTGACACAATTCCATATAACATCTAAGCGATTCATATACAATTCATTTGATATAAAATCCATGTAAGCGCTTAGAGTATGTAAGCGCAGCCAAAAAAATTATATCTCTAATATCTCTATACATGTTAACTAAGTTTTCCGTTTGTGTTTATGGTGGGCATAGTGGTTGAGGGCCGTCGCTTTTATTCGGTAGGCGTGGATTCGAACCTCTCATTTTAGAATTCATATGTACGTTTATTCAACACTTTTACTGTGCTTATCTGACAAATAAAGAGGTTATAATTTTGTGAGGTTCACCAATCCGCACTGGGCCAGAGTGGTTGACTAAGGCATATACATACACCCTTATAGTCGGGCTTTTAATGAACGTTTTCGTTATTTCCAGGTTGCGTTGGTAGCTCATGGACCTTTATCTGTATCTGTTCATGCATCGGATAACTTTGTGGCATATTCCGGCGGAGTTTTTTACGATTTCGAATGGTACGTAGTCTAGTGCTTTTCTAGTATCATACTAATATTTTAAAGGCGAAAGTTTGTGAGCTTGTATGTTTCAGTAACAAACTTCAAGGTCATGTCTAAACGGCTAGAGCGATTTTAATAAAATTTGGTATGGAGTTGGCTGACACCCTGGAGTAACACATAGGCTGCCTTTTACAGCGGGAAAATATCTCATTTCCACGGGAAAAACTGTCAAAAAGCTAATTTGTCATAAATCTCTTTATCTTTGATGAGATGGCAGCACTAAGGATTTTATACTTTACTAGTAACATGGATAGGTTAGTTCGAAGTTTGTGACAGACGATATAGGACTCTATAATGGACCAAGTAAGACTATGCAAGGAACATGAAACATACAGAAGAAAAACACTTACAATTAAAGAAAAACAATAATAATTATAACAAAAAAGACTCAGTAATTATGCAATTAACAATAGTATAACGTAGACAGTCTGAAGCTGCTTTAATAGTGTTGTCTTCCTTTTTCATAGCTCGTCCGAACATTTGGATCACGAGGTCACCCTGGTCGGCTACGGTGAACAGTACGGCGAAACCTTCTGGATCTTGAAGAACTCCTGGGGTCAGGATTGGGGAATTGACGGCTACATGCACATCGCAGCCAAAGATAACAACTGCGGAATCATGACAGAACCCACTTACGTCTTAATGAAGGACTACTGAATATTCTATGGTAATTTTTACTATAAATTAGGATAGAAATGCTAGTCAGTTTTTTTTTTAATACAGTATACCGATGGTTTGTGTAATCCTAACTTCTTCATTTATAAATTTTATATTTTGATCGGTTTATTTTTTATAGAGGTAAATGTCTTATTGTTTTTACCATTAACTATATTCACAAAATCTTTAAAATTTTCAAAAATATTTTGTTTGACAACTAAAAACGATTATAAAATATATTTTCACACCCAAAGCAGTAAATAATAAAAATTTCTACCTACATATCAATAATAGCTTTGGGTACGTGGATTTATACCGTTGCCGTTTTATTAAATAAAAAATAATTATTAGGAAATATCCTAATTATAGTAAAACCTAAATAATAACGAATTTGGCGCGGACTCGGTCTGAAGATTTAGGTATTACTTAATTTGTAAATAGTTTTAAATAGCAAATATTTTCAGTATTGCACGTGGAATTTAAATAAATAAATAGTTAAGTAAGGTTGCATTTTATTTTAATTGTTTTACCAACAGACTACCCCACCCATCGGAAATTTTCAGGTTTTAATCTATGGTTTACATCAATTTACAATACAATACAATAGTATTCTTTGAAACTAAAACCGAACTCCGACAGACACTACTCCGACAAGACAATACTCCGACAAAATATATAAAACCTAACCTAACCTACCGAACTTGTCGGAGTAGTGTCTTGTCGGAGTTCGGTCCTTAAACCGTTTTTTACACTCAAATAATATAATTTTTGAAATGTTACAAGGATAACCTGAAAAAGGATTCTGAAAGTACATGCAATAACCCGAAGCACTTAGCAAATTAAATGGTAACGCAGTAGGCAGTGTTGGTTTTTGCAACTGGGTCGCCTAGACTGAGATCATTGAATTTTCCGCTGCGGAATATTTTCATTAATTTAACGAGTTAGAATATGCGATGAGTCACTTATGCAAATTAAATTTCCAAAATACTCAACGTGATATCGGGCTATATAAGTGTTTAAAGTTGTACTTATATTTTATTTAAAACTAGCGACCCGCCCCGGCTCCGCACGGGAAAATGGTTATTGTGGGTTATCCTTCAGTATATTATGCATGTATTATACATATAAACCTTCCTCTTGAATCACTCTATCTATTAAAAAAAACCGCATCAAAATCCGTTGCGTAGTTTTAAAGATTTAAGCGTACAAAGGGAGGGACATAGGGACATAGGGACGGAGAAAGCGACTTTATTTTATACTATGTAGTGATAATTGAATTTTTAAATTGTACAGTAGCCAGCACATGCGGCTCTAGACACTTTGACCTTGAGAGCGCTCCTATTCCGTAGCGGTAGGGGTGAAATTCGTAGTGCAAGTGTCCAGCCGCATGTGCTGGCTTCTGTACCTCTAGTTTCCTATAAAAATTATGTGTTAGTTGAGTGGTGGCGTCATAATGCCCTCACTTTGTAGGCGGTATGGAGTCAATAATTTGCACAATTTTAAATTGAAGTGAAAATTTAAAAAAGGGCGTGTAACTTTTAGTTACACAGGTGAAAGCTTCTCCCATTCTTAATCGCAGCTTCTACGACAACTGTAAGTAGAAGTGGGTCAGTTAAATTGCATTAAAATCCTAAATGCACGCACTATACGCGTTATATGGCCTACTACTTATTACTATCTGATATTCGCAAAGGCTAAACTAACTAGCCAAGAACAACACAACAAATTACCCATTTCCAGGATAACCGGAAATTTTACCTTACTCTTAGGTCATAATTACGGTAGTATAGGAACTTATCTGTACCATCCAGAGACCTCAGTCGACAATGCTGGTGGGTACCTACATCTAAAGACCTCAGTACACAATGGCCTGTGATGGGCCATGGTTTGCAATGCACTAGGCCACGATTACTTGGTGTTCACAAAATGGCGCATGGCTCATTGCTTGCTGCTTGGCAAATAACACGATGATGGACGTAGAAGTCATTACGGCCGCGGCTATTTATTTATTATACTACTTAAACTTGTAAATATTACAAAGGTAGGTATGCTTGTCATCTAGTATTTAAAAATATAATTTACAAAAAATATTGCAAAAAAAGGATACATATTTTATTATTAGTCGAGAAACAGTACCTCCACATATTATAATATTGATATTAAAATTTTGATATCTTGCTATAGGAGACAGTTATAGGAGCCTCCACTACCTATTTAAAATACCAAGTACACTCATATCTACAATTTATTCTTAAAGTATGTTATAAACTGTTCTAAACAATGGGCGATTGTGTGAACACCACATGTCACGCTACGCCACGATTCCTGTGTGCCCAAAAACCGATAACATCCCGATTGCGCGCCACGATTGACATTTGACTGTCATGTATACCATTGCTCCCTGTACTCAACACTGAGCATAATCACTTTGGTACTCAATGGTGCTGGCCTAAACTGGACCAGCATACGCCATTGTATACTGGGGCCTTTAGGTTTATAGGGCTGGTTAGTCTAGCCCGGGGATCTGTCAGTCTGCAATTTCCTGATATAATGACCGCTTTCGCCGTATGCACTATCTTCTAAGCCCAGTTGGAACGTTCTCGACCGCCAGTCTACTTTGAATAAAGGGGTGTATGTACCTATAATAACGAACCAGAATAGTATGTCTACGTTTGCTTTTGTTAAACGAATGAAGAGCATTTCTGGTTTCAATTCTGTGATGTTAGGACACTATGCCATAGTTTATAGATTTATTAATTGAGTAATATAATAATACATAGTTTAAAAAACTAAAAAACACGCTTTCTCACCGCCATCTTGGACGTCCGCCATATTGGATTTAAGTCCCGTTACTGTTTTTTTCGTATTCCTGACAGCAAACCCTTTCATTTGATACCCATATCATGGGGGTGGATTTCAAACAGCCAGTTCGCCATCTTAGGGAGGCCGCCATGTTAGATTTGTAATGATGTTTCTTAGCTAGTCATGTATTGTCTTCAAAACTCAGAGCGTGTGCAAAATTTCATCCTAATCGAAGACCGGAAAGTGGGTCAAATTAAGATTCCAAGATTTTTTTAGATACATTAATGGGGAAGCCGCCATATTGAATTTGTAATGACGTTTCTTAGCTAGTCATGTATTGTCATCAAAACTCAGAGCGTGTGCAAAATTTCATCCTAATCGAAGACCAGGAAGTGGGTCAAATTAAGATTCCAAGATTTTTTTAGATACATTAATGGGGAGGCCGCCATATTGGATTTGTAATGACGTTTCTTAGCTAGTCATGTATTGTCATCAGAACTCAGAGCTGTGCAAAATTTCATCCTAATCGAAGACCGGGAAGTGGGTCAAATTAGGATTCCAAGATTTTCTTACATACATAGTTACTTACAAGTGAAGCTAATATAAAGCGTGTAATAAATATAAGCCACAAGAATTTTAATGCAATATAAAAATACGCTATCATATTTTATCAACTTCGCTATATAGGTACCTATGTTGAAGTTGTATTTAGATTACTTAGAGCCATTTATATTTAAGTAGGTCCTTAGTATACAAAGCTAACTTATTTGTGGTTATGTCAAAAAATGTGGGTGTTTTTTGTTCTGGACGAACAAAACACAAGCAGATAGTGTGAAGTGCAAGAGCCTTAAAGTTTTCCTGAGAACCGATAGCACCCGATAGTAGAACTCTGATATTCGTGCTAATATTACAATAAGTAAATGTCTATTTGTTGCCTTCCTTTGCGTATCCATTCTACGTAAAATTTCGCTTACCGGTTCAATAACACATAATATGAGAACTCATAAAAGAAACCTACGTAATATATTTTCGTCCCCGTAACCATGAGTGCAATTTCCGCAACACCGCACCAGCCAAAAACGTGAATCGCTTGCAGTGGCAGACTCACGATTTATTCACGAAAGCTCCACTTAAACGGACAACATATTTCCTGGACTTTCTTGTTTGTTCCCGAAACATGCAACTGCACAAAGAATTTTCATTGCATTCGGAGATTTTCAGCGTGAAGCTGAATTGAAGTAGAACTCATTGCTCATTGTTGATTGGAAAAGTTTGTATGTGACATAATATTTATTTATTAGGTATAGAATTGAATGAGATATATATTTTTTTTAAGAAATACATATTATATTATATACTCAAGGATAGTCTGGAGCAACTCTGAAAGAATTTTACAGAAACAAAAATAAAATTCGGCTTTTCCATACAAAATAGTATTTTATTTAGACAGTTTGTGTGGAGAAATCAATTTTTTATTGTTTCTGAGACAAGTTTCTTTGGGAAACTTGCTCAAACCTTTAGCTGAGCATGCTAGTTCAGTATTTGCTAAGCCGTCACATACTGAATAATCTTCTCTATAATTTAATAAAACTGTAAACATTTTGTACATACAACAAAAAGCTAAAAACCGAGCCAGGGGGATGTAAGAAGTGATAATAATATAGAACATAATATTCCGAATTTTAATTTTTTTGTTTCTGTATTTGTCTATTTGTACGGGCTAATCTCCGAAACTGTTGGACCGATTTGAATGAAATTTTGCATGGTGGCAACTTATATCCGCGGTCAACATCTTAGATAGTTTTTACCGCGGAAAAATGTCTCATTCTTACGGAAAACTGTACACGAAAAAGTAAAAAAAAGCGGACGTATCCGCGGGCAGACAGCTAGTATAGAATATATAAATGCAATCTGTGACACAAATTTAGTAATTAGTTCACAACTGGAAGACTAGACAGGCGCGGCGGTGGAGCGTATTTTTCCCCTTCATCGTCCACCACTAGAACTTGACCTTCCAAAGTAAAACAACTCGCTTAACAAGAAGTTCCAACTAAAGTGGTTATGAAAGACTAATGATGTCAGTGAAAGATGCCTGTAATTTGTTAAAGTTCGTATTACGCAGAAGACTGCAAAATGCAATAAAGCTCAAAAGGTAGGTACAGCACGCTACACTTTGGACTTGTTACCGTTCTTATGTCCAACGAATAAGGCGCAGTATCGCAGTTTGCGTGTTTGTTCAGCTTACTTTGCACTTGACTGTACTGTTGAAAAATTATTCAGCTTTGTCATGTTCGAGAATAGAAATCTTAACTAAATATTTCATCACCTTCAATAAGGATATAACAATTAATAGTATTTACCTACATTATTTTTTGCGGAAATCATTCAGTAAAACATTCGTAATCATAAATTGTGTCTTAAGGCAGCTTAACAGCTTAGCCACAATAATACTAGTAGGAACACTGAAACGATACGGTATACTGAATTACTAGTGCATAAAACATCCTTGTATTGAATATACTCAGATAGGATACCTAACTTAACATGCTTGGAATAGGACTTCTCATAGAATAATAAAAAGTATCTTATCCATAAACTTAAAATAAAATCCTTGCTCTGGGTGGGATTCGAACCCGCGATCCTATTCTTCATGCGAGTTTACCACGTTTATACCAATTTACTATCAGCAGTTAAATCTCAAATTCTCAACATAATAAAAAAGATGTCTCGCCTATAATTTAGAAACACCTAGAGATGGCTTTGCTATGCAAATGTTCTCATTATGCTTTAGTTTTAAAAACATGAGTCGTAAAAATTTAACACCTGAGTAGGTGGTAGCCCCGCTGCGATAATTCCAAATGTATTATTCCATATGAGGTCCTAGTGTGAGAAACATCAATATACGTAGCGTATCTCACGACTACTTGCTTATAAGTACCTACCTACCTAACCTAGTGCAATCTATATAAATACATTATACTGTAAGTTTATCATCATTAACAGGTAATATAATGTCCCTACCGAGGGGCTCGAGACTACCCTAAAATCAGGGTGAATATAAAAAGCTGTATGTAGCTTAAAGAAAAAGCAGGATTCATAAATTTTCAACAATTCAAAGCTAGAAATAATTCAGTAACTCTAAATTTTGTTGCAGTTCTACCTTTCCGTGCCGATGTACGATATCATAGCACTCAGAATAAGTAAAAAAACAAATTGAACACTTTGGAGACATAATACAATGACATAAATAAATAAAAATAAACGTATTTATTAAATTTAAAAAAGTCCTTACATTTCTGTAACTAGCTGAGCTACAGGGCTGCGATTGCTCCAAAATGTCATGCAGCTTTCTATTGGTGACTTTCTATAGTACTTATAACTTTCTTGCTTTCTATTAGTCGAACGAAACTGATGGAAAACAAAAATATCTCAGTACCTACCAAATCACTGAGGTTGTGATGGAATCGGGTCGCCCAAACTACCCAAAAAAGTCTTTCTTCTTCTATATGAAAAGATAAAGAGTCCGTTTAATCTGTCAGGCCCGCCCTCGATTCTAGTGTCATACCTACCGGTAATGTTTTTAACTTATATGGCCCCAGGGCACTATTAAACCGAAAGCTCAGCCGTTTAGAATACGGGCTTAGACGGTTACTTTGAGTAGTAAAGCGTTTACCCTCTGGCGCCGAAAAGAACTTATAAGAAAAGCTATTATAATGTTCTGGGCCATTCAACACGTTTTTTTAACAATTAGATCTGATTGCATAGATGACTGCCTTCCTTATTTTGAGTTATGTAAAAGAACAAAATTAAATAGATAATGTAGGTATTTGCTTTAATTTCAGACCACTTACTCTTAAAACATGTAAGTTTATAAAAAAGTGTAAAAAGGATAGATGAAAAATTTGTTGAAAAATATTCATTGTACCCTCATTGCAATGTCCCGGGGACTCGGGTCCCCGCGGTCAGAAAATTGGAGCATGCCCGGGGGACTGCAGTCCCCGCGACTACATATTTGTGTTAAAATGCCATCTGTGCATGTAATACTGAACTGTTTGCTATGACACCTCTATGGAAAGCTTCTCAAATAGTTTACGAACCAAATAATAGGTGGCAGGTGTAATTTTTTTTTCGATGAGTATTTTTTCTTCGAAGTCAAAACTGACGTCATCTGTTTACAATCGGGACTCTGTCGTATCTTGTGGAAATATTAATGAGTTTTTTGTATTTCTGTGTGTGTTTTATATCAAAATAATCGTGAAGTGTTAAGTAATGAGTGTTTTGGAGGATTCCGACATGATTCAAGTGAGTACGCGAAAAAATCCGTTCTAAAAATAGGCCTTTTTTTTTTTAGGTTAGGTTAGGTTTTGCCGTAATTATTTTTTTAAAGTGTTCAAATAACAGTTCTAATCTTTAATACTGCGCATATATGTTGCCCATGTCCATAGCTATCGACTGTATTTTTTTAAAGAATAATAGCCTTGTAGTTTTTAAACTATGATGATTTTTCTGCGCCGGGCCGCCGCTCGATTTCGCAAACTCTTGCGCTTGCGCCGGCCGGGGCGGTACGGGCGATTCGCGCTGCCATGGTTGGACATTTCGGACATGACAGTGGCTAAATATTGTCCAGGATACGGATTAATTCAAAACAATATTAATTTATGTATTAATTTATTTAAAGTTGATAATGTAATGGCTAGAGCTGTTGTTATCCATCTATCCAGTACCTAATCGCTGGATATAATACTTAGGCTCCCACAGAACACCTAATGACGTCATATAAAAAGCTAAAAAGCTTTGCTCAAACTAGACCGGCTCTCTACCACCACCATGCGAATTTAATCAGCGAATGAAAATATTACGCAAGATCTGCACAAGCCTGCTTAAAAAAAGTTTGTAGATTAATTTTCAACGGTCCGGCCTGTCTTGATGGCCACCACGTACTCATTTTCTTATAGGTCCTCCTCAATCCTTAAGTCTTTATCAAGAGTGCATTATCTTGCAGGCATAAAATGTGCATAAATAGGTATCATACTAATGTTATAAAGAGGAAAGATTTGTATTTTTGTGAGTGTGTATCTTTGTAATGAGTAAACTTAAAAACTACTGAAACGATTTCAAAAATTCTTTCACCATTAGAAAGCTAGGTACATTCACCCTGAGTAAAATATGCTACCTTTTACCGCGGGAAAATGCTTCCTTTCAACTGGAAAACCTATTAACGCGGGCGGAGCCGCGGCGGAAGGCAAGTAAATTATGAAACCACGCCATACCGCGGAAACTCAGCGGAACTAATATATAAAACAAAATTACTGGCAGCAGCAGCAACAATAGATAGAATAGCACCAGGTACGCCATCTATAAAAAACTAAAGAACTAACGTAGAAAGCAGAAATTTCATGCTGGCACAAATAAATCATGTGCCATTAAAAAAGTAAACGAAATTATTTTATGTTGCCTTAACGAACAAAATGGATCTAGACTTGAGTGTTTTCTTTAATGGAATAACCAGAATGTACTGGACTACAGCCTGACCAAAGAAATAAAAAAACTTTGCCTTATTGTGGATTTTTTATAATTGAAATTGTTGCAAAAATATACACGTGGCACCCCCAGAGCAGGTTTTTTATATATTTGGTCAGGCTTTACATTAAAATAACTGCCTTACCTATTTACTTGTCGTACTAGGGAAATAAAGAAACCAGATATTTGATAAAATTGCAGAAGCTGTCGAATATTCATTTTTATTACTTATGTCTTCTTACTAGTATAATAAATTATATTAATAATGTGACTTCACTAAACGATACCTACTTATCTAGTAAAATGTCGAAAAGGTAGGACACTGGAGAATTGAGACCTGACAATTTGTAGATTGTAATTTTTACAGGATTTGGTGTAGGTACAATGAAGTTGAAATAAAATTAAAAGAATTAGAAAAATACAAAGCCCCGCCATGTTGCGGAATTTATATGGAACTAATTTTAAAATGGAACTTTTTGCCATAAAGAAATATATACACGTGGCGCCCCCAGAGTAGGTCTTTTATTTTTTTTGGTCAGGCTTTAAAAAATCTCACCTGATTGTGGAATTTTAATGGAACCAATTTTATTACGGACACATTAAAAATATACACGTGGCGCCCCAGAGCAGGTTTATATGAAAATCAAAAGATTAATTTCGCAATAGATTGTAATATTATTATTTATTTTTTATAGTAATATTATGAAAGTATGCAGTTTTTAACTTGTAACAAATGGCAGCACTGGTACCGTCAAACGTGGTCAAACGAGAGATACGTTCCGAATTATAGTTCAGTGCTAGTTGCAAATTATTCAGAGGTAGAGGTAGAGGTAGATAAATAAAATAACACATAAAAGTCATTTAGAAGAAAACCATAATGCTGCAAAAATAAAAACTTTCAAATAATAATTATAACGGAAACTTAACAATTTAATAATATTCTTTTATTGGGCGGGACGTCCCAGCATTGTTTTTACTGTGCTTCGGAATGTACTGACTGCTACGCGACGACGAAACGTCAAAATTTATAGGTTATCTTTGCTCTTTTTGTGACTGTAGGCGTTTTCTTTCGCCAGTTTCCAATTTGCACCAACAAAAAACGTACCTACGGATTAGTAATCTATATACGTCACGAATTCGTCATTGTCAGTGGTTCGTCATCGCTACTGTTCTTGTCTCGATAAGGTGCAATCGTTTTAGTTAGTTCCATCTAAGTGGCCTACTGTATTCTTTGTTTTGAAAGAAATACCTAACAACTGAAAATGAATCCCTATCAGCAAGTAAGTGCTTTGTACTGTATATTTATAACACACCGGGCATTTTGTAGTTGTTTGCATTTCACAAATTCTGCCGCTTTGTGAAATTGTTTGGTGTACCTACTTAGTTTTCTCACCATTTGATAATGTTTTATCAAAAGAAATTGATACTGGTCATATGTTTGATTCAACAAAACCAGTAACAATTAGGTAACTTTCTTTTTTCGGCCAAATAATATTCACAAGGCGACAGAATAATGGAAGTACCTTATATTCTGGCTCTGCTGGGTGGTAGTTCTTCAATAGATACTGCACTAAAGTTAACAATTGCATGTTTTAGTAGGTATACAGGTAGAATAGGCATAATTTAAATCAATACTTTTATATGCTATGCTAAGTTATGAATGCACTTTAAATTGAAGATTATAAATTATTATGGAGGCACTTTGCAGGGTGATTTTGTAGGAGTAGAATATTTAATATGATCATGAATTAATTATCAAGATAGAGTAAATTTTACATCCATTAAAAATCTCTAAATAATTTTTATATCTAAGCTACAACCACCTTACGCAACTGTAGATAAAAGTCAACTGTTACTTTCGTGCACTTCTAATAAAACAGAACAGCTTTGTGAATTCTAAAATGTATCTGAAATCATTAATTACAATTATTTAAATCATATCGTAGATTTGAACTTAAATTCTTTTTCAAATCTACCCATCAATTTTTATATAATTAGGTGGGTCAGTTATTAAGTGAATAAAGACATACTCATTATCATAAAAATTACAGTAATTATTGAAATACAAATAGATGCTCACTAATGTTGGCCCAGCATGGTCAACTAAGGCCTGTTTACCTTGAGCTAAGGTAGATACAAGCCTTGCATGTCAGTGCTGATAGCTGTGTAGTACAACATTATTAAATATCACAAAAAATTCATAATAATCAATCACACTTATAAATTATTTTTAATTATTAGTACCTACTAAACCTTGTTTTGTTTATCACAACCCATGCTGACTGCATTTGTCAGTAATTCAGGTTCTGTTGTAAATAAAACTAAAAATTATAATTAAAAATGTAAATAGCTGTAGTATGTCATTTTCAACCTTTTATTTTACACCATTTTATGTAATAATATTTTCAATTATCTACTTAGTAAACAATCAATCATGATATCAGAGTCACTCTTGTGTACAACATATATTTTACACAATAAATGAGAGGAAAAGATAAGGTTTTGAGGTTAAACATGTAGCTTTTTTAAAAAAGAAAACAATTTATTAGGTAACACAACATAACTTATGCACAACTTGTAACTAAGTAACAAAGTGCTGGAGATTTGTTGTCCACAAAAATTATTGACAAGTTTTAATTTAATTTTAAGGGCCAACCGGGGTATCCGCAGCAACCATACATGCACGGTATCGGATTTAGCAACTCTGCCCCCCAGTCATTTGGAAACCCAATGCCAATGCCAGGGTTACCTACTATGGGTTACCCAGCACCTCAGCCAGGGTATCCCAACTCTCCTGGCTATCCTCAGGCAAGTTCGGGGTACCCTCAACCCAGTTCTGGGTATCCTCAAGCTGCCAATCCAGCTTATCCTAATCAAAATTATCCTCAATCAGCTCCAGGTTACCCTCAGGGACCTGGGCAAGGTTATCCTCAGGGAAGTTCTGCTCAAGGTTACCCACAGGGTAATTCTGCTCAACATTATCCAACCCCACCTGCTTCTAGTTATCCTAGTTCTGGCTATCCCCAATCTAACCCCGGGCACCCTCAACAGAGCCAGGGTTACCCAAATGCTAACCAGTACAAGGGCTACCCACCACAGTCAAATGTGCAAAGCCACCAGGCATATAGTGTTTCTTCTGCTCACACTCCCAGCATGCCAAAGGTATGTTGAATTTGTCTACTATGTGCTAATACCACCAAATGATTATTAATTAATTAGTATAAACATTACACTTCCCTATGTGATAAGCAAAACATGGATGCATCTAATCATTGATGTGCTTAAATGCTTACTTTATTTTCAAATATTATCTAGTAGTTTTTTTGCACCATACTCTTTATTTATCTTATTTAATGCACTTCATTTTAGTTAGACTTACTTTTTACACAGTTTTCTATGCTATTTTTGTATGTTATTTAGGTACTTATTATTAATTTTGGATGATTCACAATTTACCCTTAAATTGTGTTGAGTTTAAACATGATTCAATTAGTAAGTTATTTAAAGGCACATATAAAAGGAAATAGCAGGGAACATTGAAAATTTATCCTATGTTACTGTGTTATATACCTAATATTTCATAGTTTTATTTTTTCAGCCCACAAATTATATTTTATTACATATGTAATTGAATAGTTATTCAATTACATATTATAACTTACAACTTACAAAATCATTTGACCTCTGTTGCAAAGAATACCCTGTCATATTCAATAATGCATATTTAAAGAAATGACATTATGAGATTGCTTGTAAAATTTTCATACACAACTACTCAGACTGTATAGGCTGAGGATACCTACAGCAGGACTGGGTCTATTCAAGGAACAGTTAGCTGCAATTACATTGTTATGCTCACTTCGTGACTCCAGTACATTTATCTCAATAACCAACTCAGTCCCGGTATAACTCCTCTATAAAATGGATGTAGTGTGCTCGAAAAAATCAGTTTTCGCAGCCTTTCTCTTGCAATCTCTGTAATTTTATTGTGTTTTGGTGGTTTGTAGTGATGTAATTGATTAGATTTATATAAGAATTCGGTTTTTTTTTGCGGATTTTGCCTGAGCGACCAATATGTCCTCTGTGTCATCGAATTCTAACATGCGCAGTGCCTTTAGGACGTCAATTGGCTTACGGCGACGCGGGTTCAAATCGTTTCGATATACGGTATTTATTATTCCTTATAGGCTTCATCTTCCTTCTTATCAATATGACCTTTTATACTTATTAATCATGTTATCTTCACTTTCTTACATAAACACTATATGCCTATTGACTTTTGCAACATTTTCACTCTATGCTTTATATTAAACTGTATATATTTAAAAAGTATCAGCCAATCACTTAAACACTACATTATTATTTAATGTTTCCTTTTTGTGTGAATTTCCTTTTACTGTATTCTTTTTTTTTCTGTACAAAAAAAAAACTACTCTGTGTGTGAGATATAATTTATCCACAAAAAAATCAAGTGTGAGCTGTGTAAGTTGTAGGTATGTTATATGATTACAACGACTAAACGAAAGATAAAAATGTTTGCCATAAAAAATGCTTGAGTAATAAATAGATGGCAACACAAGGAAGTACAGGGGCCCTAATTCTCAAAGAAAAAACGAACGCGAGTGGAGTCGCGGAATTATGGCATACGAATAATAATCGCACCTGTAGATGAAAATTACAGCAACTCATAAATTCTAATTTTGCAGAAAAACCGAAAAATCGGCTTTATTACATACGAAAATATATTATTATTATAACATGTCTCATATTATTCGCATGTTACAGTCGAAGCCGACGGTGGTGCCAGCAAACCCCTTCGACCCTCGTGACGATGCCGCCGTGCTGCGTAAGGCTATGAAAGGTTTCGGCACTGACGAGAAGGCGATCATCCAAGTGCTGACGAAACGCAGCAATGAACAGCGTCTTCGAATCGCCTTCGAGTTTAAGACCTTGTATGGAAAGGTACTGCATTATTTACTTAATCTGCGCTTCTTGTTTAACAGTCCACTATAACTTCACACTTCTCTCTTAGTAGAAAAGTGTTGCCTATGTTTGGCCAACAAATGAAAATCAGGAAACAATATCTGAATTGTGATTGCCACAGGCAAATCTTGTAACAAGTTGCTCATAGTTCTTTTCGGGGGTTTTGGACATCGCTGAATCCGAAAATTGCTATTAGCAGTTCGATAAATTACTCCGTGTATCTGAAATCCAATATGGCGACCAAAAAAAACATGCCATGTGGGGTATCTAAATAAGCAGGGAATCATAAGTAGATTACAAATATAATATACTTGTAATCTTATAAATTGTAACATGTTGCTGTATCCGCCCTCCTTGGTCAAAGTGATTTTAAAAATATTTTTTCCCAAAGTAGCGTTTCGAGCCTACTTTTGCATAGCTGTAGGTAGATTCAAAACTTATTGATCAATATTTGTAAATTATTATTTTTTATCATCGGAAATATCCTCAAATATGCGCGAAAATAAATTTAGCCAAAAAGATTCCAAGCAACTTAACGCATGCGAGTATTGTTTAAATTTTCGTCTCTCTGTTTTTTTTAAAGTTAGCAAACACTTTTACATTACACTAGACACACACTACTACAAGATTTTGTTTACAATGTGTCATCCATCATGTTCATGAATGATAATGATTGTTTATTTACATATTTTCACTCGTTTATTACGCGATAAACTGATAATAAGTAACATGAACTCTATATTGCCTTTTTATCTTCGTATAGTACTAGTATTTCACCTTATCATGTATTGCAGGCAATGTAACAGAATGTGAAGTATGCATTTCCCCACGACTGTTTAATCTGATAAACAGCTTGATTATAGAAGTAGGCAGGCACTCCATTTCGTATATGTATAGTATAATATACTGACTGATTCATGCTTTAGAGACCTTTATCACAGATTAATAACGTTACCCGGCTGGGAAAACCTCGTAAAGGACAGCTTTTGTTAAATTCCTTTTTTTACAAACTGGGCAAAAAAACGCGCAGTATTTGCACTATAAAATTTACGCATTTGTTTTAAAGCTCTAAAGATAATCATATAATAACTAAAAAACTACAGAATTATTATTTACCTATCATACTTTTTTTAGTAGATTTTTTTAAAGCATTTATGTGGTTTTCTCAGCCTTTTGACGATAAATAGTTATAACGTAACTCCTGTATTGCATAAGTAGGAGTTTTATTACTTATTATTTTATTTGTGACACACAAAGTGAAAATGGTTTAATTTAACCTATACATCATATTTCATATCATAACAAGTAAACAAAGCGTAAATTGGAATAAATAATGATAATAAACAATATGTAATTTATTATTTTAACTGGCCATTAAAAAAATGATTTACTATATCGAATGTCAATAAAAATCGAATGTGAATGATGTGATGTTGTGAATGTAATTTTTTTAAATCTTGTATGATAACACTTTTTAGAATAAACGAATTGTCTTCGGTGTGAACTAAGTAGGTAGGACAGAGTCAATTCTTGGATTTCGGTATTGTTATAGCTAAAGATTTGGCAACCATCCAATACCTACTTTGACAAGACTACGAAGACTTTCAGAAGCAACAAACAAAATATTTTAAAGACAAGATAGTTTTTAAATTAGATGCTTTTTTTGTTTGGTTTTCTAGCTTAGTATTGAATCAACTCGATTATCATAAGTATCATAAGGGGTGACAATAGTCTTAAAACAGGACAGGGCGGCAGAGTTCACTGACCAAAAATTGCCATCTATAACACGCTTACCAAGCGATTAAATGTAACAAGCGTAATTTATGATATGACCTAACGCTTTTAATGATAATTAACAGTATTAAGTAATTGGTTGTCTTTATTCCCATACCGATCTAAAGGTACCTAAAGCTACAGCAAGGTTACGTCAAGGTTACTCTAAATTGGATACAAATTGACACTCCATAAAACCGGAACTGAAACGGAACAAACGCGTAGTCTAAAGTTAGGCAACCTTCTTTCTTATCTCTTAATTTATATACATTTCTTCTTGGCCACTTAAACCCATTTTATATAATTTTTAATCAATTGTACTGAAAAGGGGTTTGATGTTTTAATTTTATATATGACATATAAAATTTTGTTTACTTTTTCCCAACTTACGAGGAATTTATTTCATAAATAGCTGTTATGAGATGATCTAAAAGCATCTAAAGCATTTAAAATTCTAAAATAAAAAAAATTGGTTGTCTTATACACTATATATTTTTACTACAGGACCTGGTCTCAGACTTGAAGAGCGAAACGAGTGGGAAATTCGAGGATCTGATAGTGGCGCTGATGACTCCATTGCCACAGTTCTACGCCAAAGAGCTCCATGATGCCATTGCGGGCATCGGCACTGACGAAGACGTCCTTATCGAGGTCATGTGCACTCTCTCCAACCACGAGATCAATGTCATCAAACAAGCTTACAATGCTAGTGAGTACTTAATTGTCATCATCATTTTCAGATAGGCAAAGGCGGAACGCTCCAAAAATCGAATGCTATTTGAAATTTTATAAAACCGGCTGAGCGGTCAGACTTCCATGACTGAAAATCAAAGGAAAATAGTCTTTATTGTTCATCGAGTACCTTAAACCAAGCGGCGAGAATCGGCAGCGCTTGCGGGGTGAGGTGCTTATCGTACGGAGAACTTATTCGTGGTGAATGTCCCTTCTGCTCGAATAGTACTATTATAATACTTCTGTGACTATGGGAGACCTATATAACAGCGGGCCATTTCGCCCGACCTTCGGCTATACGCATCCATTTCAAAATTGTTAGCTCAAAGTGCGAACACGCCCTGCCGTTTTCGATCGATCCTTATGATGATGATGAACATGCTAAACCTTGATTTTAGATCATCATACACAGAGATAAAGTAAGTTTTTATACGTAAACTAGCTGTTCGCCCCGCGGCTCCGCCCGCTCTTAAGGGTATGAAAAATAGATAGTAGCCGATTCTCAGACCTACTGAATATGCATATAAAATTTCATAAAGATCGGTCAAGCCGTTTCGGAGGAGTATGGGAACGAAAACTGTGACACGAGAATTTTATATATAAGATAAGATGATATTTTTATTTTATTATTTTCATTTATATCTGCTCGATCAAGAGTAGGTCGAATTAATTAGTGCTCGGGTAAAAACATGGTTACTTATTTCATTAGAATTTTAAAACATATTTTTAGGAATGATTTTGTTTTTCAACTGTTATTTTTATCAATGAATTCCGTCCCACAAATTTCGTTATCAATAGTACTTGTATAATATATAATATATAATATTAAATTAAAATATATGTTCTGCGGTTTTCTGCTATCAAACTCAAAATATGACTAACCCACATTTTCCTGTCGGTGTCGACTGTCGACTAAAGAGTAGGCAGTTTAGGAATTTAGGAATGGGCAGTTTCAATGAGAAAAGGCAATTTTTTTGAGTCAAAAGGTAAACGTTGAATGTTTTTATTATAACCATTTTTTGAAAAAGGCTTCATAGGGAAAGCTGCTCAAAACTACTTAAAACATTGGATAAGCACGTTCTTTCAGTACTTGCTATGGAATAACTTACATCATACTAATATTATAAAGAGGAGAGATTTGTATTCGTGTGTATGTGTTTACCGCGGGAAAATGCCTCATTCCCACGGGAAAAAATGTGAACGCAGGCGCAGCCACGGCGGAAAACTACTGCTGTATAAAGAACGCTTGATTACTGATACCGGATAACAACTTTAGCAAGCGTGCGGGGATGAGGAATCATTGTGGAGGGAAAACAATAGATTTTACTATGAACTTTTCATGCACGCAGTTGTACCACGTGAAATCTTGTTCAAGTTGTATGCCGCTAACTGTACCTGTGCCTGTGTCTAAGTGCTAAATACTAGTAGCGTCGGAAGTAGCCAATTGCATTGTTATTTAAGACATTATGAGCTCAAGGACTGCTTTTGCGGTTCGTATTCCGCGAATATACAGTTTTGTTATAAGCATAGCGTGTTCGTTTGTACTATAAGAAAGAACATAATATTATGTAGGCAATTTTGTTATATTTTCTTGTGTTTCAGTGTTACCTACCGTTCAAACATAAGAACAATTAACCACATAAAATAAACTTTAAATATTAAGTTTACACTTAAAGGACATTAATAGGTACGGAATATTTCATGATAGTTACTTTCCTAATTTCTTGGTAGCAGTAGGTTTTTGTCAGTCCTGCTTTGGTGCTTTGTAATACGAAATTTTAACATTGATATTAATTAATTAACCTTTTTCCTTAAATAAAATCATTTTCCCAATTTACAATGCAATGTCCTTAATTGACACCATAAGATAAATTGTACAGAAGGACAGAATATAAAACAGAAGTGTCCAAAGGCGGCCTAATTGCCAAGGTAGCAATATCTACCAGTTAACCTTTAATACGTCGATGAAATTACTGGAATCGGAATTACCACGAATCGTACAACAATAAAGTATGAATGAGTCAGTCACGTACCATTATAGTCTGTTCATAGACAGTAGCGCATGTATGTTATGTAAATGTGTTTCATTCATATCATCATACAATTTTTCATACAAAGGCTAATGTACTTGGCAGTCTAGGCACAGACAAAGTAGGGCACAGATAATGAACTCCATACACAGCGTTTTTTAGCGACGCACAGAGTCTGCACGAGATACCCGCGCTCGTGTTTTTGTCTTTGTCTTCTTCTTTTTGTCTACACAATGCACAGTCTATATTCCTTTAACAGAATCCCTATTAATGTAAACTAACTGCTTAATGAAAATACACTTTTCGCTTACGTTTACATCATTATTGAGTTCATTGCTAGTGCGTCAGTTCGAGCTGGCTTTACTTGGTTATTTATTACCCCATCAGAAGATTATAGCCGTGACGACTCCCGTCATATAGGTATTTTATACACTTAATTATGTTAATTTGATGAAAAAACCAGTGTAAAAGTTTATGCGCCGTAAAAACATTCATAATTTTCAATCGATAACTCTTCTACCAAAGTCAACAGCATAACAAACGTAACATGTCGACCTTAAAAACGTTTTCATTTTACATAAAATTATATTTATAAAGGATACTATTTTTATAGAGTAGGCACGAGTAGGTAACTATCAAATACTATGAATATACACGAATTTTCCTTCTGTACTCTCCTTTTCCTGTGCCCTTGACTTGGTAGGTCTGATAATGGATGTGTTTGCTTACGTAGCCTTTGATATATAACGCCATTTGGACAGATGCCAAATAAGGCTATTTTCGCTGAGCAGGATTTGCTGACGTATGTGACCTTGAAAGCGGGCCTCCGAGGAGACAGCCTTATTTTATGATAAGATAACAAACATAGTTAGTATATTTAATACATATAACGTATATAAGCTGCCCTTTTTATTACAACAACAACAAACAACACAACTACAACAACAACTACTACTACTTTAATACAACTCATAATAACGATTCGTTTATATTTCATTCATTGCATTATGTTAATATTGCATATACTTTGTATCTGAAAATTGTATTTTTTTATGTTTTATGATGACCCTAAGTTAAATAACCCTTTTAATTAAGCATTTATTAATAATTCTTTCATATTTACTGAAAATTTTCTTTTTCAGTTTACGGAACACTCCTCGAAGACGACTTGCGCGGCGACACTTCAGGAAATTTCAAGAGGTTGATGACCTCTCTGTGCATGGTATGTGAATTTTTATTTAACCTTTTAACCGCCATGGTCTGAAATATAAGACTTAGCAAATCGAGCTCACAACATTTTTTGACTCGTTTTGACTGATTGATCCATTGGAGCGTCACGGGGACTCGGGTCCCCGCGGTCAAAAAAATGGAGCACGCGTCGGGGACTCGGGTCCCCGCGACTACATCTGTGTGTTTAAGTGCCATCTGTGCATGAAATACCAAACTGTTTGCTATGACACCTCTATGGAAAGCTTCTCAAATAGTTTACGAAGCAAATGATAGGTGGCCGGTGTAATTTTTTTTTCGATGAGTATTTTTTCTTCGAAGTCAAAACTGACGTCATCTGTTTACAATCGGAACTCTGTCGTATCTTGTGGAAATATTAATGAGTTTTTTGTATTTCTGTGTGTGTTTTATATCAAAATAATCGTGAAGTGTTAAGTAATGAGTGTTTTGGAGGATTCCGACATGATTCAAGTGAGTACGCGAAAAAATCCGTTCTAAAAATAGGCCTTTTTTTTTTTTAGGTTAGGTTAGGTTATGCCGTATTTATTTTTTTAAAGTGTTCAAATAACAGTTCAAATCTTTAATACTGCGCATATATGTTGCCCATGTCCATAGCTATCGACTGTATTTTTTTCAAGAAGAATATCCTTGTAGTTTTTAAATTATGATGATTTTTCTGCGCCGGCCGGCGCGCGATTTCGCAAAAAAAAAAAAAAATTTGCGCACGCGCAGGCCGCGGGCGGGTCGCGCTGCCACGGTTGCGCCGGGCGGGCGGTACAGCGGTGATACAGATTTTGTTTCTATGGCTGACGGTGGGAGCAAGTTCTTAGAAAATATGCTTGGCGGTTAAAAGGTTAACTAACACTTCAAATTTCACCATATTTATTTTCCATGGTAAAAAGTAGCATAGGGGCTATTGCGAGCATACTGTGATATTGTAAAGTTAGCTTACCTGATAGAATGTTAAACGAATTATCAATCACATATGAAAATATTTGCCATTCATAATTCCCCTTTCACATATTCAGTCATTGTACTCAGATTACATAAAAATACTCTTGGAATATAACTGATGTACGCTTTCCCAAGGTATTCTCTATACGGTTCTTATTCGCACAATTCACTAAATGAAAGCAGCGAATAAAAGTTGTGTGTTCTGCATATTATTATTTTGTACTAAATTTAGGATTCTATTAAAATTATTTTCAGGGCAACAGATCGGAGGACTTCCACGTTGACCAAGAAAGGGCCAGAGAAGATGCCAGGAGCCTGCTCCAAGCCGGTAAGAAAAAAAAAGTTCTAATTTGTGAGATTTAATATGTCATACAAAAATTTTCTTTGTTCGTCATTTCTTACAGAAATTAGAGGTGTCCTGCAATTAAAAGCAAGGAAATGCGTTATTGCAATTATGCCCAATTGCTGCTTTAGGGTGCCTGATCAATCCGCTTTCAGCCGTCTAGCAATCTTAAAAAATGTTTTCAGCTGAATACAAACAAACCGACATAGAAAAATCTATACTTTAGACAGTACATATCTTTCTACACTTTTTTATAAAATTTTCACTGTACTGTTTTGTGTGCAATAAAGTATATTGTATTGTATTGTATCTCAGTTGCTAAAATTTCGAATAAGAAAGTATGTATGTATGTTAGTTTGTTTGTGCCGTTTGCTCGTAGGCTGAATAGAATTGCGATACAAATACAAATACTTTTCTATTTTATTATTCTTTATTGACACCAAGAAACTCAGACAAATAACACATAAGGTTTCAACAGGCGGCCTTATTGCTAATGTAGCAATCTCTTCCAGGCAACCCATACGATATTTGTTTTTGTTAGAGTAAATTTGACACACATGCTTCTCTTTACCCCATTAAAAATCGTTGACCCACGGGAATAATCTTATACACACGTGTATTTCACCCACACTTTCTGGTTACGATGATTCAATTCATCGATGACACAGCCAAAGATGCGCTTCTTTAGAAGATAACGTCATACTTGTACGATTTTATTTTCTTCGTCACTTTCTTAGTACATCTGGCACCCGTACATGTTATTATTTGCCAACTTATTCGCTAATCTATCTATTCACGCGTTCTCATTTTAATAATAATAATAACCTTTCGCTGATATGTTATTGTTCGAATGTAATATGACTCATTCGCTCTAAGCAGAACTAACATGAATAACCGTCATTGATTGGCCGTTATTTGATTATTGCCACCTTATTGCCACAATAAATGGCCGGACAAATGGAATGGTGGACCGACGATCTGGAAACCGCTGGATGCGGGCAGCGCGGGACCGATCGTCGTGGAGGTCTTTGGGGGTCCAGTGTTTCAGTCTTTCGGCTGAAATTATGATGATGACAATAAATGTAAATAAATATCCTATGATCACCCAAAGGGTTAATGAGAGGGCCATGGTTGGAGTTTCCCAGCAAGATAAAATCAGAAGCTATGATTTATCGGTAGGCAATCGTTTGCCATTTTTATCTTAGAAAAAAAAATAGTTTACTACCAAAAGTGATTCTTATTTGTATCTAAAGCAAAATATAAGTTAGTACTTTTGACTCCCAATCTTCTACAATAAAAATCTTTTTGCCGTCTACATTTTGCTGAAAGCAACTGCTTATGTTCTTTATTCGGACTTCTTTACTTGGCCTAGTATTCCCTCATGTCTGTGTCTTATCCCTAAGTCATCATAATTTTTCAGTGTCAATATATTTGGAACTTCGGTACCAAGGTTCGCACTCCTAATAGGCAGTGGCTATCCTGCTTTCATCATTAACAGCTTATATATATGTCCCCACCGAGAGGCTCGAGCCTGCCCTGAAATCAGGGTGAATAGGCCTTAATCGACCATGTATTTTCGATTTTTGAATACATATGTATGTACGTTTATTCGATCCTGCTTTCACGTGCGGCAATTTAAATATTTTGATGATGTAAGCATATATTGGCGTCACATGAGTTAAGAGAAGACCTTCATATTACAAAGGGACGCATCAGACAAATTTTCTCATAAAAATCTGTCAAATGCACTCTTTTTAACACGCTTTAATTAGCTTCATATGTATGTACTTCTAACTGTGTAAGAAAATCTCGCAAGCTGATTTGACCCACTTCTATTCTATTTGTTATGACGGCAGAATTTTGCCTTATTGTCACTTATAATATCTGCAGGCGAGCTCCGATTGGGTACTGATGAGTCGACATTCAACGCGGTGCTGTGTTCGCGCTCGTTCACGCAGCTGGCGGCCGTTTTTCAGGAGTACCAGTTCCTCACTGGACACGACATCGAAGACGCCATCAAGGCTGAGTTCTCTGGAGACTTGGAGAAGGCACTACGCGCTATCGGTGAGTGCTTTTAGTACTGGTACCACGGACTGTTTTCATCGGCTAGCTTCAACGTCAAGCATATTATGCACCTTGGTATTACTTACGTGTTAATTTTTTGTGCCAAATCGACGTATCTGGTTTTACCGTTTCAACTTTTGATACAAGAAAAATCGAACAAGAGGAAATAATATGGGGTTATTTCAACCAATGCCGTGCAGGTCCCGACTTTGAATTGGACTAAACTATCTCTTTCTCTGGATGTCGGACGAGGTAATTTAGGAACGTTTACTTGTGTAACCGACACCTGCGATCCCTAACCCGCCTGCCAAGCAAGGCGATTAAGGCAGCTTGACAGTCCTACCTAGCGTCTAGCAGGAAGAAATAGTTTGATGAAGTACAATAAATCAATGAACATGCGGTGGATCATTTCAAATACTTACTTACCGACGAAAGCGTGGTCAGTCATTCATGCAATAATTCCAAAAACCATGTTATATTCAGTAGATCTAAATGTCTTCCAAAGTCTACCATAAAAACGTACACCTATGTGGTGACTGGTGACTAGTGACTGTATTTGGTCACGGTGACTTGTACTTTATTGCTAATCCTCTGACCAAATAATCTTTCCCTCTTCCAGTGAAAGTAGTCCGCAACAAGCCGTTGTTCTTCGCGGAGCGTCTCCACAAGTCGATGAAGGGTCTCGGCACCAACGACCGCCAGCTCATCCGCATCATGGTGACGCGCTGCGAGGTGGATCTTGGAGACATCTCCGAACACTTCCAGGCTAAATACGGGGAGACGCTGCAGAGCTGGATAGAGGTAACTATCACACACAATCACACGCACACATAAGCCTTTTTATGGAGGATGATCCTGGTCTCGGCACCAATATTATTTGCGGATATCTTCCTCCGAACATTTTAGGCTAAATCTGGGAAGACGCTGCAGGGCTGGATAAGGTGAAATCACACGCATTCGCAGTCAAAAAGGACTACAAGACGTCATTGTTATTAAAACTCTTGTGCTTGTTTCACATTGTTATATAAATAAGTTAACCTCAACCACATGAGCAATGAGCATTATCAGGGGTCTCACTCACTTTTTTTTTGTTTTTGAGCCTATTAATTTAAATGTTAAAAAATCATCTGCCTGCCTACTTAGTGGGTACGGTATTACATTATATGTTATGCTGCCCTTTCGTAGTGCAATATATAGTTATTTTGTTCTATATTTCTTAATTTTGTTTGTCTTGTATATGTTATGTTCGGATTAAGTTTACTTAGATTAAATTCTAATATTATTTGTTTGTTTACAGGGAGACTGTTCCGGCGACTACAAGAAGTGCTTACTGGGCCTTTTGGGTGTCTACTAATTTCGTACCCATTATTAGAAGAAACATTATGTAGGAATGAACGTGACAAGCTTATCTACGTAACTTCTTTTCATCTTCTTCTATAAGTACAATACGTTCAATTCTGAAATATTTTAAATTTTCATTCTGAGGTTTAAAAAGCTCTGTGGGGCTTGGGGTTACATGCCTGACAGACATAGTTTTGTCGTGCGTATTGTCTTATCATCATATTAGATCATCACGTCACATTACATCCTATCAATACAGTGGGTTTGACAGATAGTGTGAATTAATCTATTATCACGGTGCTTAGCTACAGTGATATGTCGCTTCTTTCAAGTCCGGTGAAGCTTGATTGGTCGTACCTTTTCGACACAAGCAAGGTCAATTTAAAAAAAGTCTCTTCTTTAGATAGTTTTATTCTGTGTCTTATGACAATCGGCGCTAACCGCGATTGGTGGAATCCGAGCGATAAACGCTAGTCACGTTCATTTGAATACTTGTTTATGTTAGATGTTCTTTTTGATATTTTACTATATTGTGCGTGTAGTCTAGCGTATCTGATTATTATTTAGCAAAGTGACGTAACTTTCTGTATTATTTTTGTTAAATGAAAAATTTAAAGAAAAGAAAATAATTCTACTCAAATTGCATATAAAGGGTAATTGGCGGTCGCTTTAAACCATTTCTTCCAGGCAACCTGAACACCCGAAAGTATGTAAAAATCCATATATTTGTACAAGGATCTTGCTAATTTCTCTTAGGTTTATCCATATAAAACTGATATAGATTGTTATGTCCTTATACCCTCGAATTCTATTCGCCGAACACGCACGTATTTATCTTCGTAAATACATATATATTATTAAAAAAGAAACCTAGCTATAAGCACTACACATTTTACCGGTGACTTGACTAACCGTCCAAACGATCTGAGAAGCAAGAAAATAATAAGATTATGTCAAGTACTAAAACTCGATTGGAAATTATTGTTATTAAAATTCATTTTATTTAAATTATTATAACGCCAGTCTGTACAACAGACTGAATATTAAATATATTATATTCTATAAAATATTATAACTATTTTGATTATTGTAATATTGTAATGCTTCGCCTAAATTGGTGCCTTCCTCAAACATTTTCAACTTTGAAAAAAAAGTGCATTGTATTGTAATGTCATGAGGCTGATGTTGTATTTACTATTTACACATTTTACATCTATATCGGGTGTCCTCCTGTAATCTGTATACAATTTAAACTAATTATGATACGAACATTTTTCCATCAGCGCATCAATAGTCGATTCAGGAGTTCCGATAAAACAAAAGCAAATCATAATGCTCACGAATGAATCCCACCACATTTTTCATATTACCAGTGTAAGTTATATTTACTTTGTAATGCCTGAATATGTATTTATAAGCTATCGGACGCCACATGCTTGCGATTTTTTGTAACAGCCCATATCATAAATGGGGATGTTGACTGACTATTTGGTCAAATGAGATACATGTAGTGTATCATAATTGTATCATTTCACAGTATAAAATAAAGTCACTTCCCGCTGTCTGTCTGTATGTCCCATAGTATGCTTAGACGCAATGGATTTTAACGCGGTTTTTCTTTAATAAATACAGTGATGCAAGAGTAAAGTTTATATATGTATACTTCATACATAATATAGTAGAGAAACACTGATTTTAGGTTTCTATTGTGATGTCGTAAATAACATTTTTTGGGCTTACATTGCAAACGCTGGCTGAATCCTACGAGATTAAACTAGTGTAATACCACTACAGTATTGTACACATTAAAAAGAAAACAGAAAGCGATTGTATAGTCTATCTCTTAGGGATAACCAACAATAACCAGTGAGTTCCAACGCAATATTTTCCATAGAGTATTTTTGTACGATTTTAAATCCATTAATAGTTCTAGACTAAGGGCTTACATTGCGATGCGATGCGAATCAGGTCGGAAGTTCTTGCGATGCATTCGTGCAAGCTAGTTAGTTGTAAACAAGTGTATTCAGACGGTGTATTGCCTGAACAGTATAAGATAATTTATTTCGATTCGAAGACAGTCAACATCCTTATTATAGTAAAATCATAGTTATAAGCTTCAACTGCTGGCTTGTAATAGATTCAGGAAGTATTATAGGCAATATTTTGTTACAATTCACAAATAATTATTAAATTCATATTATTATTATTTTTCTTATCGAAAGGAGTAAGCAGTATTGACAAAGTCTGGGAATAATAAAGTATTTTTTTATAACTATGCAACTTATCCAGTTATACATTACATCAGTTGATTTTAAGCTATTTCATTACAATTTAGTCTTAAGATATTTTGTATTATTTGTTGTCATAATTTTGGAATCTCTTCCGCAATTTGTATTTTAATTAAATAATCTGTTAAACGGTACTTCAAAGGCAGATCTAAATTCCTTTCGATTTAGGGTAGCGCATGAAAAGAATAGTCCTTTTGCTAATTTATCATATGCGTAGTCCAATTGTTTATTGGTCTGTGACACAAAGAGTCTATAAGAGTAATATGAATGTTTTTCTGTCTAAATGTGTTAAAATTTAATAAATATATTCGATGTTTTTAAATCTGAAGTACAATAAGGTGTCAATGTTTTTTTCCATAATACTTGTTTAAGTCTAATATAAATGTTGCTTAATATACCTACTTTACTGTGAAGATATTCCGTATACAATATAAGTGGCCAATTTTAAGAGATCTTATTATAATTAATGTTCTTACTGAAAAATGGTGTTTCATTTAATAGTCGATAATCTATATAATTATAAAAACAACTGCGATCTCTGATCCGTCGGCTAAGCAGTGAACTATCAGAAGTGTTGCCTATCCCTAATCCCTAATATATAATTCAAATTTTATGCATCAAACGTTAAAAACGGTTTAAAATTCGATGCATAAAATTTGAATTCAGCTAATAAATTAACGAAACATTTTTTGGTTCTGTGGCGGGCTCAAAGATCGCCGGGTGCGCTAATATAAGTTAAAAAAAAAACCAGGAAAATTAATGAATAATCTTTCTAAGAATGAGCAATATAGCGTCGTAATTGTTATGATAAAAACCTAATTAAGGTGACATTAAGACCTATACAGGGCGTCCCACGGCGATGCCACATAGAGGGAAAGTACCTTAAATATTGTAGATAGAACATTTTACTGAAAGATGACTTTATTTTATTTCTAAAAACTATTAAAACTGCGTTCATACATTTTTTAATAATTACATGGTTGAACCGGGAATCGAACCCGCTATACGAGAAATAAAAATATCCTGTAGTTTTATCATACCGATCGAAAGGCTTCATCATAAGGGTTATTTTTTGCTAAATAACATAGTGTCAGAAATAAAAGGAAGACTATGTATTTTAACATTTTTAATACAAAATTTATCAATTTTATTAATACGCTGTTGAATACAAAGTCGCACTCTTTTGATTATTTCACTACCTGTCTTTAAAACTACGCGACGGATTTTGATTTTAATAGATAGACTGATTCAAGAGGAAGGTTTATATGTATAATACATGCATAATATACTAAAGGATAACCCACAATAACCATTTTCCCGTGCGGAGCCGGGGCGGGTCGCTAGTAACCCCATGCATTAAAAAAATCTCGGCGCCCACATCAAATGTTAAAATTCATGATCTTTCTTTTATTTCTGACACTATGTTATTTAGCAAAAAATAATCCTTATGAAGGAATCTTTCGATTGGTATGATAAAACTACAGGGTGTTTTTTTTTCCTCATGTAGCGGGTTCGATTCCCGGTTCAACCATGTAATTATTAAAAAATGTATGAATGCAGTTTTAATAGTTTTTAGAAATAAAATAATGTCTTCTTTCAGTAAAATGTTCTACCTACAATATTTAAGGTACTTTCCCTCCATGTGGCATAGCCGTGGGACGCCCTGTATATTTGTTGCAACTAAACAACGAAGATCAAATATTGAAACTCGAAATTTTATTTGGATACTAGCTAGCTGTTCGCCCCGCGGCTCCGCCCGCTCTCAAGGGTATGAAAAGTAGATGTTGGCCTATTCTCAGACCTACTGAATACGCTCACAAAATTTCATGAGAATCGGTCTAGCCGTTTCGGAGGAGTATGGGAACGAAAACTGTGACACGAAATTTTTATATATAACTAGCTGTTCGCCCCGCGGCTCCGCCCGCTCTCAAGGGTATGAAAAGTAGATAGTAGCCGATTCTCAGACCTACTGAATATGCATATAAAATTTCATAAAAATCTGTCAAGCCGTTTCGGAGGAGTATGGGAACGAAAACTGTGACACGAAAATTTTATATATAAGATTTGGATATATAAATGGATTTATTTTATTGTTATTGTTATTTATTTCTACTTGCTTTTTCGATTAAAATCTGAAATGCCTAGGATAGGATCATTATTATATTTGAACTATCTTACCGTTCCGCGCCCGCGCTTAAGTTTTTCCCGTGAAAATGAAGGATTGTCCTTTGGTAAAAATTAGCCTATGTCTACTATTTTAGTATTCTGTGCCTATGTGTTATTCTGATGTATAAACAGCCTATATTATTGTAAAATATTGTTTTTGGGTGTAGATCGATCCTCACAAAATTGGTATTGATTTTGATTCTCATCATCAACATCACTCTATCTATCACTATCACTACATAGCATAAAATAAAGTCGCTTTCTCTGTCCCTATGTCCCTCCCTTTGTACGCTTAAATCTTTAAAACTACGCAACGGATTTTGATGCGGTTTTTTTTAATAGATAGAGTGATTCAAGAGGAAGGTTTATATGTATAATACATGCATAATATACTGAAGGATAACCCACAATAACCATTTTCCCGTGCGGAGCCGGGGCGGGTCGCTAGTTATAATAAAACACTGAAGAATCGGCGTGTCTCTACATTGATTTGTTTTTCAAAAAACTGATTGTAGGTGATAAAGAGAGTGTGTAGCTGTAGCTGAACACAAAAATACATGTTTTGAAAAAAAAAATGTCTGTCTGTCTGTCTGTCTGTCTGTACGTCTGTTTGTAATCTCTGGAACCGTTGGACCGATTTAAATGAAATTTTGCTTGGTGGTAGCCGTGGGAGGACAGCTAGTAGGTACTAAACAAGAGACTAGTCCACCTCGGCAAATGTAAAGTACCAAACTACGCTATGCACTCTTTAGGATTTAATTATTCAGTTCCGAATCTCGGCGAAAGCGTTTGCCCATTTCCATCAATTCCCGAACTTTATTATCTAGGAAATAAGAATTCTTTTGGGAACTGCATTACAGTACCTTTCAGTTGTATAAAATATTACTTGGAAAAAACATAAGTAGCGGTACTTACAAAAGCTAAATTATATTATTTATTCTGTGGTACAATACAACAAGGCGAATCTACGAATGTGTGGAGTAAAGTATATAAGTACTATGTGAGCTCATTGAATTGACGAATCATTAAAAGTGATACTCATAGTGGATGAATGAAAAACAAATTCACAAGTAGGTATAATACTTAGTTATTCATTAATTTCTCCAGTTCCTCCCTAACCAGAGCAATTAATCAAACTCAGTGAAAATATTATGAGAATGCTTGAAACATCTGAATCTACTTTTGTCACGTTTTTTGATGCTACGGTTTGTTGGTTGTTACGTAGGACCATGGCCTAAAACAACAACGTCTTCTATTCCGACCACGTGACTTGACACAAGGCTACGTCATCATGCTTTTCATCCTTGTCGAAAAACACGCATTCGACAAGGATGAACAGCATGATGACGTAGGACTATAAATTAAACTCAGGAATACTATACCCAACTTTCCTTCAGCATCCGAAAGAAACGAATAGGTATTTGCTTTTTCTTTAGAGGTTCCTCTTTCATCTCATCTGCGTAGTTTAACTCATCTTCATTGATCATCATTAAGCCGAAAAACGTCCACTGCTGAACAAAGATCTCCACAACGTCCCTCACTAGATTGTCGGTCCACCATGTGGGGGCCTGCCCACGCTACGCCTTCCAACCTAGTCAACTATCTACTTAGTTCCACCCTTCAGGTAACCATGCCCTTACCCGTCGGCGGGGGTGCGGCCAAAACCAAAATCGAAACATATTCAGAGACGGAGCCACATCAGGCGTCGTCTTCTTCACGATGTTTTTTCGTATCAACGCACTAGGCCTAGTCCTTTGAGCCGCCCCTAGCTAGACGCGTTGGTACATTACTTTTGGGTAGAACCATCCGCTCCTCCGCAAGTCCGGTGAAAATTCGTCGTACTTTTTCGATACAAAAAAAACTTAGTTCCTACGTAGTCAACTAAGTATTTTACTTAAATTGTTATGTAGGTAGGTATTTACTTAAACCTCCCTAAAAAGTTTACTTAGCAGGAAGCATCTACCTTTGCATTTAATCCATTTCCTTAACATAACCAAATATGAATATATTTTCACCAAGAAAACGACGACTAATGATGGATCGGCGATGAGAATAATATAAAAATTTAATCAAAACCAGCACTTTGCGAAAGGGAACCTTGATGTTGATGAATAAGGCTGCGGATAGGCAAACAAAACGCAGACAATCAGTTATCCTCCCCGTAATAAGACAGCTCGAGATCTTGGCTTCGAAAATATTCGTTAAATATTTTTAATACCTTCCAAATTCCATAACTTAATGCTAGCCTACCCAACCAAAAAGTCTGTTTTATTTCAAACCAGCTTACCGCCACGGCTCCACCCGTGTTAACAGTTTTCCTCGTGGGAATAGGAAATTATTCCGCAGTGAAAGGCAGCCTTGTTCTTTCCCAACGTCTATTCTATCTTTGTACCAAGTTTCATCAAAATCGGTTCAGCAGTTTCTGAATTATTAGGAATATGTTAGGTATTTTTTACACCTTGGATGTAACCCAAAGTTAGAGTTTTAGTAACCCCAAATAAAAAAAAATGGAATTTAGCCTGGGAATAGTGTAGCTTCCAACAGTGAAAGAATTATTAAAATTTTCGGAGCCTATTTAATGCAAAAATATAATCAAATATTTCTCC
The DNA here is from genome assembly GCA_948473455.1 of Teleiodes luculella. NCBI lineage: Eukaryota > Metazoa > Arthropoda > Insecta > Lepidoptera > Gelechiidae > Teleiodes > Teleiodes luculella. Next base: position 12,339,351 of record OX419586.1, read on the forward strand.
TTTATAATATTAGTATAGACTATCAGTCCACCCGCAGATACGCCCGCGTTGTTGTTTCACGTTTGCAGTTTCCCGTAGAAATGAGATATTTCGCACGCGTACGGCAAGAGGCAAGTACATAGTAAATCATTATTTGGGACGACGTTCTAACTATGATGGGCTGGCGTTCGTCATACGCTCATGCTTCGAAGTTTAGTTACGGAGTCAATAATAGAACAAAAAAAAACAGTTAAACAAAATAATACCAACACTAAAACAATTCCGACTCAGCGATTATTTACCATAGGACAGACAACTTTTCCTAAAGCAAGATGTAGGTTGTGGTATATATAGTGAATAAAGTAGCTAAGTAGGTAGGTATAATAAATGTGTGACATGTCTTAAATCCAGAGAGATTGTAGAGCCGCTAAAGCGAAGCGGCTCCCATCTCTCTGCTTAAATCAAAGTGAAATGCCATGACGCAATTCCTGAAAATGACGATCTGAAATCGTTTCCGATATGCTTCGAAGCTATTTCCGCTTGCTGTATTAGGTTGATTTGCAAAGTTGTATCCATTTTCGTAAAAGATATCAAACATCCCGAAAATATTCTTACAGCCGTTAAGTCTGTTAAGACTTTTACTTGTGCTGTTTTTTGAAGTATTTGACATGATTACTTCTATCTCTTGTAAGATTTACAAACAATACGTTTAAAAAAATATTCTAATATAAAAAACTAAAATACTTAAATGCAAAATATTTTATTGAGAAACTAAATGACTCTTATAAGTGTTCGTATTAGGTGAATCGCTCTTCCTATGAAACAAGCAAGAAAAATATTTTTCTTCCAACTAATTTAAAGTTTTAAAATCATAACAGAAATCTAGGATGGCTGCCAAAGGTTTGGTTTACCACCTGTGTGTGTTAACAGCACATTAATGTCCTCACTGAGGGTTTAGCACCTACTTACATTATAAATATTGTTTAGAAGATTTATTTGTAGTCACTATTATAGGTACCTATATATTGATCTGTTACAGCACCTCTAAAACTCAATTATCTGACTAAAGGTCTTTTACAAAAATTGTCTCTATACTCGTAGTGTTAAAGAATAAGTATACATAAAATTCAAAGTAGCGTACTATGGTTAAATTAATTTAAGAGTCACTTTATTTCAATATACCTATATTGCATATCGACTGCGTTCGATAAAATACCTATGTACATTGCAACATCATTCTTGTATACATGTACCTATTTATGCAAATAAACATTTTTGTCTAATAAAATCATAATAAAATAGATAGTGACGAGGAAAGAACAACGCGATAGATGAATGTAAGTAAGTATTATATTCCTTTAACCTCCTTGTCAAAGGTTAGACTTCAAGACGAGCTAGGTAGGGCACCTCAAAAGTGACCTCGAACAAGAATATCCAAATAACGGACCGAGCCACCTTTAGCTATGGAACATTATTTCTTTATTGCGAATTTTATGAAAATATAAAAAACTATGCGTTTAGCCAGCATTGCCTAGCAGTCGCAAGTTTGAGTCCTTAGTTAATGTTTAGCATTTTAGCTCTATTAAGGGTATAAAAATGGATTGTTTAGCAGCAAAGAAGCATTAAAGAAAGAGAAGCAAATATTTAAAGGTCCCAGAAATGTAATAATCTCAGATTGCTTAAAGGCTTAGAGACAGAATACAACTTCGCGGAAAGTGTGGAAATAAATCTCCTGAAGGATTCAGCTTTGAGTATTTATGAAGGGTCAACGCGGCATCTAATTATATGAAGAAATCCTGCTACTGTTAGGGATTTCAATGTTTTATCCCTAAGGATAAACAGGATAATAATACTTTGGTATTTTAATAAACAAATTTCTATAAGTACTTACTAGAACTCTAACTAGTGTACCTACTAATATTTCTAATTATTGATAGGTACCTACCCTTTCTTTTGACGTTCGCTAGTCTACGCTTATCTTGTTTGTGTCGTTACACCGAAAACCATAACTCAGTTCTGCGAAGTGCGTTACTACTATTTTTGCTATCTACAAAATATAACTTCAAACCAATTACATATCTACTATTTTAAGCTATAAACAACCTGTTCTAACTGATAAATGGCGCGCCAAACTTGCTGTTTTCGATCAGTGTTTAAAAGTTTCCAAACATCGTAAAGTTGGTGCACTTAGGAACTCCTGCACATCTGCGAGAGTATAATTTCCTCTTAAATTCGATTAACGAACTACATTTTACGCTGATAACTGATAGGTAGCAAAATTTAAGAATAGCTAGATATGATACAAAGAATGAGTACCTACGATTTAACTGGCGGGGATTTGAATATTTTATTGTTATGTTATAATTTGGCTACCTACAGTTTTTAAATACCTACTTAATCAAAATATTTAATCATTTATTATGGATGTGATTTGAACTCCTGTCTCCTGACCAATCCCAGTTAACAAAGACACGATATCCGAGCAGATCTTTCTATCTGTATGGAGTTAACGAACAGCCATATCCTAGCTTGACAAATGCGAGTTTAAGACATATTTAAGGAATACATACATACATGTTACCTAAAAACCTAAACCAATTCTACAATTTATCGTTTCGTTCCGTTTTAAAATATTATCATCATAAAATATTATCATGTATCTTACAGTTGTGGACTTAGATAATTAAAACCTCTATTGTTAAAAAAGCCTACATAAAAATAAAACGAAATTATCGTTTCAATAGAGCTGTCAAATAATGGCATCAGAACAGCGTATTTCACTGCAAAACTTACTCAGTTACAAGTTCACAGTTTAGCTAACACCAATTTGTAAAACATTCTATACCCACCACAGATTATAATAATAATGTACCTACCTACCTTCTGAAGTTCGTTCGCTCGGTGTTCAGCGAGTGTGTGGCTTCACCTCCTCGTGTGCCTTTGACCCGTATCGTTCTAGAGCTCTTTAAACGCCATGTTTGAATTTAACACATTCCCTGTCCCCATACAAAATGATTTGACAACTTCATACGTCCAAGTGTGGTTCCACTTTGGGGACCCGGATTTATCACCGTAAGTTTTAGTGTGGCCCCACATTGGAAACATGGACTTGTCGACCTGCTGAATATTGTTTTTCTTAGTGTCGTGTTATATACCTTATGATTTGTCAAAGGATCGTAAAACTGTATGTTTATATTTTAATAAAATAAAGTTTAATAAACAACCTAAATTTATATAAATAAATACATAGATTGATTTTGATTTTTCAAGTGATGCATCACTCAACGTGATCCCAATGTGGAGACACGAATTTGTGATACCTAAAGTCGTGGCCCCATTGTGGGGCCATTGAAGTTCTGAACCCATAGTGGAAGCACGGACTCCTGAAAAAGCTTCATGGCCCCACATTGGGGGCACCTGGACAGGGAACGTTAAAAATCGAAACACATTGGTCCAAGTGAGGAACAACACAGTATAGTAGTATCAACCAGGTGTATTATCATGTTTAGGGTTTGTACATAATATAAACACGATACTACGTCGCATCGTGCTACGAGGACAGGGTCAAGTGAAGCTTGATTGGTCGTACCTTTTCGACACAAGCATAGGTCAATTAAAAAATATAAAATAAAAAAGACATTAGGGCATTGTAAAGTAATCCCCTCAACATACGTCGTAGCACGATGTTTCGGCGTATCCTGTTTATTTGTGCCAGCCCTTAGATATCCTATCGTTTATTTTGTTTTATGCCTCTCATAAGTAATGATTATAATATATGTTATAGAGGATGTAGTGAGGGACGTTAAGCAAATAATGAGAGTACTAATATTCAGTCAACGGTCAGTTCACTTCAGTTCAGTTGACTTTCCCGAAGAAACTTTTCTTGGAAATGAAAATTCAAGGCTCTCATACAAAATAGTTATTTAGCTCGGACAGCTTGTACATTTTTTGTTTCTGAAAAGTAGTGTAGGAAAGATGAACTGGTTATTCACTTTACCTAGTAAGAATGTAATTTCAGCTTTAGCTAAGCCTTCGCTAACTGACAAAATATATGTATTATTATAAATTCATGGGACCGCTAAAGCGAGTCTTTATATCAACCAACTTATAATGAACCACGAACTAGAACTTAACCACCTTCATATTATGAGTAAAATTTTATATTATGGTCTATTTCATATAAATCCGGACAAAAGTTCATTAATCCTCTTGCTTTTCTTGAAAGTTATTAAAAATAATGTAACGACAAACGTCTGGCAAGGCCACACGCTCACCCCGCCTTCTACTACGGTATGCTAAATTACGTATTTTGCAATAATTTCCTATAGTTTTCAATAAGCGCATTGTATGCAAGCCACTGACCTTTTGTCCGGATTAATATGAAACAAACCATAGGTAGGTACAGCTCAAGCTCATAACCGCAGTCATATTTATAATTCTAATAGCTTTTATTTTGATCTCTGTGTGTTACGCATACAGTGTATGGAACTCAATATTTTACTTCCAATGATATCTCCTGAATGTTTTGAAGAAAACTTAATAAAATATGCACGTGATATGACAGGACTAATGGATGTGAACTGTGTGGTTTCTCGCAGCTTTTTGATAGAGAAATGTGTGATAAACGCTTATCAAGGTGCTTCATGATAAGCTTATAATAATCTCACTACGTAATTCGCGAGAAGCTCGAGATGGTGTCAAATGCGACATAATGACAGAAGTGATATAACTTATTGTCAAGGATGTTATAAATAAGTTCTAACTAGCTTATTGTATCGTAGGTTTTGGTTTGAGCAAAACTTAATAACTTTATTAGAATTAAACGGTGATTTGTTAAATCTTACTTCGAATAAAACCTTTTGACTTTTAACTTTGACTTTGTAGGTCGAAGAATCCCAAATATAACTTAAACAGACCCAAACAAATCATTTTTCTAAGTGCGAAGGCACCTACATTACTCCGCAGGTTTAAAAAGCCACACAAGCGACCGTGAACTTGAAAAGGTCCTGAGAAAAATCGTTTAGAATTAATCAAAGGGAATATCACAAGAGGAGCGCCAGAAAAAGGGCAGTAAAGTATAACATTTTCATTATTTACACAGACATCGCTTTCCCAACTTCTTGCTTGGGTCTAAACGGGGACGCATGAAAAATTCGTCTTTTATTTTTAACAAGACTCAAATTCAGATTCGGTTTTTAGCTACTTTCTCAAAAAACTTTATATTATACTTTATATTATGTCAGTAACAAAAATATCTTCGACCTATCCTTTTTAAAACTTTTACAGTTGTTTTTTGTACTTATTTCTATAAATAGTTCACCAAGCTCGCCTAAAGGCTTGGATTGAAAACAATTTTCTTTTTTCTTTTTTTTGTGTGAGACTCGCCGGAACTAGGTTCAATCAGCGCATGGCTATAGGTGGAGTATTTTGTCCAGACGCAGACTTTTTTTGGCTTAAAGTAAGAAGTAATAAGTAAGTGATGATAAGTATAATTCCCTATTTGGTAAACAGGAAATTGTCAATAAGGACGGAAGAGCGACACCACAGAGGATATTACTCGTATTATGTTTCGACATCGTCTAAGATCGAGGCTACATACTTTCAGTCAGGCTTGCATTTTTTGTAGGTATTGTTAACCGGAAGATAAAATAATCAAACGATTGGGAAAATCCTTATTACTAAAGCATTATGATCCCAGTCTTGGCTGGCGTGTGACGTTCGCTTTTGACAGTTACAAGTTGTTGTATTGTATTTTCTTATAATTATTTTGATATTTGTGATAAAGCTATTAAGCAATACTATCGTTTATCAGTATGGATATTTAAAAGAATCCAAAACCGTACTCCGACAAGACACTACTCCGACAAAACATAAAACCTAACCTATGTATAAGCTATTTATTGTCAAGTTTTTACGTGAAAGAAGTAATAAACATACATCCACACTTACAAACGTTCGCGTTTATAATATACTTAAGTAGAATTATATCGGGTCTTACACGCAATTGTTTTTAAAAGATATGTTTTATGAATAACTTAAAACACTTATTATAAGTAAAATTAGGTACTAAAGTTGCCGTTTTCACTCATCCCGTGTACTTACTGGGTATAATTTACTTAAAATTTACGTACGTCTACACGACGATGACTTCTTGTCAAAACTTAAAATGAATTAATTTTATTTTCCATCTGGTAAATCCCCTTTTCCCTCCTCTAAGCACAGGGCCAATCATTAATTGGCACTCGCCACAAAGCCCTTACCACCTCCTTCCCGGCTAGGGTTACCAGATGTCAAGAATTTTCTGAAAAAGTCAGGAATGCTGGTTATTTATCCGGATATTGTCCTTAATTTATTGACAAATAAAAATTACAATAATAATTGTAACATAAATAATATAGATTTTATTAATAATTTCAAATTTATTTTAATACTAAACAGATCTTCACTAATTGTGTGTAGGTATCTATAAAAAAAAAATTGTGCTATTTTTATTCTGGTTGAATAAATAATTTTAATGAAAATACAAGTTACAATTGTTTACATGTTTCTAATAACACTTTTTTTGTAAGCTCTGTGCTGTTTTCATTTTAAAATTTAATACACAAGAAATTAAAAAATACAGTTTCATCCATTAATACCCCATTCTCAGAATAATGATAGCGAAGCGCACTTTTCCTAGCTCTTCGGCCGAACCGGATACAGGGAGTGAATGACACAAACGTCATGTAATTGTCAGGTACTTCTGGTAACCCTATTTCCGGCTCGCAAGGATTAGTGGTCGGACCACCAAATGTATCTCGGAGTACGTACCGATACCGTACCTACCGATGTGGCCAGAACCACTCCGATAGTGTTTGCACCGGTGTGTTTACGAAGATGTCTAGACACGTACATTCACTCGTGCTGCCCTATGCTATTCTTACAAAAGTACAATGTGCAACAAAAGTGTTTCTTTATTAACAGCCCGTATTGTCTCCACCGATAGACTAGGAATTAAATTGAAATATCGCTCTTTTTATTTACTTATTTAGTTTTTGAGGTGAGAGTCAAAGTTGGCAAAGCATGCGTAAAGTTGCTTGTTTATGAATCTTTTTGTCTAAATTTATTTTTCGTGCATATTTCAGGATAATATCATTTATAAATACAAATGTTGATCAATAAGTTTTGAATCTACAGCTATGCAACGTAGGCTCGAAACGCTACTTTCGAAAAAATATTTTTATATATAACATGTTATATATTTGTAATCTACTCATGATTCCCCTTCATTTGATACCCCACATGACATGTTTTTTATTGGGCGCCATATTGGATTTCAGGCCCAAGGAGTAATTTTTCGAACTGCTTAATAGCGATTTACGGATTCAGCGATGTTAAAATTCCCCGAAAAGCACTATGAGCAACTTGTTACAAAATTTGCCTCTGACAGCCACAATTCAGAGATTGTTTCCTAGTCTACGAGAGGCCCGAGCCAACCCTGAATCAGGGTGAATAAGCCGCTGGCCCAGTGTGGGTCGGTCGACTTCACAAACAATCTTTGCATCTCTTTGCAGGTGTATGTAGGTTTCTACACGAAGTATTCTTTCGCCGTAAGAGCATCGAATAAACGCACATATTAAATCTAAAGCACTTGGTACAAGCCGAGGCTTGAAGCCTTGTTTTCTGAATAGAAGACAATGGCCCTAGCCACCTGGCCACCTAGACACCAAAAGTAATGAAGTAGGTGTCAAATAATTATAGAGTAATTAATACCCTAGTGTTCTTCGTCCATAGGACACACATAGTCCACTGTTTTAGATTCATTAACATTTACCCTGTTACAAGTATTTTATATAAGCGAGCAAGTAACATAATAAAAAAAGTAAAATGCACAGTAATTAATGTTTAGCAATTAATTATTTCGTCGCGTTCAGTTGGTTTAGCGCTCAGTAAAACACTCTTCTAATTATTTTTAATGAACCGTCCAAATATAAAATTTCATACCGCACTGTACTGAAATAAATTTTAAAATACTTGCGATGTTTTGTTTGTAAAGTGTTGTTGCATTTAATAATTATAAATATTATTATTCATATAAAATGTAATAATATACAAATAACTCTATATTATATGCTACTGTCATTGATTTAATTTATAACAGACCACAGAGAAAATATCAATTAATCTAAGCAAGGACGTTTTAAGTACTAACGGTAATACGTATAACATCCTTGAATCTAAGTCTCATCAGACGGACGGCTTTATTGATTTATTTTTTGTAAAGAGATATAATTTTTTTACATAAAAAAATAATCATGTCTTCCCTATTTTAAACAACATCGAATAGTCGCCCGCCTTTTGTCCGGGAGAAATCTTGAGGCCAAATATTTGTTAAACTATTGAGAGAGCGGTCGACCCTCCACTGTAACTGAATTAAAATGGAAGCCGCAAGGTAAACAATCGTTCCACAAGAACTTATACATTTTTTATATTGTTATAATTTTGTAGAACAATTCATATAACTTATTTTATAATCACTATTTAATTTTGAGGGGGTTATTTAGTCAGACTATGCGCCATTTTCCTAATTCGTGGATAGACTAAACCGAACAACTTTTGGTTTTTCAAAATATAATGTAGTTGCTTACTTTTGTTAAAATCTACAATTAGACATTTCAAGCTTTACCGGGCGTATATGATCAATCAATCTTATCAATCTAATCAATATTTTCGTTAGATCCAGTATAGGCCCCGGAAAAATTGGGATTCCTTGATATCTCGGAGAGTTGTGAAGATATAATATTCGAAATAGGCAAAAAAAATCAAAATACATGGAATTATGAGAGCTGTATGTAAGGTGTGAAAAGAATTACTTATTCGAGAAAATAAAAAACGAAGAATTTATTTTATTTTATTTTAATTGACCTTTGCTTGTTTAGAAAAAGTACGACGAATCAAGCTTCACTGGATTTGTGAAGAAACTTATGACCGTAGTCGTATGAGGCACAAAATCTGTAAGACTTAAGTATATTTTACTATAGCTGTCAATTATCATCCTTGCATGAGGCAAAGTTCCAACCTTTCACTCAAGAACTAGGTACATATAGTCTGGTGTTTGTCTATTACTTACGACGCCAAAGTAACTTAGTTTGGTTTAAAACTGTTGCAAGTTATAGGGGAGCTTTACGCGGATAGTTTGTTTAAGTTAAGGTTAAGGTAACTACTACATTTGTTATCTTAATGTATACGTAAAAATGTTGGGTAAATACTTATCACAAAATTCTGATGGACCTTGCTGGACATTCGTCGTTTGTTTCATGGAGATTTATCAAGTTACCGTATTTCATGAAAATTTGTCGTTTTAGCGTAAAGAGACATTAGATAGATAACATTAAATTATAAAATTTAAAAACCCCTGCCACGTAACCGGTACTTGATTCTTTTAACAACTAGAAATGAGCAGGTAATCTTCAAATGGCTGATGATATTTTCTTGGTTCATAGCTAAGAACACTCTCGATTGTGATAAGTACCTTGCAAGCAAAAATAACTAGATCAAAATCGGAGCATCCGTTTAGGAGCTACAATGCCACTGACAGACAGACAGACACGTCAAACTTATAACACCCCTCTTTTTCGTCGGGGTTTAAAAAGAAAGACGCAATTTAAAAAAAAATACTGGCAAGAAAGCAAGTTAATAAGTTACTTGGTAATCATGTGTAGGGTCTCCTTTCAAGCAAAAAAAAAAAAAACAGCGGAGATAATTTTTAGATTCACAGTGAAAATGAGATATTCGAGAATTATCCGTGTAACCCTAAAGCCCTAACCAAATCGCTTCCACTTTTCAGTGCAATGTTGTTGTTAAGAATTTCAGAAGCTTAAACGTGGTTTCCCCCGGATGTGAATTAACAAGTTTTAATTTATCCTCTGCTCTTGACAGTAGGTTTATTCTACTAACAAATAAAATAAGCCGATAAAATACTGCGGAGTAAGTAAGTAAGTAAGTAAAACGTTTATTGTTTTATACAAAACACACATAGACATGTCACACAATTTAACATTCATAACAAAGAAATTGAATAATTTGAATTGAGTATTGAATAATCTCGGGGTTATGATTGCTTTATATGTCATGCAGCTTTCTATTGATGACTTTCTATTGGTCGAAACTGACGAAAAACAAAAAATATATCAGTATGAAATAACAAGGAAATAACATATGTGTTGACAAGATCGGGTCACATCTTTATAATCGAAGTGGTAAAAATCGGAACTTGTGAATCTGAAATAGCTGTTAATGTGGTAAAAATACATTAATATACTGATTATGATTTTGCGGTATTAAAGATACAATTAACAAAGTTTCAAGTAATAACTTTATCTTTTCATTTAAATACAGCATTCAACCCTTTTATTACAAACATATTTTATAAGTAATGCTTTATGATTCTGTTAGTACCCATCAACTCCTACAATAAGTTTTCGTGAAATCAATAGTACTACTTTGCATTAGTAGAATATTCGCCAACTTACACATGTTTTGTTAAGGATTAAGATTAATTTGATATTAACGAGTTGTCGTGCTTCGGTTTAGCAACTTAACCAACTTGGCAGGTAAGGGAAACATAACGCTCACGTGTAAGTAAGTAAGTAGCTAACTTTCACACAGAGAAAATGTATTTTAGATTTCGAACGTTATAACCAAATAAAGTAACACGTTTTACACAAAAGAAAAAACTAATGTTAAAAATTTGCAAATGGTTTATTTCTTTTATACATTCGTTAAACGATGACTGGGTAAGAAAATATTAAATTAAAATATAAAAAATCTACTTACTTACTGATAGTAAGAATTCGGTATCGTACTTGAGTCATAAGTTAGAATAGAGTAGAGTTATACATAGAATAAGGTAACACATAACCCATTTTATTTTATAACCTAAATATACTAACTTGCTGGGTTAAGTTAGCAAAGGTGAGGGTTACTATAACCCACATGCTTGTCAGGCGGGTTGGGGATGGCCGTTGTTGTTGATTTGATTACACAGGTGAACACTGCTACACCTACCTATCCTCATTTAGTCGCCTCGTACGACACCCACACGAAAGTCGGGTTAGCCAATTCCTAAGCCAAGAACCACACGGAACATAAACTAAAATGCTACATCCAATGCCATTCAATATGTAAATATTGGTATTGGTTTTTTAGTTGTCGTTGGTACCGGTTTTTGTTTTTGTGTAAACAAATCACTATGGTTTGTTTCATATTACTCCGGATAAAAGGTCATTGATGCCTGCATACAATGCGCACATTTTTTTCAAACGATGCGATAAAACTTATAGGAAATTATCGCAAAATACTTTTGGCATACCGTAGCAGAAGGCGGGGTGAGCGTGCGAGCTAGCCAGACATTTTGGCGTTACATTATTTTTAATAACTTTCAAGAAAATAAAGAGATCAATGAACTTTTGTCCGGATTTATATAAAACAGACTATAACTAAGAGAACATTGATTCACAGCACAAAAATAAAAGTAGTGAACTACATCCAGTGTTCCAGGGAACAAAGCTTCGGTCACTGGAACACGGACCGCAATGGACAGCAAACAAATAGACGGGGAAAAAAGTCATCTTTCAGCAGCAGTGAGAGTACGGTGGGCGGAACTTTTACTCGTGTTGTGTATAATACATAGTTTGAAAGAACAGGGGTGGTTGAACGAATGAAGTTTTGAATTAGAATAGAATAGTTATTATAATTCTGAACAATATCGTTCCCGATTCTTTCATATTGCAAACTGATTTTTTAAATTTTGTTTTTGTATTGTACCTAAACCAAATCCAACATAATGTAATATTGTTAGGGAAATAAAGATTTTCAGTTCAAATTTATATCAGATACTGTAGGTAGATAAATATATTTGACAGCGAAAAAAGCATCGTAAGAAAATCTGTGAGTAAGGTCTATTCACCCTGAATTCAAGGTAGGCTTGAGATCATCGGTAAATTTTAAAAAGGCTCATAACAGAATTTTGAATGTTGTCATTTTTCTTTACTTTCGTACAAAATAAACTGTTGTTACTTACTTATTTATCAAAATTGAAAATCAGAGACGGGGCCCCCAGGCGTCGTCTCCTTCACGATGTTTTTCAATATCAACGCGCTAGGCCATGGTCCGAGGCGTTGGTATATGACTTTTTTTGGGGTAGAGTCTTCCGCTCCCCCGCAAGTCTGGTGAAGCTTGTTCCGTCGTACTTTTTCGACTCAAGCATAGGTCAATTCAAAAAAATAAAAAAAGCGGCCAAGTGCGAGTCGGAATCGCCCATGAAGGGTTCCGTAGCAGCCAGTAACATAATATAAAAGTTTTTGTAGTTCGTTGTGACTTTGATCGATGTTTTAATAATAGTGAAAGGTAAATTGCGGTTTACGATTTATGACGTATTAAAAAAAAACTACTTACTAGATCTCGTTCAAACCAATTTTCGTTGGAAGTTTTCATGGTAATGCATATCATATATTTTTTTTAGTTTTATCATTCTCTTATTTTAGAAGTTATAGGGGGGGGGACACACATTTTTCCACTTTGGAAGCGTCTCTCGCGCAAACTATTCAGTTTAGAAAAAAATGTTTTTAGGAACCTAAATATCATTTCTGAAGACCTATCCATAGATACCCCACACGTATGGGTTTGATGAAAAAAAATTTTTTTAGTTTCCGTTCTATGTATGGGGACCCCCTAAATTTATAGTTTTTTTTCTATTTTTATAAGAAAATCTTAATGCGGTTCACAGAATACATCTACTTACCAAGTTTCAACAGTATAGGTATTATAGTTTCGGAATAAAGTGGCTGTGACATACGGACGGACGGACGGACGGACAGACAGACAGACAGACAGACAGACAGACATGACGAATCTATAAGGGTTCCGTTTTTTGCCATTTGGCTACGGAACCCTAAAAAGCTCCAAACAGATCAGGCCATAAAAAAACCAGTGTCCAACAACGATTGTTATTTGTTCAGACCATGCACAATAGTGGTGCTGATACGCTACCCACAAGCCTTTACCTTCAATGCACTAACTTAATCCTAGTTGAACTTACCCCGACTTCGCTGCAAATAGGGGGAACTGGGACTTGTACAGTAGAATCCGGTAAATTGGGGAGACAAGAGAGCAGTCACTTGTCACGGGAATCAGCAAGTTGGGGGAAAATGGCTCGAAGACGCGACAGACCGAAATGAAGTTCAGAAGTTGAACTGCGACTTAGCCAGGTACTAAACTTGACTGAGCGAATGTGGCATTAATTAATGTAATACATTTTACTGGATAATGCCCCGCGGCTTCGCTTGCGATTTGATTTTTAGGCACTTACATAGAATAATTCATTACAAAACGACGAGAGTTTGTAAAGTGACGGCGCCGTTAGTAATCTGCTGAATATAATACACTATTTGTCGTTCTGTTATTATTTGCGGACGACAGTCGATAATAATACTTTTAGGTCTCTATTTGACGCCTCTGTTTGTCTCTCGTTAGGAAGGGCGGAAATAATATTTTTCTGCAAAAACACAGCCTAGGCTCATTCTTGGAATTACCAACCAAATTCAACTTACCAAAATTCGCATTCGGGGTGTCCGATAAAAAAATACCTTTAACAGTTTTTCCCGTGTGAATGAGTAAACGGTAGCTTGTGTTACTTTCCAAGCTCTATTCTTTCTTTAAACCAAGTTTCAATAAAATTGGTTCAGTAGTTTCAGAGTCTATCCAAAGCAAACAATCAAATATTTCCTCTGTAAGTATATTAGTAATAAATAATGCCTAAGGTTGCCTGGAAGAAATTGCTACTTAGCAATAAGGCCGCCTACATATACACTTTCTATACCTTTTTTGTAAATTTTTCACTGTAATGTTCTGTGTGCAATAAAGTATATTGTATTGTATTGTAATGAGACCAACAACCCCTGATTATGTTGATTCATACATACATTAATTTTGTACGTACGTCGGTAAACATTTTGTTAATTAATGTTGCCAAATCATTCACAGCAAAGCTGGTTAGTTGATAAATTTATTATTTTACTGGGGAGAAACTCGAGAGCCAAATTTGCGAGACAACGAGATTGATGGGATAATAAATTTAGTTTATTATTATTAAAGATAATAATGAAGTCAGTAATATAAGCTTAAAGAGTCGACGTGTTAATAATAATGTTTGAGAAGGGGTGCGAATAGAGGAAATTTTCATGATTTGGAGGTAGTTAGTTAATTTAATCATGGGCGGTCAAATGGCTTAGTTCTCTTGTCTGAATATTAATGACTACGAGTACGATATTAACTAAATTATTTTATAATACCTTGTTTTAACTTACCGCAATTACGCCGTCTATTGAATTTCTATACATTATTAGAAGTCAAATAAAAAAAAAACGTTTATTTACAAATAAAAAAGTGTTTAGACAAAATCTTGGCTTGGCACCTCCTTTTGTGTATAGCAATACCCGTGTCAGAAGGTAAAAGTAAATATTAAAAAAAAAAAAAGTTGATTAAAAAAAGAACCAAAGTATCGATGTTGTTTTACGGTTCGTTTAATCGCTCGACCACCTAAACGATAAAATAAAATCTAGTAGGAAGATCAATTAAAAAAAACCAGCTATAATATTTTTTAAATTTTCCTATTCTAATTTAGCCTATACTCACGGTCGGTATTTCTGGGAAAAGTAGTAGAACGAGATTTAGTGCTGGTGTAGTATTCCAAGGAAATAAAACTACATGGCATTGGAAACGAATTTCCCACAATTTTCTATTATAATAAAATCGTAAAATGTCTGTATTCCCGATAAGGTCCTCACTGGACGAATATCGGAAATGGAAACTGAATTTATCGGCCACATTCATTCAGATTTACTCCTTTTAGAGCGGACCCTTCTTTATAAAACCAAGAAAAAGACGGCTAGGTACTTTTATTTATTTGTTCGAAATGAAAACCCAAGAATACCTGAACTGCGTTAGTTCAAAAGTTCTTTACCTACATTTTCATTGTGAAGCCATGTATCCTCATATTTACATCATAAAGACTACATTATTATGTCAAATACGCCTATCTATGTAATATATTATTATCTATCTATATACGGTTTATTATATAAATAAAATGAAAACATTAATAGGAATAAAATATTATACTCACTAGGTAACGAACGCGAGACCGGTCTTTGAGATTAAGAATTTCTCTTAGCATTTTTGCAGATTATTTAGGTTTATTTTTAATGCGGATTTATTAAGTTTCTTTGGGGAATTTGTTAGGAGAAATTCTAGACTAAACTTAAGCCTTACTATAGGAGCGAACCCACAGGCGCGGGAAAACGCGGACTGCTGGACGGAATTTTTGAGTTTTTTTTTATGTTCAGGCAACAAAGCCCATAGATACTATAATACAAATACTAAATGCAGCCTGTAACAAAGATTGCACCTACTCTTTCTATAGGACAGAGAGCATATAATCTCGGATTCCGTTTCCCGCTTCTGTGGGTACGCAGCATTAAGCATGGTAGCCTTGAGTCAATAGGCATCGAAGGTGTAAGTGAGTATAAAAAATTGCTCTTCCAATAACGCGATTTTTAAGCAGATGATGAAACCACCGAACTTATAATAACCACCTGAATAAGACGAAGCATAAAAGACACGGTTATTAATCTTGCAGTCTATGCTTACGTATGTTCCACGATTACTCATAAACGCGACTTTTTTAAACAGATGGTGAAACCACTGATCTTATTTTTAGCTAAAACATGGCGCTTTATTTTTGTTTGCGGTATTTAACCAAAGGCATGAACTTCGATATAAAAGCAATATCCATCCGTATATTTTAATTTAATTCTCTGGTTGCGTTCCGCTCCCATTGAGTACGGATTCATTGGCCGACAGCAGAAGACTATCTGCCCTAATTTTATTATTGTTTCGTCCTAATGGTTTTTGGATTGGTTGTAGGGTTCCTCAAATTATTTTGAATAGAGTAAAGCTTAAAGAGTAAATGCATGGCATAATGGAGGGGAGGCCTTTGCCCAGCAGTGGGAAATCAAATAGGCTACAAAAAAAAGTAAAGCTTTAATATGTAGCTAGCTTTTGACTGACTTGTACGTTATTTTGTCGCAGTAGCACGTATTAGAAATATGTCAGAAATAAGAAATTTTCATTTGTTTTGGACAATACAAACATAAAACAATATATAACCTAAATATTCTAATATGCGATGTCGAATTTCCAATAAAGAAAAAAAAATCTATAATGTTTAAGTATGCACAGAACATGTTTTAAGTTTACAGTAGGAAAATACCGTTAAAAAATAGTTTGATTTTTCATACAAGCATTGAGGAATTACGTACAAGTACTAGAGAAGGCACCTCGAATACATTCTATGCGCCAACATGGCGGCAGCGGGATGCGGGCGGAGTGCGCGGTGAGGAGAAAAGCAAAAGACAAACGACATAGAAGTTGGTGTCCACGGAGGAGTGAGGTTCTCCGTCTTATTCCACACTAGCGTTTTTAAAGCGCCGCCGTCGTGCAATCATCAGCGTCCGTCTTTTGTTTCACTCGCCTTGCTCACTGGGCGGTCACTCCATACAGAAAACGCATTTTGACAACCTACTAACAACTGAATATCCGCTACAAGTCAATGGCGCTAGGCGCTATGTAAAACACCCCCGAACACCACCGGCGGAGTCGCACGGTGCCTGCGGGGTGCGGGGCGTGGGGCGCTATATCGGGCGGGGACTCATTTTGGCGCAGAGGGGTGAGTGTCCTTTCTGTACGGGTTACTACTATTATTTTCTTCTGTGGTGAGGTTCTCTGTCTTATTCCACACTAGCGTTTTTAAAGCGTCGCCGTCGTGCGTCGCGCATACAATCATCAGCGTCCGTCTTTTGTTTCACTCGCCTTGCTGCCTATGTATGCGCGGCGTCGACGACGCAGACGCTCGAAAGAAGCTAGTGTCGGGGATCTGTTATTATACTTTTGTTGAAAATAGGGGTGGTGCATGTTCTCTCCATTTATATTGTTAGACAGTTATGAAGCCTACAGCTCTGAGAGGCCACTCGATCCCGCGCCAGACCTAAATCAGCTAGAATGTTACCTACTATGGAACCTCATCACCTTTTTCGATTTTTTCTAAAAGTAATCGACTGAAATAATTAGAGTCAGTATTTTCAGTCATTTATATAAAAAGTCCAGAAATAACACTAAATTAAAAAAAAAATAACCCCCAACACAAAACCGTTACTTGATCCTTTCAACAACTAGAAAAGAGCCGATAATCTTCAAATTGCTAAAGATATTTTCTTGGATCATAGCTAAGATCACTCTCGATTGTGAAACCTTGCAAACAAAAAAACTAGATCAAAATTAGCGCATCCGTTTAGGAGCTACGATGCTACAGACAGACAGACAGACAGATGGCCGTGTGTCAGATGTCCCACACATTTTAAAGGATATCCTCAGTATTTATTGGACTGGCACAGGTTGTTGCAGTTGTACCTAGTATCTGGTAGTGTTAGGTTTTAGTGTGTTGTGAATAAATAAATAATAGTAGGGGATCTGTTATTGGCCGCGCCGAGTACTCTTCTAGCCGCAATCACAGGCCATTGTCACCTCCCGGTTTTAATAACGAGTCGTAACAGTTACTCCTACTATGTACTAAGCTCGCTACTGTCCGCATCTACTGTCTCGCGTACTGGCTTATGTCGCAGTGCAGTGTTTATTTAATAGCCATATCCAGCTGTAACAATGATTATCATATCTCACACTTTACAAATTTTCTAATATGTATCGGAAATCTTTACGTAATATTAAGTTAATATGAAATTGGACAGTTTCAACAAGTTTAGCTCGTAACTTTACTAGCGATTGTTGCCTACTCTGATTTGTGCTAATTCGTGTATTACCAAGCGACTATCAAAGGCTGATACCTACACACCAAAAACAGCTGCAGGCAGACCCAAAGTATATTGTGTTTGTTTCATGTCTTTTATTTTCCTTTTGAATTGACTTACGCTTGTGTCGCAGTATCCACGTACAGAAGCCAGCACGCACGCGTTGGACATTAAAATTTGAACTAAGAAATTCAACTCTACCACTCACTACGGAATACGGGCGCAGTCATGGTCATAATGTCCAACCGCATGTGCTGCCTTCTGTACGTATCAAGCTTCACCGGGATCAATCTAAAATGGGTGGGAGCGTCGGTGGCCAAGTGGTTGGGGCCATTGTCTTCCATTCGGAAGTTCGCGATATGATTTTAAGATAGTTTATTTATTTATTTATTTATTTATTAGGCTTTTCAACAATGAGTACACTGTACAGATACATAGAAGACAGTATTAAGTTTAAATCTAAGTGTCACATTAATTACAGAAAAGCACAGCATGCACTAAACTTATATTATTACTACTAAGTATAACAAAAGATCTTAAATACCACACCTAATTATAATACTGTAACAGTAAAGATAACATAACATTAAGTCAGTATTACTCTTTTTAGCTTATTTACCGAATCGAATTTAATAGGACACATTGAGTTGGAAGAGCGACATCCTAGACATTGATTAATTAATACCTAATTACGTTGAAAATTACAACGCACATTCTTAGATAGCCTAAGTTTTTGTAGAGTTTTGTCACAAACTCTTCTCGTGAACGATTTCCTTTGTCATAATTTTCGATTATCTATCATGTCAGTTAAATTTTGGTCATTTTTATTTAGTTCTTTATATAATTTGATGATTGATTTCTTTTCGAATTTCAGATTTTTTTAGGCGAAATACAAATAGTTTTGTATTTGGAAATTTCCTTTTGAAAATGTCTATTCACATGCCTATGATAGTAGAGATAAATGTTTATTTTTACACACACCCACTCACCACTTTCTTGTCATAAGATTAGTTATAGATAGGTAGATCAGATAGAAGCGACTGTGTCGTAGTATTCCATGGTCACTTTACACTGACTCAAGTACCCGTATACGAAGCATGTGCGATGCGACATGAATCTAATCGCTAATCAAATATTTGGTCTTCCCATTACCTTGATCAAGGCGTTAATAAATATCCGTCATTCAGTAGTTCTGTGTCGGCGCCCGCGCCGCCGCCGGTCCGCTGCCGATCGTGACATGACGCATACTTGTTGATATTTTTTGCTGTTCCAAGCCCACTAGCCAGTGAGGCGGCTTTAGTTCTCAATTTACCGCCTTACACTCTTGCCGCGTACATATATACCATGCAACATCAGCCTCGCGTCTCAGTTACGTTTATTAAGAGCACGCTTTCAGTAGTGGTTTCCTTATGACTGAATTTCAATGGCCAATACGTTTTAGTTTCGCGTGAAAAATTCTTCAGCTCGCGACGCGACGTGATAAAGATGGAACGCGTGAACGGTGAAACTTCAAAAAATAATTATTGTCCTTTTAGTGCTAGTGCGTCGAAAAGTTCTCATGAAATGTCAAAGCTACCTGGTGATCAATTAAAAGGTCAACAATCGATCAGGTTGAGGAATTTGCTGGAGGACGAACAATTTCACGATACTCTACACGTGTCAGCTAATACAGTAAGTAAGCTTTACGAATTATTTTTACAGATTAAAAAAAAGTGACACAATTAATTTAAAACATGATAAAAATTACAATAAAACATGATAAAAATTTAGAATAAATGGGATGACCTTACATTGACAATAAACGAGTTCTAATGTTATAAATGCAATTGTCTGTCTGGTTTAATTTTTACGAACGAAATATTGTTCTACGGTAACGAAAAATCTGGCTACGACATGGGCCGAAGGGAACTTTTCGCGGTTGTAATATCCCGGAGGTAACTCGTGTTTCAAATAATGGTTTTCAACTGATATTTGAATACTCAGTATACATTTTTACCTATTATAAAGCATATTTGGCAGATCTTTTTTAAAAACAGTCTATCTTTAATTTCAAGGTTTGTCTTTTTTTTTAATTTTGATATGGATTTAATAGGTTTAAAAAAGTACATTGGAAGTAAAAAGGGCTCTATTTAAATAATGAACAAAAATAAATGAAAAAGTCTTAACGGTGAAAGACCATGGTTTCTCTCCCTTTTTGACACCGGTCGGTATTGATGAACTAGTGCAATGGCCAAACATGAACTACATAGATACGATTCCATTGCTCTTTATCGAATATATCTCAGCCATAATGCATAGATAAAAAATATCTCGTCATATAGTAGAAATTCATGAAACTAATTTTGCATTAAAAATTGTTGGAAAAATACCTAAGAACATTTGGCGCCCACGGAGCAGGTATGTTTACCTGGACAGTCCGTATTGAATGTTATTTGTTTTATTTATTTATCACTTACGTCAGCCAGACAACACCTTTATGTAAAACATTACAAATAAGAACAGTATTACTGAGTGAATTACTCTTTGCTTAGCTGCATATGTGTGCATAAAAAAATACACATATTATATTACACAGACTAAATTATATAAAAAAATGCGGAAATTGAAAGAAATTCCGAGTTTATCCAAACACTTAGCGACCATAAAGTGATTAGTATGTAACAAATCGTGCAGTGACATAATGTTAACGACTTGTTATTTTTTGTCAGTTTTGATGATTTGGGCAGCGACTGGGAGACGCGAACCGTTTAGAAGTGACTTCACAATTGGATCATGTAATAATTTGTAAACATTATTTTTAACTTTGTCTTAACTTTGTTAACAGTTTCTTAAATCATTCATAAATCTAAATTATTATTAAGTACGTTCGTAGATCGGTAGCTTGACCTTTCGTCATCATCATCTCATTCGATACATAATCATCCCAAAAAAACAACTGCTCTACTTAGGTATGTACATACGCGTACATGATTATTCTCTCAAATGCGTACATTGTTTAACACACGGTCGTCTTGTCAAATATGACACCCACAGGCCTTGTATTCAATATAGATCATGCATGACTGACGTAATTGTTCAACACAAACTATAAGTAAAATTAAGCAATGATGATGATGTACGGTTCAATCAAAGTATACTGAACACTATAAAAATGACATTTTTATACTGTGTATAGTCTAAGAAAACAAGGTCTTCTATTCCGACCACGTGACTTGACACAAGCCTACGTCATCATGCTGTTCATCCTTGTCGAATGCGTGTTAATTGTTATTTCCTTCTCGTTTTGTTATTGTAACGTAGGCTTGTGTCACTCTGGGATAGAAGACCTTGTTTTTTAGACCATGTACTGGGTTCAGTTGACTGACAACATTTTCAAATGTACATCAGTTATAATTGGAAAACCACTACGGAATTTAATATGGAATTTAATATTTTACACAAATAAAAAATACCGAGTCTCTATTTTTTCAAAATCTTTTCGAGTCAATAATAATAGAACACCCTTTTTTTAAATGTTTGTTGTAATTAAATATTGAATAAATGGTTACTAAAAGCACAGAAGTATAAAATAGTACTAACCCCTAAACGTATAATTGTGATTAAACATAATAAAATGGCTAGCATCGTTTAGAATACATTCCCCTGCTCTCGGGCTGTCTGCCAAACGTATGGATAATGACAAAACATCCTTTCCATTGCAGTAACGTAGCGCACTGGAATTAAATGTAATTATAATCTTATCCTTTCTTACTAAGGCCGAATTTTCATTACGGTTTTTAGTGCTCAAGCACAACATTCTCGTCTTATTTTGAACGTTCAAGTTCTATTAAAAAATATAAATCAATGGTGGATTAACTTAATAGCTATTTATAAGCACTCACCAACTTTTTATTACCTATTTACCACAAGTATTAAAAGAATTACATGAAAATCTATCAACACCCTGACTCAGCTATTTGCCCAAAGATTTGGTAGTTTACTTTATCTGTTATTTCCAAAGTACACATCCTTAGATAAACTCGTTAAGATATGTATCTACAATTCGAGATCAGTCAAGGCGAATAGATATAATAACTTTGTTTTAGTACTAGCTTTCCGCTAACAGTTTTTCCCATTAATTTCCTCATGGAAATGAGGAATTTTAGGAATTAAAATTTTAAGATAGTAATTGAAATCAATTACTATCTTAAAATTGAAATTAAGTACGTATAATACAGGAAAACCTGTAGTATTGTTTCCTGTATGTTTCTATAAATGGTTATAATATTATATAATTTTCCCGTTTGCTTCCCATTATTATACCTCAAACTGTAACATGTATGAAATTCGTGGACGTTCGGACCACAATAATTTAAATTATCTAAGACCTACTAACATAATAAAGTCGAAATCAAATAGGAATTTATATATACCATCGTGTATGTGATGATAACCAATAGTCTTAATATATTACATCCACAGAGTAAAATAAATATAAATTACAGCTCGATAACTTTAATGAATATTTCATGCATAATCCCGTTTAAAGTAAATTATTTGATAATCGGAACATACAGTCTCTATAGTAAGCATTTAATCAAATAAATTAGATAACTTAACAGCAGAGGGGCAGTGCATGTATGAAAAAGTAACTGAAATATAAAACAATAAAAATAAATACAATGTGCACAATACATATATAAATACTTACGTAGTATAAAGAAAAGTACATTTCTAAGAATTACCAACCAGCCTTTTTTAAGATCGGTCATTTATTGTTTCGTAAGAAGCTCTTCACAGATTTCGTGTACCTAAACCGCAATAAATTGCTGAATGAGGACTACTTAGAACTATTTTTGTGGGAAACAATGTCCAGAAAGCCTTTTAAAAAAATTTTTTGATGGTATAGTACAGTGCATAGCTTATTAAAGCGAAATAAAATGACATGACACATGACACTTTTTTGTGAAAATGTATAGAATGCAAGGATCTTATAAGTACTGAATGACATTAACGAACGAATGGCTCCAATAGGATTCGTACCCAGAGCTGGAAAATAGCTGGAAAAAAAGAAAAACTTAAAATGATAGGAAAGTGAAGCGCGATTTTCCTTTCTCTAAGGATAGGAACTAGAAATATTACAGAAGCCAGCACATGCGGCTGGACACTCTCACTACAAAATTTACCCCCCACCACCGTAACGGAATACGGGAGCTCTGAAGGTTAAAATGTTCAGCCGCATGTGCTGGCTACTACCTAATGAATATTTTTACCTAGATTTTATTTGTTAAGTGAATTATTTTTAATTTCGAACTGTAAGTCCGCAGTACAATACAATAAGCATGATTTACAATACATTGTTAAAAAAATGAGGAATGGGTACTTAAAATAAGATCTAAGGGCAATTCGTTCTGTGAATACTAGCTACCTACTTAGAAGTGATAAACTTATTTAACGTCTACTTTACAAACATGAAATATGTTCCTGAAACTACTTGCAATAGAAACAATAGATTGTAAAATACTCTACAATTATGATGAAGAAAAAATATTTCTTATGCATGCAATAGTAATAGTGTGATTGCTTCTTGATAAACATTTTGTCTTGCGTATTTTCTTGCCATATTTTAAAACACGTTTGTATATATTTACAATATTAATAAAATATATAGGTACAGACGTCCAGCAGTAGACGTCTTCGGCTGAAATGATGATGATGATGATATACATGTAATTATTTTATACATATTATTATTCGTATTACACGTAGGTACACAAAATCGCTTTTACAAATAAAGATTTGAGTTGGTAAATACTTTGTACTAAAAACCTAAAATATTTTGTATTAGTATTTTATTATAACGTATATACATAATAATAAATATTTACATTTTGACTTTGTATATTTAACACAAAAATAAATAATATTATATATTATTCACAACTCCCAAGTCCGGCAAAGTCTTATTTTTATTTAAAAATATATATATTTTCTTGTCTTCTATTTTAATCTCTGTTTCTGAATCCGAATGTCATAATAATTATTCTTAAATTACTATAATTTCACACCTCCAGCGTACACTATCGCAACTCATTTTTTACCCATTCTCAGTAATTAATTTCCATACCAAGTTTTAAGCCAAGAGGTCGTGAGAACGGTTCCGAAGGCGTAATGTGTTAATTTTATAACAATGCAGTCTTTACACGGATCGTAATTAATGATGCTCTAAGATTTCCGAGCTCCTTGTTAGTGGCCCATTATTAATTAGCACCTTTTGGTATTTATTGGGAATTCGTATTTATCGTCACTATGACGATGTTTGGGAAATATTGACCTTCATATTTGGAGCATGGTTTTATCGGTTCGTTGGCTCCACGTTTTTTGACCTTGTTGTTACAATGAAAATTATAGTATAGTTATGTTTGTTATGGAAATGATTTCAAGCCAGTCATCTATTGTGTTATGCAATTTGTCTATTTTGTCTATTTATCCAAGCCGCGGCTCCGCTTTTAACTTTTCTCTGCGCGCAAATAAGATGTTTTTCCGCTGCAAAAAGCTTTACAGATTTTTTTTCTAATCAAAAATTTAAAAGTTCGATTCGATTCGATAAATTTAAAAATTACGTGCAAATATAGAACAGACAATTCAACGACAGCAGATTATTAAGTAATTTTAAACTACTGAATCGAATTTTATAGGAAATATCAATATTCTAGTAAATTAGTACGTTTCTAAAAAAATATCTTATGCTTAAACAGGGTTGCCTGGTAGAAATTGCTACCTTAGCAATAAGGCCGCCTTTTGTACACCTGTGTTCTTTACTATGTTTTGTTGTAATCTCTTGTGTGCAATAAAGTATATTCTATTCTTAAATGTCCTCGGCTGAATATTCTTACACCATCAACAGAAAAACTAATCATTTGCAAGATACGCACCTTTGACAATCCTAATTAAAAGATTGTGTATTATGATTTTTTAAAGTCTTCAATAATAGTATTAATTATTACCAATCACAAACAATAATAAGCCATCAGTTCGAGACCATATAAAAGTAGAGAAATAATGACTGATTGACATTATCTTGAAATGGACAATGTTGATTAATGCATTGTCTTAGGAAATTTTACTTTACTTTACGGTTATTTCACATAAGTATGATTGTGATGAATGATGATGATTGATTTCTTTGTTATTTAATAACAATCATTTAGGACATTAATGAATGATCAATATTCTTACTGATTTCGACTCGGAACTCTACCACATTACACTCTACCTTCGAAGGTCAAAATCTATCTCGGGTCGCTGTTCCAGTAGTAAGTAGAGCTTGAAACCGGTATTTTGAAGACAGCTAAGTAAGGGTTTTTAACCTGGTATATGTGTCGTGGGCTGATCGTTGAACTGGGCCGATCGTGATATGCCTGGGCACATCGCGATATGCCGGCATATCAAGATTTGGCTGTCTAGTGCCCGCCATATCGTTCAAACCTTAACGTTTGACGATATGCCCGGCCATACCTGGCCAAATCGAATTTGTAGGGTGACCAAAGCAAATGAAGCGAAATTCAGACAATAATTATCTTACAAGAAAGTAAAAAGTCGTTTAAATAATAACGATCAACCAGCCATGCTTGGATAAATAGAGTTTGTAGGGTGGTTAAAGTACTACCAAATAAAAATAAATTTGTGATTTTTATTTTTTATTCAAAAATATTCTGTTTCAATTAAATTAAAAAACAAAGAACAAGGAACATTGTACCGAATTCCAAAAATATTTTTAAAAGCTCAAACGCAACTTCTGCGTGTGCACTTCCGTTAAAATACTGAAATAGGTAGTCATCCATCGAGACTATACGCACTGCGGGATCATCAACAGATTATCTTTTGTTTATTAAAAATTCTTGGCCTGAAATTTACATTACGTCATATTTACAGCTCCAGTAATAGTCCGAGGAATCCCGTTGCATGGACACCCTACTTCTCTTGATGTGCTCCATAACCTAAAAAAAAAAATATTTTGTTAGAAATCCCTTACCATTTAAACAAAAAGAAAACAAAACAGTATATAGTAATGTTTATCTGTTTAGTTCAATATTATAAGTAGTAGGTAGAAGACATTAAATTTAGGTGCATTTATTTATTAACAAGAACTAACCTGTACGATCCGGTCAGAAGTCCATGGCTTTTTGACATTATGCGTTGAGTTTGCATGACTCGCATAAAAATCTTTTAACTGACGCTCGTAATTTACTTGGAAAGCACTTTTTTCTTCAATTACTTCACTGTTATTGAAATTATTTGCACAGTTCTCGAATTGTTGTGACGCCGCCATCATACTTTCGCACACACAGGTAGGTAGTGCGCTAACAGCGCCACAAGCGTCGCGAAACGGAACTAATTTACGATATGCCCAGCCATATCGCGATGTGGCTAAGCAACTAGATGGTCAAATCGATGAATAGATTGCTCTCATCGATCTGCCCAGCTGAACGTTGGGCATATCATGAAATATTCGGTCAAATCTCGATATGCCGGCATATCGCGATGTGCCCAGGCATATCACGATCGGCCCAGTTCAACGATCAGCCCACGACATATGCATTACTCTCTTTAAATTCTGCTCAGAGCAAAATTTCGTAATGAACAGATATCGGAACCGAAAAAAATCCATTCCATTGCGCACATTGCGAGCGTCGAGTAAGCGAGACGGGCGCGCCGCTTGCATTAATGCTGTCTCATTCAAACAAAAGCTTTTCGGAGGAGCGAGCGAAATTTTTTGTTCTTTAACCGGTTAATTGAACAGAAACCGAAATCATTTCGCTCTTTGAGCAAAACCAGAAAAATTATGGGCTCCGGTAGAGCGAAACCGAAACGATAACGCTCTCTTGCGCAATGTATACCTGTTTGAAATTTTAACCAGGTTAACAAGCCCTGGTAGTAAGTATATTCAATTCCTTATTATTTGAATTTATATTGAGTTCATACCAAATCAAATAAAACGAAACATTTGGATACTTACCTTCAATATGATATGTTGTCCTTTTCCGTAATTTTTCCTTTCCCGCAATAGTATTAAACTGTATAAAATTGAAATAAGTATGACCTCTATTAAGGATAAATTAATTTAACCAGAGTTAAATTATAATTTTCATGTTACATACAGACATGAATTCAGCTCCGTTTAGTTTCAGAAATATAACAAACAAGCGTCTGCCCCGCGGCTCCGCACGCTTTAATGTACCTGCTGCGTCTAAATGAATTCAAGTTCTGAGCTAAAACTAAAATTACTACTAAAGTACATTATAATATAACCATCTATCTACCCGGGCATGTTTATTCAGGTTTGCTCACATTGATTTGAATCCCAATACTTCTTCGAGAAGTCTCTTACAAACCCTGTGTTAGATACGCAAATATCTTCAGAAAGATTATTGATCAAACCATAAAAAAACACACAAAAACACATTGGTATGTGCCGAGGCTTGAACCAGAGAACTTCCGAATACAAGTCAACGACCCCAAGCATTTGGCCACCAACGCTCTTATACGTTTAAAGTACTATTGTAGCAGTACTTATTAAATGCATACCGTACCCATGCCTCACCATAGATAATTACCATGCCAGCTAGACCCCAACATTTCAATCAAGGCTAATTTTTTGTTTAGTTGTGCTCCTTGAGAAATTCAAGATTTACGCATAGTAACTTCCCGAAATGATCAACAAATTTAATATCAGCCTCGTAGTTTATGCAGTAGTAATCAAATATATTTTTAGGGTTGAAAAATATCAATAGTCATGCTTGTATTAGTTAGATTGATTGGACAACTGCACCCCAAAAACAACCATTATCAATACGAGATATGATTGATTCAGCAATAGTAACTTTTGATCCGGTTTTTGTCGGGATTCGTGATAGTAACTACTTAGAGACAATAACTCCAGCACAAACTTCAGCAATCATTATCAGCTGTCGATCTGAATGACGAAACACTTCGGAATAATGACCGAGGAACAAATGACCATCGGCGGCGGCGTGACGTGACCAATGCGAGGCGGATACGGGAAATACCTGCGCCGGCGCAAGAAATACAATGACTTTTATTTAAGGCTCACAGACGATGAAAGAGGTCTAAGTCCAGTACAGCTGAATTAGCCGAAGTGGTGACACTAGCAACTCAAACACGGCGTTTGTTCGTATGACGAGATACTTATATTCGTATAAAATGTTAGTTGATGACTATTACTATATTATGTACAAGCACATTTTTGTATGTTTGTATTTTGTAAAATAAACTGAAAAAGTGTCTTGGGGTAGAGTCTTCCGCTCCCCCGCAAGTCCGGTGAAGCTTGATCCGTCGCACTTTTTCGACTCAAGCATAGGTCAAATAAAAAAAAAAGTTTCCTATACACAGACCAACAACAACAAAACTAAAAAAACTTACTTAAAAATGTGCTCAATTTATTGATCAATTGGGCTCAATAATCTCTAATTCAAGTTCTTGGTCTTTTTCATTATATGGGAATTGAAAAGGTTGGGATGAATAACATTTTGAATTAATTATATTTTAATAATAGCGAAGCTGTAATTTTCAGCTTAATTTTAAGTTGGATGTTTTCGCATGCCTGCTAAACTAATGCGAACTACGTGTAAAATAGATGGTTAACGTCTCTAAATTTAAGTTGACAATTACCTGTCCCTTTCGTTGTTAAGAACGTAGAATCGAGTCCATTGAAGATTTTTCTTATTGACCTATGCTGGTTGCAGTCGACATAATAATTTTCACCAGACTTTTAAACTTATAAGTTTACAAAGATCAAAGGAAAAAATTGTGACTTCTGTTAATGTTTTAATTACATCATATTTATCTTAGGTTTTTAAATCTAAAGCTAAACAACAGAATATATAATAGTACTCCTAAATGAACACAATAAGATCAGATAAATTGATTAAAAAAAGTGCAACAAATTCCCACGACGGAGTTGAATTGTAGGAGCGTTCTTAGAAACAGTGGCTGTCGTTGGAATTAGATCGACCGAGCCAGTGGCCTCACGAAGCGGATCTTGACAAAACTTAACTTAAATTATATTAGAAATTCTCAAATTGATTAGGCCTCCTTTTGTGATACTCATACAGGTGTTTTATCTCAGGAGTGCAGGCGAGCCATTCTTGAGTGTGTCTTGCGTGTACCTACACAAGAGCACGTGTTTATACGCACTACACTACACGTATGACTCGCCTGCACTCGTGAGATAAAACAACGGTGATAATAATAATAATAATAATTTATTTATTTTTCAGACTACAAAAAATTGGTCCATTTTGTTAGTAAAGACTTAAAATACGAACGGAGATAAAATAATAAATAGTCGGTGGCGTAATGGCAATTGTCTTCCATTTGGGTCAGTTCAATCCTTGCTACGTTCTCATGCCATTTAATTTTAATGTACCTAAGTTAGTTAAAGAAAAATTGGACCAATAAAAATCTTCTTGTGAATATTTGTAAGATGCGACGAAAAGAACATACGCAACGAATCCCCAACCTGCCTGCCAAACGTGGAGAGGGCAACACTTCCCTTTCAAGACCTTACTTCACCAGTAGAATAATATAGCCTCTAAGTCTAGCATGAATCAGTGTGACAAGAGATCATCTCACACATATCCTCGAATAGGATACGCACGACAAAACTATGTTTGTCACGTGTGAATCTAATTTACGTTTAAAATGGTGCCCAAGTTTACATTGCTTACATTCTCTAATTCGACTGGTTGCTGCAGTTGACCCAAAATAAAAATGATTGTTTGTTTGTTTTGAATCATAGTCATAACCGATAATGCTTTCATGATGTGTGTGTTATCTACATCATTTGTTTACACTGACTAATACATCAGCAGTCTATGAGTAAAAGCTTTTTACCAAGTCAAGATTAGATAGCCGATTTTGATAAAAATATAAAACTAAACGATGATGATAATCAAATATCAAAGTATCCTAGCACAATTTATAACGATGACGTATAAAAAACTTATCACTGAAGAAACTATTAGTTGCCTTTCAAGAGTGACCGCACATAAAACTTGCGAGATTTTAATACAGAAATTGTGAACCAAACAGGTGAAACTAAAATAAAAAGCTTGTAAAAATAGAGATACAAAATATCTCATCCATTCATTTATTCTCTGATTTATTAATAAATTTTTTAAATTATTATAGAATCAACAACATACATAATCCATATACATCAAATACCAAAGTATAAATAACCCAAAGTTAAAATCTGTCAACAAGGGCCAAAAAAATACGGATTATTGTTTTGCTTTAAGCGGCGCAGAAAACGTGCAATGTTACATAAATCTTGTAATTGAGGCTATAAACAAAAATGATAGTAGGTTTTGTTCACAGAATTTGTAATGGACTCCTTACTATACAAAAGCAAAATGTATATATTCAACTTACAGATGAAGATAGAGCCAATTTACATTTTATAGAGGGTCGTTTATTTATTTTTATGTTTCCTGAGATTCGAAATGGGTATAAATATCCTATTTATGTGGTGAACTTGAAAAATCCGCGCATTTTTGTAGTGCTCTTGTAAGATTTTTCGTTTTTGTTTTTCGTTTTATCAGCATGACAAATGGAACATAACATTAAATTTTTAAAAATTAAAACCCCCGCCACAAAATCTTTACTTGATGCTTTCAACATCTAGAATCTTCAAATGGCTGAAAGAACACTCGATTGTGACACCTAGCAACCAAAAAAAAACTAGATTAAAATCGACGCACCGTTTAGGAGCTACGCCACAGACAGACAGACATACACACACGTCAAACTTAACACCCCTCTTGTTTGTTTAAATACATAGATAGAAATATTAATTACATTTTATATATAATGTTACTTTTCACCTTGCTAAAAAATCTTATTACTACAGGTATAGTACAAAAACGTGTATTTAGACATAACTAGATTTATTAGCCCAGAAAAACGTGTATTTAGACATAACTAGATTTATTAGCCCAGAAAAACGTGTATTTAGACATAACTTCATTTATTAGCCCAGAACCATCTATTTCTGGACAAAAACTAATGCAAAAGATCTTAAATTACAAGGAAAATGTTGATGATTAATTTATGGTGTCAATAAAGAATATTTGTTGTTGTTGTTGTTGATATTTATTTAGACACGCGTCCAATGTTATGTTAATTATGTAAGTCTTTTGGAATTGGTTTAATTAGAGTCAATGCAAAAGATTCTATCTATGTATTACCACATAATATATTTTATACTGGCGTGTTACTTGGTATCAAGCAATCCATTCTAATTGGTTGACATGGCAGATAAGGATCAGTGCATTCCATTTGCCACATGTGTTGCTTATTAGCCAGTGTAATAATAAAGTGATAAATTTTTATATCGTCATCATCTTTATCCTGTTAATGACGTCTTTCATGTGTCTTTACATGCACGGTCGAAGACAGTTGAAGTTGTTTTAATAATCACATATCAAATCTGAATACAATTTGGTAATTTAAAAAAAGTTCTGTTTGGTAGTTTTGCATTGTGATAAACTGATAAAACGTTAAAATATGTATTTACTTACCGACATCTTTATCCTGTCTATGACGTATTTCCGTCTTTCATGTTACCTTACATACACGATTGAAGTATCAGAAATCTGAGTTCCATTTTGTAATTTAAAAAAAGTTCTATTTGGTAATTTTTCGTTCATCTGCCTCCGAAACACAGGGTCGCAGGTTTGAATCACGACCAGATCAATCTTCGCGTGATGAGCACTTGTGTTTGACTTGTGTCTGGATGTTGTATTATGGATATGAGCACTCCCGGAGTACAGTTTTAGGGTCAGATGGCCATGTGTAAGATTATATTGAAATATTCAACACTTACTCCTTTATACAGCGCTTCTAAGCCATGACGAGAATAATCCTACACGACACATTGTATGATGGGTTCTTTAATTACTCCTTTCAATCGACGATGACTGCTGACGTCACACCATTTATTGTCCTAGGTTTATCCTTCCATAGTAATTACTAAGTACAATGTAACTAGGCGGAAATAAAATGTTTACTTATCAACTTTTATAAACTGCAATAAAAGTGTAGTTCATAATTAAAGATCGTGTGTTAAATAATGAATAGGAAAAACAACAAAAAAATATTTTAAAATGCCGTGTGTGACTAAACTTCTACTACTACAAAATATATAATTTACGTACGTATCATCATCATTTCAGCCAGTAGACGTCCACTGCTGGACAAAGGCCTCCCCCAAAGATCTCCACAACGATCGGTCCCGCGCTGCCCGCATCCAGCGGCTTCCCGCAACCCTTACCAGATCGTCGGTCTACCTTGAAAGGGCCCACGCTACGTCTTCCGTATAAGTAGATACATGCGTATGTATAAGTAGATAATTAAACAATCCTACACCTTTTTACCGAAGAGTAATCAAGCATGGGGCACCAAATAAACACCGAGAAATCTAATTGATAAACATATCTGCAACATAGTGGTAGTACTCATAAAACTGAACACATAGGTTGAAATCTCAAAAATAATGTTAAACTTTTCATTTAGAGTTTGGCTATTAAAGGTAGACAATCGATGAAAATGGAAAACATTGTACTGGCAACAAAGTTACTTGGAAAAAAATTTGATACATTTTTTTAATCCATAGAATCGGGGTATCCACGAGGATTTTTTTTCAAATTTGCCGCGTTTTTTCATTGTCTACTTTCAATAGCCGAACTTTATCTCATATTTTCTTGTGGTTGATGGTCACTAGTTTTATGAGAAACGATGGGTATTTACTTATCACCTTATATCATAGTATAAATTATTATGTTGCGCGACAGGTTGTAAACAATCAAGCAAACTGTAAATAAAGATTATTAAGCGTCAATGTAGTCACAGTATCAGTTTACTAGAACTCATTAAGAAGTAAAATGATGGAGAGAATGACATCATCCAACACAGATACACCATGTGAGGTGTTTTATTTTTCATGCCCTTGACTTGATTTTTTTTAAAACCAATCAAATATTTTATACTTTATATTATACTATCATACTAATATTATAAAGAGGAAAAATTTGTACTTTTGTGTGTATGTTTGTAATAAATAAACTCAAAAACTACTGAAATGATTTAAAAAATTCTTTCACCATTAGAAAGCTACATTCACCCTGAGTAACATAGGCTACCTTTTACCGCGGGAAAATTATTTATTCCTATGGGAAAAACTGTTAACGCGGGCGGAGCCGCAGCGGAAAGTTAGAAGAATATAAAAATAAGTTAAGGGTATATTACTTTCTGCACAAATAGGTACCGTCTGTTAGCGTTTGTTTGCTTGCTAAATAGAAACAGGCAGGGAGTCAAACCCACTCATCCTTGGGTATCCGGGCCAGTTAAGAGTTATTATAATAATATGTAGTATTAATTTGTTATTGCTGTCGATATTTTAAATACTTGAAATCTGGCTACGGTGGAATCTGATCTTCGTTGCCGAATTCTTGTATAGAAATTGTAATAAAATATATAAATGTAATGAATGAGTCATAAGCAGAAGGTGTATGTAGGTAGACTGTGGTAGGTAATTTATGTTTCCAATAAAATTATATTATGTCTTTATTATTCAATTAAAAGATAGTAAATATGATTGATGACTATTTTTATGACCACCGTCCTACCTAGATGCTAGTTAAACTGAAACACGTGATAACATGTTTTTGTATCAGGTTTCCAGCTGTTTTGCGGTCACGATGCTGATTTTGTGATGTTGAAGTAGAAGAAGAAAGTTATATTGCTCTACAATCGGATCCAAAATATTTTTTATTACATTCTTATTAACATTCTCCGTATTACGTAGCAGAGTGGTATTAAACTCGCCTTACATTACGCAAGTTCAAGGTTCGAATACCGGTGGGGCAATATCATTTTGTGAATAGAAAGATGGTTCCGTGTTTCGAATAGCACGTAAGGCCCCGTTTGGCCCGGCTGTATACGAGTATTGTGTTAACCAGTACCATTCTATCCGAAGCTTTAGGCGGCTCATTAATTCCGACACGCGGGTTTGTGAGGTAGGTTAACCTCGAAATCCAAAAGATAAGGTAACAATCTTTTTGTTTATAGAAAACGCAATGCAAAGAAAATGTTTGCTGTGGAAGTATCATGGGCATTCCAGGAAGGGGGGACACTCCCAGGACTCCTGATGAAATATACCAACATGCGCAGGAGTTCCTTCAACAGTATTTCGCTTCTATTAAAAGGTATTACAGCTCATTTTTATTTATAAACAGATGGTATTTTAATTGACGCTATATTACGAATTTTTAAATCACTGCTCTTTATAAAGTGAGCGACTTTTTATTAATCATGGTTAGTAATACAGAACAGACAAAAAAATTAAAACTAGCAGATTTACTTACATAAAGTAATACTATTAAATTAACTTCGATAATGTAATCAAAATAGTTTTACTTCACAGAGAAAACACACGTGCTCACAAAGAAAGGCTAGAGGCTGTCAAAGCGGAACTAGATAGGACTGGAACTTACCATTTGAATAGTAACGAGCTGGTCTTCGGAGCCAAGTTGGCTTGGAGGAACGCGGTCAGATGCATCGGCAGGATTCAATGGAAGAAACTACAGGTAGAACATCCATAAAACAAACATCCATATCGTATGCATCCTAATGACCACTAGAAATCGTAGAATTATATAGAAATAATCAAAACCAAGACATGCAACAAATCTGAAAATCAAAAACTTGAAGCCAAAAAATTTTAATCTGTGTCATAGCACTTTGAATGAGAGGTCGACTCCTCTCAATGAAAGAAATTATGATTTGTGAGCAGAAGTTAACATGGGTCCGATATGGTCACTAGTGAACTTACTTACCTTTTAGAGCTTTGATTCTATTCACCTTAAACTAATAAAAGACATTTCTATTTTTAGACCTTTGACTGCAGAGAAGTAACTACTGCTAGTGGAATGTTTGAAGCTATCTGTACGCACATAAAGTATGCAACAAATAAAGGAAATATCAGGTAAGCACCAAAGTAATTTAAATATTGTAAAGAATGGTATTAAAGGCAGAATGACGTAAGGCATTGAAATACTAAAACTAAAGCTTAAATGGAGCTTTGCGCTTAATTAAAAACAAGAAGCTTTGGCTCAGTAGCTGAGGTCTGGTAGCTTAACTAACTTCATGTCTTGTTTTAGGTCAGCAATCACAATATTCCCGCAACGAACAGATGGAGCTCACGACTATAAAATATGGAACGCTCAACTGATCAGCTACGCGGGCTACATCCAAGATGACGACACAATTTTGGGTGACCCAGGGAGAGTAGAGTTTACTCAGGTGATAACTCTACTACTATACATTCATAGGTTAGGTTTTATGCATGGACATAGGGCCAAACTTCCTTCCTTCCCAAACCTACACTTATCAAGTTTTTGAGCAATCTATTATTTTGTAACAAAACAACATACACACTAGAACTATGAGAATGTTTCTATTTTGTATATTAAAACTTAAGTTAGCATATTGTAAATAACATGAAGGAAGAAAAAATTATGGGCGTGGAATTTTTTTTCCCTTCATGGTAAATAAATTTAATGTGAATAGAAAAGATCAAATTTTGTAAAGTTTCTTCGGCTGGTTTTTCTCCACGCTCGAACCAGTTCTGTTCAAACTAATATCACATCGTTGTTACTTATTTCATTGTTGTTTAAACTATTCATTAATTTGTTTCACTCACCCTATCCTATTTTAACTTCCGAAGTAATTATTTTTAAAAAACCTGATGATCATATTACTGTGGGTAAAGTCTCAAACAGTTAATATTGTATAAATGTTATGAAACTCATAGTCAAGAAATTGAAAAGATGGAAAACGTTTATGTTCACTAGGTAGCTACTTCAGAAGCATGAGGAACGTAGGAACGTTTAGATAAAATTCTAACTATTCAGTAGTAACTATTGTTTAACAATACAATTTGTGGTGAAGACCAGATGTAGATTCTTTTTATGGTGTAGACGTGTAGACTGATAAACTCGTTTGGTTTTTAGATCTGTCTTAAACTCGGTTGGCAGCCACCTTCTCCCAGAACAGCTTGGGACATTTTGCCACTCGTCCTTTCTGCTAACGGGAAGGATCCTGAGGTCTTTGATATACCCCGAGAGATCGTCATGGAGGTTGAACTAGAACATCCTCAGTAAGTTTTAGATCTATTTTATTTTATACTAGATTTGCTTAGCCCGTGTTATTATTTTATAAATAAAAAGTTTCACTTATCCTGACAATAACAAAAACAACAAAAAGGATTACACACACATATACGATTCGGTGCATCTGTTCTAAGGTATTGCGCATTCCTACATAGAAGATGCAGCTGTAGTCAGCCATGGTAATTCATTTTAACCTAATAATTTCATGAATGAATGTATCAATTCTTTTTATTTATTTTTTGTTTGACGATAGCGCCCACTTTTATAAAATCTAAATCATTTATTGCATGAATTGGTATTACATTCGAATAATGATACCATTTCGTAAAAATAAATAAGATATAAACTCATAACTTAATTTCCTAATAATCACATACTTTTACAAAACTCTTCAACTATCCCAGTAACCAAATACTTAGCATTATTTTCTTTCGTTCATATTTCCCCCATGAAACCTGCCAAATGTCCAATCGGGTGAATTCTCCGCAGGTACGATTGGTTCAAAGAGCTGGGCCTGCGGTGGTATGCCCTACCAGCGGTTGCGAACATGAGACTGGACTGCGGAGGCCTGGAGTTCACCGCTAGTGCCTTTAACGGCTGGTACATGAGCACCGAGGTTGGCTGCCGCAACATGTGTGATAGTACACGGCTCAATATTTCAGAGGTAAGGGGAAAAAGAACTCTAGGAATGGGAATGACCTCAGATCACAGTGACGCGAACTGCAGCGCGACTAGAACGAGCGAAGAAATCAAAAGTAAGCAACTGTATAAAGCATGCCACAGCTTCTACTGCGATGGTCGTATTCGGTAGAGAGTGACATCACGCGAGCTGTAGCATACCATCGAGAAAAGAGTATTGAACACTAGAGACGTAATAAATGCAAATCTTAAAGAAACAAATTATGCCAACTAGCTGAGGTGCTGGTTTGTCTCGGGGTTGTGATTGCTCCGTAGGGCATCCTATCTACATATTATTCGAAACTGACAGAAGACAAAGATATCTCAGTATTAACTCACAGAAGTGTTGACAGAGGATCTCTATATTAAAAAAATCTTTCTTACTAAGCCATCGAGTCATAAAGTCACGTCGCCCATCGCGTGGCATTTCGCGCCAGATGCTGTGGCCAGACCCTTAAACCCCTCAAAGACAGTTTTTGTAGTGGTTCATTACTATTTATTCCTACTTTTTGTGGATATTGCTTTTATATAGGTACTATAATAATAATATCTTCTTTTGTCACGGAGGATTTTTCCCGCTTCTCACAAATGAACTGGAATATCTATCTGTAACAGATATTCTACTTTTCAGATAGTAGCACAGAAAATGGGATTAGACATCGGTTCAAATATGTCATTATGGAAAGACAAAGCATTGGTTGAAGTAAATATAGCCGTGTTACACAGTTACGTCAAGAATAACGTGTCCATGGTAGACCATCACAGCGCTTCTGAACAATTTTTAAAACATTTGGACTCGGAAAATAAAAGCAGGTATAAATAGAAAATAAACTTAGATACATTCATAAAATTTAAAAGACTGTATAAGTCAAAAGGAACATGTTATGCTCTTCAATCTGATTAAAATGATCACTTCACGCTGTATTTGAGACATAAACGATATACATAGTTACAAAACCTGATTTATTTTTATTGCTACAAGCAATTTTAGTAGACAACACAATTAATGGATAAACACCAAAATTAATGGATAGTTAAAGCTAGGTAAAATTAATCCAAGTACGGTAAAAACGGTTAATTTTAATCCAAGTAGAGGCAGGAGAGTAATAATAATTTCCCTGTACGATAATAGAACATTTACTAAAGTGTATGCAGCCTCGTCACAAAGTGAACCGAAGATCTGGTCAGGGTCTTTCGGCTAAATGATGTTATGTATGAACAATTTTTGGGTGATGTTTTATATGAATTGTATTACTAAATTGAATTTAAATTTTTTAGAGGCGGGTGTCCTTCAGACTGGATTTGGATAGTGCCACCAATGTCGTCGTCTTTAACTGGCGTGTTCCACCAAGAGATGGCCTGTTACTACCTGAAACCCTCTTATGATTACCAGGTAAGAAAATTGTGTAATCTATTTTCAAATTTATATTCTGGTTACTTTTCTCTATATTTCTGTCCCATTTTAACCTACCGTAATTTAGTTTTTAATTGAACTCGCCTGAATATAAAAACATCAAGGAATACGAAAACAGAAAAATCTATGTAGAAAATAAAGTATTTTTACGTACACATAATGTATTAGCATAAATAGGATCAATTCATGCTTTTTAGGAACCTGCATGGAAAAACTACCAATTTGAAAAGGCTACGGGCGTCCCAACACCACATCGCAAGTTTCATTTTAAACAAATCGCGAGAGCTGTCAGACTCACTTCTATACTGTATGGAAGGGCCCTCTCCAAGCGCATCAAAGCCACTATCTTGTACGCTTCAGAAACAGGGAAATCTGAACATTATGCCAAAGAACTAGGAACGATATTTGGACACGCTTTCAATGCACAGGTGAAGTTTTACGGATAGTAAAGTAAGAGGTCGATAGAAAATTTTCTGCCTTAGAATAAAACTCCAGCTGTTCCTGTAGTTATTTAACAAAGCGACTAAATGCGTAAAGCCAGATAATATGGAGCAGTGTTCACCTTTGTAAAAATCCCTTTTGTAAGAACCTGAACGCTGCATGAAGGTATTTACAATGAATGAGACAGTTTATGGTAACACCACCCATTCAAAGGAATGGCCTTAGTTCACCAGAGCAGCGGATATTATAACCATGTAATAAGTATCATGTCCAAGTCCGGTGTAGCTTGATTGGTCCTACATTTTCGACAAAAGCGTAGGTCACTTAAAAAATATCATGTGGTATCATGCTTCTAAGGAATTAGCATCTGTTAGTGCAAGTTGGGTGCAAATATTCCAGCAGAAATAAATAACACTATTATTTTACTAAGTTTCGATTTGTATCTCCAGGTACATTGTATGTCAGATTATGACATGTTTTCAATAGAGCACGAAACACTGCTGTTAATTGTCACTTCCACTTTTGGGAACGGTGAGCCGCCCGCTAATGGAGAAGTAAGTACCTGACCTTGCGTCCAATTTTGTTGCAATTTACCTTCTACGAGTAGAACCTTGAAATATATTGCGACAATTCCACGTATTTCAGGATTTCGCTGAGCATCTTTACCAGCTATTGTGCAATGAAAATCGTCCCGTTGCTACTAAACAGAACTCTGATCCAGGGTAATGCATACAATATTACATAATTATGTTTTATTACGTTCTAGTTTATTTAAACAGTTTTATTTAATGTTTCTTTGTATTTCAGACTTAAATATCCTACGAGCAAATCATTTATAAGGACAAATAGTATGGTGACTCCTTCACAATTAGAAGACAGTAGGCGAATAACAAGACTAGAATCTATTAAAAGTAAGTATTTTCTCGTCTAAAACCATCACCATCATTGTCATAACAAACTTTGAACTTACCGAATGCAATTTATTGAGCACCATAATACCGAATTCAGAATCTTAACTTAGATTATTTTTAACTATCTTAAAGACTATGTTTTTTCTTCTTACTGAATGACGTCAGATAATAACAAAACAATAAAGTTAATTATAGACTTTTTAAGACTTTTCTTTAAGACTTCGACGTATTGTACTTATTAATATCTACAGGTAATGTAACGGTAACATCAATACCTGAACACTTGGGGCCTCTAAGCAATGTTTGTTATGCGGTTTTTGCACTAGGATCAAGTGCTTACCCCAAATTTTGCAACTTTGGAAAGACTGTAGATAAGATCCTTCACGACTTGGGAGGCGAACGGATTTTAGATCTGGCATGCGGAGACGAACTTTATGCACAAGAACAACAGTTTTTGAATTGGTCCTCAAATGTTTTCCATGTAAGTAGTGTATTTAGGTAATATAATCTGTCCATCCAGATCCCAGTCTTTAAAGATTTCTTGTTCACATCACTCAGGTTGCTTGTAAAATGTTCTGCTTAGAAGAAAACGAAGCAGTAAAAGATGTTATAAAAGGACATCAATCATTACCACTGACAGAGGAAACCGTGAGATTTGGAAGAGCAAAAGATCATTTGCCACTGAAAGAAATACTAGGAGCTGGCTTAAGGAAACACCTAACTGCATGCGAAATTAAAGATTGCAAACCTCTAGGAGACAGAATAGCCGACAAAGCTACTGCTTTTGTTGATATGGAACCAGAGGTAATTGTAATAATTTATTATAAATAAAATTACAGTAATTCTAATATGTTGTTAAAAATAATACTTTTTTTCATCTAACAGGATGAACTTAAATATGAACCAGGAGATCACGTTTGTATAATGCCGTGTAATAGAACAGAAATTGTAGAAGCAATATTAGCTAGATGTAAGGATGTAGACTCATATGACAAAATTGTACAGCTACAAATTTTGAAGAAAACTGTTTCCTTAACTGGTGAGATAACTTAAAAGCCTTTCTACCTGAATATACTATAGTAAAAACTTTTCTGAAAAATATCGTCCAAGCCCGCACTCAGTCGGAGAGTAATAACACATTTTAAATATTTCAGGTTTAAATAAAACTTGGGAGAAACATGAGAGAATCGGGGCAGTTACCATCAGAGATATATTTACACGATTCCTTGATGTCACGACTCCACCATCTATAAATGTATTAAAATACCTTGCAAAGATTTGCACTGACCAAAGTGAAGCAGCAAGTCTTCAAGAACTGATTATGGTACCTTTTATTTTAGCAAAACAATAATTCATAATTTTGATAAATTCTATTCGTTTGTATGGTTATCAAATATCGATTAGTTTTGTTAACAGACCCCCCAAATTAGCGTCCTTCGAGCGTCGACGTTATGCGATGATTGTATGCGCGACGCACGACGTCGTTGATGCCAATGTGGGGGGTGTTAAATACAAATTTAAAATAATATTTCTGGCAATTCCTCCACAGGATTCAAATAAATGCGACGACTGGAGACATTTTCACTATCCAAATTTAGCAGAAGTTCTTGAACAATTTCCATCGTGTAGACCAAAGGCTTCATTACTGGCTGCTTTATTACCACCTCTACAGCCAAGATTTTACTCCATTTCATCATCACCAGACCTAGACTCTAACAGAATTCACATTACTGTTGCCGTTGTTACATACAAAACTCAAGGTACGAGATATTTATTTGCAAAAGAAAATAAATTGTTAGGTATAAACAATATCTATCTCATTCAATATGTTTATTTATAGGTGGAAAAGGAGTTACACATCACGGAGTGTGTTCAACATATTTACAAAACCTAAAAAAAGGCGACGAAGTTTTGGTGTTCATTAGACGGTAAAAGATATTTTGATACTTTATTTTAAAATGCCTATATCTAGGTACCTAATGTTTATAATTATCTATGTCGTTTTTTTTGCAGAGCGCCACATTTTCATATGCCAGAGGATATTACAGTTCCTCTCATTCTGATTGGCCCAGGATCTGGCATTGCTCCGTTTAGGGGCTTTTGGCATCATAGACGGGTACAAATCCGAAATTTGTCCCCAAAAATGAAGGACCCTGGACCTATTTGGCTTTTCTTTGGCTGTCGGACCAAAGGCATGGATTTGTACAGAGACGAGAAGGAGCAAGCTGTGAAGGATAAGGTTTTGACCAAAGCGTTGTGTGCCTTGTCAAGAGAAGAGGGTAATAAAAAGGTAACTTATAAATCCAAAAACATTGTCTTTTTAATTTGCAAATGGAAGCTGTTATCAATTCCATCCCTTAGAGCAACGCCGGCCTTCCGTAGGAAAGTTCCAACCGTAAGGATTTTTCAGCTACAAAATATTAAGTATTATTTTTGTTTCAGAAACATGTTCAAACTCTTTTAGAAGATGAAGGTGCGGAAGTAACTAGTATGTTACTGGAAAGAGGAGGACATTTTTATGTTTGCGGAGATTGTAAAATGGCTGAAGAAGTACAACAGAAATTGAAAGAAATAATAAAGATACACTCCGACATGACTGAAGAGGAAGTGGACGATTTTATACTTGATATGATGGTAAGTTTAGGAATTATTATTACTTTTTACATTTATTGGATTTTGGCTTAGAGAAGTAATTTAGTGTTGATTTTATGCTGGAATATTTGTAAAATGTGCATCATAATGACAAACATTGCGAATTTGTGGTTAAGTTAAAAAGCCACATTAAAAAGGTGTAGGTTCAAAACATACCAATTTTTAAAGATTGATCAACGGGGAGCCAAGAGCGGTTTGCTGTATTTTTAGGGTTCCGTATTTCAATATAGAGCTGGTGGTCCTGAAATCTCTTTGTTATATACTAGCGGGTTATTTTTTTGTTATTATATTGATTTGTTGAATTTTTCTTGAAAATTGTCGTTAGATTTGTTTTAATAGTGAGATTGATACTAGGGAAATTAAAATTTTGTTATAATTCAATTTTTTATTTTTTAACACAAATACAAACTGTTAAGCCATGTCGTGGGGTTATTTGTTTTTTTTTTATATTAGTCATTCCTGAACTCTATTTTAGGGCCACGTCATAGTACAGTTTCTATGAGACAACAATAATTTATAAGATATTTTGTTTCATTTTAGGATCAGAACAGATACCACGAAGATATCTTCGGCATCACGCTGCGCACGGCGGAAGTTCAAAGTGTTTCACGAGAATATGCCAAAAAGAATTCTACGTCTCTAAACTAAAATACAAATTACTTTAGCAACTGTTTGCACTAGGGATGCTTATTATTTTGAAATAAATACTAGTTTTATTTATTTTTAATCATATTATTTAAGGTCTATCAAATTAGACCAATTTTGAGGGAAATGTTGTGTAAATTATTATTTTTGTATTCAAATACCTAGCAGTATTAAAATGTTAAACATTAAGTTGAATTAAATTCGTCATTTATTTAACTGATAAGTACTCTTTTATTTTTACCTTTAAAGTTCTAACAAGCATTACTATTTTCTTTTGATCTTATAGGTATGGTCGCTTTACAGAAATAAACTATTGATTTATGATGTTACTCACCTAAAAAACGTATACGTTCATTCAATTGTTTACCAATTTTAAATAAATTCGGTATTATAAAAATAAGGTGCAAAATATTAATTTCCAATAAGTATTTCTAATTTGTATGTGACTGATAAGCAAATAAAAATGATTAAATAAAAACTTAGGCAGCGTGTAAAGAGGCTCTAACTGTGATCAATAAACTATATATTATTTAATTAGTGACTAAATACTTTTGAAATGTTTTTTGAACTACAGCTGCTTTCAAAATCTA
The DNA here is from genome assembly GCA_948473455.1 of Teleiodes luculella. NCBI lineage: Eukaryota > Metazoa > Arthropoda > Insecta > Lepidoptera > Gelechiidae > Teleiodes > Teleiodes luculella. Next base: position 12,382,794 of record OX419586.1, read on the forward strand.
TTAAACGTGATCTGAAGATCGCACTTATTATTTTTAGCTTCCCGTGGTCAATATCGTGTTTTGAACAAATAACATTATTAAAATTTTCAAAAAACTCGCATAAAGTATGAAAGAAGCCGTTCTATCGATTTGGCTGAATTTTGTGAAAATATGATCAACTGTGTAGGTAGGTAGGTACCTACATAAAATTATTCTGTGCAGTGTTCTTTACATCCCCAAACACAAAAGTAATGCAAACAAAACCAAATAAAAATAAAAAAATCTACAGAATCTATTTTTATAAAGAATCTCCTTACCCTCTTTCTTAACAAGAGATGGGTTTTTAAAACGACATGTGATTGCCCATTTAACATTTGAAATAGAATGTCGCACGGAGCAGAAGATTACTTTCCTCCTGAGACCGGCAGTCTGACACTGAGACATTTCCTTCAGAATCCTTGCTATACAGGGTGTAAAGCTTAGCAAATACTGAAAGAACATGATCTGTCAATGATTTGGAGCAACTTATCCAAGACTTTCTTTTAAGCGGAAGGGAAATTCGACAGTCCCATTCTAAATAGTCATTTATAGCAGGCTGTTTGTATGGAGAAGTAACTTTTTCTTTTTGTTTCTGGGAAAAGTTTCTTTTGATCAGATTCAGTCATTTCATTTTTTGGTAAACTTTTAACTTTTAAACTGGTATTTACACCCTGTACAGAAAACGATAAATTTAATTTAACTTTCTTTTTCCTCTTATTATCGAAGGTTGTAATTGTCCCAAGAGAGTTCGCCGATAACAAGAGAGTGGCTTTGCTGTTTGTAACATTCAAATCAGATTTAAAAAAATCAAAAAATGATGTACCAGTATAAGTACTTAACTAATGGAGCTGTAGATCTCGCGATTAAATCTCACTTTACGCAAATACTTTGTTTCAAGAAATTATTTCCAACAATAGATGCTAAAATTCGACGTTGCCTGTGTAAAATTAATAAAAAATTAAATAATTAATCAAAAGGAAAAAAAAAATATTTCATAGGTTGTAAGTAATGTCGTACTTCGTTGGATGCGATGTACCAGAAACATTGGTAGGTATGTTTTAAGATATCTGAATATACGAACAAAATACCTGATGATTTGTAAAACCACCAAAAAGTGGTTCAAGGTTAGTTCTCCAAAAAAATATTATTTCGATCTGAAAAAAAGAAGTTTCGTACCTACTTATATATTGGACGCTCGCATATAAGTGGTTTGAATAATATGCCATGAAATTCAAAATAAAGAAGTAAAAATAATATTTAAATAGATAGAAAATTAAGACTGACGCAAAAAAAAAGGTATTTAATGTATTAACAAAGCAATTCTGTATTTCTGATTTTCTAAGCAGCTAAATGAAAGCTGGTCCAGATGTCTTTAAATCTAAGTTTAGTGTCTCACAAATTCCATAGACTTTTAGTACATATTGACCGACGTGGATATTTAATTTTGACCACATCGATCAAAACCACATCGATCAAAAAAGTTACTTTACAGATTCTGAAAAAATATTATTATACAGATTACGAATTCTTTGCCGTTCATTACATCATGACATTTGAAAGCTGATTATTGCATGAGAACATTAAGATAAAAAAATAATGGAACCTATTTTATACTGAATAATCAAGATTCTTCATACTGAAATGTAAAGGTCAGCTCTGCGGCAACCACCTAACAAAGTTGTATTTCAATTTTCAATTCCAAAGATTGCATCGAAAAATACGAATATTCAGAACCTATGCACATAAGCTTCAGTTGGAGCAATTTGCAGTAAAGTTCGTCACTTCCAACGATATAAAATTTTCCACCAAGCGTGGGTATAGACACTCTCTTGCTTTTACACCCCTATAAAAAACTCATGAAAATATTTAAATTTGGTGCCTATAATTTAATTTCACACGTGCATACAAACTTGCTTAATAATTTTTTTTTAGTATGGGAAAATAATTTGGTACTTACACGTGCCTACACCTAGAACCGTTTCATTGCTACACACATAACATACTATGGCCACAGAAGAAAATAATAGTACTATGCTATGGCGTAGACTCAAAACAAAAGCGCGGCTCTTGAGATTCAAGTTGCTTACTATAATACTCTTGCATATCAGTTAAAGTCTTGTTATATTCTATACCTTTCCGTCAAATATTATCCGTCCCAGAAAAAATGGATGGGGACCCATCATGTAAAATTTGCTAAACTGCAAAGAACGCGCAAAAGTAAATGTGAAGGTACATCTGGTAGACTCGGCAATAATTCGCATCCGTGTATACGTAACTGTCACGTAACCTAATCCAAAGTTCTCGGACATAATAATAGGCGCCTGAAAGAACGCTGGTCATAAAAAAAACTTTGTGAAACTCTCCCCTTGCCTTGTTGGCAGATGTCCTCTTATTATTTACTTTATAGCTGACCCGAAAGAAACATCCAGCTAATATTTATTTAAAAATAGTAAAAGGCACTTTTAATTTATTCCAATGTCTGTCTCTGAATAATAAAAGTTACCCTGGTAAATACGCCTTGTAGTAGTTTGACCAAGCTGGCCCAGTGCGGGTTTGTCAACTTCACAACCTTTGAATTTTCTCATGAGATTTCCTTTACCTGAATCGACCGTCGAATAAACGTACATTATTAATTTAAAAATCGAAGATACATTCTTTCGTGCTAAGATTTAAAACCTACGCCTTTCGGTTGAAAAACAACGCCTAGACCGGCAACGTTACAATATTTGAATTGTTCTAGAAAATTTTCAAATCCATTTCTTTAAAACATTCCTTTTGAAGAACACTCGTTCTGCAGACTATGGCGCGAGTTGGGGAATAGTTTGTGCCTGGATCTTGTTAAGGTGGTGAACTTTGCTTATTCCCTGTGTTCCTGGTAATGCAGGCCGTGCTCTCAGGGAATGCAAATGTTTGCCGACATTCGAATACTTTCACCAACTTGGAACAGCTCTTGTTTAAGAAAGTATTAAGAGACTAGTATATCGATACTCGAAAATATTCTGTTCTTCCCAACTGAACTTACTTATATAGGAAATGTGTAGGATGTGTACCTATTATCGCTTTGTTTATTTTGTTTATAGAATATACCTTACTCATGAATTGCTGAGACTTCGTAAGAAAATTTGGCACAACTTTGTTACACTGTCTCAAAATGATTCCTAATCGTGTGGTTTTCGAGGACAGGTTACTCTACCTCACGAACTCTGGTATCAAAACTTAAAATTTATCGTCTCAAAATGTATTTGGATGCAGTAATAAACTAATAATAAAAATAATAACTATTTTTTTTCCGAAATAAGATGTTTTTACCTTCCTTACTTTCAAATCCCATTATGATTTTTTATGCTCGCTTGCAGAAAATTTGTTTGAATAAGGATACGTAAACACACAACCAACATAACTTGGCACGTGGATTTGAATATGTGTCTTATGACGCAGGTCTCAGGTTATATTGTTCTATGTAGTTCTAGTCTAGACCGCAAGTTCCGCGCAATGCAAATACATTGCTCGGCTCGCCGACGCTGCAAGTATGGTTTATCTCAATTTGTTTCTGATTCACTGCTTCTTTTGCATGTTCATCTAGTTTCCACTGTATTTTATATCTTACCTAGCTACTACAAATCTTCAAATGTAGGGAATGACGTATCTTTCGGTTGCTTGTTTGAGGGTTTAACGTTTTTTTAAATTCAATAGGCGTATGTGATCAACTCATTAGCTTTTTTTTAAATAGCCAACGTTCTCGGGGAAAACTTATTCAAATTTGTAGGTAGGTTCCTTCCTAATATTGTGCACTAATTTAGTTACACCCTGTATTTATTTTGAAAAAAAAAAACAATTTTGATTCTGATTAAACTGCTAACGTTACTTAAGGTCTAAATTGTAATAAATATTCCTTAGGGCGAAACGACTCATCAAAATTAAAAAATATTTGAAACTGTCGTTTCGCCTATTGTGGACGAAACCATTTCGCTGCCAGAAGCGCATTTGGCCAATAAACGCACGCCCGATAACTCATATTATGTAATAATGTTATTTAACAAACTGATGCATATTGCAGGAATGTGTTAAACAAGTCTAATGGGTAAATTTTAATCTATATTTTCATACATTTTCCTCTTTTCGTTTTCCGTAGCTACATGAAGTACCTACCTACGTTTTCCCGTCACTTTATATTAATAATTCTATCACTATCACAACTATTTAAAAATGTGTAAAATTTATTGTTTCGGTTGAACCTTTTAGCGATAATTTGTTGGTAAACCATCTTCACTCGGATGAAAGGAATCTGGACATCAAGACAACTACGCTTTTACGACTGTACTCTAAAAATAATATTTCTAAAACCATGATTAAAAAATAAGTTAAACCTGCTCTAGTTAAGAGAAGTCACATCATCACCGTCATTAAGAAAACTCCAAATGTGAACCAAATGTTCAAACAAAACAGGCTCGTATAGGTAATATATTATTATACGTAGAAACATAGCGTAGAAATGTTAAATTCAATTGGTTAATTACAAGTCTATTGAATTGATGGGGTCTTGAACTAACAACTTAACTGTTCGGTGACTATTTGCACATTCCCTTAACAGCCATTTAAGATAATACTCCAAAATTGGTAGGTAAAGTGTGAGAGCTATTATTAAGTCTTCTTGAGGACAATTTATTTTTCCTGTTATTTCTATATAGTTTATTATAAATCGAATAAAAAACACGTATATTTTTGCACTAATCGTCACAATCCTCGGTAATATAGTGCAATACAGTATAATACAATATATTTTTTGACAAAAGACACAGCATACAGAAAACAATACAGAACAAAACAGAAGAGTCAAAAGGCGGCCTTATTGCTAAGGTAGAAATTTCTACCATGTATCCTTTAGGTATGGAAAAAGTGTATATAAAAGTGATAGTGATAGGTAAGATTGCTCGCCTGTCACGCGGGAGACCGCGGTTCGATTCCCCGCTGGGGAGGAATTTTCTCCGTGTAATTTTAGACAACCTTTTAAAAACCTGTTGATACAAAAGAACTTTTATTTTCTTGAAATTTTGCAAACATTCTGTAAACTTCATAAAGAGATTTCTTAGAAAAAGGGTGGATCTAATTACATTCTTTAAAAAGTTCTAAACTTTTAAAAACAAATTTCAAGAGAATAAAAACAACGTTCATTTGCACGTTATCCAAAGCGTGCAAAGTTTAGTATCGACGTATTTTTGTTTCTTATTGCTTTTATTTCACTAATAACCTAATTATAAACACACAAATAGAATGTACTCTACGACAGCCTATAACAGTTTTCTCGCTTGAAAACGAGTATATTTCAATATGGTGGGCGTAAAAGCTTTCTGCCTGCCTGTATGCATTTTCAACTGCTATACAAATAGTATAATTAAGGATATAAATCAGAAGTTGATCGTAAACTCGCAAGATAGGAAAAGAAGAAAAAAAAGATGAAGAAAAATGGATAGTCTAAAATACACGGGCGGCGGTGTAACATCAAAACACAATATCTCGTCGGATGGCAAATGCATGCGCATATATTGTCTTTCCCCCTCCCTTGCCTTTTGTGTGAATCTACAAAGTGCGTATTAAAATATTTATCCACGCACAAAGCCTCATACGAAATAGATATTATTGTGATACAACACCTTGAGCTCGACCTTGCTCTTGTTTTAGTTTTTTTTGTTTACCTTGTTCCAAGGAAATTTAGACACTGAGGGGCTACTCTTGACGGCGATTCCGATCCGTCACATTGAGATCGGGCGTTTCGTACTCTCGAATGCCACAATCGGCCACGCCACCTTGGTTTCATATTGAGCGGATATTAAGTGAACTAAATGAAATCGGACATTTGTCAACTCTTGGCGGGCATTTTTTCAAGAGTAGCGGTCTAAAATTGACTTTCATATTGCGTTGGGTTGAAATCCGGATCGATATTGATTTCAAGAGTAGAGCCCTTGAACGGGTAGTACTATTTTCTTCTGTGGTACTTACTGACGTTCTTTCCTTTGATATGTCAAAAGTAATGCATTCAACAACTAGGGAACCGTATTCCTAGTAACTATATTACCAAGTCCATGAGGGTAAGTGACAAAGATAGATTTTGAATTAAACAAGAAAGTATTACGAATGAATTTCACCAACTTTTCTGATGCAACATTATATCAGAAAACTTTCACTTTATTTCTTCTTTCTTTATTAGTTACATGATCCAAGTTTGTAAGTGAAGTACAATCTTAGTATTCAGTATCTGAGGAAACATGTTAAATTATTATTTCTGGAGTCGGTCCATGACCTTATATACCTGCAGCCTGCAACATACACCATAGGAAGAATAAAGTTTTATGGTCTTAAACGACTTTGATTTAAAGTTAAAAAAATCCCTGCTATTTTTTTATGTCTGCCATTTTGATAGTCGAAGTACACGAAGGCGTAGAAAGCATAATTCCAAAATTAACATACCAATCTTCGAATCAATTTAGCACACTTAAAAGTTACCGAGCTAATTTGAAACACACCTCAATTTGTGAACCTCCATCATCTCAGCGAATCTCACAACTTCAAAAGGGCAATAAGGCTTGTCGTAATGAAATTAAAGGTATCTTAAAGTCAGCAACTTCTAATTGCTTGTACGAAGCCACCTGCCACTTTCCCAACTCCGTTTTGCCAAATTAAGCTGATCTTTTAATATATTGCCTTCATGTTTTACTTTATCTGATTATTAAAAGTATTCTCTTTTAACTTAATCGTATACCGGTTGCTTTACATACCGGTCCCAAATTGTTAAATGTACGTGCTCAAAGTTTTGTTTAGGTCTCCACTTTTTCACGATATAAAACTGTTTTAAGATAAAGAATATTATGCACACAGCCGCTATACTTTCTTTAATTATTCTAAGTATAGCCCAATTTATGTAAAAATATATCAAACTACAGAAAGTAAAATAAAAACAAAATATTTTCCAACATTTATTAATGCAAAAGTGGGAAAGGTCTTATAAATAACTTTCTTTATTGTGTAAATCATGCAGCAGGAAATAGCAATTTTCCTTCAAGTGTTTCCGGTGTAGGTAATTTATTAGTGTTAAAACAACCGAATTTAGTTACCCAGTGGAACATACAAAAATCACTTCCGCACGGATCGCTACCTGTGCCATTATAAATAAAATTTCAGGTGTTATAAGCTGGAAAAACCTTACTTCTTTTGCTAATTTAATTTGTACGAATACTTAAGAACTTATAGTGCGCATTTTGTGTTTCTACTGAAAGGAGTGTGTCTACAATACAATACAAATATTTTACCCTGTTTAGGTTATTTGATATTTATTAATGTTTGTAATTTGTATCCGTGTTTTGTGTGCAAAGTATATTTTCGATTTATTGCACTGGCTTGGTTTAGAATGTTCGACGCTAAGGTTTCTTTAACTAGTTAATTATATGTACACAGCTGAAATAATTTCGATGAAAAACGGGCTGGATAGCAGCACGGACAACTTATTAACGTAAGAAAATATCTAAGTCCCTATAAAAAATATGAAGCTAAAAATAATACGGAAACAAATTTAATGTACAGAAGTACTATTTTTTTCTTCTGTGGTACAGATGTTTATGTCACGAGTGCAGGCGACACATACTTGTGTGTGTCTTGTGTGTACACATTGTGTTTGTGTGCGTAGCGCTCAGTTTAGTAGTACGCACACAATAGCACGTGTCAATACGCACTGCACTACAAGTACGGCTCACCTGCACTCGTGTGATAAAATAACTGTAAATATAAAATATGTAGTTATATTTGTGTACCTATTCAATACAACTGTGTTTGCGGTTGAACCTATTGCTTCATAGTGTTAATGCTAAATTAGCCAATTGGATCGGCGGTTTTGATATAATTGCCACCAAAATTGCCTTTGTGTGAAGTGGTGATACAATACATTGAATATAATTGGATGTTTTGATAAGCCATGTGTTACACAAGTAGGGACTAGTATTAAAAATACCTATATACTCATCACTACATAGTATAAAATAAAGTCGCTTTCTCTGTCCCTATGTCCCTCCCTTTGTACGCTTAAATCTTTAAAACTACGCAACGGATTTTGATGCGGTTTTTTTTAATAGATAGAGTGATTCAAGAGGAAGGTTTATATGTATAATACATGCATAATATACTGAAGGATAACCCACAATAACCATTTTCCCGTGCGGAGCCGGGGCGGGTCGCTAGTTGATAAATAAAGCAATGTCTAAAAGTCTTCTTTCTTATCTAACAGCTCAATATACGCTGTGAAATTTAACTGCTTGTTTTTCCGAAACTTGTGGTAGTACTCACGAAACTAAAAAGGGAAAGGGAAAAGGAACATAGGTTGAAATCTCAAAAATAATTTACAACTTTTCAAATAAACTTGAGTCACGTGAGCGACCACTTTGTTTGTATGAAAAGTTGAATTTTAATTTTGTGATTGAAACCTATGTTTCTTAGGGAAAGTGGTTCAGTTTAATGAGTACTAACCTACCACTATGTGTCGGATGGTGTATAATTGATTTAAGACTTGTAAACGATTTTACATTTATTGACCAAGTTTAACCTACTTCGTTCCAAGTGGATTCACTGTCAGATTTCCTTTCTTTCCAATCTAATAAAAAAATATTTGATCTGAAGTATTTGTGTTCGGGTCAGGTGTGTACAAAAGGTAGGCTGGGGTAGTGCGGGTATTGAAATGAAATAAAACACCTTTTTGTGTAGATAGAAATCTATATTGGTATGTAAGTAAAACATCTATCTCGAACAAACACTCGTAGCGACTGGACTACTATTGTTTTTAGAATATAAGTATCTGTAAATTAATTAATTTTCCTTTTTTAAATTAATAAATTATTCCTACTGAAAAGCACAATACAATACGGGTGCTTAAACACTCTAAACCCCAGATCTAAACCTTAGTGGACTTCATTGCTTCAAATTGGATAAGTCCAAATTGTGCAAGGTTTTTTGTGAGAGAGAAAACAAACATTTAATATGAAAACATAAAAATTTTGAGGATAGAACTGGCACCTTCCCGGAGGATAGCATCGGCTTAACCACTACGCCATCGACTAGTGATGCTTGGGCCGGTGAATTAAATTTCCGAAAAATTCATATACGAAATATTTTTTTATTGTTTGTATTTTGGACTAAACCGCAAATACGAGAATAACCACTTGTACCCACTTGGCTAAAGCCGCTTAATAAAAGAAACAATAAAACTCCTCATAATCTACTCCGTGCTCATAATGCTCCCCTTTTATTGTTAGTTGTTGGCAAAGAATGAGCACTTTGCCTGCCTCAGATGAACCTCAACCTAGCGAGTCTTCCAACATATTAAATGAAAATTCAGTCTAAAAATAGGTCAGGTAATGTGATAATTAAAAGATTTTTTTTTCTTGATAACCTTCATGAGTGCAAGTACAAGCATTTTAGAGACTGGAATTGACACTGTGTTAGTTTTATTGGACAGAAATTCGATCTCTTTGGAGTTGATTGATGTGTTTCTTTGTGTGTTTACAATAAAGTGTTACTTACTTACTTACTCTTTCTCCGTTTAACAAAAAAATACTCGTGCATACATGTACATTTTAATAACTTTTCCGAAATGTATGATAGCGTGTATTATTTAAATAAAAACTTCATTCTATATTATAATTAGTGTCAGTATTGACATATCTTAAAAACCATATTTAATTTATGCGTCAACTTTCGTTACTTTCGTGTCATGTCGCTCATAAAAAACAACAATAGATGATAAGAAAACAATATAAAAATTAAATAAGTAGATTGTAAATACTCTTAAGATGGGGGAGAGGAAGAATTTGACCTCTCCGATCGTCGAGTCAGACCGCCGCTTACTCCAGTTCGAGACGTATGAGGATTATCTGGACTCCCTTATAGAAATCGAAGATCTAAGAAACCTTAGGAGCATCAAGACTGCTCGGACCATCGCTGAACTTGGATACAGGTAAGCATGGATAAGGTGCTTCTTACCGTGGCGTGAGGAATGAATGAAACCTGGCTTGCTACGGGCCTATGAATTTGCCTGATCGAACGGTTATTTATTAGCAAAATACTAAATAGAGCTGCAATACAATACAAAAACAAAACGTTCAAATGCAAGTTAAACTACCGTACATATTACGAAGTTTGAAAAACCTTAAATTACCACTCAAAAGAGGCCTCCATGTTTCAAATTTATTATTTAATTTTAAACTTTCGTCTTTGGGTCACGGATTTACATACGTGTACCAAATTTCAACTAGATCGGTACAGTAGTTTCGGAGGAAATTGGATTCTTTTTTTTGTTTTTAAGGTAGGTACAGAACCTACCTACCTAAATTATTAAAATAAAGTAAGCTGTAAAATCTCTGAAAAATGTGAAATCTCAGAATAACTTCTCCAAATTTTATTTTTGTCATAAAACTGTAACTTAATCATAGCCAAACCATTCTCAAATAGCATAGTTGATATAATACTTTTGAAAGCTGAAAAAGAGAACTGACCTAACTATCTCTAAACATTACTGTAAGCTAAGCTATGAATAAAACTGGAACTGCTTTCTAGGATAAATATTTTAGATGTATTTCGTATAAATATTAGTAAAGAACTGAAAGTAATAAAAGCAGTATGACAAATAAAATAACTTTTTAAAATAACCAAAACAGTTCCAAGAAAGATCGATAAGAAAGAGTATGTGATTACCATCAACAAATACTGCATGTATTCCTTAAAATTACAGACTGTAAATTACAGACTGTAATTTTATACTTAATCCTCATTCCTCCATGCAATATACAGATGTAGAGGAGATACTTTAACTGAAAAGGAATTCTACAAGCGGCGAGCCGTCATTCTAGAAGTAGTGTTCCCAACCATAAGACCCTATGTGCTGGTCAGTGAAGGAGCAGACCTAGAAGACCCATTCAACAGGGAGCTGGCGATTAGGGAACGAGCCAATCGCGTTGGGATCCTGCATGTACGTTAACAACTCACATATGACCCCACCGAAGGGCTCGAGCCTACCCTAAAATCAGGGTGAAAGGCCTTAGTAAACCACGCTGGCCCAGTGCAGGTTGGTCAACGTCACACACAACCTTTGATACTTCGCAAGTGTGTGCAGGTTTCCTCTCGTTCTTTACCTTAACCGCAAGTGCGTCGAATAAATTCATATGAATTCGATAATCGAATCGAAAACACAACGGTACGTGCTGAGGCTTGATCTTGCGAACTTCCTAATGGAAGTCAACGGCCCTAGTCACTTAGCCACCGACTCTCCCCATGCACGATTCATTTATTTAGCTACTATTTTAGTTTTTTAAATAAAATCCTAGCTAATTATATTTTCAATCCACAGACTATTATTTTCGTTCGGCATTACACTCGAGGTGGCTTCGAGATATCCGGTTACATCGACTATGCTCACCGTCTACTCTCCGAGAACTGGGCGCCATTCTTCAAAAGGGGCAAGAAATTGTGGCCCAGGGATAGCGACCTGGGCTACTACCACTGGCGCCACGGTACAGTCAGGAGCAACATGAGCAGAAATTACAAGGTAATTCATTAATAATAAATATGTGGAAGATCTCATAGGTACGCGGTTATCTAGCCCCAAGCTAGGCAGAGCATGAATTTTATTACGGGCCTTAAAAAACTGATAAATAAATGCAATACATTTATATTACGACACAAGGAAAACACAAGTGTCCATCACACGAATGTTTGCCCTGGGCCAGGTTAGAACTACTTTTTACCCGTGACCCTGTGCTTCGAAGGCGGGCATACTACCAACTAGGCAATCACGGGGTCATCATGGTTATGTGAGAGAAAGTAAATTATTGATATCGCCCGTTTTTTAAAAATCGCATCATAATAAACCACGTTCCATACAACGTGGGCGTATTACGGTAAAAAGGGAACCTTAAGTAACATTACCCTAACCTTGTTTAAACTTGCATTAGACTTGGAGGCTCTCAAAAACATCAGTAACAAAGTTTGTTCTAAACGCCAGCCCAAAAAAATTCGGAAGTAATTTTTGTAAAGCCTTTGATCCGTACAAACTCGTGACAGAACTACGCGGCGGCGGTTCTATCTACCCACTGATAACAAAACGAGATATGACTAAGCATCATGTATTTCCAAGATTAACCTTACGTCAATAATGGTGGTAATGCTAAAGCATGACCAGAGAAGACGTAAGAATCTGAAAATTAGAAGGTTTCATCATACACGCATATTATTATTGATATAAGTAATCTTCTCTCTATCTGTACGAAGCCAGCGTGATTTTAAGCCTTTTTAGGGTATACATCAATCAAATCAAATCAAAATGCCGAAGCATTCTGTAAAATGACGAGTTCTACGATTTGCCGACGACATACTTACAGAGTTCTCAGTGAGGATACCAGTATAATATGAAGTGCTTACAAAACTTATTTATAGCAGTGAAGCAAAAAATACGGCATAAAAAGTTGAAATTTAAAAAAATATACTAAAAACAAATCGTCAAAAATGTTCTATTAATTCATTTCATTTGTACTGTGGGATCTAAATACCTTTTTTCTGTTTAATACATTACTTATAGCGAAGTCCACTCCTGCCATCTGTCGGTGAATATGACTCATAAAATATTCCTTTTATTCTGAAACATAGCTCAGTGAGATGTGAATGAAAATATTTTTCCAAATATGCATGACGCATTGTCCATTCGAGACAAAGATATAGATAATTTCGTTTCTTTATTTTTTCTTTTCGCAAGACTTTTTTCAGATTTTTTTATTCATAAATAATTTTTAAACGAGGCCTAGTATGTCTTTATATTTTGAATGAATAAGCTGTGTTGGTTAATTGGTATAGCGACTTCAAACTGTTTTACCTTTTTCTGGGTATTAAGTTTTTTTTTTTCAACTCTTGAATGCCATTGGTGCTATACTTGTCAACTTGAGTCCTTTTGTACATTAGCTTCAGAGGCAAAATATAAACATACGCACTTCAATTACAAATAATGTAACACTACTTATTTTATTTTATTTGACAGGATAAGTTTCTTGTTTCCCTGTCTAATTAGGTACTATAATGATATAATAAAGAGGAAATATTTGATTACTTGTTTGTTTACATTGAATAGATTTCGAAACTACTAAAACGATTTTAATGAAACTTGTAGTAGGTACTCTTGAAACTGAACAACTTTCCCTGAGTTGTGATAACATATGAGTTGAAGTCTCAAAATTCAAATTCAAATTGTCATACAAAGTGGGCAGTCACGTGACTGAAGTTTATATGAAAAGTTGAACATTATAGTTGATACTTTGAAGCAAGTAAATATCTAACACTACAATAGGTGTCATGCTCAGGTATGACAGTAATTCATGCACATTGCATTTTGATAGATCCGACAAAGCCAACTAGGTTCTTTTTAAAAATCCATTAAAAATATTCATCTCTTCTGTGACTTTAAATCCCTGGATTGCTAGCAATAGTTCTGGAACAATGTCCCCGGTGAAGCTTGCCTGATGAATTCCTGCATAGTTTGCTGTCGCATAATCTCCGGCACTTAGGAAGTTACTTCTTAACTGTTCAGTGAATCTTGAGTTTCTCTTTAAGTGGCTTTCGAGGTTTTAACATAACTTTAAAAAATCATCGCAAAATATTGAGGAACCGGAAGTGTCTTGGGATTTGAAAAAGACTAACATCTAAAACGATACTATTACTCACTAAGCTCACTACTTAACGCGCAAGGAGCAACAGAGGGTTTCAAATGCGACATAGTGACATAAGAGCTATGGTTGTTCTGTCACTTCATCATATAATGTTAAATAATGAAATAAAGATAAGAAAGTAATTGAAAATGTTGTGTGTGTATGAACTGTCCAAAGTATAAACCCGAAAGTAGATTCGATTCGAAATTCACTAGTTAAGGGCTTAGTGAGCGGATAATGAGCGTGTATAAACACTGAATAGTCTAATTCACAATGTTCTTTTTTGTTGCAGCCTGTAATGGATCCCTACCGAGGTCTACTATTCCAGAACAGACACGACCACAAGGTGATCTGTCCAGACCCTGAGGAGGAGCCAGGTCAGAACACTGTCAAGCAAAGAGTCTTCTCACCCAACTATACTCAAGTGGAAATCTACGACCATGTAGTCAGGAAGAAGAGTTAAACCAAAATTTCACCCTGAGGTACCACAATATGGTTGTTATAATATATTATTGACATTTTTTTTATATATGTATTTTTTTTATTTATGCTTTGTTTTTTTATATTTGCATTCGCAATGTTTTTTATGAATTTACATTATTAAAACGCTATATGTTTGAGCTATAGTTTCTTTTGTTTCTTTCGAGGAAAATATTAATCATATTTTTTTATTGCTTTTTTGCTAAAACAATTTTGATTTTGTTTTTTTTATACTAACAAAGAGTGAGAGGCTTCTAAATAAAAATTGCATTTTGAAGGTGTACTTTATTCTTATATTTTTTTTATAATACTAAAGGTAAACAATTAAATTCGAATTATAATCTGTAAAGCTACGACTATGACAAAAACATTGATGGTGGTAACAGTAAGTATAAATTGTAATCGTTGATACTTAGTTTATGCATAAACTCTTAAATTTTATTACAAAAAATATGAATTTATTCTTAACTTTTCCAATTTCATAGACCAAAATTACTTGATTATACAACTAGTTATTTTAAAATGTGTTATTTATCTATCCTAATGTCACAGAATCTAAACAGCTAAAGTAATTTATATTTTAGTCTTGAGACATAGATTTGCTTTTAGCGCGTTCTCGTGAAACTCTCTGAACCTCTGCAGTGTGCAGCGTGATGCCGAAGATATCTTCATGATATCTATTATCATCCTGAAACAAAAAAACTTTTCACATGCATATTGGATAAACATAGAAACTGATGATGACAAGAGCCCTCCGCAGCAGAAGGAAAGAAACAAAATCCTGGAATAACCTTTTAAACCTGATATATAGATAAAAGTGTATTAAAACAACGTAAAATTTATCTCTTGTGCAAAAGTCTTCCGGCTTCACAGAGTGTACATACAAGTCCAGTGCGAAAACAAATATAAGTACTTGCGCAGAGCAACAGCGCGTTTGTAGACTCTAGCTTTGAAGGCTGTTGCAAGCAACGAGCTTGTGACAAGTGATGAATATTATTCGAGAAATCATCGAAAAATTTCTAAAAACAATTTGGAACAAAACGTTTTCAACTCAATTTTGAGAAAATTTATCTGCTGCGCCCTTTTGTGATATGACGGCAGTATGTAAACCTATATATATAAAGATATGAGTAAGGTTAACAATACAATACAGTTTAATACAAAGTATGCTAAGAGTAATTCCTAAACTTACCATCATATCAAGTATAAATTCGTCCACTTCCTCTTCAGTCATGTCGGAGTGTATCTTTATTATTTCTTTCAGTTTCTGTTGTACTTCTTCAGCCATTTTACAATCTCCACAAACATAAAAATGTCCCCCTCTTTCTAATAACATTTTAGTTACTTCCGAACCTTCGTTTTCTAAAAACGTCTGCACATGTACCTAAAAGAATAATTAAAGAAAATTTTTAATTTTTAACTTGTAGCTCATTGAAATTTACTATAATACTTAGATTTTGTATTTTATTCCATTTCTTTTTATTGTACTACGTAATATTAATAACTTAATGTATGAATCGTTTTAGATTAGACCAAGATAGATTAGGAAATGATATTCTTTTCAGACTTGACAAATTATAATTAAATTACCTTTTCAAATCCCTCTTCCCGTGACAAAGCACATAACGATTTTGTTATAACCTTATCCTTCATTGCTTGCTCCTTCTCGTCTCTGTATAATTCCATGCCTTTGGTCCGACAGCCAAAAAAAAGCAAAATTGGCCCAGGGTCTTTCAGATTTTGAGACGCATTCTGGATTTGTACCCGCCTATGATGCCAAAACGCTCTAAACGGAGCAATACCAGATCCTGGGCCAACCAGAATGAGCGGCACCGAAATATCCTTTGGCATATGAAAATGTGGAGCTCTGAAAATTATCAGTTTTTTCCGTTTTGACAGATTTTTGTTTCGTCGTAAATATAGCGAAGACAATAAAAAAATTCTTTAACAAAGTATCAAAACAACTTCTTACCGTTTAATATAGGCCAAAATTTCGTCGCCCTGTTTTAGGTTTTGTAAATATGTTGAACATACTCCGTAATGCGTAGGTCCTTTTCCACCTAAAATGTTTATATTTATTAAATGTGACATCGAATTTATAAATAAATATAAGAAAATATTATTAATTTGTTGATTTTTATTAAATGTTACATTACCTTGAGTTTTGTAGGTAACAACAGCAACTGTAACGTGAATTCTGTTTAAGTCTAGGTCTGGTGATGATGAAATAGAATAATATCTTGGCTGAAGAGGTGGCAATAAAGTAGCCAGTAATGATGCATTTGGTCTACAAGATGGAAATTGTTCAAGAACTTCTGCTAAATTCGGATAGTAAAAATGTTTCCAGTCATCACATTTATTGTTATCCTGTGGAAAAACAGAGTAAAATCATTTTAAATTTTATAGGATGGTTTTCTTTGTGTTGTTAGCATAGGTATCACCAAACAAAAGCAGTGCTTTTAGAGCAAGACAAAAGGTACCATAATAAGTTGTTCAAGACGTGCTGCTTCGTTTTGGTCTGAGCAAATCTTTGCAAGGTATTTCAATACATTTGTGGTTGGTGGAGTAGTGATATCGAGGAATCTGGTAAATATTTGTCTGATCGTGACTGCGCCGATTCTTTCATGTTTCTCCCAAATTTTATTTACACCTAAAATAAAGACAATGTTTAAATATTTTGTACAAACTCTCTGATTGAGTGCGGAATTGGTCAAAAATATTATTTATATACAATTATACTAGAAAGACTTAAAACCTTACCAGTTAAAGAAACAGTTTTCTTCAAAATTTGTAGCTGTACAATTTTGTCATATGAGTCTACATCTTTACATCTAGCTAATATTGCTTCTACAATTTCTGTTCTATTACACGGCATTATGCAAACGTGATCTCCTGGTTCATATTTAAGTTCAACCTGTAAGATATTGAAACACATTATTTTTTTTACCAATTACCTATGAAGATTCACTGGAATAAGCGTTTTATTAAGAATTATGCACTTACTTCTGGCTCAATATCAAGAAAAATGGTTGCTTTTTCAGTTGTTCTATCTCCTAAATATTCACAGGCCTTAATTTCACATGCTGTTAGATGTTTCCTTATGGCTGCTCCAAGTGCTGTTTTTAGTTGCAAAAGATTCTTTGTTCTACCAAATCTTACGGTTTCCTCTGTCAATGGCATCCAATGATGTCTATTCATTAAATCTTTTAACGATTCATTTTCTTCTAAGCAAAACATTTCACAAGCAACCTGAAAAATATTTACGAGTACAATGACGATGGAGCGATCCAGATGGATTTTCACTCAAATACTCTTAAAACTACTTACTTGAAAAACATTTGAGGACCAATTCAAAAACTGTTGTTCTTGTGCATAAAGTTCATCTCCGCATGCCAGATCTAAAATTCGTTCGCCTCCCAAGTCATAAAGGATCTTATCTACAGTCTTTCCAAAGTTACAAAATTTGGGGTAAGCACTTGATCCAAGTGCAAAAACAGCGTAACAAACATTGCCTAAAGGCCCCATGTGTTCAGGCATTGAGGTGGCTGTTACATTGCCTGTAGATGAGAGATGAATATGGTGAAAGACCCATTTTGGTATAACTCAATAAAATTCCTTTAAATAAATATATTGGTGGTGGTTGATTTTATTGAGTTTTAGCCCTCACACCACATAAACACTTAAATTTAATTCTTAAACTTTATTCCATGGGCAGAACAAAGAAAAAAATATAAATTGCACATCAAAAAGCTTCGAAAAGATTGTATTTGTTATATTATGATAATAATAGTGACGACTTTAAAAACTTACTTTTATTTGATTCTTCTCTTGTTAATTTTCTTTGGATTTCTATTTCCGAAGCTATCAGGCTGTTGGATCTCATGTATGATTTGCGTGATAATCGCTTTTCTAATTCTAAATGTGGATCCTTCATACTACTTGTTCTTATAAATGATTTGCTTGTAGGAAATTTAAATCTAAAATAATAATAAACATTCAAAACTGTTAAAATAATCATCTCCTCCACACCGTATCCGGTGACGAGGACTTCAGAAAGTAGTAGGGTTGTTGCTGTTGTAGTGGGCCCTTATGTGACTTGCAAAGCCGAATTTTGTTTTTAAAATACGATCACAAGAAACGCAATAGAGCTGACCAGATGAATCAACCAGTGTCACTGTTAAAATAAGCTGGAGCATAATACGAGTATAACAGAATAATATTGAATTAGACGACCCCGTAGCGTAGTTTAAATTAAGGGCAAACTTTCGTGTGATGAGCACTTGTTTTTGCCTTGTGTCTGGATGTTATATATTCATATGTGTATGTATGTATATCAGCTTTCTGACACCCATAGTATAGGCTTTGAGCTTAGATCTTCTTCTTTGCGAGTCGATGACAAACCCTAAATATTTGCGGCCCAGAACTTAGCCACTTCAACAGCGTTGAGGTTAGATGACCGAGTGTGAGATGTCCCCTTATATTTATTTATTTGTTTAGATTATTAATATTGTTTCATTACCCTGTATCAGAGTCCTGTTTGTAAGCAATAGGATTAGTTTCATTGCATAACAGTTGGTAAAGGTGCTCGGCAAAATCCTGAAACAAGTGGAATTGTAGAAATATATTCCAAGATGTTAGAAGGTAAATTGCGATAAAATTGGACGCAAGGTCAGGTACTTACTTCTCCATTAGCGGGCGGCTCACCGTTCCCAAAAGTGGAAGTGACAATTAACAGCAGTGTTTCATGCTCTATAGAAAACATGTCATAATCTGACATACATTGTACCTGGAGATACAAATCGAAACTTAGTAAAATAACAGTGTTATTAATTTATGTTAGCAAATCCGCCTCATTGATTGCACCTAACTTGCTTGCACTGAGAAAACCTCGTAAATGACAGCTTTTGTCTAATTCCTTTTTTACAAATTGGGCAAAATAACGCGCAGTACTTTCACTATAAAATTTACGCATTTGATTTAAAGCTGTAAATAAACATTTAATACTCGTAACTAAAAAACAACAGAATTAATATTTACCTATCATACTTTTTTTTCAGTAGATATTTTTTGGGTCTCCTGTAAAGTTTTGTTGAAAGCATTTAAGTGGTTTTCTCAGCAGGGTGACGATAAGCACCATAATAACACATTTACGTTTTTAGTGGTACCAGAGCGTAGTACTATTATTTTCTTCTGTGCCAGAGCTGAAATGTGGTTGTTATGAAACTCAAACTCAAAGAGCGTCGGTGGCCAAGGGGCAAGCAAGAGCCAATGACTTTCATTCTGAAGTTCGCCGGTTCAAGCTTCGACAAACACCAAAGTGTTTTCGATTTCAAAATTCATATGTATATATGACGCTCTTACGGTGAAGGAAACATCATGAGGAAACCTGCACACACCTGTGAAGTAATTCAATGGTTGCGTGTGAAGTTAACCAACCCACACTGGGTCAAGCGTGATTAAGTAAGGCTAACTCACTCTGAGTTCAGGGTAGGCCTGAGCCCCTCGGTGGAGACATACTATGAACTGTTAACGAAACTCAATCTTGAAAGTAACTTATAAATGGCAGCCATAAATTAATTTTTTTTTTCGACGCAGAATATGTTCACTAATTTCGGTCTGCCGGCCACTGTCTGTCTGGTCCAGCGAGTTAACCCTTAATAAGGCAATGGTAACTATGTTACCACATTAATTTGAACGTTGTACCCTCAAACATAAAGTTGAAAAATATGTTTTTTTAATGCTACGCCCTATTAAGCGGACGGCAAGAAACGAGTGTCACGGATTTGAATCCCGCTCGGTGACTTACTTTTGTTTGTTTTTTTAAATATGTTCCCGAGCAAAGCTCGGTCGCTCTACTAGTACTAACCTTAAATACTTGCCCCAATTAACCAGCAATACTCGAACAAAGCAAACTCACCTGAACATTAAAAGCGTGTCCGAATATAATTCCTAGTTCTTTAGCGTAGCGTTCAGATTTCCCTGTTTCCGAACCGTATAAAATAGTGACTTTGACTCGCTTGGACAGGGCCCTTCCATACAGTATGGAAGTTAGTTTGATAGCACTCGCAATTTGTTTAAAATGAAACTTGCGGTGTGGTTTTGGGACCTTACTAATATCCTTTGCAAAATCATAGTTTTTCCATGGAGGTTCCTTAAAAAAGTGGAAATGTATGAATATTTTATTTTATTTTTCTACAATTCACCCAGGTGGTCTCGCAACATGTACAATGGGAAAGAAAGGTATTTTAATATAGTTCATAGTTTAAATATACGTACGTGTCAGCTTAATAGATTTTTTTTTTCAGTAAAGAATAGTAAGTATCTTTAAGTATTTAAACAAGTTAAAATACTAACTAATCTGTAAATAATTAAAAAGCCTAACTACCTTGGAGATTTCAAACCTAAAATTTTACATTATTTTGTTACACACATTTGCACTCTTACGACTAAGAATAAATCTAACGACACCTCTTGGTATACAATTTATACTAAAGAAATATGCATTCACACATCTATGCACATAACTTTCTTTCTGCTGTCGAGAATAACATAACACTAAGTAAAAAAAAATACCCCGACACAAAACTGTTACTTGATCCTTTCAACAACTAGAAAAGAGCTGATAATTTTCAAATGGCTGAAGATATTTTCTTGGATCATAGTTAAGAACACTCTCGATTGTAACACCTTGCAAACAAAAAAAAACTAGATCAAAACAGAAAACATTAAAATGGCGAGTCGTCACGGGACGCCCGGCAGATGTGAAGCATTGAAATTAGTAATATTTTAAGTTATTTTTAATAGGAAAACTATATGTCATCGCTTTACTTTTTTAGTTCTAAACGAATATCCACTTTATTAGTGGTATTTAAAAAGTTTTCTTCAGTAAATATAGCGTGGCGACCGACGCCCTCTCGCCACGATCGCCAAGCCAGTAATCATTTTTACCCCTCGCCTTGAGAAAACAAAAACATGAGAAGCCAGAAAATTAAACGTGAGATTACTTGGGAGAGTTAATTATACACCGTTAAATATTACTAGATGTTTATGCGAAATATAGTGGTAGTAGTCATGAAACTGAACAACTTTTCCTGAAGAACATAGGTAGATTCGAGTTCTGAAAAAAAAAACTACTTTTCATATAAACTTCAGTCACGTGACCGGCCACTTTGTGACAAGTTCAATTTTAATTTCGAGATTTCGGGAAAGTTCTTCAGTTTACTATTTTGCGGATAAACAACCAGTTAAATTTACGGTGTATTAAAGCTGAGTATCAGTCCATCAGTGGACGTCTTCCGGCTGAGATGATAATGATAAAGTAGGTATATTGTATGGTATTGTATGATGACGAGTATGAATAATTTTAAGTTATTAGGTGAGTAGTTCTTCAGAAAACATTCTCCGCGTAACCTTCGTGGCGATTTTTTTTTATAATGCAATCTTAATATAAATAGATGTAAATTAAAAAAGCCCTAAAAACAATGTATACAGTTTTTACTAAATGTAAATCAATGAATAAATAACAGAGATATTGCATGTTTCTTCTCCCGCCGCTCCTCTGAACTCTGTGATGGCATAGTTTCCGTTCGAAAGTAATCTGAAAACAAAATTTTACAGTAAATCTTATTGAAGTTGACTTTGAAAGTTTTTACTCATTCAATAATATTAAAAAACTGACTTTTGTGCTGACTAAATTATGAAATTAGCTACGAGAGAGCCTTTAAACAGAATTACATATTACATAGAAAAAAACACATCAAACGTGCTAGAATATTTTATTTCTAGCTTTCGGTATAATTAGGGGCAAATGCAATTACTGCATCACAAGAAATAAGGAGTATTTAATGGACATTTGTAACTTTCGTGGTGCATCAGGTAACTTTCATGGTCAAATGTCCACGAAAATTGGGCCACGAAAGTTACAAAAATAACACATTTTTGAGAATTATGATAAAAGTAATAAGTAAGTTTACAAATGAAGTACATGACAATAAACTCGCTCGATCTATCTTCTTTTTCTTAAAAAGAATTTTTTGATAATAACATAATATATCTTTCTACATATGCGCATGAAAGTTACATGACCAGCCCAACTTGAAAATATTCGAAGAATAACTTACCTCGTATTTATTTAGTTTTGAAGCCATGAGTACACTGGTGTCCTCCACTGATGCTGGGTCACTACCAAGTGTCTGCAAGCTAAAATTTGCAGCGACAAGTTTGCGTTCTTGGAAGGTAGGTGTAGTTTCATTGAGCGCTCACGAAACCAGCGAAATCGTGTGACAGAGATGTTATATAATATAATTTTTCGAAACAAAGAGATAGAATGAATATTCTTTTATAAATATGTGCCTAGTTAAAAAACTATTAATTCCATGTAATAAATTATACGATTACGTATTAAATGCAAAACTTATCAAGGATTACCTTGAGCGCGAACCAAGTGTGACCTGCGAAGAACGACTATTTTGATCCCGTTTTCGAAGTTGAAATATTATTTTTCAAAATATTATACATGATTTTATATGTTTTATGTTAAAATCGTACGCATAATTATATGAGGAATCATCTATATTTAGTTCCAACACTATATGGTCGATAGTTTAGGAATTAAGACCTTGTGACCACGTTTTGAGGGTGCTCAAAGAACTACTCAGGTCCTTACCTATGAAATTGCCGTTCAGTATCAAAAAAGTGAAACAAGTTTTTTTTAATGAAATTATTATTTAATCAATCGAAGTATGCGCCGTTGTTATCGATACACTTCCGCCATTTTATAGGCAGATCATTGATACCTTTGGAAAAAAAAATCTGGGAGCGAGAGTCTATGAACTGTTTGAAGGCGGTTTTGACTGCCTCATCAGATTTGAAATTTTTTCCTTGTAAAAAGTTATCCAAATTTTGAAAAAAGTGGTATTCGGTTGGGGCAAGATCTGCGTCACCCACCATACTCTCCAGATTTTGCCCCAACCGATTACCACTTTTTTAAATCGGTTCTTGAATAGCGGCCGCATGCCGGAAGACGTGGTGTGGGCAGGCCCCCCACGAGCTGGACCGACGATCTGGTGAGGGTCGCATGAAGCCGCTGGGTGCGGGCAGCGCAGGACCGATCATTGTGGAGATCCTTGGAGAGGGCCTTTGTCCAGAAATGGACGTCTTTCGGCTGAGATGATGATGATGATGATGTTGATAAGTATGAAAACACTTCATTTCCTTACCTGGTATTCATAAGAGGGATTCAAATGGTAAAAGGCCATTTCTTGATGAAACACGCCGGTCATGGATGACGACATTGGTGGTACTATCCAAACCCAGTCCGCGGGGCACCCACCTCTAATAAATATTAATTCAGTTTTATTCAAATATACTTTATTGCACATAAAACACACAAATACAATTAACACAAAGTAGGTTAAAAAGACAATAGGTGGTTTACAGGCGACTTTTGTGAAGACCTTGCAAGGGCATAGCAAACTTATTGAGAAAATGCATCAGTTTATTTTAGTAAAGGGAAAATATTGCTCTCCTTTCCCTTGTAAACAAACTTGGTTGGTTGAACTGTTGAAAACTATCTGCTTTTCCAACTTAGAATAAAAAATATACACATTTACCTGATTTTCTTTTCCGTTTCCAAATGCGTCAGGAACTGTTCGGATGCGCTATGATGGTCTACTATGGACACGTTGTTTTTGACAAAACTGTGTAACACGGCTAAATTTACTTCAACCATTGCTTTGTCTCTCCATAACGATATGTTTGAATTAGTGTCTAACTCCATTTTCTGTGCTACTATCTAAAAAGTCATAAAAGCAAAAAATATGGTATTAGGGTACTCTCACTTGGGTACTCATTTAGCCTGTAACATGTAGCGTATCTGATCTCAGAGAGTGACGATTCTACAAATTCTCGCACCCCTGGCACAGAAGAAAATAATAGTACTCACTCACAGAAGAAAGTAATGGTACTAACCCGTCCCATGATCTCGCCTGATTTAGCGTGACAAAGAAATAATCATGGCGTAATACGATACGGACGGACGAGGCGCCGACAAGTGTCACGCTTTACACCATGACATTTAACTGTTTTTTTATCACTAAACAACTTTCCCTAAGGAACATAGGTTGAAATCTCAAGTATGTGTAATTTTCAATTTCTCATATAAACTTCAGTCACGTGACCGGTCATACTTTGTACACAAATTACGTATTAGCGGAGGCGCGCGGCGCGTTTGTATTACGAGTTGAATTCTATTTTTGTGATTTCAACCTATTTCCCTTACAGAAAGTTGTTCAGTTTCAGTTGTTGAGTTGTTGTTGTTTGTTGTTGTTGTTGTTGTTTTGAATTTTAGTTGTTGTTTACTAATGTTGCGGATAAACAACTGAAAATTTCGCGCATGTGCCCTCACCCTCACCTAATGTAATGAAGTGTGGCTTGTGCATTCTTTAAAACCTCACCTCTGTAACATTAAGCCGTTTCATGTCACACAAGTTCCGGCATCCGATCTCGGTGTTCATGTACCAGCCGTTGAAGGCACAAGCGGTGAATTCCAGGCCTCCACAGTCCAGTCTCATGTTCGACACCGCCGGCAACGAGTACCACCGCAGCCCGAGCTCTTTGAACCAATCGTACCTGCGGAACACTGCGGAATTACCCGATTGGAAAACGTGGAAGGTATTATTGGGGGGAAAATTAGAAATTCTGTGCCATGTCGCCAACTATGTACGATATAATTGAAGAATTTTATAATAGTACGTACGTTGGTGGGGAATGAAGAGTTTTTAGATGAATAAACGAATAGGTACCTACATAATAATATAAATGAAAACATACATAAGTAGTTTTAGAATAGAACTGAATTCGTTATTCGAAACACAACTATTAGATATGGGCTCGACTGAAAAATAGCGTCTATCTCTCATGAGGTAGACATAATGCTGAGTCGTGACCCTTTCACTGTTGTGCCCTATTGCATACTATAGTGTAATTACATAATTAAGTTTGTGTCTACATTTTAGTATGTGTTCCGTCACAGCAGAATGAATAAATGAGTTTTCTTTCTTTCTTTCTTTCTTTTAGATACAATAATAGTTCAGTACGATTCTGGTAAAACATAAACGTGAAATAAATATTTTTTATAGAATATGACCTATGTATCTAGTTGTGCGCATTACTGCAGACGGGCTGCACTTATTAGATTTTTCTTTGTTGTGTTCTATATTTTTAACCTTTTTTTATTATACAACTAGCGACCTGCCCCGGCTCCGCACGGCAAAATGGTTATTGTGGGTCATTCTTAAGTATATTATGCATGTATTATATATATAAACCTTCCTCTTAAATCACTCTATCCACTAAAAAAACCGCATCAATATCCGTTGCGTAGTTTTAAAGATTTAAGCATACATAGGGCCATAGGGACATAGGGACAGGGAAAGCGACTTTGTTTTGTACTATGTAGTGATAATAATGCAATACATTTTTTTGACACAATGGAACCTGTGCTTCGACAGTTGGTGTTAAATTAAAGTAAATTTATGACTTACTCGGGATGTTCTAGTTCAACCTCCAAGACGATCTCTCGGGGAATATCAAAGACCTCAGGATCCCTCCCGTTAGCAGAAAGGACGAGTGGCAAAATGTCCCAAGCTGTTCTGGGCGAAGGCGGCTTCCAACCCAGTTTAATACAGATCTGAAGACCAGACCAGTCTATTAGAAAAATATTTGATGGCGTGACTGATGTATATAAGCTATATTATTGTAAAGTTTTATTAAAATCCGTCCAGTAATTCCAGAGATTAGCGTGTACAAACAGACAGACGACACTTTTTTTAATTTGTTTTTTTGTGATCAGCTAGCTCCCTTTATCACCTACAATCAGTTTTTTGAAAAACAAATCAATGTACAGACATTTCGATTCTTCAGTTTTATTATAGTATAGATAGAAGATTTGAAGCTCTAATAGTAAAAGAAAACATTATGAGGAAACCTACTTAAACCTTTTGCTTACTAATCGTGTGAGTTGACCAGCCTGCACTAAGCCAGCGTGGTCGATTAACGCTTGTTCACCCCGAATTTAGAGTAGCCTGAGCACTTCTACGAGGAGAGGACCATAGGACTATTACGAGCTGATAACGATATTACCTGAGTGAACTCCACTTTTCCCTGATCCCCCAAAATGGTGTCATCATCTTGGATGTATCCCGCGTAGCTGATCAGCTGTGGGTTCCATATTCTGTAGTCGTGAGCTCCGTCTGTACTTTGCGAGAATATGGTGATACCTGACCTAGAACATGACATGGACGGTCATCTTCTTTAAACATAAGCTACCATATATCACTATTGCGACTATGTTGACATTATGTTAATTGCTAAACGTGCACATTTTTACTTTTCCACGTTAACAAATAACGCAATATCTCCCCGAAGAAGATTTTGTAACGCTCATACTATCATCATTTGGAAAGCTAAAGGTGTCCACTGGTCAAGTTTTTTTGTCCAATTCGTGTGTCCCACACATGTCCAGTTTTTTTTTTTTTATCGGTGTTGGCAATGATATGTTCATAAGACATCAAACTTTTTTTAAGAAATTGAGCAAAGATTTTGACTAGTGGAATACCAGCTCTAGAGACATAAATGTCAAACATCTTGAGCTTTTTACATCTTTTCAATTTAATTCAGTTTCTTATAAGTATCAATGTATTTTTTATTTAGTTCTTACCTAATACTTCCTTTATTTGTACCATACTTTATGTGGGTGCAGAGGGCTTCAAACATTCCACTAGCAGTGGTTACTTCTCTGCAGTCAAAGATCTACAAACAATATAACTATTAAATGTTTGATTACTTTAATATTGGCCGCTGGTTTACTAATTTGTTCAAATGAATACTAGATTGCTTAGGTACTTAATTAGAGAGCAAAATCAAAGTTCGTTAACTATATGTATTAATTAAACAAACATTATGAAAGCATCGTAAATTCCAAAGGGATTTACATATTTGTTAAAGGGCTTGTAAACATGAGTGCTGCTGATCCCGGGCGTTGTCAATGACGGTGTTCAAATCAAACAAATCACTGAAGGTCCATTGCAGGCAACAGTTAGATAGTAGTTATGTCATTATGTCGCGTTTAACAGCATCTTAAGCTTCTCGCGCGTGGCGTCACGTAGTAAACCTGCTGATAAAAATGTATGCACCAAAGAGCTAGGAAAATCTACGCGCTTCGCTAGTATGCACCGAAATTTTTTCAAAAAACGACGGTGGTGAGGAAATTGGAAGCCAAAGAAGAAGGGTTTTGTGTGTAGCACCCACTCTTCAATGTATAAATATGTGTTAACTGACAAAAACTGTGAAATATTGTAATTACCTAAGAGTATACATACACATGACAAAACTATGTCTTGTCACTCTTGAAACCTTATGCTAGTGAACAAAAGAAAACCCCCTTAATTGCCTTACGAATGCCTTTAACAATCAAAATGTACCATAAATGTATTTTAGTTTCAAGTCATAAGTTAAGAGCCTTGATTATTTACTTATTTAAACCTCACCCGGCTATTTCATGCCTAAGGAGACGTGTGGGCTCTAATGATATCCCGTTTGGAACTCGTTATAAAGTTGCTGAAACCTCAGTCGCACCCTAATTAAAAGTTTACACTTTGAGAAAGTAATGGTGTTAACAACTTACAGTTTTAAAAATACAAACCGCAAAGCTGTTTGCTAGTGAACTGGAAGGATTTAATGCATTTCTAGTTGAAGCATTGTTGCCACAATACTTTGGTTTCAAAGGAAATGTTAAATGCTTTCGGAGAATTCTCTGAAAACATTGTAATCTCGAACTTAGGTCGTTTAAAGTCCGTTGAAGTTGGACTGATACTTTTAGTTTAGTGAGTCGCCTGCTTGTGTGAAACGTCTCTTCGAGGATGTGGTGAATCCTTTTTTTAAACCTTTACAAGGTAGTGAACACTATATTGCCACCTTAATTTTAGCTTTATACCCCCAACATAAAATCGAAAGCGAATGCATTTTATAAAGTTGTTTTGCCCTATAAAGGGTTAATTGACCCACGTTTCAGAACCAGGAAGACTTTATTGAGCCCTGCCCAATGCATCCCAGGGGCGGTTCAAGGAAACTACGGACTTCGGCCTAGCGCGTTGGTACGGAAATCATCGTGAAGGAGACGTGTCGTCGCCTTAGGGCAATATTGTTTTGTTTTATTGCTTGCCTCTATAACAATATTGTTTTGGTCGCGCCATCAGCGCCGCCGGCGGGGTGGTCGTTTCAGAACCGTAATGGTATAGATCTTACAGCCCACACAATAAGAAGAAGATGGCATTGTAATTTGTGTAAGTTATCCTCTAAACCTATTTCCACTTTTTTTTTATTGACCTATGCTTGTGCCGAAAAAGTACGACCAATCAAGCTTCACCGGACTTGAAAGTATAATAAAATGTAGAATTAGAATTCGTATATTCCCAGGTAACAGTGTACACAGTAAATAAAAGAAAACATAACATTTATGACTTTAGTTACCCTTAGTGTTAGTAATATTCTTTGCCTTTAAACTCAAATAATTTTGTTATTGTTTTTAATTTATCAGTGTCGTTTAAATAAAACGGCCGACCCTTCCGCTTTATTCACTCTATATCAACATCCCTTTGACAAAATTCCTCAAAACTAAAATATGAAAGGGCAAATGACGCAGGAACTACCTGATAAACTTTGTAGGGTTTTACAATGGGGTTGATTCTAGTTATTACGCTGTAATTTAAATTTTAAATATACTTTATATGTCCTTTTCACACTTTTAAGAGCAAAAAGGGGTTAATTCATTTAGAATTAGAGACGTCAAACATCGATTTGACGCATAATTTGTGCATGCGATTACATTCCTCTTTAAAATTTCACATGCCCGATTTGACAGCCGCGATCATCCATTCTAAACTAGATTTGTTTTTTTCCCGTCTTTGTCAGTTCCCATATGAACGAAAATGACAACGACTAATTTATCAATTTTAAATCAAAGAGATAAAGTAAAACCATTTAGCGGGGACTTGAGTTAGCATTTCCGTTTTGAATTAAAATAGTAAAATACTTTGTAAAAGGTACAGAAACCAGCACGTGCGTCCAAACACTTGCACACTTGTCATAATTTCCAGCCGCATGGCATGTACTTACTACTGTACCTAGATATATTTATTAACACGCGGCATTTGTTGTTGAGAATTGAATGAATAGAATACTTTATGGCACACAAAAATATACAGTAAAACATGACTTGTTTAGATAAACAATGTGGAATGTGACAATACGATAAGAGAAAAAATATATTGTTTGACTTGTGAGAATAACCACCAATTGCGGCCGGTAATCCGCGCCCTGAATATAAGGTAGGTATTCACTAGTGACCTCCGGACCCATGTCAACTTCTGCTTACTAGTACGGAAAACTTCCTCGGCTCATAAATTTTGCGGCAATTAGTAATTCATAATTTCTAGAGTGCTGATTCTTAAGTAAAACTTGTTGATATGCGGTAGATCCTCAAAGGTATAAAAACAAAATGTAATTTGAAACCCTAATGGAAAGCTTCCATCCATACAGTTTTTATTCGCAGGTCAAATAAGTCGCGGCATGTTCTTAAAGTGATTTGAAAGATGTTCGGAGCAGAATTTGATTTCGGTGGTTCTAAGCTCTAATGGATTTTTGGGTACGTCCGCATTATGTAGTTCAGTAAAATATTAATGCCGTATTTTCTTTGTTGCGAAGTCACATAGATAAATATTTCTGAATCCTAATTGAACACATAACAGGGTATTCTATTCTTACTTGCAATTTCTTCCATTGGATCCTGCCGATGCATCGGGCTGAGTTCCTCCAAGCCAACTTGGCTCCGAAGACCAGCTCGTTGCTATTCAAATGGTAGGTTCCAGTCTCATCTAGTTCAGCTTTGACAGCCTCTAGCCTTTCTCTGTGAGCACTTGTGTTTTCCCTGTGTAGTAAAACATGATTGATTATAAATAAGGGGCCGTCCATTAATCACGTGATCTTTTTTTTAGCATTTTTAACCCCCCCCCTTCCCCTTGGTGATACGTGGTGAGGTTTAAGACTACCCCCCACCCCCCCACTCAACATCACGTGTATTTTTAGTACCTGCAAAGAATCTTAAAATTTTTAGAAGATTATCTTTAAATACAGGTAGTAGCAGTATAAAGTATAACCTCATTTTATTCTGAAATTAAGAACTGTGATAAAAATGCCTAGACAGAAAGGTTGCAGGTTGTTTTTGATTGGATATATAAATACACGTGATATTTTACCACACCCCCTCTCCCCCCTTGTGATATTTCGTGATTTTTGTCAAACCCCTCCCCCCCCTTTCAAGCCTCACGTGATTAATGGACGGCCCCTAAGGCGAAAGTTTACGCTAATATTATAAAGGCAAAAGTTTGTGAGTTGGTGAGTGTGTATATTTGTTACTTACTTCTTCACATCTAAACGTCTTGAGAGATTTTATTTAATTTTGGTATGGAGTTAGCTGATACCCTGGATTAACACATAGGCTACTTTTTACCGCGGGAAAATTACTCATTTCGACGGGAAAACCTGTTAACGCGGGTGGAGTCACGGGGCGGAAAGCTAGTTATCCCATAAAGATAATACCATCCAAGAAAATCTTTCTCAACTTTTGGTAATCAGATATTTTGTTTGCAAAATTACAGACTGATAAGCTTTATTTTTATGTCAGTACGTATGTTTTTCCTTAATGTCCAAAGTCCTAGAAACGCGGTAAGTAATGAGCTGTAATACCTTTTAATAGAAGCGAAGTATTGTTGAAGGAACTCCTGCGCATGTTGGTATATTTCATCAGGAGTCCTGGGAGTGTCCCCCCTTTCTGGAATGTCCACGATACTCCCACAGCATACATTTTCTGCGCATTTTGTTTTCTGTAAACATGAAGATGTATTAAGAGAAGCATTTGGTTGTGATAAATCTGTAGGTATATGAGTTTCAATAACTACGCCACGTGCGTAACTCCGTTCGCGTTAATATTTTTTTCTGTGACAATAAGAGCGGCATAAAGTATCTCTCCTTTGTGCTCTCCGGTGATACTATATGCCCTACAAAAATTCATCGCAACATGTTTAGCCGCTTTTTCATAACTTT
The DNA here is from genome assembly GCA_948473455.1 of Teleiodes luculella. NCBI lineage: Eukaryota > Metazoa > Arthropoda > Insecta > Lepidoptera > Gelechiidae > Teleiodes > Teleiodes luculella. The sequence goes on from OX419586.1 coordinate 12,414,179, forward strand.
TTTACCAAAAGTTTTTATTTAATGTAAAGCTTAAAACTTGCTGTAGAGCGCCACGTGCACTTTTTGCTTCTGGCAACAATCGCTTTTATAAAATTAGTTATTATTATTATTATTATTTATTATTATTTTTATTATTAGTTTTATTGAATTTTCGCAACACGGCGAGGTTTTTTATTATTCTGGTCAGTCTTTTGTACTGGGACTTTCAACTTGGAGTGTAGGTATGGTATGATTCCTCAAAAAATGGACCATCTCATTAGCTGCCCATCTTGTCCTGTCGCCTGCACGCAAGAGGACTTAATGAAGGCTACTGACGACGCTATTCAAGTGGCTGGTATTTGGGCTGAGACTGTCTGAGTTTGCTGTCGACTCGAAAAGAAGAGTCTTTTGTAACAGTGGTTTATATTAATACGAAACAAAAAGCGCGACAAATAATAAATATGGTAATGCTGTATTATAGAGTTCATATATTTCCCCTCAACGTGTACGTATTAATCAAAGTTGACAACTCTATCATTTTTGGTGAATTGCGATTTGCGGTAATAATATCATCGTTCACCTTTTCGTTCACGTTTCAATCAGAACATTTTACGTGACAATATATCATGACAACTATCTTTCTTATATTGTAAATGTGAAAGTTTGTATGTTTGTTACCTATTCATAAAAAGTAGTTATCATCAGAAAAGTCAGTCACTGGTGTAATACTATTTTAAGTGTGTAAAAAATTAACAAAATATTAATATTATTTATATCATACATGTTAAATATATCACTCAAAATTACAAGATACATTTGAGTGAAAAAATAAAATTTTGGTAAGATAAGATGGGGTCTGGATCAAGCCAACAGAGAAGCTTGATTGGTGGTACTTTTTCGACACGAGCATAGGTAAATTTAAAAAAAAACCAACAGAAAAACCAAAAATGTGGTATATTATGCGGTTATATGAAAGAATACATATTAATACCTACACACTCATTTTATTGCGGTTATATGAAAGTAGGTAAATATCGCAATCTTCCGCCTAGTTACATTATGTTTAGTAATAATTACTCTACTATAGGAGAATAAACCTAGGGCAATAAATGGTATGACGTCAGTCATCGTCGATCGTGAGGGTGATTATAGAATTCATCCTACAATGGTCTCGTGTAACTAGAATTATTAATTCATCGCCCTATCAAGGCTCATCAGTAGTAAAATTGCATGCTCTACCAAAGTTTAAAAATATTCTGAAGTAGAGTTTGGCAAATAAAAGTAGACAATCGATGAAATTGAAAAACATTGTACTGGCAACAAAGTTACATAGAAAAAAAAGTATCAAATTAGGTAAATCCATAGAATCGAGGTTGCCAGGATATTTTCTTTCTTTGCCGCGTTTTTTCATTGTCTACTTTCATTTGCCAAACTCTATCAACCGCTGATTTGAGGAACAGATTTATAATATTTCCAAATAACTATCCTTGGATTTTGTCGTACTACACAGACATGAGTCGCCAAACTCTACTCTAAGTAGATTGGCACTTTCTCACCCAGACAGCTTCTTCACACGTACAAACGAAGTGGCCTTCCTTTTATTGAATCTCATGATCTTCTAAACTAAAAATTCTTACAATAATAATTGCAATGGCGTTCCCCTCCCCTTTATTTACAATAGTCCTGGCCGCCTGTTGTCTGGTTACGTTAATTTTCATTCAAAAGCAGGCCATGTTTTGTTCCTCTTTTTAATGACAATTTCAGCATTTTGGATATCTGATCTAGTAATTTCTGCCTGCACTTTTGATGTTTCCCATGGAAGTGATAGGTATATAACAAACTGAACATCAAATGATATTTCCTGACCGCAAAGGAAAGTTACACAAAAGACATCCCACATAAACATACAAGTGACCCAACCCCTAAGTTACTTAAGAAAACGTGATAAACATGTCGGTAAGGGTGTTTCTACACGATGCAAGTAGCGTGCGCATGTTGAATCAAATTTGACTTCATTTGGACACGCGAAGTACATACTAGCCGCATCTAATTAAATCTACATCTGTGTGACCTACACTTAATTATTTATGTAATGCCATGACATATTTTACAGTTTTAGTGCTTTCAAACGAAGTCAATTGACTCAACATGCGCAAGCTACTTGCACCCTGTGCTTCGAAGGCAGACGTACTACCAACTAGGCTACGGATCCTTGCGTGTGTGTGACTGATATAGGAAATCAGATGGTATTAAAGGGGCTACCCGGATAGAAAACAACGTCAAAGAAACAACGTCTTTATCACGACGTCTACAGTAGGCTCAATTCCAGCGTGACCGCTAAAATCTCTAAATTTAAGGTTGTTGGTCTCTTTCATTCATTTAAGGGAATCCAAAATAATGGGAGATGAATTAATTTAATTTTGAATGAATGATACTTAAAAATAAGCAGCGCAGCTGTTAAATTCAGCTTAATTTAAGTGGAATGTTTTCGCATGCTCGCTGAACTAGTGCGAACTACTCGTAAAATCGATGTTTGACGTTTCTAAATTTAAATTGACAATCACGTGTCACCTGTATGGTTTTTAATTTAAATTAGAACAAAATATGTAGAATGGAGCCCATTGTATCAGTAAAATAGTATTATAATAAGAGGTGGCATAATCAACCTTAGATGTTCTGAATATAATTAAGCTGGTTTGTCAAGATCCGCTTCGTGAGGCCACTGGCTCGGTCGATCTAATTCCAACGACAGCCACTCTTTCTAAGAACGCTCCTACAATTCAACTCCGTCATGGGAATTTGTTGCACTTTTTTATGACTTCATCTGTTCCTATTGTGTTAGGTTGGAATTATTTATGACGCTATTGAAAGGTAAAAAAAAATAATAGATTTTCAAACCACAAAATTGCTCTTTGATGTAAGTTGTCTCTAAATCTATTGGTTTGTTTATTTATTTTGATTATGCAAGAGTATCTTATAAGTTAACAATGTTCACTATTTATAAATTGAATTTTGCATTTGTAGCGAAAAAACAATGTTATTTTAAATCGCAATGATGAAAGTCCATCGTAGTTGTACCAGCCAAACAACATAAGAGGACGCTACAATGTAATGTATTGCACTTATTATTTTAAACTACCATCGCCCAAATGTAAAATCTAACCAGTATATTTGTTACCTTACTAGAATGCTTTTTAAGCAGATATTAGGCATGCGGCAGCGGGCCAAATACCAATTCCCAGAGTCTTAGAACTTATCGGGACCCATCCTTGTCATAATCACGTCACAATTACATAAGGGTCTAGACAGACGACCTCTGTCTGACTGCCCTACTGTACTGACTGTTTAAATGCAGTTGGCACAACCGCATTTTATCTGCCCATCGCCGGGCGGGCCAACTGCAGCTGAACTGTCATCGAGCAGTCGCAATGCTGTTGAAATAAAGTCCGTCTGTCTAGACCACAAGTGTGAGCCTTCAAGTACCCCAAAAGTCTTGTAAAATTTGTACGTCGACTGCAACAAGCAGAGTCAAGTCACATTACACGGGCGCGTTTAGACGACGCGCGAGGCCGACGCGCGTCCATAGGCGGACGCGCGTTCGCCGCGCGATGGCCGCGCGTTTAGTTACTCTCATAGAATTTCAACTTTATGCCCCAGTTAATAAAACATAAACTTGCTATGAGTGAACAGTTAGAACGCGGTAGCCGCGCGGCGGACGCGCGGCCGCCGCGCGGCTACCGCGCGCGTCGTCTAAACGCGCCCTAAGGATTTATGAATTAGTGCTGTCTCTGATTTATTCTTAATCTAAATTATCCTTTACTTAGTGTCTCCAATTTTACAAATTCAGCTTCACTCCCCTATCGCCTGTCTTCAGCTTTAAATCAGAGTCATTGTATTTCTTGCGCCGGCGCAGGTATTTCCCGTATCCGCCTCGCATTGGTCACGTCACGCCGCCGATGGTCATTTGTTCTTCGGCCATTATTCCGAAGTGTTTCGTCATCCAGATCGACAGCTGATAATGATGCTGGAGTTATTGTATCATAACGGACTCCAACAAAAAACCGGATCAAAAGGTACTAGGTATTGTTAAATCGATCTTGTCTCGTCGGGACAATAGATGACTTTGGGATACAGATTTGCAATCAATTAAAAAACTACTAGGATTGGTTCAGTTCGATATCAAAAATAAATAATGTTATATTTAATTTGTTCATGTTTTTCTTGTAATTCAATTTGTAAACGACAAAAAAATATGACTTGATTTAAATTATGAGGTTTTTAATTTGGCTACTTTGGTTTAGATTTAATAGTGGTTTAGTATCTTAGAATTATCGATGCTTTTCAGTTTTTTCAGTGTCAGTCTACTTGATGCTTAAAATTAATTAAAATTTTCTTCCTCAATATTACATTCATTATTGTTTACAGACTTTATTACAAATAAATTTAAAAAACTTACTAGCTATCTATCACTAATATATAATTCTATAATATAATTTAATAATTAACGCACATTGTGTGTCCCTTACCAAGGTTTGGTTTCTATAATTTGATTTAATTGAAGGAAACTTTCTGAAGATATTTGCATATTTAACACAGCGTTACTGAGAGAGTTCTTGAGTAGGTATTGGGGTTTCTATTCAAACCCATAGGTATATAGATGGTTATGTGAATTAGCTTAAAGCTTCGATGGAATAAATATATATTTATAAAACTTTAAATTTTAACTAAAAGTATGGTCATAATTTAATAAAGATATATAGGTAAGTCGCGGGACCTAAAAGTCGCTTGCCGTTTGGGTTACGAAGAAGAAAGTATACCTTATTCAAGGTAACCAAACATTTCTACTTATTTTTAGGCGGATAATACACGGTGTCGCTTGTCGTAGCGAATAACAGTCCTTCAAACAAATCACGCCGTGTATTTTTTCGCCTTATTTAACTTGATTCTGTGTGAAAGGAAACTGACTGTAATAAAACTGCAGAGGTCGAAAATGTGTACATGAAAAAATATGCTAAATACCGAGTCAAGGGAATGTAAGAAGTGATATAAAACATATCCAGATTTTATTCTTTTTAGGGTTCCGTACCTCAAAAGGAAAAAACGGAACCCTTATAGGATCACTTTGTTGTCCGTCTGTCCGTCTGTCAAGACCCTTTTTCTCAGGAACGCGTGGAGGTATGAAGCTGAAATTTATATCAATTACTCAGGTCTATTGTCCCTTGAAGCTGTGAAAAAATCAAACTTCTAAGCCAACGCAATCAAAAGATACAGCCGTTTATGCCGCAAATTTTCGACACTTGCAAGGGAATCAAAACCTACAGGGTGCTTCCCGTGAACTCAGAATCTTGAAATTTGGTACGAAGCAACGTCTTATAGCATAGATAAAGGAAAAATTACGAAATCCATAAATTTTTAGTTACATCACATAATATATATTTTTTTAATAATTTTAACCTTACTACCCATTTCCTCATAAACGCGTAGAGGTATTAAATTGAAATTCATACCAAATACTCAGGTCTATAATACCTTTAAGCTGTAACAAAATCAAACTTCTATGTCAACGCAATCAAAAGAAACAGCAATTTAAGCTGCATATTTTGAAACTCGCAAGTACTCGCAAGGGAATCAAAACCTAAAGGGTACTTCCAGTCGACCTAGAATCTTGAAATTTGGCATGAAGCAACGTTTTATAGCACACATAAAGGAAAAATTCCGAAAACCTTAAATTTTTAGTTACATTACAAAATATATATTTTTTAATAAATATAAACTTATTACTTTTTTCCTCATGAACGCGTAGAGCTATCAAGTTGAAATACTTACTTAGTACTTAGTTACTTAAACGATAAAGAGATCTTTGTCTTAAATTTATGCTCCTCCATCTTTCCCCATTGTAATGTTATGAATTTCATTTTGCAATAAGATTACCATAGTTATGACTCGATTGTCGTAATGAAAGAACTTTGTAAACCTTGCAGGTTTGTACGGAACCCTCGGTGCGCGAGTCCGACTCGCACTTGGCCGGTTTTTTTTTTTGTTTGTCTGTTTGTACGAGCTAATATCCGTAACTGTTAGACCGATTTGAATGAAATTCTCAGTGTTACCTTGTATCCTTAGTCAACATCTTAGATAGTGTTTACCGCCGGAAAATATATTATTCCTACGGGAAACTGCTCGGAAAAGTCAAAAAACAACGCGGGCGTAGGCGCGGGCGGACGGCTAGTATAAAATAATGAATCGAATTCGAAAATATAACACGTGATGTCGACAAACTGACAGAGACTATTATGCTACAAATTATGAAGGCCATTATTTTCAAACATAGTGACGATAAATACGAATTCCCAATAAATACCAAAAGGTGCTAATTAATAATGGGCTACTAACAAGGAGTTCGGAAATCTTAGAGCATCATTAATTACGATTCGTGTAAAGACTGCATTGTTATAAAATTAACACATTATGCCTTCGGAACCGTTCTCACGACCTCTTGGCTTTTTACGTGGTATGGAAATTAATTACTGATAATAAAAAACAAATGAGCTGCGATAGTGTATAAAAATTTAAATTCGAATTTCAAAAATAGTAATGATGATACCCCGTTAATAAAAAGTTATTGTTTTCAAGAAGAAGGCTTAGTGATATGAACATCATCCACGCAATAATGCTGAGAATATGTAGGGAAGAGAGAGACTGCAAGTTGGTAGGTATTCTGTGCTGCAAGTCAGTACCTAGTTTAAATTATATCAATGCACTAAAAAAAATTAGAGCGTCGTCGTCGTCGGTGGTCGAAAAGCTAGGGCTGAGTTCCTTCGATAAAGCTAGCATTGAGTTTCTTGTTCAAGCTTCGGTACGTATCGATATGTTTTCGATTTTGGTATTCATATGTAGGTTTACGCTCTCACGGAGAAGGAAAACATCGTGAAGAAATTTAGTTGAAAATTTACCAATACAGGCCTATTCACTTTGATTTCAGGGTAGGCGCGAGCCCCTCGGTGGAAACATTATGTAAGCTGTTAACGACTAGATATTATCAAGAAACATTTATAGCTATTATTTATAATTGCATGCATAAGAAATTAATTGCTTCATTATATTATTACGGTCTATTTATTATGTCTATTGTAAGTATTTTCAGGAACATATTTCATGTTTGTAAAGAAGACGATAAAGGTGTTTAATTAATTACTGTTTTCCGAGAACTAATTGCTCTTACATCTAATTATCTAACTCTATTTCAAACACAATGTATATTGTTATTGAATAAATGAATTGAATTGAACTATTCAGGATTTTTGTTCTTAGCATAGTCTAATTGAAAACGCATAACACAACTGTAAAAACTAAGTATAGATTAAATATTTTCTATTGGTAATATTTTTTCAAATAAAAATCGAACTAAAAACTGAAAAATAATTCTTAGTTTATTAATTTTATTTTCGTACATTTATTTTTCATTATTTAGTTTAAATAATTGTATCGCCACCGGTTCTTGACAAGAAAGAAAGAAAGACATTTATTCAGCTAATGGCACAAGTGTGCAAAGTTTGAAATCAATTCCCTTAAAGTAGGTCAAAATCGAGGCCAATGAAGTCGGTTACAAACATGTCGGTTACAGACGCTAATGAAATAGTGATAATAAAAAAAATAGATATTTATTTACACAATAGTTTATTTAAGAGTGATACGTATCAATGATCAAATGAGTTTTCTCCTATACCACAGAATAAATAAGTATCCTGTACATCACAATCGCGGCTTTCCATCCTCTCTGACCATGAAGGAAGAAAACATTTTACGCGCGTAATTTTTTTTTCCTTCATGTCTCTGACCCTATACAGAATCGTGACATAATAATTGAAGTTATACTCGAGTTGTCATTTCTATTCATTTCACACTTTGAATAAACATTTAAGACTTGGTTATCACATGCACCTTAAATAAATAGTATAAATTGTGGTCAAAATGTCCACGATTTTTTCCGTGTCACGATATAAATACAAGAGTAAGAAGGAAATGTTTTATGTGGAAGGAATATTATATAATGTAAAAACGATTATAGAAACATGTTTTTTCAAGGAATAAGTTAATACTCGTTTGTATGTACCTACTATTCTTCTATTAACTGAATTCAAATTTACTTTTTTTTAGGCTACCGTACCGCAAAAACAAAACGATTATAGAATCACTCGCGTATCTGTCCGTCTGTCCGTCCATCCGTCTGTCAGCGCCGTTTTCCTCCGAAATTACTAGACCGATCAGTTTTTATATTAAGTTGTAAAGTTGAATAAAACAATCCAAAGACAGGTTAGGCCAGCAGGATATAAAATACAAGTTGTACGTCAAAATGATTATTCAAATTTAAACAAAAGTATAAATATGCTAAGTTAACATTTAATTTTATATCATTTTACACCAAACAGTCTATCCATTGCAATTTTGATGTAAACAATATTATACTTATACTTTTAAATCAGGAAAAAAAAAATATTATTTAGACTTTTTTTTAAGTTTAACGGGGTAGGAATGTTGCATTAGGGTATACCGCGCCTTGTATTTCTTGTCCATGAAACAAAGTTACGTCATCATTTAATGTTGGCAATCAGGGCAATCCTACTTGCACGTAAAGAACCAACGCAGAAATTGTATAAGTAAATGCCAGACATAATGAAAATCAAAGGAAAATAGTTTTTATGCTTTATCGAGTACCACACAACATCGGCGGAGTCCGGCGGCGGCGGGGATAAAGTATACCACCCTATACCTCTCCTCCTCTGTTACATACTTCTGTGGCGTGGGGTAATTTATATATTTTGTCCTTTATCTATCACTCACTGATGACGGCTTCACTCGATGATGCGATTTTTCAGCATCCCGTGATTTAAGGGGTTCTTGTTAATTAAAACCAGGTTAAATTCTTATTTTTTATGACAGTAAAATTACGTATTTCCGTTCACCTTGACTGATCTTAAATTGTAGATATTCTTAACGAGTTTATCTAAGGATGTGTACTTTGGAAATAACAGATAAAGTAAACTACCAAATCTTTGGGCAAATAGCAGCTAAGACAGTGACGGATGATCGATATTTACGAGTCGATGATTTTCTTTTCTTGTGAGGAAGATATCAAATTGGTAAGTGTTTCTCAAACATACTAAGATAAGCAACTGTTCACAGTAGTAAGATTTTAATTCTACCTAAAAGTATTATAAATGCAAAGGTAACTCTGTCTGTCTGTCTATCTGTCTGTTTGTTAACGCTTTCACGACAAAACCAATGAACCGATTTTGATGAAACTTCTTACAGAGATAGAGTAAACCTTGAAAAAGTACGTAGGCTATCTTTTACCGCGCTAAAATATCTCATTCCCGGCGGAAAAACTATTAACGCAGGTGGAAAGCAAGTAAATGTATAATTTCTACTATTAAACCTATAACAGTTCAAAGGTATTTTTGCCTTGGAAGGGGGGACGTTTCACAGTTGTTGTGGAACTTTAGTCATCCCGTTCGACAAACATAAGAAGAGTTTACTCGGTCCATGTTTAAATTTGTAAAATTTCTAGACAAAATTATCTAATTCGGATCACAGTCTTAAAGTTATTCTAGTATATTCCAGAAATTAGATAAATAAACTGATAATACAGCTCCTTGACCACTTGACTGACTTCGGCCACGACGACTGCATCAGCTACAATTTTGGCACTTTTGTGCTTGATAATAAAATTAAAATGAAGGTAGCAATGATGTTTACAAATTACTAGATGATCCAATTGTGAAGTCACCTCCAAACGCTTCGTGACTCCCAGTCGCTGCCCTAATCATCAAATTTGCTGACAAAAAATAACAAGTCGTTAACATTATGTCACGGCACGATTTGTTACATACTAATCACTTTATGGTCGCTAAGTGTTTGGATAAACTTGGAACACCTTGAAACTCCTGCTTTTTTACTAATTATATTCGTATTTAGAGTAATATTTACAAGTATACAATGTGAAGCGTGCGTGCGTAGCATCTCTTTACATAATACGTGATAATACTAGCTTTCCGGCCCTGTTAACAGTTTTTTGTCTGGGGATGAGGTATTTTCCCCAAGGTTTATTCTATCTCTATACCAAGTATTATTAAAATCGGTTCAAAGGTTTTGGCCGACATAGACAGAGAGCCCGACAGAGTTTCTTTTGCAATTATAATTTTAGTATATGCATGTAAGTATAATCTCACCAAAAACATTCTGTAAAAAACTAGCCAACTCTCGATGGAGCTGCTTGTTTATCTCTAAAAAGTAATGAAATCTAGACAAAGTCGTACCAAGTCTAAGGTTCATTACTACGATTTCTTTATTATTATAGTTAATGTTGTGTTACTGGGCTGTTGATTTTCCATCGTCAATGAGTAAGTAGCGGTTCTGGCGACAGATTGGTGCAATGGAATCATGGAGCACCTGGTTTATAAAACTCCTTGTGTACCCTTCAACAGCCAAATAACACAACATTAACTATAATAATAAAGAAATCGCAGTAATGAACCTTAGACTTGGTACGACTTTGTCTAGATTTCATTACTTTTTAGAGATAAACAAGCAGCTCCATCGAGAGTTGGCTAGTTTTTTACAGAATGTTTTTGGTGAGATTTCACTTCTTTTTGTAGAAACGTGGGTATATTGATTTATTTTATTAGATTTTCTTACTTCACATAGTTTTTTTTTCTTTTTAGAAGTTGTTTTTTTATTATTACAAATCTTTCTTTTCTTAAGCGCGTTTTAAAATACAGTCAGCGCCATCTAACGACGTGTGCGGGTATCACCTCCACTCCTCCATCATATTTTTAGAATTAATATTTTAGTGTAATTTGTTTATTTAATTTGTATAATGTTTGAGTAGAATAAAGTTAATCGTTCGATCTTTCGACTATTTCTTCTTGTAAACTTATAAGTATAAGTATAAAAGCCAGTCTAGTCTTTTCCATAGTTTTCCTTTAATTTTATATATATACGTATTAAAAGCAGAAAGGGAGGCATTCGCCCAGCAGTGGGACGCTATAGGCTGGATTAAATTAGAAGATGTGTTCCACTATGCTGAATTTTTGCAATGACAGTCGATTTTTTTAAGTACCAATAGCAGAAGGGGGCGTTAGGTACCATATCTCTAATACAGCTGAAACCAGCCGAAGGTTCTTCATCAGATACTTCAGGCCTTCGATTTTTGACATCAAATGAAGCGGCCCACCAAGTTGAATATTTTTTGTAAGGGCGGTATGTCTCGATCTCTAATAGTTTGGTTGGGCTCTTGTGTTTTCTAATCAGGGTCACCAGGTACTCCAGATCTTCGATTATCCTAGTTTTTATAGTTTTCCCTTTATGTAGCCATTAAACCCTAACTCTGTACCAAATTTCAGGTCGCTGAGTTTATGGAAAGTACTAGTTCTATTTTGATGATCATGAGTGAGTGTCGAAAATGCGAAACTTTGCTTTCGCTTAACTTCGGAACTAAATGACCTACAGACTTGAAATTTCGGATTTTTAGTATGTGATCATAGCTTAGTAAATGACGAAAATTTCTGCGTTCTGGTCTTATCCAGAAGTTCTCAAATAGGGGCCTGAAAATGCGTCGAAATGGTTCCAGTAAAGATGGTACGGCAGTGTTGCTTCGCGCTCGACTTGGCGGGGGCACTCCCGTGCCCCCAGATAAACTTTATATAAATAAATAAATAAATAAATAAAATAAATAAATAAATAAAGAAACAAAAGTAAATAATTTTGTTATATTTGTAATATTTCACACGTTGGTGTTATTTGGCTGAAATAAGTGATAAATAAATATAACAAAATTATTTACTTTTGTTTCTTTATTTATTTATTTATTTTATTTATTTATTTATTTATTTATATAAAGTTTATAAGCTTTACAGCAAACGCCAAAGCGCTAATAAACTTAAACTTAAGAATTAAAGTAAACATTAAAATATATATTATGTATATATCAATAATAAAACTAAAAATGTACTTCACTAAAACTTAAAAACTTACAAGATAATTGATAGAATTTGTCCGCGAACAAATCACTATCTGGCTCCTTTGATAAAAATATGTTGAGGAGTGACCTCGCGTAAACAAGTGGCGAGTGGCTGTGCGCTGCAGTTCGGACTGCCTCTTCAGCCAACAACTTATGGCTCCTACCTCGGAGATACCTATCCGGCACAAAAAGAACACACTCTCTGGTCACTAGTTCCAGACAGTCTGATTCACCACGCAGCAAGTGGCATGCGGTAGATAACAAATCATGATAGCGTCTGACCTCTAAGGAGTTAAAACCAAGCATGCCAAGTAAGTATTTGGAAGGATAAAGAAAGGGATAGTACCCATACAATTTTTGAATAGAAAACGAAGAAAAACTTTTTGAATTTTCTCTAGTAGCAGCGAATAAGTTTTTTCGTGCGGGTTCCAGACAATTGCAGCCGATTCGATCTTACTTCGAACAAGCGCCGAATAGAGTAATTTAACTACTTAACTACACTTGGTGTCATGCAATGATCAAATCTTTCAATACCTGTCTTATTTAAGGACTTATAGTGTAAATTGTAATTTATTTTCCTCGAGCAATTTAATTTTAACCACTCAATGCACTTTGGATTATTAGTACATGTTTATGATTTAAAACTAGTACGTAGTACGTATAAATAAATATTTTTGTTTTCGAAAAACATAAGGCATTTGGACTAACTATTCCGTTTAAAAATCTGTAACTCTCTATATAATTAAGAGAAACACAAAACTATAAAAATAATGATTATAAACATTACTTACAAAATTAGCTGTCTTATGTAGAGTATCGTGATATTCCTCGTCCTCCAGCAGATTCTTCAACCTGATTGGCCGTTGACATTTTAATCGTTCACCAGACGGCTTTTTCATCTTATGAGAACTGTCATCTTTCAGCACACCATCACTAAAATGACAACTCAGTTTTTTTGTAGTTTCACCGTTCACGCGCTCCATAATCGTCAGGTCGCGAACCGGCGAATTCTTCCGACAACACAACTGAAACGTACTTGGCATTGAAATTCAGTCATAAGGAAACCACCACTGAAAGCGTGGTCTTAATAAACGTAACTGAGACGCGAGGCTGGTGTTGCATGGTATATATGTACGCGGCAATAGAGTTAGGCGGTACATTGAGAACTAAAGCCGCCTCACTGGCTAGTGGGCTTGGAACAGCAAAAAATATCAACAAGTTTGCGTCATGCATGACATGATAGGCGGCGACGCAGCACAACGGCGCGGCGTCGTCAGTTCACTACATTAAACTACAAAAATGTACTACAAACGTGCCATTCATAGAGTAATGAAGCCTTTTTTGAGTAGTATAGAGACGTAATATAATAATAAATAGCAAAAAAAAAAAAAAAAAATATTGTTCTTTTAACAACCCTGCATTATATCTAAAGTACAGAAGGTATACATTTTAAATGGATTAGATATTTAACCTGCTCCTCAAACTAAGATTATCTCTTGTATTTAAGGCGATCCGATCCTGTCAACACATGCGATTTCATACTGATATACGTATATTTTTGTTTTCCGTCAGTTTCAACCAATAGAATGCTGCGTGATATCTAGAGCAATCACAACCCCAAGACAACCCCCTTCTTTCTTTAAAATGCCATATCTCTATAATGTTAGATTTTCTTTGGTAGCACTCTAATAGAATAAATATACATAGAGCACGCGCATCGCTCCGCTGCCTTTATGTCAAGCGTAAGCAAATTTTGGCAGATTTTGTATGGGCGGTGAAATCAATAACATTTTTATTTTTTTATTTGTTCCTCAAGTCATGTTTGCAACTTATCACTGCCCATTTCAAAATGTTCTCCTATTAAATTTCTTATTTTAACCGGGAAAAATAATCAGCTCCGATAACCATTTGATACTAAACGAACGCTCTGAAAATATTCGGGCTGTTCATATCCGTGCTTACGGTTCATACTCGTTTAGGCGTACTCTATCCCTCCCAGAAATTTTTCTATTTATACTCTAAGGAAGCAATATTTGACAGCTACCAAATTGATACAAAATTTTAAGAAAAGCTGATGCTATGGCCAATCACCGTTAAATATGCCGCCATGTTGTCGCACAGAATGTATTTGAGGTATCTTCTCTAGTATTTGTTCGCAATCTTCAATGGTTCACTACTAAATGACGGATATTACCGCCTTGATCAAGGTAATGGGAAGACCAAATATTTGATTAGCGATAAGATCCGTGTCGCATGAGCTATATGTGCTAAGTACTGTGGCGAGCATGCATGCTGCTTGCACGTTGCGTTCTCACTGGCAGTCTATTTGAGTATTTTGGCTATTTGATATAAAAAAGGAAATATTGTTTGAATTTCGGGACTGTCAGTCAGACGGCCGCGGAGTAATAGTGTTCTGAGCAACAGCAAAAACGGAGTGGTTATATGCTCAGTGAGCAGTCGCGGCCCCTGCCACGAGCCGGACAAAATTATAATCTTCTTAAATTCCCTAAATTGTACATTTTTACATAAGTCCGTCACGAATTAAATGCATAGAAGAACCGCAATCCTTGAACTTCAAGGAAACAGAAGGATGTCCTTCTGCCGCATAAAGCTCTAAAAGAGACCTCTATGACAGTACCTAGTCGCGTCAGTGCAAAATGACCATGGAATTCTATGAACACCCGTTTCTATCTATCCATCTAATCTTAACAAGAAAATGGTTTATGTGTAGCCAGTTTTAACATCTAAAATTTATCTCCTCCACTATCACTGATATAAGAAAGAACAGATATACCTACTTGACTTTTAAAATAAAAATCCATTTCAGTCAAACAACAAAAGAAAATTTTCTCGGGAACAAAAAAAACGGACACTCCCATATAAAATTGTTTATTTGTTTGTTTGCATCGAATAGGCTCCGAAACTACTGGACCGATTTTCACGGGAAAATTTCTCATTCACACAGAAAAAATGTTAAAGCGGGTGAATTTGGCACAAAGATAGAAAAGATCTTGCGGAAGAACATAGGCTGACCACGGGAAAATTCCTCATTCCCATGGGAAAAACTATTAAGGCGGGCGGAGCCGCGGCGGGAAGCTATTTATAGATAAATTAACAAAAATAATCAAGAGATTATATTATAGCCATAACTATGAGTATTGTAATTTAGACCAGGATATTTAAATAATAATAGTTATTCCAATAACTAAATTTACTAGGTAAATATGTGGCAAAACAACGCTAGAGAAGTTGTCGTTTTTTTAAATTAATTAAGTCATGTAATGAATTAAATAATTTAAAGTAATGCCTCTGACCGTCACAACAGCATGGTTCTGCCAGTATTAAGGTTGAGAAAATCACAGGATTGAAGGAAATTAAATTTCTGTCAAATACTTGTTACTCATAATGTTCCGTCAGATGTCTTAAACCCCATGGACTTAGTAGCAGTTACTCGAAAGTTCACCTTAGTAACAGTTACTCGAGAGTTCGCAGTGAGTCAGAGGTTGCATCCAGTATTATTAGCTAGCATTATATAATAAGCAAGAGTGCTTTGTTGGTATCAAATTGAGAAGCTACAAGTCCCCTATAATGCGAAATGATATTCTAAAATATGTAAACAAAGGCGCATATAAACTTACTACAGCTGGCGTTATGCCGTCAAATTCCTCTTGATTATTTTCCCGGTGTCTTTAACTGGCATTTTAAAAACAAGTTCCACCTGATGTAATTCCAAATTCATGGATGTTCAATGTCGCCGAATTTATTATTCAAATATTGTTTTTCGCCAGACAGCATAACTAAAAAACACTTGTCAAAATGAAATTGCGCCCAACGAGATTTAAATAAAAGTAAGGGAAATGACAGCTACGATGATGACTCTACTTAAAAAAATTACCTCACCCCTTCTTGTATAACATTTATGAGTTATCACTATCATCACTACATATCACTACATAGTATAAAATAAAGTCGCTTTCTCCGTCCCTATGTCCCTATGTCCCTATGTCCCTCCCTTTGTACGCTTAAATCTTTAAAACTACGCAACGGATTTTGATGCGGTTTTTTTTAATAGATAGAGTGATTCAAGAGGAAGGTTTATATGTATAATACATGCATAATATACTGAAGGATAACCCACAATAACCATTTTCCCGTGCGGAGCCGGGGCGGGTCGCTAGTTATACTTAAAACAAAGTCGCTTTCGCTGTCCCTATGTCCCTCCCTTTGTACGCTTAAATCTTTAAAACTACGCAACGGATTTTGATGCGGTTTTTTTTAATAGATAGAGGGATTCAAGAGGAAGGTTTATATGTATAATACATGCATAATATACTTAAGAATAACCCACAATAACCATTTTCCCGTGCGGAGCCGGGGCGGGTCGCTAGTTAAAAATACAATGAAACTAATACACCGTGAAATTTTACTGGTTGTTTATTCGCAACATAGTGGTAGTACCCAAGAAACTAACCAACTTTTCATATGGAACATAGGTTAAAATATCATTTTTGATAATATTTTTATTTTCAACTTTTCATATAAACTTCAGTCACGTGACCGGCCACTTTGTACGAAAAGTTGAATTTTAATTTTGAGATTTCAACCAATGTTACTGGTAAACTTTTGGACAACGATGTTTACCTACATTTTTATAATTTTATTATTAACCTACTTTGGCATCGAAAAGGTACGACCAATCAAGCTTCATCGGACTTGTGAAAAAAAATGTGTCACAACTCCGCACAAAAGAAAAGCTTTTTAAAATTAGTATTTTCCCTCCGCGGTCATTCCTCACCCCCGCTCGCTTGCTAAATCTGTTCGCCGATATCTATAGGTAAGTACTTTACTGCTTAGAAGCCTTGCCCACGTTTATTTACTGTCTAAAATAATCAAATTAAATAGTGCAGAAACAAACGTATTTCAATATTTAATGTAAACAACTTCTAAGTGCTTTGATATCTTAGTTCGTTATTATACATGATTTGCATATCTTGCATAAACAAAGATTTATTAGAAGGACAAACTGTATACGGTTTTCTCAGAGTGGCATAATAATACGAGTATCTCTCTTATTGAAACTTTAGACATTTTCCTCAAGTCGACAAATTGACAAGATTGTTGTGTACAATTGGAACAATTAATTAATATGACTTGTCTGTAACATTGTAAAGGGACTTTCCCGAACTTAGGTAAAACCACAGACTTATAAAGGGAAGTAGACCAAACATTACATACTTAGAACGCGTGGCAACTTTTCGCTCGCAGCTTATTTTGGAATCGCCAAATTAATAATATATTTTAAATATTGTAAGGTATTATCAGTTTTTGATAAAGTTAATATGCTAAATTGGATAAATATCAAAATATAAATTCTCTAAACAAAACTTGTAGAAATAGCCGATTACGCAACCTTTCATACTTATCAACTGCCTAGAACTAACAATGTGTATGGCGAGAGGACTTGGGAGTACATACTACCAAGTATCCTTAACAAGATACCTGTTAAATTACATGATGACATGCTCAGTGTCGTAAACAAATGTAAGTCGATGTTAAAAAAAATCTATAAGGAATGTGAACAGACCTAGCTTGCGATTGTAATCAACACCGATTCAATTAAATTATGTACTTAGTTATTAGTGATAGCTATCTACTAATGATTTAAGTGGCGAGTGTTTGCGCCTCATTCACTCCTCGCATAAACCTTACAGGGTTTTGGAAGGGGTGTCTTATTTTGTTAATTTTAAGAACAACTTGTATTTCTTGTAAAATAAATAAAATAAAGAAATTATAAACAGTAATTGCGGGTGTTTGTATACTGAAGTACTCTTTCACATTCATAAATATAGTACTATTTTTTATGTAGTACTATTTTGTTCCAAATGTTACCAATTATTTTAAAGAAAAACAACAAAACTTATGTAGCTTAAGTGGAAATTAAGCCACGCGGCATTCTTTGTATTATACAATAATGTTTAGTCTGAAAACGAACGCCTCATGCAGAGAAACAAAAAACGACCTCAAAAATAAACAAATGCAGTCTAAGCCGTAATACTACGTAATCCCAGACTAATTTAAATATTTTGGTCATCTAATGAACAAACTAAAATATCTTAAAACGTGTTAAAGCCAATATAAAAACCACTCGACTCTACCGGTGTATTATTAATAAAATTTATCGTATCATATGTGGTATTAGCATATTTATCAAACATAATATATTATGGCATAACTTTGACATTCAGATTTTATAATATTGGATTGTTTTACGATCTAAGATTTACCATACCTACTAAGTACCAAACAATAAAATTTAGGTAATACTTGAATAAATGTTTACTCTATGTAGGAAATTAACCGTTTAAAATCACTTATATATTCCATAATTACATCCTAGCTTGGGGAACCTATTTTGAACCAGAAGTAAATATAAAAAAGGTTAATGTAAAATGTGCGTCACGTTTGAGTAAGAAACATCCAAACTTTTGCATTTATACTGTTATATTGAGATTCAGTGCGTTAGTAAAGTTGACATAATATAGGTTACTCCCCCTCCCAGAAAATTTTCTATTTATACTCTAAAGGCTGATAGGCTCTATGGTTACTCCATTTTACATAATATAATTTCGTATTCGCCTACTTCAGTATTATATATGTATGTATATCGTTATCGAGCCACACTCGAGCTGTCATTCAAATCTAGCGCGGCAATTTACTCTAAGTGATTGCTGTTATTGTGTATGCAACCGACACCATAATATTGTCAATAAAACGGCTATTGCTCATTTTAATGGAATAGCAAACAAGAAAATGGAAAAATACTTGGTACTTATTGTAGGGAAAATAACAAGTCATTGTTTTGTTTTTGGGTCTGACCAAAACGGGTGTTTTAGCACCTTTTTTTAATATACCCAAATCGCATACGAAAAAACTGCAGTAGGGGTTTTCCCATTAAGGTTTTTTGTATACCTAAATTTTTCGGTACTTTATGTAAGAATTATGATGCATATATTATGAAATTGTACACTTTACCATTCAGATAAATATGAAATCAGTTCAGTAGTTTCGGAGCCTATTCAATGCAAACAAACAAATCTTTCCTCTTTATAATATTAGTATAGATGAAGAATACAAAAAAAAAACAGTATAGTGTTTGTTGTACCTACCTACCTATCTCTTAAGGATAACCTTTTTATTATACCTTGTCTCTAAACTAAAATATATTTTTAGTAGAAACTAGAATTTCTACTTCAGATTATGTATGCAAATCGCACCTAGCAGTGTTTGCATATTTTTACATGTTGCTTTTTTTTCTATTTTTATATGAGGAAAAAACGCAATATTTAAAAATTCCCTTTTGATATTCAGCTAGCTAAATAGGAACGAGGAAAACTAATGAATATTATCAGGGTTACATAATACGGGAAGATGAAACTGACACCGATAATTTTTCATTTAGCTGCAACTGGCTAGTTTTAGTGAAATTCAACGACTATTGCGTAGCTGGTATGGTACAAATATGAGGATTTATATTTGTGACTAACTGGCTGCGTATTGAACATCAAATTGTGCTCGTACCCTGTAAAATAGCATCATCGTACTCCAGTAGTACAATAGATCAGACTAACGAAGTTCAAGGCGACATAACATAAAAGTCATCCCATATACTTACGATATAATTTTTAAATAGAATATTTTTAAACCATACTCTACTTTTTAGGTACAAATAAAAGTCAATTTTCGCATATGAAGGAACTTTATTTGACCATTAACAGACAAAATACTCTCGCGCATAAGTTCATATCATTGTTCCTTAAACAGGTTTTATAGATGAAACAGTGCATATTTATTAATTGTATTTTGCGTGATATGAATTTGATAAATACATTATATTATTACATTATACTTTTTAAGTCTCAAATAGTGCATTTGATTAAATTTAGAAGATATGAAATCCAAAACTTGTAAATATCCGGCAAAGACAGGAATGATATTTTTATTATAGAAATATTAGGTATCAGAAAGATTGTATATTAAATTCTTGCAACATGAATAATAGAAAATATGAATATTTCTTAAAACTACTTAGAAGATCACAAATTCAACATTCACACCTAGTTTAAACATTGAAGGACAGATCAATTATTAAAGTACATACCATTCATAATTAGTTTTTTATGATCCATTAACTATCCTAAATTTAAGCCTTTTATATATTTCAAATTCTTGGAATGCTTTTTGTTTTTGTAAGTAAATAAAGATTTTATAGGCATCAGTAGAAATTCTAGTTGCCTCTGACAAAAACAAAAATTGATATATTTCTTTCTAAAAATAACTTTATTTACATTGATAGCGTACAGTAACCTAACTATTCCAGAATCTGTACATTTGGCAATTTTGTGAAATGGTCTAAAACCAAATCCAAACCATTCATCATACAAACCATCGTTGATTAGAACATTCCAGCTAATGAATATATTTGATATGAAGCAAACGTGTTTCCGAAGACACGTTTCTAAGAAAAACAAGATTTGAAATAAAATTTATTTACTTCTATTCTATACTTTATTGGACAATATTTCATAAAAATAAAATTATTTAATAAATTTTATTACTACTAGAAAGTTTAATATTTTACGTCTAAGTGATAGGTAGCATTTATTAAATTCCTTCATAATAATATAGTCCTGAGTAAACCTTGAGAAGTTTAATGAGAAATCTTTTAAGAAATTTATAGATATAATGATAATTATATCTTGTGCGCTATAACAGTAATACAATTATATTCACCCTGCGTTAAACTTTTAAAATTAAATATTTTAGCAGCCTCTGAATAATTAGCATAAAAGTAATACATAATACTGTTAGTAAATGTCTTTACTATTTATATAATAGTAACTTTTATTGAGGTTACTAGTTTTCAAACTATGTACAAATTTAAGACCATAAAAATGCACAACCTCCGTAAATTACACACTCTTACAAAATAAACCCACCCCTTCAAAGCGAAATTAAATGCTTCTTAATTGACTTCGCGCAAACCACTTGTTATTGGAAGCAAGGAAAAGGGCTGAATTTCGTTCTTTTTACTTATCATTGAAGTATATTTACAAAATGTATCAATTGATTGAGCAACAATTCCGAATTGCAAAATATCAGCCAAAATTTTAAATTATTTTCCATTGATTTAACGTCAACAAAATAAAATTGCTAAACAATCCCTTTACCAGAACCAGGACAAAGAGTCTTTTGTACTGGTATGCAATCATCAAATTGACACACAGCAGATGTTACCAATGAAAAATCTCACAACTGCATTCAAGTCCAAACCTGATAGCTGTAATTACGAGTACCGATACTAAAAGTGTTGTGATACAACGCCAAGAAAATGCACCTAAAGTAACATAATCTAAAGATGAATTTGGTATCGTGAAGAGACTGGAAGAAGTATCATTTTGTTACAGTATTTTTAAACTAGACGAACTTACCAATATCGGCAGCTGGTACCGAGAATGTAGCAGCAGTTGATTTAAATTAATTTTAAATAGTATCAACAAATACTGACACTGAGAAATGAAAGATACCAGATTTTGATGTCAAAACTTCCATAATAATTATTTACATAACCCAATCCAACTGTGTTGGTGAGTATCTTAAAAAATCTGCACCGTTTATTAACATCAAGAAGAGAGATTTACTCGTAATAATCAGAACTGTTTCGGATTCAATAACGAAGATTAGTGAGCGCACTTGCTGAAGTGACATACTAGAAAAAAAAACTGTTAGTAACCCTGATGTAAATAGCTCGTGTGACTAAAAGTCTGATATGGGTGTATCAATAGTCGGTTTCGAGATGTTTGCGATAGTTGGCTAGGTGAGCAGGTCGGAACGAAACCGCGAAGACCGGCGTCATGGTGCAGCAGCCGCGACTCGATTTCTGCGTGCGGACTCGCGAGATGCACTGTGGACTTCAGCTGTGCGGAGCGTGATGCCGAAGATATCCTCGTGGTATCGGTTTTCCTCCTGCACAGATTATAGATAGTTTATTTAAAACTTAATAACAATAATTTATTTAATTATCTCACCACCAGTAGATACATCGAGATTGCTAAGATGTGAAAGTACATTACTACTAGAATTTAACATTAAGTTTACTAGTACTAGTGGAGAGACGGGAGTACCAAACTAGGAAAAACCTGTGCTATGGGTCTCCCGGACTTGAAAGTGAAACTGAGAAGAGTCGTCAATGGAATAAACAGTAACACTATTTGCTTAAATCTTCTTTCAATCCTACTAATATTATAAACGCGAAAGTTTGTAAGTATGGATGTATGTATTAATGATAGATGTTGGAACTTCATCTTTTGACCAAATACTGAGAGAATCCACCCAATGTCTTCAGACAAGGGTGATATTGCTTATCATTTTTATGGCGATACTTATTATTTATGACTGTACTTCAAATTTCTGTATCCACTCCAAATTTATGGCTAAACATTTTCTCTTCAATACCTACTATGACAAAAATTGGTTAAAATTATCATACTAAGTGTTACATTTTCCAATGAATCTCTATCAGATTTATTGATTTAGAAAAAAATAAGATAAGATTATACGTTACAGACGCCATGTTTATCAAAACAGAATTGCACTTACCTTGAGCTTAAACATAAAGTTCTGTGCTTCATCGTCAACCATTTTCCCGTGTTTCTTTATAATACCCTTTAGTTTCTGATGAACATCTTCAGCCATCTTACAATCACCACATACATAAAAGTGCGCACCCCTGTTCACTAACAAGTCGTGTATTTCTGATCCTTCTTGCTCAGCAACCTCTTGTACATACATCTGTAATTATTCACAAATCTTTGAAGAATTCCACTGATCAATTTTATTACACGGTCTGGGACTAATTACAATTCTCGGTCTATTTACTAAATACTGAGAAATACTTTGTAACATTTACATTTTAATTATAAAAATCTTTAAGTTGATTATAATATTTAAATATGTTTATTTATGCTTAAGACAATTCACATTTTTTTTTTTTTTGGTTGTGTGTGACGCAGTCTTACCTTTGGAATGCATGGCTCTCTTGATAAAGCTAGGAAAACTTTTGAAAGAACTCCATCCTTTAGAGCTTGCTCTTTTTCCTCTCGGTATAAGTCCATTGTCTTGGTACGGCATCCAAAGAATAGCCAAACTGGTCCAGAGTTGTGGCGGCCATGATAGTTGAGTTGTGCACGGCGGTGGTGCCAAAAACCACGGAACGGTGCAATTCCGGTCCCAGGCCCAATAAGAATCAAGGGAACTGATAAATCTTGAGGAAGGTGGAAGTTTGGTGCACTAGAAAGATAGAAAGGTTTTATAATTTCTAGGAAACATATGATACATAAATCGAGTGTTCTTAGAAATTACGTACCTTCTGATGAAAAGGTAAACTTCGTCTCCGGGTTTACGATCCATGAGATAATTCGAGCAAACACCGTAGTGGATAGGACCTTCGCCATCTATTTGGATATGAGATCATTATTAAAAATTTACCTGAGTAAATTAACGATCAACGTTATAAATAGAGACTGTGTAAGGTATGTGATCAATTTCCGCCTAACTGTAATTTTCAGATCATTGTGTATTGAAACTCCAAAATAGATCTCTGTAATAATTTTTCCCTGGAATTTACTGCGGTATTTGAAATATACGTGGGTATGAACATTAATAAACAATGAGCTATAGCCGTAATACGGATATTGCGTGCGACATGAGGTTTATTGTTTAAGAATAATTTATGCAATTGTAAACTTACCTTGAGTTCTGTACGTAACTACGGCTACTGTCAGGTGGATTCTCTTTGGGTGAGCGAGAGGGGAAGATGAGATCGAATAGAATCGGGGCTGTAAAGGTGATAATAGCGCAGCTATCAGTGATGCACTAGGTCTAGCTGATGGAAACTGATCTAGAACTTCAGAGACAGTCGGAAAGTGGAAATGACGCCAATCTTCGTAAGCTCCAGGATCCTAAAAAAGTATTTAAGATTATTATTCAAAGACGTAGTGAAACAATAAAAGAATATAGGCATTACATTTATATAAACCTTACATTGGCCAAAATATTGAGTTGTTTTCGCTCTTCTTCATCTTCACAAGTAGTGGCTAAATATTGAAGTAAGATGGTTGTTGGTGGAGTAGTAATGTCTAAAAATCTTGTAAATAGTTCACGTACGCTTACTACAGGCAACCTCTCGTGTGGTTCCCAAGACTTAACTGGACCTGGTAATGATATATTTAATAATAAGACAAATATTATAATGTTGGAGCAACTCTCATATATACAATAGATTCAAAAATTCCTTGTGTGTTTAAGTGAGTAGTAAAGTATAAATAGAATGTTGTACTTAAGAAAGAAAGAAACATTTATTATTAATGACGCCACAACAATTAATTAAAAAAAACTAATTATCAAAAAAAGCAAAAGAAGACGATGTGTCATGACGTCACAATAAAAGGACCGCATTCGCTTGCAGCAGATGATAGATAACCTAATTGAAGTAATGTACTATTATTTTCTTCTGTGGTAATGTATAGCATGCGGTGCAATGCCAGCACATGCGGTTGGACATGTTGACCTTGAGAACGCTCCTATTCCGTAGTGGTAGGGGTTAATTCCGTAGTGCGATACTCTAACCGCATGTGCTGGCTTCTGTACCTTACTTACTTACATAAAGTGTTGCTTATATTCAAATTAGCATAATAAAGCATGTGGGTGGAAATTGTTTCTACTGACCACTTGACGTATGGGTTTCTTTCATAAGTTGAAGTTGCAATGCTTCGTCATAGTCATCAATATCTCTCAATCGAGCGAGAACATTTTCTACGAGTTCTTTGCGGTTGCATGCTATTATTCCAACGTGGTCGCCAGGATCGTATTTTATTTCTTCCTAAAAAGATTATTGGCAAGTTTAAAATTACTCAATACAAATTATTTTTTATCGTCACTCAAGAAGATAATAATATTTTGAAGTACCTGAGGTTCCATATCGATAAATATTGTCGATCTCTCTGCTGATGCATCTCCCAAATCTTTATTAGCTTTTACGGTGCAAGTAACGAAATGTTTGTTTATGGCGGACTTCAAAGCAGCTGGTAAATTCGGAGGGCGACATTCTGGGTGAGCGAATCGTACCGTTTCCTCACTTAGAGCCACAGTACCTAGAGCCCTCTTAGCTTCTTGCAATGTTTCGTCATCGTCTAGACAGAAAGTCTCGCATGCCACCTAAAATGTAGAATCATTAGTCATCATGTTGAAAACAGCTATGAAATGTTTGTTTAGCGTATTATGATTGAACGTAGATATCGTAATGCAGTTATTTATATCACGGCCAACGAATGAATCTTGAATAATAGACGTAAACAGATTCAAATGTTCTAATTTCAAATTGCCGTTGACTTCATCCGCGATGACGCATACCTGGTCACGGCATTTGAAGCATTTATCTTTAGCAATGGTAGTTAGTTAAGAGGTGCTTACATTGAAAACTCCGGAGGCCCATTTCCGGAAGGCCTGATCTTGGCCGCACATCTCGTCGCCGGTAGCGAGGTCATGGATTCGTTCACCTCCGAGGTCACCGAGCAACTTGTCTACGTACTTTCCGAAATTGCAGAAGTTCGGATAGGCGCTGGACCCCAAAGCAAAAACAGCGAAGCGGACGTTGCTTAGTGGACCAAAACTGTCAATGGAGTTCGCATCTGTTGTGCTTCCTATAATATTATGTATTTTAGTAAAATGAAAAATAATAATCAATTCAAGCTATTACAAGTATGGTTATTCTCTACGCACCTTTCAAAGACTCTAACCTATTAAGTTTCCTTGAATTTCCAGAAGCATATCTTTGCAACTCTATCTGACTATTTGCTTTAATAAATGATTTAGGTGTCATCAATTGGGGATTCCTGGAATAAATACATCAAAATATTTAATTCGTCGTTGATTAATATAAGTACCAAATGTGTGATATAAGTAAGTTGACATACCCTTTTTGATCCTCAACTTGGTCATCATATAGAAGTTCACATAGATGTTCTCCAAATTCCTTAAAAAAAATAAAAATAAATAAATAAAAATTAATTTATGAGGACAACTCACACACGGCCATCTGACTCTAAACTAGGCAGAGCCTGTACTATGGGTGTCAGACAGCTGATATACATATATATTATAAAAATATACAACATCCAGAAACAAGGCAAACACAAGTGCTCACCACACAAATGTATGCCCTAGGTGGGATTCGAACCCGCGACCCTGTACTTCGAAAGCAGACGTACTACCAACTAGGTTACGGAGACATCTATCTCATTTTAAATAAATAATCAAGAAACGTAAACGCACAAATTAATAAATATGGTAAACGTTAAGTTTTTTCTACAAGATAACGAAGTTGTTGAAAACTTACTACGCCATTTTCTGGAGGATCTCCGTTTCCAAATGTGGATGTAACAACCAACAATAACGCTTCGTGTTCAATAGAAGTTATATCGTAGTCTGCCATGCAGTGGACCTTTAAAAATAAACTTAGATATAAACTATCACAATAGTTTTCAAAGTAAAGCTACACTTAAAAATTGTATTATCGATTGATAATTCAATTTTCAACCCTCAAATTAAAGTTTGCAATAAGGGTTCTGTTAGATCATTTCCTAAGTAGAAAATAGATAATACATACCTGTGCATTGAATGCGTGACCAAATATGACTCCTAGTTCTTTGGCATACTGCTCAGATTTGCCCGTTTCGGTGGCATAGAGTACCGTGGCTTTGATCCTCTTAGAGAGCGCTCTGCCGAATAGTTTAGATGTGAATTTGACGGCGCGCGCGATTTGCTTGAAGTGAAACTTCCTGTTGATTGGCCTCTTGCCTGTGATAGGCTTAGATTTCTGCCATTGATGAGTCTTCCACGCCGGCTCCTGTCATTCCAGAGACGTAAACTTTATAATAAGCATTGTTAACTTTTACTTGCCAATGTTCCGACAGCAGGCGTTTGTAAAGTTTCAATAAGATTAATAGTTCAGAAATGGTTAATTTCCATAAATTCCAAGGATTGTATTTGAAGTAGATCAACTTGAAATAAATCCAGTTGGTTTAAAGTGAAACGTGTCGTCATCTTCAGATGATAATGTCCAAAACATCTTTTGAGTTTGTTTTGTACTAATTATTTTTGTATATCAGTACATATAGATGCAAATGATGTTATAAATGCTAAATATATCAAACCTGGTACTCATACGAAGGTCTAAGATAGTAGAGCGCCATCTCTTGGTGGAATACGGGCGTGATCGATGAGGACATTGGCGGGACTATCCATATCCAGTCGGCGGGACAGCCAGAGCTAAAGGAAAATGAGCACATTTTCAGGAAAATCAAAGGAAAGTTAATTAACCAAGTATTATTTACGTAGAAAAACAAATCGACTACTTTTTCGCCTTCAGTAAAGTCCGCTTTTCATGATTTTCCCGATGAAAACAGTGTTAATAACATACGGTAACATAATATTTATGCTATGTACTTTGCAGAAAAGAAATAGTAAAAAAATCAAGAACGCTATTTTGACAGTTTGGCCTGTATAACAGCTTTAATAAGATTCTAGATTTAAATATTCAATGCGTTCCACGTGATAAAATTTTACAGCAATATTTTTGTCTTGTAAATGTTTCTCTAACTGTATTTAGTGCCTACAAATCATTGTAGAGTCAAACACAAATTGGATAGGGTCAAATTGAGTATATTTTTTGTGCACAAATAGATTTTGGATCGTGTCATGACCCATTTTTTGTTAACAACCCGGCGGCGGGTTCTGTCCGGTTATTTGAATTGTAAAGCATAGTACCTTATGTCTTTGTTATTTTAATCTTGACAATTTATCGTATAACTTTGAGACGCAGAAACCTCTGTTTATTAAATGATACGCAAATGTTAGCTGGCCATAAAGCCAGTTGTTCACCGGTCTCACGGTACCGCAACTATTGTTTACGCTGAACCAACACATGTTCTCACATAATATTTTGACAGTCGTGCATGTTCCACATTGCAAGGTCACTGCTTTGGCTTATTTATGAGTTTTTTAGACTAGTTAATTAGGGTTTATTGTATGGCAAGCTCCAATTTAGGTCAAGTTCCCACATGCAATGTTTACTTTTCCCGAAATTCCGAGTTGGTGTGATTACTCGCGACTCAGCGTTAAATTGGTTACGTGACGAACCTAACCAATTTATTTTCGGTGCCTTAGTAATTGATTAAATTATGCAAACATTTCACGGTCTTCAAATTGGATCGAAAATTTCCAGTTAGGTGCCTTAGCATATGTGCTTTACGGTTGATTTTCAGATTCTCATCACGCTTCTTGGTAGCTCGTTGATAATTAGTTTTAATTTTAATATATTCGTTAAGCCTGTATGAAGGTTACTGCTACCAAAAAAAGAGAGTATAGAGGTACAGAATTGGAATGTCTCTGAAACTAACAATGTATTGATATAACTTATTTTTTCAAATATCAACTATGAAATGATAGTTTGTCTAAAATTTTAGATTTTAATATGATAGTTTGTCTAAAGTTTGTGTAAAAAAAATAGTTTAGTTACTAAATTAATCAAACTTGTCCTGTAATAAGAATACATTACAATACTTTCAAATACAATAAACAATATACACCGTGAAATTCAACTGGTTGTTTATTCGCAACATAGTTGTTTGCAACATTAATTTTAATATGGCAAGTTTGTTTTGGTTAGAAGTTTTGGTTTTGTCTATGATTTAGTTAGAACAAATGTGCACGTGTGCTGTAGGCCTACTATGTAAATAGCGACAGGCTCGAAAAGCTGTCAAACGCGAAATATTGACAGAACTACTATAGCTCTAATGTCACTATGTCGCGTTTGACAGCTTCTCGAGCCTGTCGCTACTTACATAGTAGGCCTACTGAAAACTACTGTATTTTTGTGCTTGATTACAATATATTTAATTGTAGAGAAAAATTGGTGGGGTTTCATATTACTGTCCATCTGCTACCTACAACTTGGAGCTGTCGAAGTACAATAGTACCTACTTATTAGACTGAACAACATTCCCTAAGGAACGTAGGTTGGAATCTGACTTCAACTTACCGCAGCCTGTTTTCGTTGTCCAGATGCTTGATGAAGCTCTCGGAGGCTGTGTGGTGATCTACTATGGTAGCGTTTTGCTGCTGGAAGCTGTGTAGCACGGCCACATTCACCTCCACCAATGCTTTGTCCTTCCACAGGTTCACCGGCGTCCTGATGTCTAACCCCATCTTTTGAGCCACTTTCTGCACCAAACAAATCACTACATAGTATAAAACAAAGTTGCTTTCTCTGTCCCTATGTCCCTATTATCTCTATATGTTTAAATCTTTAAAACTACGCAACGGATTTTGATGCGCTTTTTTTAAATAGATAGAGTGATTTAAGAGGATGGTTTTTATTTATAAAACATGCATAATATACTTAAGGATAACCCACAATAACCCTTTTCCCGTGCGGAGCTGGGGCGGGTCGCTAGTATTATACAATATATACTGGGTAAGTAATATATGACATAAAATTAGATCATATAAACGTTTAAATATATAACAACGTTTCATATAATATTGGATTGGTATAATGAACGAAAAACGTAACAAACGTATGACATAACTTTAGAAAGTATAAAATCGTTTAATATAACTTCCATTTCATATAATAAACTTTTAAAAACCATTTATGTAGTATAATTTCGTAAAATATAATGATCATAAGATATAATAATCAGTTGGACTAAGCAACAGAAAAAAATTGCTCATCACTACATAGTATAAAATAAAGTCGCTTTCTCCGTCCCTATGTCCCTATGTCCCTCCCTTTGTACGCTTAAATCTTTAAAACTACACAACGGATTTTGATGCGGTTTTTTTTAATAGATAGAGTGATTCAAGAGGAAGGTTTATATGTATAATACATGCATAATATACTGAAGGATAACCCACAATAACCATTTTCCCGTGCGGAGCCGGGGCGGGTCGCTAGTTTAGTATAAAATTATATTGAAATAACATTATTCATATGACATAAACTGTTAAATGCTATAAAAAACTTTCTATATTTTTTTCGCTACACGCTGCCTTCGTTGCTGTTCTGTATGCATGCAGGCTAGCAAGTAAGCATGCATGCATGCAAGCAAGCAAGCAACCAAGCAAGCAAGCAAGCCAGCAAGCAAGCAAGCATGCTTGCATGCATACAAACAAGCAACATGCATGTAAGCAAGCAGGCATGCATACATGTCAACCTAACCCGAAGGGTATGGCGGTCGAGGTTGGACTCGCTACGCTCGCCAACCTCGCTTCGCCATACCCTTCGAACCTAACCAACAGTAGTCGGGGTGCCCCGAACTCCCGTGCTCGCTACGCTCGCACTCAGTAGTATAGGTTTTTGTATACAAGTAAGTATAATTTATAATTAGTATCTAGGCTGGTTGATATTTTTTAAACGTTATGTTTTTGAGTATTATACGTTTTAGTAATAATAATTATTATTTGAATCCTTATACTTTTTGATAAATATATCTTTTGATTATTATACGTTTTGGTCGTTATTCTTTTCATATTTATACCTTATTGACTTTATGTCAAGTAAAATTTAGGTCACTTAATTGTTATATAAAACAATTTTATACATTCTGACTCTTATATAAAATAAATCATTATACTTTTTAAAGTTATACTAACTGGCGATTATGTCAACTGCTAATTATGCCTCTTAATCGTTATTGAAATGAAAATATGTCTAATGTATTTATGTCATATGAGACGCACCCATATATACTGGCTTTCCGCCCCGCGGTTCCGCCCGCGCTAACAGTTTTACAGTAGGAATGAGAAATTTTCCCGCAAAAAAATGTAATCTACGAGTTATTCTGATGTATAAGCTATATCATTGTAAAATTTCATTAAAATCCATTCAGTAGTTTTTGCGTGGAAGAGTAACAAACATCCATCCATCCTCACAAACTTTCGCGTTTATAATGTTAGTTGGATAGGATAGGACACCTTACACACGACCATTTGACCTTAAACTACCTTTAGGCTACCATTATGGATATCAAATAACTGAAACAAAATAGTTTGTGTATTTACGTAGGTATGTATGTATAAATGGAATGGAATTAATCATTCAATAATTAACGGGCCGAGGACTGAGAATCAGATGGAAATGGTGTGAATTGTTGCTCAATTAGCGAACGGTTTGTCCATTTGCATAGAACAATTGTAATTATCTTGATCTTTGTATGACAGGGGCGGAAGCTTGGTTTTGGGCTTTGTTGTTTAAAAATATCTCATATATTCTCCTTGACGTAATATCACGCATTCCTAGATCAAAGTCAAAGTCAAAGTAAAATTTCTTTATTCATAATAGGTTTTTTTAAAACACTTTAGACCCCCACACTGCCAACTTCCGAGCGTCTTTCCAGCGTCGACGTCGACGTCGCCAGCGCTGCATTTTTTTTTGGAACACATCATTCTATTTATTGCGAACACAACCACAGACACAACTTTCTTTTGTTTCACTCGTTCTCCTGCCTATGATTGTATGCGCCCGGAAGACGTCAATGTGGGGGGTCTGTTAATGACGTCATATCAGAAGTTAAGAAGCTTTGGTCTCGTCTCAAATTAATATACAAAAATATAAATAAATAAATTGTTTAAGAGTTGCCTAAATTATCCTAACTTTTACTATCCTGACTTAATCTCATTTACCTACCTACATTGCAAAATTAATGAAAATATTGGAATTGTGGATATGATTTTTCAAATGAGAAACACACTTGTCTCAAGACCTATATTGGCTATAAAGTATAAATTGTCATACATAATCTAGAAATTACCACAGAATATAAATGAGAAATTTGTCTTCGGCCAGTTGAATAGTTTCAGACAATGAGTGCAATAAGCCAGGCGCTTGACTGAATATTTAGGATCACTTTATAATATTATAGCTCACTAACCACTAACCTTGTACATTTAATATAAACTACACTAAGACCGTAAAGTTTAACCACAGTTGTTAAGTTAATTCCTGGGAGACGTAGTATGCATGCAAGTAGTATGAGTGCAATCAAAAATGCAGTGGCTTCTGCACTCATTACCGAGTTTCAATCTTGCTCTCAGCTTTTGAAATATAAACTAACTTACTTTCCGTCCCGTTCACCCGCGCTAACAGTTTTTCCTATGGTCAAACCACCTCAAATTCAAGATCAGATTTAAAAATTTCTAACTGATTTTGATAGGTAAAATGGGAAGATGCGCATGCGTTAACAGCTCAAATATTTTAAAGAAAAAAAGTAATAATTCAGTTTTATATATAAAATCCTACACTTTTCTGATAATATGATCACATTTCTGCGTACATTCAACCAACTATCAGATCAAGTTGAGGTAAGTACAAGTACCCAGCATATAACAAATCAGTCAACATGGCTAAACCCCGTGGTAAAGGCGAGGTGCTATGAGCAACAGTGCGTGAGACAGGCAGTGCTAGAAGATGGTGACCACGACCGCGCAGATATTTGTCGGAAACAAACAGACGAAAAACTTCAGAAAGTAATTCTGGACAATTGTAATCTTCTTGAAAGATCTTGCATGTCACAATCATAAGCTGGGACTTTAATTTTGAAATCAATATCGATCCCGATTTCAATCCAATGCAATACTTAAGTCAAATTTAGGCCGCTACTCTTGAAAATCTGCCCGCCAAGAGTTGACAAATGTCCGATTTCACTAAATATTCGTCCAATATGAAACCAAGGTGGCGCTAGTGAGGCATTCGAGAGTACGAAACGCCCGATCTCAATGTCGACGAATCGGAATCGCCGTCAAGAGTAGCCTCCCTGAAGCCTGATATCCGTGACACTTGAATGATGTTAGTTAAGTTGGTTAATTTCCTTTGTTTTTCAAATTCATTTTTTTTTCACTGTATCTTCTCAACGATCAAGTTTACAAGTAGTCTCTAATCAATTAAAAATACCTAAAAACACCGTAATGCTAATTATCATTTGTCCGTCAGTAAATATTGGTCTTTTTTTTACGTCCTCAATTGCTGCTTGCATAATTTTAATTTTACCTTTACACTTTAGTTTTGCGTCTCACGCATTATTCTAATGGCAGCATGTAATATAGTTTCATTGGAATCAAATTGTTTGTCTGTCGATGTGACATGCTGAAGCACTTGAACGCTAAGCTTTCTTGTCATACAAATAATCCTCACAAGTTACAGACATCACTCTACAAGTTTACAACTTAAGCAATATTGTCATTTTATGTATGTTGTATGCAGTAGCGTAATTAGACCTTGGGCCCTCGGGCCCTGAGTCAAAAAAGCTAAACTCTAAACTGTTTAGGCATTATCAATGCGACATATTCATATATTTTTTATACTAAGGTAGGTGTATATGATGTAAGTTAATTTCCAAACCCACACGTTAAACAAGCAAATAGAAATCTACTTTTTTGGTATCATCAGAGCTCTTTATCATAATTACCTTGCACAGTAATGTATTTTTTTAATGACTTGCCGTTGGCAAAGCTTTATAATGTAACCTTCTTGTATATGTCGCAGGGAAATATGGAAATCAGGGATTTCACGAAATCGCGGAAGATGCCGAATTCTCTTGTTTATTACGCCTTCTTACTAAAATAATCTAGTGATATGAAAAAAGACCAATTTATCGTGAGTGATATGTCGTTTCACTAAACAAAAACTAAAAAAATGTCAGAAAAACGAATACAATTCGAGCCATGCAGCTCTTTCCGCGCTCTAGAACCTAAACACGAGCACTAGTGGGTAAAACCACTTTTAACAATGTCATGATGTATGTAGTGTCATATTGAATGTAGGTGCATATTTCGCTAATTCTATAAAAAGATTGCCAATCAGGTTGTGGGGCCCCGAGCTTGGGGCCCCGTCTAGCCCTTTAATAGCTGCGCCACTACCTGGTTGTATAACTTACCTCTAACATGTTCAAGCGATTGGTGTCGCAGAAGTTCCGGCATCCGATCTCGGTGCTCATATACCAGCCGTTGAAGGCGTTCGCAGTGAACTCAATGCCGCCACAGTCGAACCTCATGCTCGACACAGCTGGGAGCGCGTACCAGCGTAAGTTGAGCTCGGCAAACCACTCGTACCTATAGCAATCAAAGTTCATGTTAAATGGTTTAGTTTCTATTTACTAGCTGGAATAGTGCAATTTATATTTCCCGTATACAGAATGGTAGTTTATGACCGTGTACCGCTTCAATCAGAATTCATTGGTAATAGTCAATCCCTTCTCGAGATATCATTAAAACCGTTCAATAGAAAATTATAGGAATTATAAAAATTGTTTTTCAGGATTTTAAAATACTTCAATATATTTTTTTATGTTTTTATACTAATGTCAGCTTTACTATTGTAAATGTAGAACCTTTAAAAAATTATACCGATTAAAAAAGAAATTATTATTGTTGAAATATAGCACTGCATTCGTGTTACGTTTCTCTATGAATGTATATCCTGATGTAGGTAATACCTTGTATATACGTAAACAAGCGAGTTACACCGTTATTAAACTATAATACCTTTGTCAGCTTTACTCAAAGCTCGCAAACATTCCGGTTGTTTTTGCCGTGAAAATACCCTGGGACCTGTTTTATAGAGGCGACGTAAAAACACCCCAATAGAGTAGTTACGAGTACAACAAGTTACTGCGTTTCATCTCGTCCTTGCTTGAGAATGGCGCTGATTCTATATATTAAGCTCTTAAGTCTACACTTCCTTTAAGGGACAAGAGATTGGCAATCTAAAACCAAGGAACTTGCGCTTCAGCATTACGATTTAAAAATATTAAACATCGATTTGACGCGTCGATCGCACTAGGGTGCATATAAAATTACGTAAAATTTTACAGCTCTGCTCTTATTTTAAATATCATTCATTCAAAATTATATTCATTCATCTCACATTATTTTTGATTACCATATGAACTAAAAAAATCGCGACTTAGGCGTAGAACACACGATGTCATTTATCGCGGAGACAAACTTCGCCACGGAGCTGAATTTCTTATGAGCTTGTTTGTATAAAATCCGCGCGTTCTCTTCAGATACAGCGCGTGGATATTATACAAGTTCATAGTCGGCCCCGTAGCCTAGTTGGTAGTACGTCTGCCTACTGCGCACAGGGTCGCGGGTTTGAATCCCGCCCAGGGCAAACATTTGTGTGATGAGCACTTGTGTTTGTCTTGTGTCTGGATGTTGTATATTTATATATGTATGTATATCAGCTGTCTGGCAACCATAGTACAGGCTCTGCCTAGTTTGGGGTCAGATGGCCGTGTGTGAGATGTCCCACATATTATTATTATTATAGTAATCACAACACACTAATATTATAAAGAGGAAAGTTTTGTATTTTTGTGTGTGTGTATGTTTGTAATGAATAAACTCAAAAACTACTGAACGGATTTGAAAAATTCTTTCACCATTAGAAAGATTCATTCACCCTGAGTAACATAGGCTACTTTTTACCGCGGGAAAATGCCTCATTCCCACGGGAAAAACTGGTAACGCGGGCGGAGCAGCGGCGGAAAGCTAGTAAGGTAGTGAGTTAAAAGTACCAACAGACACAGGAAAGTGCTGGCTGTAGGACTAAATCTGAGTTTATATGAACCCTGTGCATAGATACGAGTAGCAGACGCAATCAGTGTTACAGGCTGCATATAAACTCGGTTCGTTCCTTTACGTACTAATAGAATTACCTCTAATATCATCCCTTTGCGAAAATACATCTAAGTTGCCCGGCCTGTTGACCCTAAACATTCAATCACGTTACTATCAGGGCACTTTTATGATTTAACGCCTGTTATCATTATCAATAGCAATACATTATTGAATCGGCCAGACTTATGGGCTATAAACGCAGATTGGAGATCACTGGACCACGGTTTTACGATAGCAATCTCCAAGATATGGCCAGCCTCGAGGCTCTCCTGGCCTTTGGGCGCACAGGCATAATATGCATTCTCCAGCCTTTTTATGCTGGCATAAATCTGTGATGGAAAGCGATATAGGCTTCGTACAGACCGAGCTAGCTACAAGTAATGTTTTAGCGAAGGAGCTCGGAAAAGCTGCGCGTTTCCATCATTAGTCTGATGTTTTAGCTAACGTTAATGAATGGAAATCTCTTTGAAATCCAAAAAAAACGAAGTTGTATATTTTTAAATTTTGGTCTTTTTACGTCACTTCATAGTTAAGGCAAAAAATGCAATTTTACTTTTACAGGCGATTTCAACAAAGCAACAGGCTATCTTCAGAGTCCCTATAAATAAACCAAAAAGTCAATAAACTTAGGAGATGATTTTGCTCGTCATGATTTATTTATTTTATTAGATTTTTTATTCTCTATCGAAGGAAACGAATTTGTTTTGAGTTAGGGTGAACAAACGGGTCTTAGCAATTTCGCTACGAGTGTGCACTTATTAAATAAATGAATATTCCTTCTTCATAATTGTGGTTAGTAAAAAGATCCTAACGTGATTTGTATCTTATCCCAATTAATATTACAAATAATATCGGCCGCAATTTTATTTTATTTCACTACATAAAGACAAGTATAAAATAGCACTCTCGTGATAAAATTATCAACGCTAACTCTATTTACATCTTAAACTCGTCCATAAAAAAACCTAACTTAAAAATTTTACGAATGGAGAGCAATACCCAGTCTGTACTCACCCTTACCAGACGTGTTGCATGTAAGTAGCGTTATAACAGTAGTATAACACATAGTTTGCTATCATAAATCGCTGGTTCTCTCCAC
The DNA here is from genome assembly GCA_948473455.1 of Teleiodes luculella. NCBI lineage: Eukaryota > Metazoa > Arthropoda > Insecta > Lepidoptera > Gelechiidae > Teleiodes > Teleiodes luculella. The sequence continues at coordinate 12,451,069 of OX419586.1, forward strand.
GCGTATTGCCTTTTGTATCCCTGAATACTCTTTGAAATGTTTTATGGCCAGTAGAAGGAAAGTGTTTTCTATTCTTCTTTATACGGTTTATTTTTGATTCGATCTGCATGTACGTACAGCAGAAGTTTTTGTTGTAGGGTTCAGAATATTCTTTAATAAAATAAAATCATTCTTTTTATTTCGTTTTATACTGTGTGTGTGTTTAAATATTGACTTATGTTAGTTATGGTAGCAAAATCCCGTTTCACGTACCTATCAAATTTGCGAGGGAGCAGATGTCGTGCCTCGCCCAAATATTTTTAAAATATAAATAAATGTAGTATGATATGGTTACAAAAACTTACGTAGGATGCGTCATGTTGATTTCCATGACGAGTTCTCGCGGTATCTCGAAGTAGTCGGGGTCTTTGCCATTCGCTGACAGCACCAGTGGGAGGATATCCCACGCTGTGCGGACTGGTTTCCATCCCAACTTCAGACAAAGCTGCAAGGAAAGCATCTGTTAAATAGGTCCTTTTATTTGTCACGTTAAAACTTATTAACGACTTAACAAAAAAACAGTTAAAAAATCTTTGAGATTGATTATTCATACAATATTGTTAGACACGCGTTCAACGTGGGTTTTTTTTTTTGTGATAAGACGAAATTAATTTATATATAAAGATATAAATCTACATCTACTTTTTACTGCAAGAAATATCACAATCCTATGTATACTATATTTCTTGGTTGTCAAACTTTCTTTGTTAAAATTAGATTTCGTAGGCAGATGATGTACTGTAATTGCATACACCACATTTATATATAGTGTCGTTGATAGACAAGTAGAAATTGCAATTTGTCAACGATTTCGATATGTCGAGCTTACTAAGCCTCCGCGTCTATTATTCTTGTTACTTTATGTCTTATAATTAATATTATTAGACATAAAGTAGTAGATTTTTTTGTAGATATAAAATTGTATGATAAAAAAATACAAGTCGAAGGAAGGATATACAATGGAAGTAAATAGATAGTACATTCTCATGATTAGTTTTACTATATTTGTTTACTTTTAAAATTTCACTTTAAGTTCATATGCGTACCTACTGAAAGATACTTTTATAACCGGAAAGTTGAATGATTGATAGTCTGAAATAACCCTTCAATCGATCAAAAAATTTCAGCGTCGAAGTTCACGTCGATTAAATTAAAATACTTTCAGTCCAAAAATCCACGAATTTTAAATTGATTAAACATCAGTTGCACATGGAAAGTAAGTACATGAGTTTTCATTATACAGGCGGAATGATTAATTTTCAGGAAATAATTGAATATCGTTTTTGAAGCTGCTATCAATTTGTAACAGACAGTTTTAATAATATGTTCTGTTTCTATAATACCAGTGTAATCGTTTCGTTATTGCTACTTAATATACATTGTTACAAATTATTTCATTATTATTCATACAAATGAACTTCTGTGAACGGAGATAAATTGTATCTGACCTCTGAAATCTGTGTGTTCTAGTGTATAATAAAGTTTAATTAGGCATAGGGAGGGTATACTCTATTCCATAAATGTCAGCAGCAAATTCTATCCTATACTTACAATTTTAAAATCACGTTTATAATTTTCCATACACTTTTTTGTAGTTTCTAATTCAATGTCACTTTCTTAGAGTATAAATTTAAAAAAAAAGATCACTTTTATACTAACACAGATCATTTATAGGAGAAGCGCGCTTTAATAAATCATTTAATCTTTTTCACCATTTGCCCGGTAGCTCGCAATATGAACTTTTTCGAAAAAAGAAAGTCGCCAAATATCTGGCTCTCAACAAACCTATTGCGTCTATTGGTCCTACATGGGTGTGGGTCGAGATTGGTATGACACTGGTAGAGCGATGCGACCCACAAGATTTATGGCCGCAACAAATCAATCCCGCATTCCCGTAAGGGTGACAGTTTCCCAGAAAGTTGGGAAATCTGGCCAGTTTCCCGACTAGATACTGTCCACTGTTTAAAATATGTCGGAGATTTATTAAGACCTAACACATGTCACTAACACAGTTTTGTCTACTACGACCCGAGCGGCTAGTCCCATTCAGGAATTTTCCATTTCGACTGTCTAAAACTTTTAAATTGCTTATACTTACAAAGCTAATTAATACAATACGAGTTTTTTCTCAACCGGCCAAACTTGTAAATTTTTTTAAAGAATTATTCACAAGATTTTATTCGTTGAGGAGCAGAAAAAGCAGAGCAGAGCTGAAATTTGACGAACTTTCGTAATTTGCTGGATATTTTATTTCTAATTGTTTTTAACATGGGATGGATCACAGCACTATATTTTTTATAATTTGGTTTAACTAACGTAGTAACAGTCTACGCGTCTTTCTTTATCTTTAGCTTTTTTGCCATTTTTGTCATCACCGCTAAGCTATGATTAGTTCAAAAATTAATTATTACTTTACACCTGATTTAGTGTTTTTCCTAATGTAATGATACCTAACTGTAATGAACTGAACAACTATGTAACTAATATCACAATTTGTTACCTTATTACAGCCTCATAGCCTAGTTGATAGTACACCTGCCTTCGAATCAGAGAGTCGCGAGTTCGAACCTCGCCAAGAGCAAACATTCGTGTGATGAGCACTTGTGTTTGCCTTGTGTCTGGATATTGTATATTTATATATGCATGTGTATCAGCAGTCTGACACTTATAGTACAGGTTCTGCCTAGTTTGGAGTCAGATGGCCGATTGGCCGTGTGTGAGATGTTCCCACATATTTATTTATTATTTATTCTAGAATGGGTCTGCTGTAAGATATTTCTTCTAAGCAGACCTGTTGTGTCGTATCTCTATTATGTATTTGTCCTCTGTGTGTTTTTGTGTACAATAAATGGTTAAATAAATAAATAAATAAATAATTTTGTTGTTAATGTATGGCATACCTCAGTAAACTCGCAATGCATGGGGTCCCCCAGTACGGTGCCATCAGGCTGTTTGTACCCCGCGTAACTGATCAGCTGGCTGTTCCATATCCTGTAGTCATGCTGACCGTCCGTCCGCTGAGGGAACACTGTTATTGCTGACCTGGTTGAAAAAAGCAAAATAATTTTCATCTTATTTTGTTTGATGGTTTTGCTCTTGGTCTCTTTTTGAAGCCAAAGTAAAAATGTCCGTTTATTTTCGCTTTAAAAAGAGCTGGGTTATATTTAAGAAGTCTGGTTAAAAATATTTTCTATTTGAATTTCAGCATTATTTTTTCCGTACATCGAAACGACAAATAATCTAATATAATAACACCGGTTATTTAAAAATTTGTAACTCAATGAATTGGTATTCTTTACCCAGGAAAGTACTAACCTGATATTTCCTTTATTCGTGCTGTATTTAATGTGGTTGCATAGAGCTTCAAACATCCCGCTTGTTGTTGTCACTTGCCGACAGTCAAAGACCTGTAAAAAAATAACAAACGTGAATATAAATACCTGGAACAAATCAGTTTATAACATACATTAACAATATAGGCCTATTTTAACCCCAGACGATTGTGTTGGGGGTGTTACAAGTTTGACGTGTGTGTCTGTCTGTCTATCTGTGGCATCGTAGCTTCTAAACCGATGCTCCGATTTTGATCTAGTTTTTTTTTGCAAGGTGTCACAATCGCGAGTGTTCTTAGCTATGAGCCAAGTTTCCCTTCCCCCCTATCATTCGAAGCATCGTAATCAAGCGCATTTGCAGTCCAATCTTTATCGTACGCGTCCAAGTCGTCCCGCCAACAACGTTTCCAAAGCCTACTTCGTCGGCAGCATCTATTTTTAATCGACTTTAAAAATGGAGGAGGTTTCTCAATTCGACCTATAGAGAGAGCTATATATGCTTTTTTGTGTTTGTTCGCGGATAACTTCGTCGTTTATCTAGTATTAAATCTGTAGCCAGTTTTGCCATCTTTCGGAATTCATGCAGACGACATCGGTCTAGTATGTATTTTGGTCTAGTATCTACCTGAAAATTTACATCTGGAGTTAAGGGATGCGTCATAATGCACTAGGTTTTTTATTTTAATAAATGAGAATAATTATACAGCAATACATTTTGTTTATCCTTTTTGAGTTGTCGTAATAATATACGAATTTTAGGTGTTTGATTTTTGCAAAGGTAAAACTTTACTTGAATGTATTATTTTATCATTCCATACTAGTATTATAAATGCGAAAGTGTGTTTGTTTCTGTTTTTCGGTATATTTCACTTGGCGTGTTACTTAAACGCTAGAGAGGTATTAAATATTTTTAGATTCATAGAAAACAACCAAAACCTGTGTTTGTTTGTTTGTTCTTCCTTCATGCCCTAACTAAGCAACCAATCCACTTGATTTAGAGTTAGTTGAAAGGATGAAGAGTGACATAGGCTACTTTTTACCGCGGGAAAATTCCTAATTCCCACGGGAAAAACTAACGCGGGTGGTGCCGCGGAGCGGAAAGCTAGTATTAAATAAATTATATTGACAATAGTATACAAATGTTTTGCTATTTATTCAGTTTCGCCATGAAAATCGATTGGTAAGGTAAACATAATTTCGCATTCATAATATTATCATTGGATGGCGCAGTTAACGTTTCCGTAAATATCTTAATGAATCAGACTTTAGATGTAGGTACATAGTTTTTTCCGCCTGCAAATCACCAGGACCTCATCAATGTTCTGCTTAGTTAAGCAATGTTACAGAGGGCGCCACCCTCAATGTCTAATTATCACCTTTGATGGTGATCCGTCAGCCCTAGATTAGTACTCTCATTTACATTAACAGTAAGAAAAGGAAAAAAAGCTGTATAATAGTGCCATTTGTACCAGATTTATAGCTTAAGCTATTTATTATTAAGCCTAAAAGCTAGTAATATCCTAAATTAGCATGATTTTTTACTTTCATTACAAATTTAAAAACATTAAAACTGCCACTTTATTAGTTAAGTAACTAGTTAGTTAAATAAATAAATTAAACTTAGGTTGCCTGGTAGAGATTGCTACCTTAGCAATAAGGCCGCCTGTTGACTCAACTTTGTTTATGTACTGTATTATTTATGTGTTTTCTGAATTGGTGTCAATAAAGAATATTTGTATTGTATACTTTAGTTAACTTTATTGTAATAATATGTACTATAATTATACTACCTACGTCACGATGAGTCTCTAAGTCTAAGTCAAGGAGCGTACATTTAAGATTGTTTAAAAGCTTTTATTTAACTTGCATTGTTTGTGTACAGATCAAATCCAGCAATTTTTTTTCTATACTATCCTCATATTTATAAAAAAAAATTAACGTACATTTTTCTATGATACATTTTAGCCTGTTCACGATTAATCAACTAAGACATTTATAGGAATTAAAACCTTAAAACCCGAGCTCATTACTTATCGGAGTACTGTCGCCTCATGAAAAACCAAAGAAAGGGTGACGTTATTAATTGACGATCAATTCGTAAAACGAACCGCGAGCAATCTGTTTAACCGGCGTAATTACAAAATGTATTCTTGAACATCGGCTAGGCTTAGCGCCGTGCCCCGTTGATGTGTATTTAAGCCCCTTCAGCCCAGCGCAAAGTAACTGCCGAATGGAAACGAACGAATTAATGCAGTTTCGCCGCTGTCAATTGACACGAATGGCCTATTAGAAAAAAAGTAGAACCCTTCAGCTGGCGCTATTATTTTATCTTTTATATTTCAGAGAAAACTTAAATCTTCGGTTGCTTGCAAAGTGGGCGGTTGACTTCCATTCGGAAGGAGCGGGTTCAACCCTCTGCAAGTACCAATGTGTTTCCGATGTTGGAATTTGTATCTACGTATATTCGAAGCTCATACAGTGAAGGAAACCTGCATTGACTGCACACACTGCAAAGAAATTCAAAAGTTGTGTGTAAAGTTGACTGACTAGCATTGAGCCTGCGACTGAGTCCTATTCATCCAGATAAAGGGTTGGTGCGAGCCTTTTAGTGGTTAATGAAACGACAACAACTGCAACAACTGCACGCAAGTCCGGTGAAGCTTGATCGGTCGTACTTTTCCGACACATCCATAAGACAATTAAAAAAAAAAAAGACAACAACTGCGATCCTCAACTCAACTCACGGGCATGGAGGTCATGCCACCTTTTCTTCCCAAGTTCTAGAGTGAATAAATATAGACTGTAAGATTTTTATTGCTGTTAAAAGAAAAGATTTCCTCAATAAGTGGAAACGACTTTGAAACTTTTCATAACGACGTGTCATGCCAGAGCAAAAATATGATGTTCTGCTCAAAACAAATAGTTAAGGAACTGCTAAGTAAAAGCGCTACATCAGGGTTCTTGAAGAAAACAGAAGAGCCATCGAATAGAGAGCACTTCTCTCTCGTCCAAGCACGAATTTTCTCTTAATTTCGGACTCGCAATGAATAAAACATCTTAAAGAAGTTCCTTGAATAAATTTCCATTATGCTGACGAATGTGTGTAATAAAACGAGTATGTGTTTCAAACTAAATGGAAATTTGTTTTAGGTGTGGAAGATATATCATGATTTTATGATATTACTGTTAAAATTGAAATGCTATTTTCCGAACTGTTTATTGAATTTGAATAGTTTATTGCAAAAATACGCTCTTTTTGTGCTCTTATCAGTACTTTACGAAACACAAACTTCGTTTAGTTAGAATCCTAAAAATTTTACTAGAAGTGATTTTAGTTCCTTCTCCATGTAAATCGAACAAATGTAGAAAATTAAAAGGTATGTTATATGTAAAATTATGTTTATAGAAACTTTCAAAATGTATATTAAAAAAGTATATAAAACATAGCAAATTATGTGACCTTATGAAGCCAGCATCATAAATTAAAAAATACTGTTCTATTTTCAAAGAAAATAAGTTCCAAAAGTACAGTCATATGAACATGCTCGTGTGATAGCGCGGAACCCACTCAGAGCCCGCCAGTTAATTGCCCCTACTTTTTTCTGTTGCAGCGCGAAATGGGAGTTTTCTCATTAGAGTCAGCAAATTCATTTAGCTCCTCCTTTTGCTACGCCAGGCAAAAGCCTGTTATAATTGATTTTAGTTCTGTGTTTTGTTAATCTGCGTCTTAGCCGCTTCGAGCCACTTAACTTGTACTGTCTGCAGCTTTATTTATGGCGCTACTAGAAAGCTAGTACGAACTAAAATGTACAAATTGTTCGTAAGAGTTTTCCGATGTGGGTTACATCTTAAGTGCAAACATAACCCGCCCTGTTGACCTTTTTAACTTAGGCTTTACAACATTTAAACTTTCCCTCAAGCTGGCAAATACCTAATGATAATATACATAATTTTAAGTTTTAACAGTGTGTGGTACACCAACCCGAAACTATTATTTTTACCGGAAAAATCGAATGGGCTAACAGCTAGTTCTGAAATATGTCTCGAGTAGGTTTCTTCGCAGTTATGTGCAAGTTTCCTCATGATGTTTTCCTACACCCTATAAGAGCGTCGAATAAACTTACTGGATAAATTCTAAAATCTAACATTTATAAGTGCCAGAGCTTGATCCAGCGTCTTTTGAGTGGAAAAGGCCTTATCCAATGGGTCACCGAAATCCCTCCGAAAATACGATGGTCTAATAACTCGAGAGAACTGTCAATTCTCCTACTACAATGCGTGTTCATGTAATATATACTAAAAAAAGTATAGATGTCATTACCATTCACAAATTAACAATCATTGTGAAATCATGTAAAATTAAAAATTATATGGTATCTCTCGACCTGATAAAAAAATTGTTTTGGTTCCAATTTAAGTTAAAGAAAAATCTAGTATCTACTAGAGTATTTTTAATATACCTAATCTCGGGCGAGGAGCTAGGCGCCATCTAGTTTTAATACGGGATCTGAGCTTTTACCGAAGCACGTTTCTTTCTAGGGCATTGACAGTACTCTCGAGTATATTGGTCCATGGAAAATACTGATAGTATGAAGATAAGGCGTACCTGCAACTTGGACCACTGTATCCTCCCGATGCACCGGCTGGCGTTCCTCCAGGCCAGCTTAGCTCCGAAGACCAGCTCGGTGGTGGTCAGCTGGTACGTGCCAGTCTTCGCCACCTCTTCCTGCACTGCTTGCCAACGGGCTTCATGGGCTGGGGTGTTGGCTCTACATATCAGAATAAAATGGATCAGATTTTCACCCAAACTCGATTTATTTGTGTATAAGAAAACTCAATTAATTGTTTAGTTGAGCAAATGATTATCAAATGGCTGCAACCATTCGGGCTGTGACAGATATAAGTGGATCAGACTTTTTATTAAGTACTAGCTATCTGCCTGGCTTTTACGCCCGTGTTTTTTTTTCCCGGAGGAATGAGATATTTTCCCGTGGTAAAATGATGTTGACCGTAGATATAAGGTACTACCATATAAAATTTCATTCAAATCGGTAAAGTAGTTTCGGAGATTAGCCCGTACAAACAGACAAACAGGGAAACAAAAAAATTGAAAAAAATCAAGATATGTTCTGTATCACTTTTTACATCCCCCTGACTCGGTTTTTAACCACGCAATGATTTGAATGTACAGATTTTCGACCCTAGAGTTTTATTATATTAATTATATAGATAGATGTTAGTTCCTCACCTGCGTATAGAAGCAAAGTACTGTCCAAGGAAGTCCTTGGCGTGACTGAGGACTTCCTCGGGGGCGCGAGGGACGTCTCCCCTCCCCGGCAGCCCCATGATGCTGCCCAGACAGGTCTTCTCGTTGCATAGCGTTTGCTGAAACAATACACAAATATTTTAATGTATAATGCATTTCGAAACCACCGAAGTATTATTATAATAGCACTACTCGAAGGGACATTCACGTCCCTCCGTCACGCAAACGCGTTTTGACAACCTACTGCTTTTTGAATAACAACTGAATATCAATTTCAAGGCAAACACTGAAACGCTATAATATAAAACACCCCTGAACCTGTGCCTGAACGAACACCTCTGTCAAAGTCCCGCGGCGCCTGTTCCTTGCCCGATAGCCCGATAGCATCAAGCATTAAACACTATTTTTGTTTAATTATTATTATAAAATAATTTACATCCGGCAATTGTCTAAAATTTTAAATCGCGATCGTTCACTGGAGTGTCCCGCCTATAGCGAAACACAGTGTCAAATTTTAGATGCATACGCAATCTGTACCCATTTATTCTACCCATATGGTTTTAGTTTGGGCTCCCTGTGAGTTTGCTAAAACTCTGCTCAGCCCGTTGAGGAAAAGAACGTGTCTTTATGTCTAGTATGTTAGAATTACATAACTCCACAATAATAAATTATTATTCGTAGTATTTATAATATCAATATTTTTCCATTATTGACTTCAATAATAAGTTTAAAACCAATTTTCTAAGTTAAATCCAAAATAAGTTACTTAACGTACAATTCGGTACTTTTTGGTTGGTAGAGTAATTGTTATTAGGTATTTTCACGGGTCTTTTGCGTCTAATGTGAACTAAGCACGAAAGCCATAAAAGTAATTGTTGTTTGTTAGAATTCGCTCAAACTCTAAAAAGGCCAACTTTTTGTTTTTATTTTGTAAGATCCAAAACAGTGCCGTTATCTAAAGTATTCGTAATTTAATAAAATCGACACAAACTCAAAATATCTATGACATGTCCCAAGTTAACGTGCGCACAATTACTAAATTTATTTGCGCTTGTTGTACTCCTTTTATAATACATTGTGGTCGTAGAGCGGAAACAAAAACAACTTTGCAAATCAAAGGTATTTTTGCCACTACGATTTTCTGATTTGCTTTCGCATTGGTTGGAATAGGTGCGCTCTTAGCTGCAAATAAACTTGGTAATGAGTTCATGATAAAGAAGAACAGACTAAGTTCAATACTGAACAAATTCTTAGAAAGAATTAGAAATATTTTAACAGTCTCTAAGACGCATATTGTTTATTAAAGTCAATTCAAAATGAAATCGTCTAAATGGAAATACAATGTTACATTGTAATGAGAGCTCAGACCGGAGTAGGGTGCTTTTACTGATTGAAAAGGACTTGTAAGGGTAAAATTTCAATCTAGTTGCCTATTCTGGATTGAAAGAAAATACAACTCTGATTGTTTGTGTACGTATGTGAAATGGATTCGTACCTATATGTTATTCAAAAGAATTCACTAAGAAAGAGGATTTTTTTTCATGTCCTAAACAATTCTCATAGGTCTACGCTAAATACCTAAGTATAGTCATATTAATATTAAACAAAACAGAAAAAGTAGAAAGAGGTTGTTTTCTTATGTACAGATTCTTATGATACGAGTGCAGGCGAGCCACACTTGTGTGTGTCTTGTGTGTACACAATATTGTCTTTGAGTGCGTAGCGATCAGTTTAGTAGTACGCACACAAGATCAAGTGTCAATATATGAAGGATGTATGGATATAATAATAATTATAATAATATATGTTTATTTGCTGGACAAACAAAAGAAAAGAAAACTAGGTACATTATAAAATTTATACCCTAGAACCTAAGCATAAAACTACGTGCAAACATTTCCCTGTGTTGCGACACCCTCACAAAAAGGCCCCCACTCAGCAAAAGCCGCAGCCCGGCTGGGCTACGGCGCTGGTCTTCCGTGAGTCCTATTGGATAGGATAGATGTTTGTTACTCTTTCACGCAAAAACTACTCAATGGATTTTAATGAAACTTAACAATAATATAGCTTAAACATCAGAATAATACAAAGGCTACTTTTTACCGCGGGAAATCCCTCATTCTCACGGGAAAACTGTTAGCGCGGAGCCGCGGGGCGAAAAGTTAGTTAGTCAATATCAAGTCCTGTTTGAACCTTGTTTGACCTTTTTGATAAGGTAAACTACGGTACCAAATCTCATTCCTTCTAAGTAGCGACATTAGTTAAGATGAGATTTAACCTACAAATATTTGCACCAATATCCCGGAATTTACTTTTGAAATGACGCTTTGATCGTATATATTGAAACCGGATATTCACAAATCGTTCTCCACGACAAATATTTGTGTGCGTGAAAAAAATATTAGATACCTGTCGGTATCGGTAGATTGAACCACTGAAAATTAATCAAGGAATCAAAAGTCTCCGGAAAAATAAAAATACCTACATGTAGACAAAAACGTAAAGTTTGGTTAAGTAAATTGTATTTATATTGTAGGTATTGTAGAGTTCTTTTTCGTGGATAAACATTAAAAAACGAATAATACAAGTATTATTATACATATTATGTATAAAACGCAATAACATTAATGCTATAAATCTCTCCGAACTACGAGCAAGAAACATTCAAAGGAAGTGTAATATAAACTTTAAGTCAAAGAAACAACCGCAAACTTCGAAAGTGGTTCATTTCAATTGTACTGCTTTCTTTATGCTTCTTGTTTGAATTTAATAACTAACTAAATTATTGTACTTAGAATGTAAATTATTTATTAAAACAATAGCTTTTGTTTCATGGTCTTCTTACTATTTAAAAATGATAATGTAATTTTAATAATGCTGCCATTAATTTATTTTTTTAAATATTTTGATCTGATTACTCCATAGTGCATATTGCATATCCTATGGTAATAATGTCAACTTTTGGCTCTAATTGTATGTTTTACAGTTTTGTAGTACTTACTCGTATTTTCATCGGTTAAAGCTTGTTCATTCTAATTCAAAGTAGAGTAAAAAAGGTAAAGTTTATCGTAATAAATAAGTAAATTTTGCACGAACACGAAGAGAAAAAGCATTGAAATAAATATTTTAATTTTATGCTGTGCCCCTCTGTGTGGAAGTTATTTTACTGTAGTATATTTTTTAAAACTAGTGAGCTTATAATTTTTGTTTATGTTCTGCATTTGAAAAACTTGCACTATATTTATTTTAAAGTATTCTCTTCGAAATTGAAATAATAAAGCATAAACGTAAGTTTTGTACAGTATGAGCAAGTTTAGTGTTGAGAAGAGCTCGGGACTCGCTCACATTGAGTTCGTTCTCATGTTGAGAATAACCCTGATTCATTTTTACTCTATTTTCATAAAAATATTCTCAAAACTTTGTAAATGGAACTTAAACTTTTTAAATAACGCTTCTTCGTCTTCAAGGTTTTGTAAAGGATATAAAACTTGATACTGGCGCAAAAACAACTAGTGCCATACACAGATTAAAAAATAACTGTCGCACACTAATAAAGATATGAACATTTATGTATGTGTTTGAGATATTAAGTTATGCTAGTTCGTCACTAATGTTGGTTTTTCCATACAAAATGTGTTATTTAACGACCACGTGATGTAGTTAATGTTCCGAACGTTACTAATCACTTGGACATAAACTCTAGTGCGGCGTCATGCTCCGGAATTATCAATAATTACTTGTAAAGGATTTACTTATTTACTTAAGTGTGGCAGCTTAAAACGTCATAACCAAATAAAGAGTTGCAAAGGATTTTGGAGTTAATTTATTTACTAAGGTTTGGCGGCTGAAAGTTTCATGAATAATATCGGAATATAATTGAGAAGCGTAGTTTTCCAACATAACATAATTATAATAATCAAATGAACAATAAACAATATCTTTGGTCTTATTTTATTCGTCTGTCTGCCTTTAATAATAGTAGAATAGAATAGAATAGAATAGATACCACCTGCGTCAAAAGTCCTTTAACTATTATAAAATTTTGTTTTGGATACAATAAATGTATAACTTATACGTATATACAACGAATACATATAAGTGCGTTAAGATATATGTTCAATTAAAATTTTACAGAGCCAAGAATCTAATCCCTGAGCTAAGCGAAGCGACGAAAAGCACACCAGTGGCAATAAAATTACACGACAAATCTTCCACAATCCTACCTATGAACCAGCTTTTTTAAAGTATCGTAAGTACGAGTACGTAATACATGCCTTTTTAAAATTATCGCGCTAAGACCCGTAAACAATTGTAATAATGTGTAGCAAGCGCGAAAGCCTCAAACAAACATCAGCTTTTTTAATATGTCTAATAATTGATACGCGATTAACCTACTTACTATTTATCTGCCATAATTCCCAATACAATTTAAGTTTTGTAATCTCATCTAGTAGCTAGTTATCTTTGGCGTAACGCGAGGAAACCACATATTTGCTTAGCGGGCGCGTGCCTAACTCTACAAACAGACTTTGTTACTCTAACTAATACCGGTCTAATACCCATCTATACAGTTTCATAATGTTTAAATCCTTTTGATTATACTTTAGATAAGTTAAATTTGATTGTTCTTGAATATTTTATAGTAAATAATGAAAATTTTTCAATTTCAGTTGATTTTTCTTTTTATTAAGAATTAGTACTTTTATTGTTCTTTCAGGTTTTTAATACAAAAGTATGTTTAATTTTATTTTCTGCAGGTGGTACAGTTTTCAAAATCAATAATAGAAAAAAAAGCCGATTTAGGGGGATGTAAGAAGCTATTTAGAACATAATTTATCCAGATGTTTTCGAATTTTTATTTCTTTGTTTGTCTGTTTGTACGGGCTAGTAGCCAAAACATTTAGACTTTGAATGGAAATTTGCATGGTGGTACTTTGTATCCCCGGGTAACATCTTAAACAATATTAATCCCGAAAAATTAAGTTAAAAAAAATACTTAAAGTAACTCATACGGCTCAACACATTGTACGGGCTTATCTTCAAAACTGTTAGACTGATTTGAGTGAAATTTTGCATGGTGGTACCTTATATCCCCGGTCAACATCTTGAATAGGTACTTTTAATCTCGGAAAATTAAAGAGTTCCCGTGGGATAGCTAATAATTTACTAGGGAAAAGTCGAAAAACAACGCGGGCGTAGCCGCGCGCTGACAGCTAGTTTCAAATAAAATAAACATTGCAAAGTACCTAAATTTGGCTCTCCGCGTTTTTTTAGCGCGATTACTTACAAAAGCTACTAGTATGCTCACCGCTCTAGGACAAGAAGTATCGTACAGTCGATCATACAAGTAACGATGGGACTCCAAGTTCTTGAGTACGGTAGGCCTGATCACACTGTGCGGGGGAGGGTACCTCTCGAATTTCTCAAACTCAAGCACTTCAGTGTCCGTTGCGTTAGCTGTATTTATATCCTTTATATCCACTTCATTACGGCTCAGGTGATCAATGGGGCACACTTTGACGGGCTCAATGAATTCTTTGATGAGATCCCCTTTATGCCCGTTGATAGCTTCCAGGGAATTATTAATGATGGTCTCGGGACCCTGGACGACGCCGGGAGCCATTTTGCAGGGAGTCACTTGAGGTTTGAGTGGCGCAGGCGATCACGGACGCACTGGTGGAAGAGTGGTGTCGCCCAAGTATTTATATGAGAATTATCGTATGAGCTAGATCACAAGTTTGCTCTGTAGTTTGTAAATAAATGTACAATATTCGGTTGACGCGGCTGCGCTTGAGTGACGGCTTGAGGTTGGATCACGATGCCCGCACCTCACCTCACTCGTACGCTTATTTATTTTTCAACAATGCGTCTTTTGCATTGTTGTAAAATAATGTTGCATTTGTGAACTAATATTTCATTAGTTTTTTGATATTTTTTTGCATTTTTCAAAATGATGATGATGAACACAAATTTTTTGATACGCTCGTCACATTTTCCACATAACGTCCATATTTTTTATTATTGGTTTTCTTCTATTATTCAACACGAACGAATTTATTTACATAGATATGCGTTTAGACGGATGTTTCAATATATAAGTTAAGCAAGTATATGAAGTTTAATAAAGTTACATTTTAACACAGGTGTTGACCCATCAAGGGATCACGAATTAATGAATTGAAAAAATATCGTTTTTGTTTATAAAACGATTTTATTTTAATAGACAGACATTCTTCTTTAAATATCATCAACGGAGCGTGTAACAAAGCAGTGTATTGTCTACCCGTTCACAAAGGACTCCAGAAGCAAGTGGCATCCTGCATTGATATCATAGACACGATATTGTTTTAGAATTCTTTATTATCATTGGTGTTTAAAACAGCTGTCTATGAGCATCATTAACGAGCTAGGTTTTTTAATTTCTTACAATAGTAAAAATAAAATATTTCTATAATTTTATGGAAATCACAAATTCTTCTTCTTCTTTGCGAGTCGATGACAAATCAAACTATAAGTTTGTAGCCCAGATTCTAGCCATCTCTACTGCACCGTCCGGGGCTTCCATCAGGTCCTGATGAAAACAGGTGACAGGACAGGACAGGACAAGACACCAAGTGGGCCATGGATTGAACTGCTGCTCCGCACATACACTCCAAGTTCGGGTCACTAGAGTTCCCACCTGAACATATCTTCTTTGCTTCGGCCAACTGGGTCAAAAGTCTGTTTAAAGACTTTCAGATTAGCCACGGATGTCGGTGTCCGGCAGGGAGACTCTCAGAGAGCAGGACAAAGCAAAATTTTAGCTTCTTATATGACGTCATGAAGTGTTTTGTAAGAAATCAATGATGAAAAGAATTCAGAAGTTTGACAATGACAAAGTAACTGTCGAGAAGTACTAAATGAAGGAAATCTTGGTCTCAATAATTCCACAACAACTCGAGGTGTCAGAAGTGTCTTCTTCCAATATTTGCTAAGTATCCATTCTTATATTTTTTTACTTATACTTTCACTGCACAGTGCACATTGCTGCATTAAAGCACAAAATACGCCGCCGCCGCTATACGTAATTTGTGATTAAAGCGCGTAGGCTAAAATTAAAACTTTATCTTTGAAAACATTCACAATAATTAATATTAAGTACCTGTAATGTAAATGGTAAAAATAAAGTAAATGGCTACAGCGTAACGTAATTGTTATTAGACTGTAATTTCAATGTAATTTTATATTTCATTGTTCATTATATAACCACTGTGGAGTTGTTACTTACTCATAAGTAAAGAATTCCCTATCATAATCATATTTCCAAGTGGGTTGTAATTCTTGTCTAACCGAACCAAGTGCTCCAACCCACCAATAGGCGTGAGAATAGGCGCAAAAAATACTTATTTTTTATTCTTTCGACCCACCCCGGCTCCGCACGGGAAGATGGTTATTGTGGATTATTCTTAAGTATATTATGCATGTATTATACATATAAACCTTTCTCTTGAATCACTATATCTATTTAAAAAAACCGCATCAAAATCCGATGTGTAGTTTTAAAGATTTAAGCATACATAGGGACATAGGGACTGAGAAAGCGAATTTGTTTTATACTATGTAGTGATGATGTAGGAAAAAAAATACTCGTTTTTTCATCAAGTGCCAATGACCTACGGATTGAAAGCTACAATTTTTTAGTGGACAGTTACTTCCGTAACAGTTAGATACATTCGTTATCAGCAAATTGTGTAAACAGCCGCGTGATAGGAAAGTCATGCGCTTTTCTCACAATATTTACCAATCAGTCATAGTAATCTTAATAAATATTAGGTACTGTTACGATCTTTGTTGACGAAGGTACACTCATTGTCTTATGATTTCAATTCCCGTTTGAGTCATCACTTTACGCTTGAAAATGGGAACACGCTACTTAGAGTGGAAGGAGGAAAATCTGTGACAGGTCCATTTTACAGGAAAAATACTCTCAGATACCTATGTCAATCATGATCTATATAAATTGGTTTACAAGTCAAAATTAAAAGTACTACATTGTAAATAAAAAGTGTAACTGTCCTATTTATAACTGGTGTTTATAATGAATATTTGTATTGTACTGTATCGTTCGTATTGTAAACCGAAGTTAAAAAATTACAAAAAGAAAATGAAAACTTATTTGTTTCTCGAGATATTTTTTTGTTATAAATCATACGAAACAGACTTACGTCTCGTCCGATAGAAATCGAATAAGCTCTACAGCTTCCTGAAGCTCTAACGAGTCTATTTCACGGATTGTGTGCGGACAGATGGACATAACTTTCGAAGCGTTTACCCACATCAGCGTTTCTCTAAGTTACAATATTTTTAAAGACTGTTTTCTTTCGTTATGATATACTATGTAACCTAGACATTACTAATTATTATAAAACATAAAAATAAGGTCTCCTCCACATTAGGCTTGAGCAAGAAAGCCGGTCCAGGCGCGCGTATTTTTACCAACTTTCCGTCCGCAAAGGGTCTTTCCCGTATAAATGATGTATTTTCCTGTAGCAAAAGGTATTCTATCTCTGTACTAAGTTTCATTTAAATCAGTTCAATAGTCTTGGAGCCTATTAAATGCAAACAAACAATCAAATATTTCCTCTTTATAATATTGGTATAGATAACAACGATATTCAACTTTCAAATTAGAAAAATAAGGTATATGCCCCACATCAGCTTTGAGGCATAGATATATACTTAATTTGACAAAAGAATAAAATGCAACGAAAAAATTGATACAAGGAGAAACAATGGCAATAAAATAATAATAAAAATACTTAGAATTCGAACTCCAAAGTCACACACATACAAGCCAACAACACACATTGTATTCCTTATTCAATTAACAGTTGAATTTATTGAATGAAAAAAGGACAAACGAAATACAAAGAGAATATCCGAATGCCTGAAACTGAAATCGGTTCCAGAATTAAAATACATGGAACGAGTTCGAATGGAAAAATATTTAAAGTTGCCCCCGACGGTACAGCACACATAATACATATTCAGGTATTTTCAGTTTTCGTTTCAACTGTAAACAGTGGCAGCTTTGAGGCATAGCTTGTATAAACGACAAAGTTAGTATTTACCTCTGTATTTGAACAGGTAAGGATTCGGTATTTGTTTTCAGTCAGGACGACGACGCCGAAACTTCGAGTACTTTTGGCGGCTTATAAATCACTAACATTGCGCCTCGCGGCGTTAATAGTTTTTCCCGTGGGAATGAGGAATTTTACCGCGTTAAAAGTTTGCCTATGTTTTTTCTTAAGATCAAGTTTATTTTTGTACTAAAGAAGATAATTCAATTTGGGCCGTTTTAAAAATGCCGACCAGAAAAAGATTTTATTTGATAAGGCATCAAAGTTGTAAAATTGCTCTGAATAAAGTTGTATGTAATTCGCCTATTCAATAAATAGGTATGTAGAGTTCTGAAAATGCTGGAAAGTGATGTTGTAAATACTGTAGGCTCATTAGCTGTTACATTTTAAAAAATACAATAAAACTAGTTTTTAATATATTCTGTTAACCATACCGTAGTTATAAAAATATTATTACTGGTCATGCCAACATAATAGTATAAAAACAATATTTTCAAAATGCGTCCCTGTCTAATGTTCATGTACGATGTGGCGGCAAAGTGAAAACACGCAAAAAACAACTGAACAATGAACTCATTTACCAGTTCGCCACCAGCCCCACTGACCGCTAGGGCTGACAGGCAGAAGGGTCCAAACATGGTTCTTCAGTAAAAAAATAGCATTCTTAATTTGAATCTACAAGCATAATTATATGCATTGGATTCGATTATTATTTTGAAAGGATTTTGGTTGGCTAATCAAATTAACTTCTTTTTATGAAATGTCAAAATGTTTTCATGGATAAATTTAAAAGGAATAAAAATATAACACGTAATATTTTACATTGAGCGTTTTTGTATGATTTGTACCGATGATATCCAGTACCGATAATGGACGGTTAGTATTTATTATTTTTGACAACGCCAGAAATGGTTTTGGTAAAATCTTACTTCGATTAAAAACATTTTAAAATTGAAAATTTTAAAAATTTTTGACATGTTGAAAATTTACTAGGATTTTTTTTATAATACCTTTGCATAGGAACCAAAGTCACCCAAAGTTTATATAGGTCAATGAGTTAGAAGCTGCAAAGATAAATTTATTATCTTTTCTGTCAACCCTACTAGCCCGCCAATCTTCCACAGAAAAATAGTCAAACAACTGAAATTAAAATCGCCCAACACGAAAAATGCAACATGTAGAATTTGTTAGTACACAGACAGTTTGTATGGCTCTGTAGTGATTAACACAATTTAGTACAATGTAGAAAAACTCATTCAACTTACATTGTTATATTTAATATTCGTAT
This sequence comes from Teleiodes luculella, assembly GCA_948473455.1. NCBI lineage: Eukaryota > Metazoa > Arthropoda > Insecta > Lepidoptera > Gelechiidae > Teleiodes > Teleiodes luculella. Next base: position 12,470,113 of record OX419586.1, read on the forward strand.
GTGAGCTAGATAGTCCATAAAAACTTTACAAATTAAAACTGGTAGAAATTATTTTATTTGTTAACTTATAGCAATTGAATTATATACATTATAACTTTATAGCTTAGAGCCTGACCCATTTGTTAAGCTGTCACTTGCACCCTTCCTATTTTGTTAATACACTTACAAAATTTTATTTGTTACTTAACTAATATATTATTATTATATTCAAAAGTAAAGGCGATCAGAATATCACATTCATTTGTTTTTAGTTAATTAATATTGTAAAGTCTGACTAGAGAAATAAAAATCCTTGTCTGGGGGCACCACGTGTATATTTTTTGTTTATGGCAAAATTTCTAAAGTAAAATTAGTTCCATAGAAATTCCGCAATATGGCGGCGTTTTTTATTTCTCTGGTCAGGCTTTATTTGCTTTCATTATAATAGAACAGCAGGAAGGAAACTAACGGCATAGTTGCGAATCATCTCATCTCTCTCAGTACACGGTTTCTTTCACGCTATCAAAAAAATGCGTACAGAAACAAATGATACAAAACAACATCTCCCGATGGCTTACTGAATTTACTAGTAATAGAATATCAACTAAATAAAAAAAATACATTTTTGTATGATGAAAGCAAAGTTACGAACGAAGCTAAGCATTACGTATAAATAATATAAGTAGCACAGCTACGAAATTATACAGATGGAGTGGTATTAGCAAAATGCGCGTAGCAGGTTAGCAACGTACAGCTACGCGATCGTAGCGGCTGTAGCAGTCGCGTAGCAAAGAACAGCCACGCACGGCCGTAGATCTCAACATAATTATAACGACATTTTTCAAAATAAAGTTCATGCTATGCAGTCACAGTACGTTTTAATGAAGTATGTAAATAAAATTATGCCTATCGACAAAAGTGGTCAGAGATTACCCAAAACCTCAAAGAGTCAATCGGATCGTAAAGAACTTGTAATTAATTTACTGACTTGTAGGTACTACGTTTTTAATCCAATTATTACTAAAATTTAAAACATACTGTCACAACACGTATATCGAATAAACGAATGAAGCAAAACGTCGGTAAATTGTGAACCCCTGAAACATAAATAAGTGAGTGATAATAATTTAATCGCGACACGCCCACGGCCGCGGCCCCTGGGACATTTAGTGTTATATTCAGTTGTTTCACAATTACAACGCGATCCTTTTTATTTTGCAAGAGGATGATTCTACTAAAACTGGCCTATCACTGTTGTCTTTTCTTCAACACGCGCTACAACCATACCCCCGACACGCGATGCGACGCCAGCGCTGCGTTTTTTTGCAACACAAATTATTTCGCGAACACAACTTTCTTTTGTTTCGCTTCAAAACTCTCACATAAATCTCTTGCGTTCATACGCACGGCTTATAGTTATTTGCGTCTGGCAAAATGTTTGGTCATTCCAATTTGTCTTTCTAATGAGATATAACTTTGTAATACTTATCTAAATATATATTAAGAATATGCATCTAAAATTATGTAAGGTTTTATAGGACGTCTCCAGGTATGTTATGGTAAACGGAAAGCGTCTGGCGATACTAGATACTACTTTCGAGTGGTATTTTACGTAATATATGTAAAAATCTGCCATTTATTTTTACTCGCCTCTCTCACCTTGTAGCAGTAAGCCTGTCACAGATCTAATTCTGTAAATTCGCAGACGTACTAACTACACAGAACCAATGGTTTTATTCATTTAAAAATAAGTTAAGTCTGGCGGCTCAGGGATCTCGTACACCTTTTAATTTTTTTGTCCTTAGTATTTTGTGTCATTAAAAAATACAAAATTTAAATTATTCTAATAAGAGCTCTTTACCTACCACTCCTATTTCACTTCTCCGGTGCAAATGAGAACTTAATGCGCCATCTTTTTGTTGTTTACTCAAAATTATCTTTACATTTTCATTGTTTCAAAGGAGACAAAGTTTTTTACAATTCATATCGTCGTCCTAATCTAATTTACCTATTATTAAGTGTCCTGAAATTTCATTATGAATAAAAAGATTGAGGGACCGATATTAAAAGTTGAAAATTATTCTTTTCATTTTATCATAATCAGAGATGCGAATAAAAGCTACAGCGAATTTATATGAAGTTGAAAAGGGTGAAAATAAAGGTACCATATATGTACGAGTATAATGTGTTTTCGTTTGTATTGAATTGCGTGACCGAATCATGTAACGGTACTCGTTTGTATATATTAGAATGGATTTACTTAATAAATTCAATACCGAAACTTAATGTTTATTTAATAAATTTTACAATGTCAAAGAAATTATAATAAATCTTAACCTAATAACAACGTTATGCGTCAAATAACCCGCCCCTTGACACTCCGGGTGCAAAGGTGCCCATCACGCTCGTCGCGTTGCCGCGTTGAATCGCGATGGACAGCCTTTGCATCAGGAAAGCCCTTGAGCGAGGGTCAAGACCTCTGTCCCTGAGCCGACGACCCAACTCACCCACAAAGCTTAAAGCTTCTGAGCCCCAACACCCAGACGTCTCCACAGCAAACGGAACAAACAAATAATTTTGAAGGCCCGAGTACTTCTCCCGCTTTCTTTGTGCCGCAAATTCTGCAGCACCACCAGCCGTTGAAATTGTGCGACTAAGGTGAGAGGCGGCAAAAGTGCTGACGCAGGTAGCGTCCCACAAAAGGCACTTCCCTTTCTGCCACGGCACCAAAGTCAACCCATCAGGCCTTTTACCGTCAGAACGACTCAGGCCCGACGGTTCAAGCACGCACGGAATGTTAGCCGAACCAATGCCTTACGGACTATATCGTTCAGGGCGTGGTGCCGCGGGAATCTACCCTCACAACGACGACAACTCAACGCATGGTGACCGTCAGCTCCCACCACGGACCCGCAGATGCATTCATGTGGTTCACAAACATCGCAGCCCAGGCGGAGAGCCACCGCCACCCGCATCGAGTCACCATCGAGAAGAGTGCCCATGTGAGGTGAGGGCAGAGCGTGCAACCAAGCCCCGGACTCCGGCCTTGAGACCGCAAGCAGTCTTGCTCGGTCGACTCCCGCCACCCTCCCCAAAAGCTCGTCAAGCACCCTTTTGGCCCCCACGTCATCCAAATAGCGCTGGCTATCCAATTTAACTGGTGAAGGTGGCGAAGGATTAAGCGCGCTCCACATTGTAAAGGCGTCGGAAGCATGAGGTATGTCCACCCCGTCACCATTGGAAGAAAGAATTTTAGTGACAAGTGACATAACCCCATGCGCCGACGCCAAAAAAGCCGGCAGACAGACATCCCGCGCGCGCCGCACCCCCAACCCACCATGACGGATCGGTAGTGATGCTTGGCTCCACTGCTCAGTCGAGAGTGACACGTTAAGAATTAGCTCAACAGTCCCCTTAAGCGCGTCATCAAAATCACTAATATGTTCATCACACAACCAGGCTGGAACAGTGCGTAAAAAGTACGTGATCTTGGGGACTGCAAAACAGATACGGAGTAACACGAGAGCAACGTGTGGCGAGAGACTCTTCAATCTCTCCCGAGCGGCCAAGAGAAGCCGTCTCCTATGCTCAAAGGCCTCAGGGATACCTTCAGGAAATATAGGTGATCCCAAGAGATTAAATGAATCTGGGGACAACTCTTGCAGACCGGGGAGCAAAGAACGAAAAGAGGTAAAGAAAGGACGGGCCTCTGCGCTGCAAGGAAAAAACTCACACTTGGCTGAATTGACCTCTAGACCCAATTGTCGCGAAGATTGCGAACGTACCTACCATAGAGATGTAGGCGCGAGGCTCTTTGCCGTTAGGTTGGTAAGTTTGAGTTTGGATGTGTCAGAAATGGCACATGCTTTTAGAGGTTAACTGGTGATTAGATTTTTCCAGTTATTTTAACGTTCTCAAATAGTTGAGGGTAGAATTGTTATAATCGACCGGAGTGAGGTTGGCGCGGTGACGTTTGACGTACGCTTAAATAGCGTCGCCCAGCCGGCACGCGCTTCTTGGGTCTCGAGCGGTCGTAGCGAGAGGTCGTCAAGGAGGTGAGAAATAACCGCACTTAGATATTGGATATAAAGTAAAGATGATGCAATGAGGTAACGTTAAAGATAACGTAAGGAAAGCCGGTGAGTTAATTTCCTTCCTAAACTATGTAAGTAATTTCGGATATATTCCTTATAGCCACGTTGTGGTGTACAGAAAATATGTATTGTCTAGATTTCAGCTACAATAAGAACTTTAGAGAATCAGATCTACAAGAGAGAAATGGTTACAGAGAGTTACCATTGAAACCTGAGGAACCTGAGGAGGGTTCCTCAGTAGTGTGTGTAAAGAGAGCACAGAACATTGATACTGTCACATTAGAACAGGTATAGATTGCTAGACTCACTGAAGGTGAGGCAGGATGATATATATATATAGAGAAATGATCTTGGCTGGTTAGGGAAAGACTATAAGGGGCAGGTGGAGGTCTTTCAAGAGAAGAACATAAAGTTCCTTTGTGACAGTGTTAATAGTAAGAAACCAGAGAGACACAAAATAGTAAGATGTCTTAACTGTTGACATTTCATTATGTAATTATAGAGTTTATGTATAATTTCTTATCGCAGGTAGTAAACTTCGCGATAAAATGGTGGAGATGCTTTTTTTTTCTTTTGAGGTCGGGAGGCCTGCAAGTTTCACATGTGTACTTGATTAGATGTACTAACTTGATTGACTAAATTACAGAGAATACAGCAGCCCGCTAGAGAGAAGGTTCTAGCGGCCCAGAGATGATATACAGCAGCCCGCTAGAGAGAAGGTTCTAGCGGCCCAGAGATGATATACAGCAGCCCGCTAGAGAGAAGGTTCTAGCGGCCCAGAGATGATATACCAGCCCGCCAGAGCGAAGGTTCTGGCGGCCAAGAGATATAAATACCAGCCCGCCAGAGCGAAGGTTCTGGCGGCCAAGAGATACAAATACCAGCCCGCTAGAATGAAGTTTCTAGCGGCCAAGAGATATAAATACCAGCCCGCCAGAGCGAAGGTTCTGGCGGCCAAGAGATATAAATACCAGCCCGCCAGAGCGAAGGTTCTGGCGGCCAAGAGATACAAATACCAGCCCGCTAGAATGAAGTTTCTAGCGGCCAAGAGATATAAATACCAGCCCGCCAGAGCGAAGGTTCTGGCGGCCAAGAGATATAAATACCAGCCCGCCAGAGCGAAGGTTCTGGCGGCCAAGAGATACAAATACCAGCCCGCTAGAATGAAGTTTCTAGCGGCCAAGAGATATAAATACCAGCCCGCCAGAGCGAAGGTTCTGGCGGCCAAGAGATATAAATACCAGCCCGCCAGAGCGAAGGTTCTGGCGGCCAAGAGATACAAATACCAGCCCGCTAGAATGAAGTTTCTAGCGGCCAAGAGATATAAATACCAGCCCGCCAGAGCGAAGGTTCTGGCGGCCAAGAGATATAAATACCAGCCCGCCAGAGCGAAGGTTCTGGCGGCCAAGAGATACAAATACCAGCCCGCTAGAATGAAGTTTCTAGCGGCCAAGAGATATAAATACCAGCCCGCCAGAGCGAAGGTTCTGGCGGCCAAGAGATATAGATACCAGCCCGCTAGAATGAAGTTTCTAGCGGCCAAGAGATAATAAATACCAGCCCGCTAGATAGAAGTTTCTAGCGGCCAAGAGATGATCAAGAGCGGCCTGCTAGAATGAAGTTTCTAGCGGATTACAGAGAATAGAGAGTGGCCCTTTGAGAGCTTATAGTGGTCTGTAAGGCTACCTATTGATGTACCTTGTTATAATTATCTTGTTACATATTCAGAGTAGTAAAAACACAAAGTAAGTAAGTAAAGTAAAATGTTACTGCAAAAAGATATTTTATTTATTCCCTAACAGTTTATCATTCAAATGAGATTTGCATTTTGTACAATGTTTACTTTTATTTGTTCCTCCCGTTTAACATACCTACATAATGTGTTTAGAGCAACAACGAAACGACATCGTTGGTCTGTTCCGAGACGTGCAGTCGTCGGCACGTTAAAAGTAAACATTGTATTGAGGTAAATGATCAATTTGCATAGAAATAATTAACAGAGATCTGAAATTATCATTACTGATACCTGTAAGACTTGCAACAAAACTTAGTAAATTAAATCTACTTATCTACTAATTGAAGTAGATATACCTGACAGTAAGTACAAACTGTTATTGATGCATCCCGGAAAGTATTTTCTTCAAGAGTGCGTTCTGTGGCTTCGAGCGTAGTTGTTTGGGTAAAATTTAACCCGTTTGAGTTGCAACCGAGCCACTGAACGATCGAGTTGTTTTTATAACCTCAAATATTTGACTAGAAAAAATTCTTCCCCTGTCTCAATTGTTTTCTACTTTTATATACATTACAGACGTATTAGACGGATTTAGACGTCTGTGATATACAAATTTAACAAAGTTGTTCTAGGGTGACTGCGAAACAAAATGGCGGGCCTTTTGAGTCTTTTGACTTTGACATGGATTGCAAGCTTTGGACGTCGGGTGGCTGTCAGGGTAAAATTTCACCGAGCCACGGAACGGTTAGAGCGCGCACTCGTACGAAGCCACTGAACGCGCCCCAAGTTTGTGTTACTGTAGGCTAGTGATACGAAATATAGATTACTCAAAAGAGTTTCGTGTCATTTAGCTTATGACAGCTATTTAATTACGGACGAAGTATAATTGCGGTTAAGTGTGATCCAAGCAAATTCAAATCTCTGAAGCGGGATATATGATAAGGGCGTAAAGAAGGGCTTGAAGTAAAAAGAAAAGAGTTGATCTTATTGGAGGTAGCGTCCGATTAAAACGTAAATACTTATTGAAGAAGATTAGACACGAGATCGATCAAGAGAAACTAGAATTGCAGAAAAGAAATGATTGGCCATATGATAAGACAATCGTTGTTTTTATAGAAAACACAGAGGAGAAAAGGTTGACGTCAAAAGAGGATGAGTCTGACCAAGTTCTCGATATAGAATATTATGGAAGCAGAACAGCGCCGTCTTAAACCAATGTCAAACTATTGACTTCATTCAGCTATCAAGATGATTGAAACGGAGCAGCTTCCAGCCTTCGGATCCCGCCTTCAAGATTGCAAGGAACTCAAGATTCATAAATAATTTCGCCCTACAATATTTGCAGCAAGATTATCATCAAGATTTCATTGTAGATATCATAAATACGCTAAGCTGAGAATTGATCAAGAACGATGAGACATAATACAGCATATGAACCTCGATTGTTAGCAGAGTCGTTCCATAGATGACGTGTGAACAATATTTCAATATTTAATTACTTACAATAATTAAAAGAGAAATCTATAATTCGAGCCATGGTTAAACAACTAGCAAAGAAAGAAAAGAGCGAGTGTTCCCACCGGCATTACAAGAGTACCTATAGTTCTTGACTAGAGAGAGAGGAGAGGTGAGATAGACCTGACTCATTCTGCACTATTATTACCAGCATGTCTGGCAGGTAGATCTCTTTCAAAAAGTTGTAAGAGATGGGCGAATCGTAAGTGACGCTGTATGACCAGAATCCTTATAATATAATATTCAATGCTACTGATTTTAGTTCAATGCGATTGCGTAGCGTTTGTGCTTGCGTTTTTTATACATTCGTAGTCGTACCTATTAGAAAGAATATGGTTTTACACGACAACGAATGTGCGGTGTATTAGATAGGTACCACGTAAGTTATTCATTTGTTGGATACGCGATTATGAGTTTTAATTTGGACGTCGTAAGAGAAATGCCGTAACAAAGTATTCAATTGAATTCATTGAATTAGCTCGTTTCTCTTTTTGTCGACTCAAGCTTATGACATTAGTCACCAGTGAACTATATAACATCACTATTACATGCATGACAGCTGCGGTTTGTGTTTGTTTATTTATTTTATTTCCTAGATAGCGGAACTGCAAGCTTTCTCACCAAGAACCAAGTTAAAATAATGCAGTAAAAATAATACTTAGTACCTACTGTAGTCAAGAAACACAATCAGTTCAAAGAGTTTCCACAGAATTTAATTTTCATCAGAGGTGTGTACATAACATTAAGAGGTATTATGTGTGTGTAGTCAAACATTCAAGAAAGAGATCTCAACTTCGAGATACCTAGTACAAAACCTAGTACTTACCTACCTTGTACTAACCAGGGGGCTAAGAAGATTAGAGTGGAACTAAATGCTGGAAGTAAACAATAAGTAGGTAGGTTCATTGCAATAAGTAAGTACCTACCTACCTACCTAAGTACCCAGTTACTTTACAAGAGACCTGAAAAATTGTTAAACTTCCAAAAAGGTCAACCCGTGTATAAGGAGATAGGTATTATTTACTGAGTTACATAGAACTCTGGTATGGATTTGAGCATAACTTATACAAAGGACAAAAATTATCAGCTAAAATTTACATATAACCCAGGCTTGTGTGGTTGTAAAGTAGCTATTAGTTTAGAGAATATGAAAATTATGTCTGCCCCCTGGAATATAACAAACTTATATAGAAAATTTTGCAAATCGTTAAAGGTAAACAAGAAACAAAGTTATAGACCAAGAGGGCAGAGAGGTAATAGACAAACTGAGAAGCAGCTGGCCTACAGAATTAGTAAGCCTTTCTATTTTTACAAAATGCAATATTAAGATTCTGAAGAAGAAGAGAGAATTAAAAGGTTGGAGATCAAAAATGTCTCGGATAAATTACACAAAACTTCCCCCAGATATAGAAGTAAAAGGGTATTAAGTACCTACCTAGTGAGGTAGATGAGGAAATAGATTTATTTTATTTTGGTAACAAAAAATGTGAGACATTTCATATTATTTATTTCTTTTTTCTTTCATCAATTTTACATTAGTGTGAATGAAAATTCTTTATTGAATTAACAAATTAATTCAGTATAAAGGTAAACTTACAACACAGGTAAACAGCTAACCTTTGGTAATTGAGAGCAGGCTAAAGGTAGTGCTGCTAACCAGCGATTAAATAATAATAAGTTCAGAGCAAAACTAGAAAGAAAGAGTTAATAACATTAACTTACATAGAGAGAATATACTACATATAATTACCTAAGAGTTTACTTTAATTGATGAAAAAATAATAAATATTATTTAAAAGTCTTAACATTCAAAATCATTTATTGCATTTTTAAGTTGTTCATGATGTAGGTAAATACTTCAGACAATATAGAGAAATGAGTCATATCAATTTTGTCATGATTTCGACTTACCATATTTTACAGAACTAAACCTTGACTAAACCTACCACTTTAAAGTTCTGTGAATATTTGACAGTAAAGAGATTATAATTATACTAGAGACTTTCTTTTCAGATAAGAATGTTGAGTACTTCAGTAGGAGAGTAAAGTAGGTATAGGTAATATTAACAGGAACTGGGAGACTGGTCAATCAGTCTGTTCTGTAGACTTGATGTTGAATAGTTTCTTCACCGAATGTTTCCTAAAAGAACAGCTGAAAACAGAAGACAGAAATCATATTCACGGCCTAAATGATGTAGAGTGATACCATCTCTCTATTATCTACTGTATTAGAATAGAATTAGTAAATAGCTATGCAGAAGAAATTGCATAGTCTGTGATGTTTCTACAGTTAAAGATCAGATGATTCTATAAGTGCCCTTCCTTAAAGGTGCATCTACACTAGCTAAATTGTTACTTCAATTTAAAACTAGAAAGATTACTGAGTACTTGATATTAAAAGACTTTCATAGAAGTTAGATAATAGAGAGATGACAAGATTAAAAATCAAAATAGTGTAATTAAACCCGTTAGCAGTGACTGTCCTGTTTGGTACTTATAGTCAAGAATGAAGATAAATATTACGTGAATGGACTAATATATAAATAATGTTTTCTGAACCATATTTCAGGACGTCAAAGAGAATTTGCCGTTTAAAGAATCTGCCATTTACAGAATCTGCCGTTTCCAGAATCTGCCATTTAACGAAAAAGGGAAAGAAGTTACAAAGGTACCTACAAAGGGTAAAATGAAGTTGTATCAATAAGATATATTAAATATAGATAGGTACCTAACACGAAGAACAAATGACACATGACAGAGGTGCCTGCCTCTGTTTATGTTGTAGTTTTACTTTTAACAGATACCTACTGCAGAAGATAATAAAAAAAAAAGAGAAAAGGAAAAAGAACAGAGAAGAATAGAATAATCACTTACTTAGAACCCTACAGCTTGTAAAGAAAAATGAGCTACCTATTATACAACTTATAAAAATTGTGAAATAGCAAGTAGGTAGGTACCTACAAGAAACAAGGCGAGAAAGTCTGAGTACCTATGATTGAGAGTAATAAGTACCTACTTAGACTAAAAGTGATGACGTTCTTAAGCGACGGAGTAGGTAATACCTACTTAAAGTCGACGAGAGTAGAATAAAGGACAACAGAGAAAGGGTATAATAAACCCCTGCGATTCCTTATTGGAAACCATTTTTAACTGAACTCGATAAGAGGAGACATAATCGTACGGCGTAAACTGAAGATTTAAAATCAAAATGCACATAGGTACCTAGATCGAAATGTTCTCGAGCATTGTGAACATCTCTTCGTTAAGGTCGGTTTAGAAGAATTTGTGTAATGAAAGATGGGTAAATGTAAAGGTTGAACCAGGGAATTTTCATTTCAAGATTGATTATTGGAGTGGTACTTAAGGCTATTCAACTGAAGACTAATATCTGGATAAAAACTTATTGCGAGTTATAATAAAAATAATAAATCCTCAAACTGGTCGAAAGTCATTTCTTTCCGTTGAGGAGGGTCTGGTTGAAAAGTAACCAGAAGAAATAAGAACTGAAAGAGAGGCTAGCTCTGTTAAAAAGCCATGAGATATCTGAAGGAAAAGATGAGAACAGACACTTTAAGGATTATGATCAAACAAATTATAAGAATTGATTTCGATAAAACGAGGGCATTGACTGATCAGGAGCCCAATGCCCATTAAGGAGGAAATCCGATAGAGAAAGTAGTGCCGGATAAGTTGTACATTGAAGAGAACTGATGACTACCTACATGTCAAAACAAGCCCTGCGACTTTGCGAACACCTGGAAGAACCAAGAACGACGGAGCAACGATCTGTCAAATGGGAAGCCCAGTCCCGGCATGAGCTGGCCAAAGTTGAAGATTACTGCAAAAGAACAGTTAAGAAGAGAAGTATGCTGCAAGCCCTGTATCCCTAAGCATACCTAAATAAAAAGACGCGACGACGATGATTCGGATAGAAAGTCCGTTTACTAGATATTCAATAAAACGAATTAATGGATGAAAGCAGATCTAATTTTACAAATCTTCTTATAATTGTCAAGCTAAATAAAATGATAAGCATGTCACCAAGCAACGAAGAGTTTAATGAGAAAGAGCACCACGGTGATTCTGCGAAATTGTAAGTTGATGTAAAGAACTCAAACTTTGAAGATAAACAGAACAATTTAAGGCTTTGATTTAAAGATCAAAGAGCTAAAGTGAGAGTAAAGAATTAGCAGTTCATCCGTTTACATCCCATCTGACAGTAGCCCTAGTACCCTTTAGCAGTAGAAGATATTGAGGTTGGAACAACATTGAGAATTATGAAAGGAGATGAGATTACCATCGACTAGAACTACTAGAAGAAGATAAGTTGGGACGCATACACGCTGAGATCGTGCATAGTCAAAGAAAGAAGAGATAAGTAGAGGGAACACACCCAGAGAGATCGGTAAGAGTGAGTTAAGATGATTTACTAGAGTTGATACCCTTAGATATCCTCATACAAGAAAATGGTATTACCATGTTCACGTATCGTGTGGGTTTAAAGGCTTAACCTACCTAGAGTCTTATCTTGATAGATCTTTTGGCTAATACTTACTTAGTAGCTCGATGTTACTGGTGAGGTTACAATAGAGAAGGTAGAGAATAGTACCTGCATAATTGACTGCTTACACTTTCTCCTGAAGTTGGGGAGTGTCGCGAAGATTGCGAACGTACCTACCATAGAGATGTAGGCGCGAGGCTCTTTGCCGTTAGGTTGGTAAGTTTGAGTTTGGATGTGTCAGAAATGGCACATGCTTTTAGAGGTTAACTGGTGATTAGATTTTTCCAGTTATTTTAACGTTCTCAAATAGTTGAGGGTAGAATTGTTATAATCGACCGGAGTGAGGTTGGCGCGGTGACGTTTGACGTACGCTTAAATAGCGTCGCCCAGCCGGCACGCGCTTCTTGGGTCTCGAGCGGTCGTAGCGAGAGGTCGTCAAGGAGGTGAGAAATAACCGCACTTAGATATTGGATATAAAGTAAAGATGATGCAATGAGGTAACGTTAAAGATAACGTAAGGAAAGCCGGTGAGTTAATTTCCTTCCTAAACTATGTAAGTAATTTCGGATATATTCCTTATAGCCACGTTGTGGTGTACAGAAAATATGTATTGTCTAGATTTCAGCTACAATAAGAACTTTAGAGAATCAGATCTACAAGAGAGAAATGGTTACAGAGAGTTACCATTGAAACCTGAGGAACCTGAGGAGGGTTCCTCAGTAGTGTGTGTAAAGAGAGCACAGAACATTGATACTGTCACATTAGAACAGGTATAGATTGCTAGACTCACTGAAGGTGAGGCAGGATGATATATATATATAGAGAAATGATCTTGGCTGGTTAGGGAAAGACTATAAGGGGCAGGTGGAGGTCTTTCAAGAGAAGAACATAAAGTTCCTTTGTGACAGTGTTAATAGTAAGAAACCAGAGAGACACAAAATAGTAAGATGTCTTAACTGTTGACATTTCATTATGTAATTATAGAGTTTATGTATAATTTCTTATCGCAGGTAGTAAACTTCGCGATACCAATTCCCTAAACAGCGGCAACAGAGTTAACAAATCCTGCTCCACTACTTCGGGTTTTCCTCCAATAGTGCCATCGTCCAAGTACCACACATTCAAAGGGGATTTGAGCTCTGAAATAGCTTTATGTATGGCAAGGCTAAATACTAGAGGACCAAGAGGGTCTCCCTGCTGCACGCCTACCTGGGACAGGATAAGGTTACGGTTGAAAAAAAGATTGGAAGGGGAAAAGTAGACCCGGTAAAGAAAAGGATAGAGAGAAGGCGCCCTCTCCCTGACCTCACTCAGCAGCACATCTCTCTCGACCGAGTTGAAGGCGTTTTTGACGTCTAATTTGATAATGATACATTCAGAGTTAGCAGCTTCCGACGAGAATGCGCGCGTTGCATGGATAGCGGCTTCGCATCCCAAGCTTGTACCAAATCCAAGCTGTTGTGGCCGGAGGTACTCCGCTAACTCCTGCCTAACGGCTCGACAACCAATCTTTGCCGTCAGACGACGAAACGTACTGCCGATGGCAATCGCATCTCTTTTGGACAACGCACATAATGCTGCTCCGTAAATATATGGACAAACTTCTGGGTTAACCCGACCATCAAGCATAAAATTGCACAATTTCGTCAAACTCTCCAAAAGACGTTGACCATTATCACCGGCAGAACTCGACGTCAACTCCTTCAAATGGACAGGTCGGAGGCCATCCAAACCCGCAGAAGATCCGTTGTAAAAAGAACCGAGTGCCTGTACAACATCTTCAACCTTGGCTTGACAAGCGGGTATTGAACGATCAGGTTCCGGTGGACACAAAAGAGGGCGAGAAGGGATCGGGTGCTTAGATTGAAGGGTGGCAAGAGTGTGAGAGTTGGCGGGCGCGATTTCATCGTCCGACATCAATACCTGTACAGCACCCCTGAGGTCGCCCTCAAACACTTTATTTTCAATAGTTCTCAGAACTGAAGGTGGCCTAGACGAAGTGTCGCTATCGGCCAAAACAACACCACCGCCAACCGACTCGACGTTGCGCTTAACTTTGCTGGTAAGATTCCCCGGACCCGAAGAATCCGGAGCTTTCAAAGCAAAGTACGCAAACGTAAGAAGAGCACACCAATCGTCCACGTTATTGGAGTTAGTGCACTTGTTAATAAGGTCGCACAACCTGCCAGCAGCTAGGTGCCTCGCTCCTTTAGGGATATGTCGCAACACACGCACCGACTGTTTAAGGTTTCCAAGATCAGCCAGAGTCCACGAATCTGTGCACGATTGTGCTGAAGACCCTGCTGAGACATCTGCCGGTCGCGACAGTATAGAACAACCTCCGCGAACCACATCTTTGTGTTTTCGACCTATATGCACCTTCAGTCCGTGTGCAGAGAACATCCGGGATGAGTTAAGACAGTGAGGGCACGTCGATTTCAGAGAAGGGTTAGTCATGGTAGACATCGATATCAGATATATTGTAACATTAAAAAAATATATATCAAAATTAATAAAAATTATACAATGTCAATACAACAATAAAATTGTAAGATTCAAATAAACAAAATCAAGATTTTATTATGATCTTAAGATCAAAGGTTAAATATAAAAATAATAAGAATAATAATAACAGCAATAAAAACTATACAAATACTATTATTTACTTAAACAAAGGCAGTAATAATAATGATATTATCACTCAAATGTGCCAAAATAAGAATTGCTTATGTCAAATATCACAGAATAAAATAATGATTTAAAATATTTGTAAACAACAAACAATAAAAGTCAATTTATCAAGCAGTACGTAAACCTAAACCTAATATCACAGTATAATATTATTATACAATACGCAACACGACGACAAGAGAAGTCAATAAAATTTATACACCGCCACTTCCACGGCGAAGGCGCCTTCACGTTCACGCACGCTCACCGTCGCACTCGCCCGCCACTCACGCGCGATCGATGCTGATCTGTCTGTCAGTCAATTCTTATATGAGGGCAGGATGCGTGAGACGGAACGTAGAATGCGCAACGAAACGCAAAAACCATCTTCATAGTGAAAAGCGCCCTCCACTGTTGCCATAAGTGACAAGTGTCAAAACAAACGTCAACCACTTGTCATCCATCACTTGTTTGTTTGTTATATATTATGCGGGTGCGCACAAGACATTTTAAATCCAAAATAATTCGGAATTTGTGGCTGTGTGAGTGTTTTTTGAAAAATACGGCGGTTGTCGTCTTCCTTGCAATGTTAAATAAGCAATTTGGAGCCTTCAAAAGGTAAAAACTTGCCCTTTCAAAACCTTACTCAGGTTATGTACCTTGCCCGCCGTCTATGGAAACAACTGTGACACTGATAAAAACACTTTTAACTAATTAAATAAATAAAAATCGTAGATGTTTTGGTAATTAAGTACTGCATGGGCTGGTGTTGCAAGCCCAAAAAAAACCAATTGAAAAAAAACAAATAAATTCAATTGAATCTTTTTTGGATGTTAGGATTATATTAGTTTGACTTTTTTGGGATCATAAAGATAGACAAGATTTACAGAGTGACAGGCCTCCTGCTACAAGGTAAGTAAAAATAAACTATTTCTTAAATGTTCTTTACATATATTACGTAAAATACCACCCGAAAGTAGTATCTAGTATCGCCAGACGCTTTCCATTGACCATAACGTATCTGGAGACATAAAATTGATGAACTTTACTAATTTTTAGATGCTTATTTTTCTTATATATTTAGATAAGTATTACAAAGTTATATCTCATCAAAGACAAATTGGAACAACCACATACGTTAATGAGTATATAAAAACTGTATGTCTTCATCATTTAATTATAATACAGTACATATATGAGCTGTTAACGACGACATGTAATATTTTTGGTAAAAGTAAGTACATCATAAATGAAAACCGAGCTTTGAACTTTTATACATATTGCTATCTTAAGTATCATTACAAAGTAACTTTTTTTCTCAGTCGGTTATCCCGTCCCACATTTAGGTAAGTGATATAATAAACAACTACTACGGAAACGCTAAGTGCTGTGAAAATAAATACTTTATTATCAGAAAAAGTTACACGTGATTATGATGCATACTCCATCAAAATAACTCGTAAAGCTTCCAAACTCGCTAATAGAGTGAAAGCCCTAATAACTCCACGCTTGGCCGAGTATCACGCGCTTTATTTTTCCGCTTTTTCCGCTTTCGCCGACATCAATATCGAAGTTTGTCGACGAACCGAGTATCGAAGTGGATTAAGCGCTCATCCTCCATGAGTGGCTGAGCGCTGTAAGCGTCACGGCCTCGCTGGATATTAATAAAAAAGTTAATCGCGCGTGCGACCACGCTTGCCATGGTTCGTCGGACACAACGTGTGGACACTGCAATTTTAAGGGTTATTTTTTTACTATTTTTAACGTTACAGTGCATAATATGTTATAAAAAAATTAACAACCGGCATTGGCTTCTTTCGACTGATATGCATGACGTTATTTTAATAAAATATAATAAAACTGTAAAATCAAATGTCTGAACATAGACCAAAAATGCTAAAAACCGGGTCAGGGATTTATAAGAACTGAAATAGAACAAAAACAGATTTTTTTGTTTTTCTTTACGGGCTAATTTCTATAACAGCTGGACCGATTTAAATAAAATTTTGCATGATGGTACCTCATAACTTCGTTCAACATCTTTATCACATACTTTTTATCACGGGAAAATATCGCGCGTAACAGCGGGCGGACAGCTAGTGACATAATGTAAGCCTATTACATATTCAGACTTGACACAAAACCACATCGCTTATCGAAGTTTTAAATATAAATTATGAGTTTACGTACAGTTGGTTTCGGAGAAGGAAAACATCGTGAGGAAACCTGCCCACAACTGCGAAGAAATTAGGCCAGAGTGCACCTATTTACCATGATTCAAGGTAGGCTTGAACCTCTCAGTGGAGACTTAATATGGAACGTAACGATAAAGTGGTAATAGAAACAAGTCGAAGAGAGCCGGCGAGGCGGTAATAGAGAGAAGTAGAAAATGCCTGATCCAGAGAGATGGGAGCCGCTTTCGCTTTCGCTTCTAAAGCGAAGCTGGCTCTTCAAACCTCTTTGGCCTGATCAATCATTTTCTCTCATAGAGTAAGGAAGATTTTTTTTTGGGTAGTATAGTAACGTAATACCAAGGATCTTATAAGTACTATACGTACTACTTATAAAATCCTTGCGTAATACATTCAAATCGAGAAAAAAAATTGTCAACTAGCTGTAGGTGCCAAAACAAAGAAAAAAAAACTGGCTGAAGTGCGAGGGGGGTTCTTTGGGGCTCCAAAAAAGGCTCCAAATATCACGCAGCTTTCTATTGGTCGAAACTGACGGGAAACAAAAATATATCAGTACGTAATCACATATGTGTTGGAGTTGAAGTAGGATCGGTTCGCCCTTTGTTACGCAAAAAAAGAAAAACTTTATTTCAAGTAAGATTTTAAAATCAATTTTTAGACATCAATTAATGAAGCCAATTAATGAATGTTAGATATTATTACAATTATTTACCTACGGGTCTTAGCGCTATAATTTTAAATAGGTAGGTATGTTATCGCGCTAAGACCCGTAAACAATTGTAATAATATGTAGTAAACGCGAAGCCTCAAACGAATATTAGATACTCTTTGCTTTTTCTTTACTACAAAAGTTATATGATTCCAGGAACACTTCGCGTTCCTTTTCTTAGCCATGCGTACGACTACGACTCATCAAAGTTTTGGACAATTCCAGAGAATTTAACCATATGAGTCATAGATAAATTACAGTTTACGGACTGAGCAGGGTCTGCTTAGTTCAGCTTCAGTAGCATGAATGAAAGACAGAGACAAGAGATGGCTATGAAAAACCAGCCATATTTAAATTTTATTATTCCCTTCGATAGAATGACAGCGTATACTCGACAAAACTAAAGAACCTTTTATTTTTCAAAAGTGATTCAGCAGGGAAAAAAAGGTACTTAAATAAGATAAGCTATGTTACTATGGCAAATCCGGTGAAGCTTGATTCGATGTACCTTTTCAACTCAAGTCAATTCGGTAAATTAAAAAAAAATCTTAGTATCTCTGAACACAAATAATTGTAGAGAAATAAATACGTACATTGTTGTTCCATTCCATATTTAAAGTTCCACTGCAGCGGGTGGTGGAAAGCTTTTAGAAGCTATTTACGGTACAATAGATTTATGGCACAAAACAATATTCTTATAGCATTTTTACTTTTTCCCGGTACGCAAAAAAATGCGCAAAATATCTAGAGTTATGGTTTTATAAATTTAAAGTACATGTTTATACCAAAAAAAATGTTTTTTTTAATGCTTTACAACTAATTAATTCCTATCTATCTATGTATAGATAGTAAATACGCTAACAGACGATACCTGTTGAAAAAAGTAATAAACTACTGACAATTTCGTTGCTTAAATACACTTAACATAATCATAGTCATTATCTTCCATACGCCTTATTTTACTATTCGATTTGCTCGATATGACCTAAACTTTATAAGTTGTAAAAGTTACATAGATACTTAGAAAAGCCATTGAAAGTCTTCATGTAACATGTCACGCAACTTTGACACGTTTAGAAGATATTGACGAACTGTCTGCCGGTACCCGCCGTCACTCTAATAACCCGTGTCGACAGCTCTCGACAAGCAATTAATACCTATCCCCCCACCGATATTACAAGGCCCCTCAGATTCACTGAGGTATCGTTCATAATAATATCGACCCTGCTCCTTTGGGGTAGAGTTTTCCGCTCCCCCACAAGTCCGGTGAAGCTTGATTCGTCATACTTTGCGACACAAGCATAGGTCAATTTTAAAAAAATCTATCCTGCCCAAATTAGCATTGGACTGTAGTTGCTTAGCTATTTCAATTTGTATCCTGCAAGTTACGCATCGGGTATATCCCATTGATAAATATATACGGACAGATTTAATCATTTAATATTATGTCGCTGGACATATACATTCAATTTCTTAATAACTATTTCTATGTTCAAATTGAATAAATAAATACAAAAGATAAACATAACTCAAGAAGAAAATCTATTACAATAGAAAGTTACAGAACTAATTAACTTGGAACAGTAAATAATTTTGTTTGTTATTCAATGTATAATTAATGACAGATTAATTAAAGTAGCATTATTAAATCTCAGACAAAATTACCAAACACTTACCTCAGATGTAGGGTCAATTCGCACAAAGCAAAAATAGCGTCAGACCGAAACCAGATTTTCAGCTCAAACGCAAATCGTAACCGAATACTTCAGCTCCCTCTTTTGCCTAAAACCTCCACATTGTTAAAGCGAAATACAAAGGAAAATCTAAACCAGCATAATAACAAAATTTTGTTTAATGGTACCTACTTTCACCTAATGTACCAATTTTATTAGTATCGCTTACCACGTAATTGCTATTACAAAAATAATTAAGGCATCTGATGAGATTTTGATTAATTTGAAGTGTTCCCTGCTCGTAATATTCTGCCATTTGTTCCATTGTTCTAGGCTTTGTTCTGTTCTGGCCTGTTACCTAAACCTTTTTCGGGAACAAAATTATATTATAATTTAATATAATACTTCTTTTGTTTCTATTTTGTATGAACTCTAACGGAAGGCACACTTTGCTCTAAGGACTCTAAAGAATCAATGTATCCTTAAATTATGGGTAGAAAAAGTATTCTTATGATGCTAGAAACAATGTAGAGAATGGAAATGATGATAGAATTTGATCAACTTAAAAAAGAATAAAGTTATTATTTTCATAAATACATTAATTTTAGTTACACTAACATATTATATTCCTTATAACACAAAAAATGCTGGAGGTACGTGTGTTTTTAAATAGAAGTAATTTTGTTTTCATTGATAAATCTGCTTTATAAATACACAAAAAGATAGAGAACCGCCATATATTTTTATGTATTATATGTATTGTATTGTATATGTTTACGTAACAAAATATGCAATGCAACTAGAGATAATATTTAGAGTCTCAAGATAATTACTAATCCCTAAATAACTAGTTTGAGTCAACAGCAACGGCACTAGATTGCCATGTTTGGAAAATACAAATAAATTTATATTCTTGCCCGATAAGAGCGCACTGCCATATCCCACACTACTATTATAAAAGCGATTGTATTTAGGTCTGTTTGGCCAATGCAACGATAAATTATTTTCACGAGGGAAGATGCAAGCGAATAATAAATTCCACCTGTCTTCCGCCAAACAATGCGAACCTAAGCAACAGTCATAGACGTCAACAAACAATAGCTATTTATGATACTAGTGCGGAAAGTATGTGATTTCCGATGAGTGTCATTTTATTCACGAGCGAGCAAAGCGAGCGAGTGTATAAGCCGACACGAGTCGAAAATCATCTTTCGCACGTGTATCATACAAGATTTTACAATGCATTGTGCAAGAAAAAAAAAAAAGTAATATTAAAAAGGCGTATAAAATGGCGGGCTTCATAAACAAAACACATTCGCGCTGAAAAAAACATCTACTGCGCATGTG
This sequence comes from Teleiodes luculella, assembly GCA_948473455.1. NCBI lineage: Eukaryota > Metazoa > Arthropoda > Insecta > Lepidoptera > Gelechiidae > Teleiodes > Teleiodes luculella. The sequence continues at coordinate 12,490,525 of OX419586.1, forward strand.
CAAAGCTGTCGAATCGCAATAAGGCAATGAGTAAAATGTATTCAGCCACGCAAATTTTTAATTAATATTTGAACGTAATTTATCAATAAAAATCAATTTCTAAAGTAATTATACTAATTATAAACGCGTTTATTGAATTGTTATTTTTATTGTTCCCTTTATATTAGTAACAATTGGTAATAAAAATATCTCAAATACTGAAATGTTAGGTTGACTGGCTGAATGACAGGCTGAGCAAAAATAAAAAAAAAAACAGAAAATTAAAAAGCACTAGTGCGGAAAAGTGCTACTTTCCGCACTGTTTGGCTGCTTAGAAAACGCTCTTTTCGAGCGCATGCATTGTAATAGTTATTTATGATACTAGTGCGGAAAGTATGTGATTTCCGATGAGTGTCATTTTATTCACGAGCGAGCAAAGCGAGCGAGTGTATTAGCCGACACGAGTCGGAAATCATCTTTCGCACGTGTATCATACAAGATTTTACAATGCATTGTGCAAGAAAAAAAACAGTTATATTTAAAAAGGCGTATAAAATGGCGGGCTTCATAAACAAAACACATTCGCGCTGAAAAAAAACATCTACTTACTGCGCATGTGCAAAGCTGTCGAATCGCAATAAGGCAATGAGTAAAATGTATTCAATTTTTAATTTCTAAAGTAATTATACTAATTATAAACGCGTTTATTGAATTGTTATTTTTATTGTTCCCTTTATATTAGTAACAACTGATAATAAAAATATCTCAAATACTGAAATGTTAGGTTGACTGGCTGAATGACAGGCTGAGCAAAAATAAAAAAAAAACTGAAAAGTAAAAAGCACTAGTGCGGAAAAGTGCTACTTTCCGCACTGTTTGGCTGCTTAGAAAACGCTCTTTTCGAGCACATGCATTGTAAAATATTTATTTGTCAAGTGATAATCCTACTAATATTATAAACGCGAATGTTTGTAAGTATGGATGGATGGATGTTTGTTAATCTTTCACGTAAAAACTACTAAATGGATTTTAATGAAACTTTACAATAATATATGTAGGTAATACATCAGAATAACACATAGGCTACTTTTTACCGCGGTAAAATCTGTTAACGCGGGCGGAGTCGCGATGCGATAAGCTAGTAGTTTATACAATTTAAAATTGTCTGTTAATTATTTATACAACATTAACATCTCAGAAATAAGATAAGATGCAGTTGTATAGTGATAAAGTTTTAATATGAATCACAATTTTTTAAATGGCTGGCTGGCAATGTTGTTGGCTAAGTAAAAGTTTGCGAACAGATTTTCGGTTAAATGGCAGGACCGCATTTTAATCTAGCGAAAAAAATGTTTTTCTTGTCTCAACAGACATATTTAGTTCAACATAATAATCATATAAATACCTACTTGTAAGATTTCGGAAGATATGCATTTTCGCGTAAATATTGTATTAGAGCGTCGGCATTTAAATATTGGATTTTCACGTGCAAAAAGTAGGTACGAAAAGTGTCATAATAAATATTTACTTCACACTATCTTATTTTATTCATAAACAACAGGAAGCGCGGTTTTCCACCTCAATGGTAATAACTTTAATAACCTTAGAGTATAATATTTTTTGAAGAATAGGTAGCAACCGCTTAGCAACATCCGTCAACTCAATAAAATACATTAATGTATTTTATTACGTACAGACAGAACATTATATATGACATAATATATGACACAGACAAGATAATAATAAAAAAACGGAAAAAACATAGAAAAATGTGTACAGCTGTCACAAACAAAAATAGGAAATATTAAATACCTACTTTATAAAAAACTGACTTCCGAGACAAGACACAAGAACCAATTAATTTTTCGTCGTGTCGTAAAAACATCGTGAGGTAACCTGCACACATTTGCGAAGTAATTCAAAAATGAAGTTGATCAACCCGCACTGGGCCAAAGTGGTCGACTAAGGCCTGTTCACCCTGAACTCAGGGTAGGCTCGAGCCCCTCGGTAGGGACATACATGAGCTATTAACAAAAGAACTTCGTTCTACACTTACAAAAGCGTAATCGACCACATTGGCACCTCTAGACTTATAAGAGCTAATAAGCGATTTGGATACAAGGCGATTGGAGATAGAACACGGTACTCTACATCGCTCCACGAAAAAGGTATAGGCATTCGGTAATAAATAAGATTAAATCGCAACTTGTATGAGTTTCAAAATTATTTATGTTTGAATTTATGTGCCTATCTATATTACGTTATACAGGGCGTCCCACGCCTATGCCACATGGAGGGAAAGTACCTTAAATATTGTAGATAGAACATTTTACTGAAAGAAGACTTTATTTCATTTCTAAAAACTATTGAAACTGCATTCATACATTTTTTAATAACTACATGGTTGAACCGGGAATAAAACCCGCTACACAAGAGAAAAAAAACACCCTGTAGTTTTATTATACCAATCGAAAGGCTTCATCATAAGGACTATTTTTTGCTAAATAACATAGTGTCAGATATAAAAGGAAGACTATGAATTTTAACATTTTAATTTGGCTGCCGAGATCGCCAGATCTAACCCCGTTAGATTTTATTATGGGGTTATGTAAAAAATTTAGTTTACATGAACCGGTATGAAAGTGTTCACGAGCTACAAACAGAACTTAGACGTATTATTCTAAATAACCACCACAACAAAATAAAAAAATCGACAGGGAGTGAAATAATCAAGAGTGCGACTTTGTATTCAACAGCGTGGGGCATTTTGAGCATTTGATAAAATTGATTAAAATTGTATTAAAAATGTTAAAATACATAGTCTTCCTTTTATTTCTGACACTATGTTATTTAACAAAAAATAACCCTTATGATGAAGCCTTTCGATTGGTATAATAAAACTACAGGATATTTTTTTTTCTCGTATAGCGGGTTCGATTCCCGGTTCAACCATGTAATTATTAAAAAATGTATGAATGCAGTTTTAATAGTTTTTAGAAATAAAATAAAGTCTTCTTTCAGTAAAATGTTCTATCTACAATATTTAAGGTACTTTCCCTCCATGTGGCATCGCCGTGGGACGCCCTGTATATTTTTCCACCGAGAGGTTCGTGCTTAGCCTGAATAAGGGGCGTAGTAGACCACGCTAGACCAATGAGAGGAGTATATTTCTTTTTTATACCCACATTTGGTTTCTCACGATATTTCCTTTCAATGATAGCGTCAACTAACCATACATAATGAGAACCTAACAACCTAAAAGACATCGTAAGTCCTCGCATCTCGGAAACGAAAAAAAAATAAAAAAAATTGAAATTAGAATCTATTATAGAGTTTTTAGACACACAATATACTATTATGACAAGATAAAAATGCCTCTATTTTTTAATTTACATTCAAACTTGTCCGGACTACACTGCAGGAATAAAATTACATTAATATTGGGCTATAAAATACTCACGCATAGCGTATGTTCGTTTCACGAGACTAAAACGTGTTAGAAATTAGGTTAAATTGAGCTGTAATTACACAGTAAACCGTTATTGTTTCTACTAATAGAACAGAACGATAAGATGTTTAATTGTTTTAGTAATTCGCCAAATAAATGATTACACTGTACACACTTTGAATGTTTGTTTTTAATTCGTTCGTGTTTAGGTAAAGTAAATTTAATACCTATACTTTCTGAGCACCTACCTACGTTCTAGTTAATTATATGTTTTTGCCATAGTTAGAAAAAAAAAGCATCAGTACAAATAGAGTGCAATAAAGTATATTCTATTCTATTCTATTCTAAATAGCAATGAATTCAATTCAATCATAAAATTTAACGAAGTATATTGTTTTCAGATTAATGTACCCTTGCACTTGCCATTTCTGGTTTACTAAAAAAAACCTTTGATATTACAAATACTCTTGTTTTTATAGGTGTTAATAATTCTAGCCGTAATTTACATTAAAAAACACAATAGATACTCACTAATCACCAGCATATAATTTATCTTAACTCCGTCAGCTCTTCGTACGTTCGTACTTCTATTTCTCTTCTAAAATAGTAGGGTCAAGTGGGGGACAGTGTAACAGGGGGCACAGTATAACATCAGGATTAACTCTGTTCTTTTCTAATTTATAAATGGTGTCTCTTTACGTGTTTTGTCAGTCTCATGCGCTGCCACTTAAATAGCTGTCATCGGACGTCAAATCGCTGGATTAACGGAAGAATGCGCAAATTTATGTTTTTCGTAAAAAAATTGTATAAAAATAACACAGTGAAGTTTTGTTCCTATCGGAAAAGTTATAAATTCTGGTGAATAAATATATGTTCTTCTTAACTTTCAATTAGTTGGTCTTTAAATAGTAAACAAAGTTTGTTGCAATTTCTAACCTAATAATTTTTAACGAATTTTTATTGGAAACAAAAGGTTGTGGGGTACAGTGTAACGGGGTACAGTGTAACATGTTATAGTGTGCCTTTTTGATTAGTACTTTATTTTTTTAGGTGTGCTACATTGGAAATGGTGCGGAAATTGCGGAATCGAAAAATAATTATGATAATTAATTTTTTTAAATATATTTATATTTTTTATAATTATGATTTTGTTTTTGTTTGATTTTGATTACCAAAAATATGTTGTAGAACATAATTGAGGTTAAAGGGTTTCTATATTTCATTATTTTATTTCGTACGATGTATGTTTAGTCTACTATTATAGTGTACCCCATCTTGTTATACTGTACCCCTATGGTTGTTAAACTGTACCCCACCCCTGGGGCACACTATAACAAATTTCTGATCTCAGAAATCTTAAAAAATAATTAGTTTCTAAGTATATATTCGATATTATACCAAGCCTAATATAAAGGTTAAAGACTGCTGATTTTATGGTACATTATAAGAAAACGATATAATAAAGGATTTTTTTTCTAAAAATTACAATGACTTTTTTGTTACCTACACTGTCCCCCACTTGACCCTATAGTTTTTATTTCTATCTGATCTAATATAAGCATCATTCATGACCTTCGTCAGAGACCTCGTCTGGAGTCAGAATGATTGAGCCATCAAATACTAAAACGACTGATCGTAAAGTATCGTATTCATCTGTTATTTATTTCCTCCCCGTCAGTTATTGTCTTTTACAAGCAAGTGTCTTAAATAAGTGAAGTCTAGTTTACAAGCTTTTGCTTTACAGGCTGTTTATTTGATGTTGACTGGAGCTGGGGGCGTATTTGTAAATGCGTTGGACCACGTTCAGCCCAGCTGCGTTCCATTACACAGGAACAACGTAGGCCGTTTGGAATGCTTTGCTGTAGCGCTATTCCGACCGTAGTTCTGTAAATGTGTGGATCCATGGGTCAGTCGGAGGTGGTTTAGATTGAATTATGACTACACTGCACTGTGACTATGTCACCAAATGACTAGTTTTAGTTTAAAAATACAATGGACTACAAACTTGAGCTTTTCAGTTAGTTTTTTCAAAATAATGAGTGAAGCGTGCTGATTTTCTTTGAACTGATTGAAATTATAAACAATTTTTTCAAGTAATCTTTAAATTTTCACCCCTAACTGAAAAAAACCTTTCTCTGGGAAATAAGTATTAAAGTTGTCTTGTTTTTTTTGTTCATTATTTTTAACCCTACAGATACAAAAGATAAATGAAGAATTGGGAAAAAGCTTCTGCTTAGGATTTAACAAGATGATTGTCGCACACGAAGTTAAACACGGTTTTTAATATATCTATATTATAAAACGGTAGTGGTCGAGAATAACAAAAAACTTTATACTGTTTCAGGGGATGATGTAAGAAGCGACTTAGAACATATCCAGATTTTTTTTAATTATGTTTCTCTTTTTGTCTGGTTGTACGGACTAATCTCTAAAACTGTTGGTCCGATTTGAATGAAATTTCGCATGGTGGTACCTTATATTCCCCGGTCAACATCTTAGATATTTTGAATCGCGGAAACCTGAAATAGATAAAAATTACTACGTAAAAACAACGCGGGCGTAGCCGCGGGCAGACAGCTAGTTATATATATAGTAAGTAGTATTGAAAGCACACTTTCACGAGTCTCGAGTATTTTCTATTCTGCCTTGTATTTGTGACACTGGGCAATGTCTAGTTTTTTCTGTCGCTTTGTGTCGTGAATGTAAATGTTGCCAGCTAGTTGGCACCACGCAGGCTGTTCGCGTGTGGTTAGGCGCACATTCTGCGTGCTAGCCTGCATTTATAAATAAAATATTTTGCGTGGCTACAGTTTTCCACAGCCTAACTTTTTCACAAAATTTAGCAAAAGCGTAGTTGTGCAAAATGAATGTTCGTTTTAATGGCTGAGAAGTATTCTAAGTGACCTCCACAAAAACAAACTTTCCTGAAAAAGTGCAAAAGTGTTTTGTTTTTGTGGAGATCATTGTAACTTTAAAAGATTTGTAAATCCACAAAAAACTCCCAAATTTAATTTTAAGACTGTCTAAAAAATTATAATACTGAAAAAGAATATTTTCTACTTATAAGTTGAAATCTCCTCCTGATTATTATTTATACAATTTTCAGTCAATGTTTGGTAATTTTTCATAAGAACAATCCTATCCTTCCTGTGGGTAGTGTATTAAAAAATAACGGTATCAATAATTTTAAACTTGAGTTATCAAATTTATGTCAAATTTTCCACTCTTCATCAAATTAAATTAATTTTAATTTTTAAATTTATTTTTATTTTTATTATTAATTTTTCATTTGTAAATTTAATGCAATTCTTGTACAACCTAACTATGAACATAGTCTAAAATAAATAGTTTTTTTTATTATTCAATCAATCCCAAAATTTCCACAGAAATGGAGTTCTAGGAACTTTTTAATCTCCAAATTGCCCTTGTAGATGTGCTAGTAGGCCCAAAATTAGTGTAAATTCACTTACAAGTTTCGATTTGGCCCCTGCTGCTCAATTCAATTGAATACAACTCTATAAAGGCGTATAAGCACTTAGATAAGTAATAGCACGCTACACAGAGTAGACAAGGCGAGACGTATCACTTAGGAGTACCAATATGAATAGTTTCATTTATATCTTGGATCGAAAAGCTACCTAGCCTATGGGGCTGTTGTCCTCATGGTTTGCCTGATACAAATTGCTATCTTAGCAATAATGCCGCCTATTTGTACACTTTTACCATTGTGAACGGTATTTTTGGTATAATATAACTGTATTTTTGGCGTATAGGCCGAAGGTCGTGGGTTCAAGTCCCGCCGGGAGGTGTACGTTTTTGGTTGTTTTCTATGAATCTAAAAATATGTATTTTTGGTCATTCGTGGTGGGGGAAAAGTTGAGGGTTGAGTACCTTTTGCGCTGGTGAAGATTTCCTGGTCCAAGTGTAATTGTTTTTTGTTAATTGCACTTTAAATAACTTCACATTCACTGCATTCACTCGCGAGTTTATTTTTGGTTTTTTAGAATCTTCTAGCGTAAGAGTTTTTAAGATGTGCGCGCGCGACGGCAATTGCTTTGGTACTGAGGTCAGGGATCGAATGAAGGAATAAAGGTGCGGCGGAAGAGGAAATGAATGAATGAGTGGTAATTGATTGATGCGTGAGAGTGTGAGTGTTACTATATTTAAAATACTTAAATAAATAGGTAGTTATTATTCTAATTTTGGCGAAGACAAGTCTGCCGGCCTAGAGGTTTCCTCTATATTAACCAACAAGTTAACAGAGAATGTTGAGCGTTTAGTTTAAACTAAGAATGAAACGGAAAATTAAAACTTATTTTAACTAATAATTTAAGCGTTGTGCTAAAATTAAATTAAATTATTGAGTAGGCAAAGGGCAAACTCGGGTTACAGGACGTATGTAACATCCAGATAAAGTACGAACTTTAACCGTTCTAACTATGTTATCTTTTCCTGGATAGAGTTCATGTATAACTCCAAGAGGCCAACAAAGAGGGTGCGCGTTATTATCTTTTATAATGACAACAGTCCCTAACTTGATATTGTCAGGGTTTTTATTCCATTTTTCTCTTTGTTGGAGCGAAGTGAGATATTCCTGACTCCAACGGCGCCAGAAATCATGCGTGAGCTTACATAATAACTGATAACGTGACAAACGGTTATCAGGTTGATCAATAAAATTTTCAGCGGGTAAAAACTTTACAGGAGTAATATTTAGAAAATGGCTAGGAGTTAGAGCAACTATATCTGGTTCAGAACTTAGAACACATAGTGGTCTACTATTTAATAAGCCTTCTATCTGAACTAAGATTGTTGTGAATTCCTCATAGGTTAATATTTGAGAGCCTATAGTTTTATATAAATGAGTTTTCACGCTTTGCACATTGGCTTCACATAAACCATTAAAATGTGGGCCGTACGGCGGGCTATGTTTAAATTGTATTTTATTGTTTAGTAAATAATTACTAATGTAAGATTGGTGAGCTGTGGACTGTAATAAATCATAAATCTCGCTAAGTTTGCGCTTAGCGCCTATAAAGTTTGTCCCACCATCGCTATAGATCATGGAAACTGGGCCTCGTCTACTGATAAAGCGCTTGAAAGCGGCGAGAAATAATTCTGAGCTGAGGTCAGAGACCAGCTCCAAATGGAGTGCTTTGGTGGCAAGACACACAAACAAGCACACATATGCCTTATGGCTTTTTATTCCACGGCGACGAATATGCGTAATAAAGAAGGGACCAGCATAATCTACAGCGGTATGGACAAAAGGTTTTGCTTCTGAAACACGGAATGAAGGTAAATCACCCATGCGCGGGAAAGTAAATTTAGGTTTGATTCTAAAACAGAGATTACATTTGTGTACACGTTGACGAACTAAGTTTCTAGCTGAAAGTATCCAGAACTTTTGTCTGAGTAGTGCGAGTAAAAGCGACGGACCAGTTTGTAGGTTTGTTACATGATAATTATCGATAATGAGTTGCGTTATTAAATCTTTCGTAGGCAATAAAATAGGGTGCTTTTGACCGTAATCGAGTTGCGAATGAGAAAGTCGACCACCGATTCTTAAAATACCTTCTTGGTCTATAAACGGATTGAGTTTAAGAAGAGATTTATTTAACAATTTATTGTTTGTCAATGCGATAATATCTTTGGAAAAGTGTTTATGTTGTACGTAGCGAATTAAATAACGTTCTGCAACTTCCAAGTCTAAAACTGTAATTGACCCTTGAGAGCGTAATATGCGTGAGAAGCGGAGTATATAAACAACGGAGCGTAACAATTTTGACCAATCTGAAAATCGTTCAACCATTTTTTCAAAAGGATGAGATTCCTGACGGTCATCAGAATTTTGAGCGAATAAATTTATTAATGTTTTTGATTCTAAATTTGAACAAATGTTATGATTCACAGTAAAAGGTTTTACTGGCCAAACAAAAATACTATTGGAAATCCATTCAGGTCCGTGAAACCAGAAGTCGTTATTTACGAGTGCTTTAGCTGTAACAGGACGTGAAATAATGTCTGCTGGGTTTTCAGTGCCTTTGACATGAAACCAGTGTTTTGCGGGTAATTTTGAATTTATTTCAGTTATTCTGTTCGCGACAAACGTGTGAAATTTGTAAGCGGGTGAATGAATCCAGGTGAGCGTAATAGATGAGTCGGAAAATGCGTAAATTTCATGGATCTGACTTCTCTTTGCGATTACATCACGTACGGCGTCAATAAGGTTCGCGAGAAGAAGCGCGGCGCAGAGTTCTAAACGAGCAAGAGGCATTTTAGCTAGCGAGGCTACACGGGACTTCGAGGCTAATAAATGAACTGAACCAGGTGAGTGTGAATCAGGACTAACCTTTATATAAACATTGGCACCATAACATTTCTCACTAGCATCCGCGAAGCCAATGAGAGTGACATGAGGAGAATTCAAGCCTATATGGCGCGGGATTTGAATGCGTTCAAGATAAGATAACTCATTATAAAACTGTGTCCATTTATTTAAAATAGCGGGAGTAACGCGATCATCCCAGTCAAGATTTTCTACCCAGCACTCCTGTACTAGGAGCTTCATGAAAGCTACGACCGGTGAGATAAGACCCAACGGATCATATAAGCGAGCGGTAACAGAAAGTATGGATCGTTTCGTGCATTCTTGCATATCAGCATTTATAGTGAACTGAAATTTATCAGTAGTAGGTTGCCAATGCATACCTACAATTTTGTGCGGAGCGGATGTGTCAGAAGAGTCAAATTTTAAAATATCATCACTTCTATGCGAAGAAGGAATTTTTTCCATGAAATCGGAATTGTTAGATATCCATTTAGTAAGATTAAAACCACCGGAGGCGAACATTTGAACCATTTCAGAGTAAGTTTTTTGAGCGGCATCAACTCCATCTACAGAAGAGATGTAGTCATCCATATACATATGAGTGTCGGCCTCCGTTGCGGCGCGCGGGAACTGGTCGCGGCTGTCAGCGGCCAGCTGGCGAACGACCCTCATGGCGAGATAAGGTGAGCTACATATTCCGAAAGAAACGCGATTGAATTCGTATATATCAATATCAGAGCGAGAATCGAACCTGTATAGAATGCGTTGAAAAGCGTGATGTTCGGGTGTAAGTTTTAACTGAAAATACATTTTTTCGATGTCTGCCGTCATAGCCACGGAGAACATGCGTAAATTAATTAAAAGATTGAATATATTAGTTTGTAAGTTCGGACCTTTATAAAGGATATCATTAAGTGACTTTCCACTTGTAGTTTTGCAACTAGCGTCAATAACAATACGTGTTTTTGAAGTCGGTTTGTCGGGCCGATATACAGCTCTGTGCGGAATGTAATAGGAGTGTGCGGGCGTCTCTTTACAACTCTCAACCTTAGTTAGATAACCTTGATTAATGTAAGTTTGTATGGTGTCGTTATAATTCGAGCGTAAATCCGGGTTAGCGTCCAATTTTTTCTCTAGGTTTAAATTACGTTTTTTAGCGATTAAATATGAATGTCCTAATTCGGCAGGATCATTTTTAAACGGCAGATGCACGACATAACGGCCTGTGTCATCACGAGAGTAAGAAGATTGAAATATATGTTCACATGCCTCATCATCAGGACTCATGTGATTTTTATTTGGAACGCTTTCAATTTCCCAAAAGCGTTGAGTGAGGGTTTCTAGCGTGGAAGTACGTTCGATAGAACAGAAAAAAGATTTATTATTATTTGCGTTGCGATTAGAAGAGTTAATGTGTGTAGTCTCAGCCTTACCCATGACTAAATAGCCAAGAGTGGTTTCCACTGCAACCACCGATGAAAGTGGAGAGGATATTTTATTAGGTCCCAAAAGGAACGGGAAGAGCTCATTACCAATCAGGCAATCCACTTCACCTGGCATATAGAAGTTGCAGTCAGCCATAGGTAAGTCATTGAGATGCGTCAGTTGAGAAGTGTCTATTTCGGCGTTAGGTAATTGATCTGTGATTGAATCGATAACACGAGCTACTATGTCATACGAAGACAATGGATCAAAGCGAGAATGAATTTTTAGTGTAGTAAATCCGTACGAAAAGCTTTCGGTTTGACCGATTCCTTTAATCGTAGAAGAAGCGGGAGTAATTTTTAAATTTAAGCGATCGCAACAAGTTTTCGTAATAAAATGACTCATAGAACCCGTATCAATAAATAAACGAACGTTGTGACGTTTATTTTCATTATAAACATATACGGTAGCGGTTGGCAAAAGAACTGTATTATTATTCGCAATATTACGCGTAGAAGTAACGGCTGATAACGAAACGTTATTTGAATTAGCGCGTGCATTCTGTCCGTGCGATACTTTATCAGTTGCGTCTGACCTTGAAGTCACCGTCCAGTCATAGCGCGTCGGCGGCACATTCGGCGGCGGTCTAGTATCGGAGCGCGCAGACACCGGTTCGGCGCCAGCCTTTACGACGGATGTATGCAGTGTGACTGGCGGATTATTTTGTGTTTGCGTTTGATATTGATTACGATTAATAAAATTTGATTGTGAAATGTTATGAAGGTGTAATAGAGTGTGATGTCTTTGATTACAAATATTACAGCTGTGTTGTGACTGACAGGATATAATATTGTGGAAACCTAGACAATTCTTACAAAAATTATATTTTGTAACAATGTTATTTCTTGCGAGCGGACTTTCATTTAGAAAATATTGACACTTATATAAAGCGTGCGACGGTTGGGAATTGCAAAGCAAACAATTTGATTGTATGTTTTGAGACCGAGATGCGTGGGCGTTAGCGTGCGAGTTTTGCGTGTTAATTGAATGAGCGTTCTGAGCGCGATTAGAAGGTAATTTTTGAGTGTAAGTATACACGGGAGTAGCGAGTGAAGCGTGTTGCGGTGCGAGTGGAGCGTATGGAGCGGTAGCGAACGTTTGCGTATGAGTGCGATTGTGCATTTGAGTGAATGATTGCGGTGCGGGTGGAGCGTATTGAGCGGGAGCGAGCGATTGCGTGTGAGTGCGTGGCGAGTACTGATCTACAGTGTTAGCCAAGAATGCGTGCGTTTGTTTATTTTTATTAATATTTCTATTAGCGTTTTGTGTTTTATTTGAGTAAGTGGGCGTGCGAAGAGTTTGTATCCTATTTTGCTCTTTTATGAACGTCGTAAGATCCGTGAATGTAGGCATGTCTACCGAGGCGTGTGCTTGCTCAAACAAATTGACAGTTTCTTTATCAAGTTTGCTTAGTGCGATGTGAGTTAAAATAAAATCGGATAAACTATTGATTTTTAATTTTTTGAGTGCGGCTTCTGCTGAGCAGAATTGTTCTAAAAACGCGTCTAAAGATTGATTAGGTTTGAAATGTAATATTTGATCAATGTAATAAGAAGCTTGGACTCGAACATCTTGATACTTTTCGAGCAATGCCTTCCAAATGATCATATAGTTATTAGCAGTGGGTGGAATTCCTGAACATACAGTCAGAGCCTTACCTGTCAATTTACCTATCAGGTATTGAACCTTTTCGGCGTCAGTTAGACGAGAGTTATCATGTATGAGACTTTTAAAATTTTCATAAAAAGGTGACCAATTGGCGGGATAACCATCAAAAGACATAAGATTGAGCGAAGGGAGTTTTTGATTTAATAAATCAAGCCTTTGTTGACCTTTTGAAGATTTTTCTTTGAGTTTAGTTTCGCATATTTTAATATGACAATAAAGTTCATCGAATGCTTTCATAGCCGTGTAATCCGGTTTATACTTTGGATCATTACTTAATTGAGCCAATATTAAGTCATCAAGAGTTTCTGAAAAATCTGTTCGAGTATTTTCTAGCGACTGTACAAGTACCAAGAATTTATTTTTACTAGCTTCATCGGAAACTTGTAGGCTAAGATTATACAATTCTTGCGCAATATGAAACAAGTTTTCTTTTTTAGCTATGAGACGAATAACTTGAGGGGGAACCTCATCTCCAGCCGCGGTGCCTTTATTTTGCGACATTTTTTATTTAATTGAGTAGGTAGGTAGTTACGCGTGGGTAAATACAAAAATGTATGGCGACAAGATGTCTACGAACCGTACGGCGGCGGCGCGGCGGCGGCGGCGCGTGAACAGCACGGACAACGGAAGTATTTCAAAATATGCAAATATTTGAATGATTTTACATATACTAAATGTTATGATGCGAATATTATATAGCGTAATGAGAAATAAATATACAATATTTTAATGAAATGTATATAATATATAATATTTTAATGAAATGCGTAATGGCGGACGTGATGGCGTGGCGTGGCTAATAAATAGGATAATAATATAATAAAATAGGATAATAATATTATGATTTGAGTCGTGAGAAATTATTTGTATCGTGAGAGAAAGGATAGAAAGGATATTCGGCGAGAGGACCAAGACACTTGGGGGAAAAGTTGAGGGTTGAGTACCTTTTGCGCTGGTGAAGATTTCCTGGTCCAAGTGTAATTGTTTTTTGTTAATTGCACTTTAAATAACTTCACATTCACTGCATTCACTCGCGAGTTTATTTTTGGTTTTTTAGAATCTTCTAGCGTAAGAGTTTTTAAGATGTGCGCGCGCGACGGCAATTGCTTTGGTACTGAGGTCAGGGATCGAATGAAGGAATAAAGGTGCGGCGGAAGAGGAAATGAATGAATGAGTGGTAATTGATTGATGCGTGAGAGTGTGAGTGTTACTATATTTAAAATACTTAAATAAATAGGTAGTTATTATTCTAATTTTGGCGAAGACACGTGGTGTGCAATAAAGTTTATTTATTCTTATTCTGTTTTTACCATAGATGTACTAGCCTATGAGATTATACTATGACATTTTATATCTAGTATTAGAGGAAGGTGTGAGAATTACTCGTATTAGTAAAAATCCTCATGTTTAGTAGGCGAGTTGGAAATTGCAGCAGTTTTTCATTAAATATAGGTGAACATCTATGTACCTAACTTTAGTGTAATCGTAGGACAACGACTGAAAGCGGTAAGTAGGTTCAATCAAATCTAAGCACGGCTAACAATTTTTAATACTTCTACTATTAATAGCACAAAGAAAGAATCTTTTATAAAATATTATTTTCATTACAGACTAAGAGGAGTCACAGACACAAAATAGTATATAAGAAATAATTATGTTTACGCAAATAAATCAGACACGAAAGGTAAATCTAGTTACACTGATTATTACTAGCAAAGACTACAGAGTATTTTATTCGTAACTAGCTATCCGTCCGCGGCTGCGCCCGCGTTGATTTTTTACTTTTCCGTGTAGTTTACCGTAGGAATGAGATATTTTCCCGCGGTGAAAACTATCTAATATATTGACCGGTGATATAAGGTACCACCATGCAAAATTTCATTCAACTAGGTCCAACAGTTTCGGAGATTAGCCCGTACAAACATACAGAATATCTGGATTATGTTCTATACCCTATCTTGATTTTTACTTTTTTTTTCTATGTACTGATTTTCGACCTCAACAGTTTTATATATAAACACAAGAGCTCGTCACACGAATGATTGCCCTAGGCGGGATTCGGATTCCAACTAGGTTATAGATTATCCGACACCCGTAAACATTTGTTCTGATTACGGCCTCCGAACCGTAGGGAACGGTATCGCAGGCAGGTAACAAGAAACTACAATTATTTTATATACATTGCGTCGGTAGTATGATAAAATAATATGAGTGTATAACATGGTATACATATTGCCTATGCAATGAACACCTTTAGCTGGTAACTTCTGGACTTGTAGGTTCGTGAATCGCGTTAATAAACGAAGCTATAATAAAAAAAAACAAGTTACGATTCGAAGTACATTACGTAGTCCTTAGAGCAACGCCGGCCTTCCGTACGTTGCTCTAAGACGTAGTCAATGTGACAAAAATTTAATAGTTCACATGTGACACTAACTGGCTGCGTAATGAACTTTGAAGTACTTCTAAATGTAGCTTCGCGTAAGCGCCAGGAGGTGCAAATCATATTACGATAGAGTTATATAACTGGGGTACCGACTGATACAACTCGAACGGAAACTAGTGATACACAACTCTCTAACGTAGTTTACAAGATGTTAACCAGGTAAACTTCTTAGTTTGTTTGTAAATGCAACAATGATATAATGTTGGTCTGGAGAGATAAGTAACTTTTATTTGACAAAATGATTCAGATTTTCAAAAATATAAATATAGCTCTAACACACATTATAACAACCGCGAAAATCTAAGAATGTTTATAAATATAACTATCTATAAATCGAAGCGAAAAATTAAAATCATTGAGCTTGGGCAGGGTGCGCCCGTATGGCCCGGATAGCCAAGAAGATGCGGGTTAAAGTCTATTGGACTTTTTACATAGTAAATATACGCCAACAGACGACATCTGTTGAAGAAATAAAAAACCATAAATATAGCTTTTGTAAAGTTTACTTTTACTTTGGTCTTTAATTCGCTTTATAAAACTATAGAGGTCGAAAATCTGTATACTTATAGAAAAAAATGCTAAAAACTAGTCAGGGGGATGTAAAAAGTGATATAGAACACATCCAGATTTTATTTATTTTTTGTTTTTCTGTTTGTCTGTATGTACGGGCAAATCTCTGAAACTGTTAGACAGATTTGAATGAAATTTGTATGGTGGTATTTTATATTAGTGGTCAACATGTTAAATAGTTTTTACCGCGGTAAAATAGATCATTCCTAGGGTAAACTGCATGGAAAGGTAAAACAACAACGCGGGGGTAGCCGTGGGCGGACAGCTAGTTAATTAATAAAATCATAAGTGCTCTACTTTTAAATCAGATTAAAATCTTCAGAATATTATGCAAAAATTTCAAAAAATGCAGGCTGAAACGTTACGCGGAGTTTTACTAGAATGTATTCAATATTGACAACAATCGTTGAGGATTACAGTCGATTCATACTCAATATCGAGCCTTAGTAACCTTAGTAAAATGTTCAATGTTCATTTATCGCACACGTTGCGGCAGTAAACTTAAGGTTGCCGGCGGGTTGATGTGTGTACAACCTTTATACGACACTTATTGAAAGATATGGGGTGACCTTGTTCTTTAGCCAGCAAGTTTAGTGTTCCTTTTATGTTGTATTGTATTTTCAATTGAACGACAGATTCCACAGTTACCCAATAATGTATGTGCTATGATGAAAAAGTCATCAGTCGTACTTTAAATTTGGAAATAAATGTGTTATTATTATAAGTAGGTATTATGTAATTTCAAATATTTTAAGGGTTTTTTAAGACTTCATCGTTATAGTACAAGCAAGAGCACGTTAATATGAAAACTCTGGCCGTTTCAGCATTCTTATATCCATAAAATAAGGGAGAGAATCGCGAACCCCTTGTTAAGCTTAACTTGTATTTGACTATAGATACAATACAATGAGTTTATTTACAGACGGACTAAAAAAGTTAAGGAATAAAATCCGAAATTAGATCATCCGGCAGAAAACAAAAGTGGTGGATATTGTCCAAAAATGTAGTAAGCTGAAGTGGCAGTGGGCTGGTCACATCTGTCGCAGAACGGATGAGCGTTGGACTCGAATAATAATAATAGTATAATAATAATATGTGGGACATCTCACACACGGCCATCTGACCCCAAACTAGGCAGAGCCTGTACTATAGGTGTCAGACAGCTGATATACATACATAATATAAATATACAACATCCAGACACAAGGCAAACACAAGCTCATCACACGAATGTTTGTCCTGGGCGGGATTCGAACCCGCGACTCTATGCTCAGTAGGCAGACGTACTACCAACTAGGCTTCGGGGCCGTTCGCGGTTTAAAGCTTAGCGTGGGACGCCCCCCTGCAAGATGTACTGTGGTGTGCATGTGTCCTTCATGCACGCCGTTTCATGCTGGCAGCCTCTTTTTCGTTTGAGGCTTTATAAAGATGTAAAGTAATATCAGTTTGAATTTGGTTGATGTTTGGGAGATGGCCGTAGCCCGTGCTACGAGCCGGACGCCATTCTTATAATTTTCTAAAGCATTTGAGCATTTGTAATGTTTCGTTATTAAGTCTCTAATATATAGTCTTCAATTTAAAAGCACATGTTGTTTTCCTTGTCCTCCACCATTAGGGCCGGTTCGTACATGGTGGAGGCGCCTTAGGCGCGTTTTACAGTGTAGCTGGACGTGGATCCCGAGGACACTAGAGCTTGGCCTGGTGTGTGGGCAAGGAGCCCTATAAGAAGAAGTTATACCAGAGAAATAACCGCTACGCAACGCTATACCCCTGAAATTCGAAGATGAAATATGAAGATGAAATACGAAGATGATGGCAGCCATGACGAGGAGCGTTGGTGCCCAGAAGATGTTTGCCGCACGTTGTTGCAGTTGTTGCAGATGCATTTGTGATAGTAATGCCTAAAGGATGCGTTGAGAAAGATAAGTGCTAATTTTATTAATAAAGTGTTCTCGACGAAGTGTCCTGGATGAAGTTAGCGAGCTTCGTGTGATTTGCTACGAAAGGCAAACGTGTCGATGTTTTTCCCGATGCGATATTTGAAGATGCGTTTTAGAAGAGTGCGAAGTGGAGAGACGACGGAAGAGTCGCCGTTTTTGCCTACCTAGTTTGCAGGATTAGAGTAGAAAGTGTATTATTGTGTAAATAATTTTGCAAATTTTCCCTTATTTTTAATTCAATTTCTTATTATTTTCGTAATTTGACGTAGTCATAGTGATAGGTTCGTTGCTCGGCAAATAGTATTTTTGTTTGTGTCATGAACAAAATGACTCGTGACAATTTTGACGGAACTATGTCAAACAATTTGTAAACATTGAAATATATGAATTGTTGATTAATTTTTACGCTAAAATATATAAAATATAGTAAATATAGGTTAGTTTCAATTCTTTATTGTCTTGTTAGGTTTGGTTAGGATGTACGAGTGTTTTCCTGTATTAATGCTTTAAAATGTTTCAGATATGAAAAACTTGATAACAATTGTGATGACGAATTTATTATGATGATCATTTCTGATGTGATGACCCTTCGAGAAAGCTGGACGACTTAAATCTAGATGACCACCCACATGTGGTATGAAGAAAGAAAAACGTGCGCGTTTAACTAGAATTTGGGTAGTTTTTTTTTGAGGTTAATTGGGTTGATGCTTAGTTAGGTGTGTTCCGTGACGGAATATTTACTGTCACTCCACATCAAGCACATAGTGCTGTGGAGGAACTTTGGTTGGGTTCATGACTTTGAGTACTCTCGTTACCGGTACCGCAGCTAGGTGAATTCCCACTAATCTTTTCAGAGGATAGGTTGGAGCTGAAGAAAGAAAATAGCTCCCATTCCCATGTCTTGCCCAAAGCTAGGTTTTGATATTCGAGATAGTTGTGAACGTTTGCTATAAATATATATTATGATTTGTTATTGAAAATCAGTGGTCGTCCAACTTTTTCAAATTTATTTCTTTAACTTTTCTTTATTGATTATTTGGTGACTATTGAATTATTAATAACTAGTTGATATTATTTTATTCATAGTATCCGACACAGATAGGTTTAGTAAACTTTTTCAAAATTTTATTGAATGTCTATTTGGATTAACTGTAGACAGACATGCTTAGCTGTGTTGATTCTTTTTTGATGGTTTTTGATCAACTTGGTTGGATAACAATAAAACACCAACTAGCTGGTAGCAGCAGTCAGTTTTTGACATGTCTGTGTCTTTGTGATGTTTTGTCCATCTTTAGGCAGGTAGCTTAGCTTAGGACGGACATTTGTAACGAAATATCGTAAAAAAATATATTTTTAAAGCCTCAAACGAAAAAGAGGCTGCCAGCATGAAACGGCGTGCATGAAGGACACATGCACACCACAGTACCGACGACCTAAAAAGGTGAGAGCAGCAGAGGATCGAGTATTGTAGCGCACACTTGGGGAGGCTTATGTCAAGCAGTGGACTGCTACGGGCCCTTTAGGCGAGCTTGGTCAATTTCTCAGATAGTCAATTTAGAGGCACGTCATATTCTTTGTACGTCATTTTCTAGGTCAGTCATATTCTAGGTAAGTCAACTTCGAAGGACGTCATTTTCTAGGCTAGTCATCTTTTAAGTAGGTCAACTTCGCAGGACGTCATTTTCTGGGTTAGTCATCTGCTGAGTAGGTCAACTTCGCGGGACGTCATTTTCTGGGTTTTTCTTCCTTAATTTGGTCTTTATTAAGAAAGTAAGTCAAGTCGCCACGGCTACAGGTACACACACACACCCAGGATAAATATGATGGACTAAAAAAAGTAAATTAAATTACCAAAACGATCAGAATTGTACTTGTAATAAGAACTGAAAAAGTGTTATTTCAAAATTTAAATATCGCAATATATCGTTAAAAAGGTATGAAACCAAACAGTTACTTATACAATCTCTGTGACATTAGCAAGAGCATGCAAGAGTCTGTCTAACCTGTCTTGGTTCAAATTATACCCAGCCAGTGAAGTTACCCTTTGAGTACAGCAAACGCGCATTCACCCTTTATTCAGCCACGATCGTCACATTTTCATTTCATCTTCTTCACGATGATGACATAAGCCCTTATTCAGCAAACAAGCGCCGAGTACGCGAGTAATTACAACGAACGAGGTTAAGCCTGGCGCACACGGAGCTATAATATAATATTCGTATCATCATTTCAGCCGAAAGATATTCACAGCTAGACAAAGGCCTCCAAAGATCTCCACAACGATCGGTCCTGAGCTAGCATCCAGCGGCTTCCCGCGACCCTCACCAGATCGTCGGCCCGTCTTGTGGGAGCGCGGCCGCCATTCAAGTACCTTTTTTGCTTCAATGGCCGCAATATATATGCCCAGCTATAACTCATATTTTAGCTCGCCCCCTTACACGTACAGTCAAGTTCATAAGTGCAGTCAATCACGTGTTTTTATACTTTCAAATAACTTTTTTCCCAAAGGCTTGATATTCTTATTTTTTTGTGTTACTTATACAGTGTAAGGGACTCAATATTTTGCTTCAAATGATTAATGACAAAATTTGTCCTGAATACTTTTGGAAAAAAAGTTAATTTAAAGTATAGGTGCACGTGACATGACTGGACTTATGAACGTGACCGTACATTGAAATACAATACATATATTTTCGCCATTAATGCGTCTACGTACAGTCCTAGGTAAAGTATCGAGATATTATTAATCTGCCTTGCTATTATCTGTCGTCATAATATTTTGGACACGCCACAGAAATTATAATATTAGAGCTACGTGTGTGATCGCTTGCAGATTTGCACGAAAAATAATAATCAACAAAACACTCAAGTGCGGGACTCTGCAGGAGCACGCGACGCAAGCACGTAAACATGTATTACTGTAATATTCCATAATATATCTTCTTCTTATATTACAGCTAACGTGTTTGGTGGGTTTTACTCAGCATCGCCACAATACTACTGCTTCATGAATTTTGATATTGTAACAGCTTTCACCTATTACGTGACACCAATTCATAAGCCTCACAGGTATGATACGCTAGCATAATGTGGCAATTAATATAATATACTGAATGTTCTTCTTTAGCGTGTGGGTTTCGAGGTTAGCCTACCACACTCACAAACCCTGGTGTCAGAATCATTGAGCCGCCTATGGCTTCTGACTTGGCTCATGTAACGACTACATCCGTACCAACGGCTTTACGCGCCTTATGAAGCACGGAATCATCTTCCTTTTCGGACGATCAGGTGATTCATCCTGCAATGTCATTCATAACCAAAGTGGGGAAAGTCTCACAAAGTGATATTTATTCGACGAATCCCCACCGGGATTCGAACCCGGAACCTCCGTAACGTCAGGCGAGCTTTGACCACTCGACCACGGAGGCTGTTATATACCGAATTAAACTAAGGTATACCTAACTAACTTTTCTTTTGCTACCCCTTTAGCATGACCGTTCCCACGTGACAGACGTAATTTTGTCGTGCGTATACTCTTATCCTATTGAGGATATTACAATATGGCGGATTTAATGGTATTTTGACAGCTTGGTAACTGGACTGGAATACCGTCTCTTTTCTTAGTGCAAAACTTCTAGCTTCTTTTTAGGGTTCCGTAGCCAAATGGCAAAAAACGGAACCCTTATAGATTCGTCATGTCTGTCTGTCTGTCCGTCCGTCCGTCCGTATGTCACAGCCACTTTATTCCGAAACTATAATACTTATACTGTTGAAACTTGGTAAGTAGATGTATTTTGTAAACCGCATTAGGATTTTCTTACAAAAATAGAAAAAAAAACAATAAATTTAGGGGGTCCCCATAAGGGGGGGGGGGGGGATACATAGAACTGAAACTCAAAAAAATTTTTTTCATCAAACCCATACCTGTGGGGTATCTATGGATAGGTCTTCAAAAATGATATTTAGGTTTCTAATAACATTTTTTTCTAAACTGAATAGTTTGCGCGAGAGACGCTTCCAAAGTGGAAAAATGTGTGTCCCCCCCCCTCTAACTTCTAAAATAAGAGGATGATAAAACTAAAAAATATATATGATGTGCATTACCATGAAAACTTCCAACGAAAATTGGTTTGAACGAGATCTAGTAAGTAGTTTTTTTTTAATAAGTCATAAATCGTAAACCGCAGTTTACCTTTCACTATTATAAAACATCGATCAAAGTCACAACGAACTACAAAAACTTTTTTAATATTATGTTACTGGCTGCTATGGAACCCTTCATGGGCGATTCCGACTCGCACTTGGCCGCTTTTTTGATCCTGGTGTCGGAATTATTGAGCCGCTACTTATAAAAAAATATGTATTGGGAAATGTCACACACAGCCTTGACTTCTGACCTAAACTAGCCAGAGAATAGTAGGATCTCAGATACTGACATACATACATACATCGAAGATCATCTAATTCACATACTTTATATATATACAGGATGTAAGCAGCGGCTTAGCGAAACCCTTAAGGACATGATCTGATTAACTTTCCTAAAAGAACTTTTCCCCGCAATGAAATTTCTGCTCCGTACTATTATTACGACTATTTTGTATGGATGTAACGAATTATTGTGCGTTAAGGTGAATTTCATTTTTGTATATCTTTAATATTAAATATTTGAAAATTGGTATATTTCTTACATCTTCTCGTGAAAACTACTCGACAGTTTTTCATGAAAAATAATGAGAAATAGATAGACTAATTTTATCATGGAAAAATTGAGCGCAAAACAGTTGTAAACGCTTATTCTTTAAGCGGGGATTACTACCTAATTTAATCTTTATATTTTGGATATCTATTGTGGCTATTCGATGCAATAAAATTTTCAGGAGAGTCCAAATTATAAATAAACGCAAAAGGGTCTACTCAACCTGGATCGTTTTTCGTTTTTCCACGATGAAATATATATTATTCAAGTATTCTTTTTCATTTAATTTCCAGGATGGTCATAAAACCTAAAACAAAAACGGGAACGGAAATTAGAAAGAACGGGCCTTGAAAAGAGAATGAGAATTGAACTAAAAAGATACATTCTAAGTATTCTGTCCATGAAATATTTGATGAAAGACAATGAAGTTCAGTGTAAATCTTACTTACCTTAAGAAACATCGGAACGTTATTTAGAAATCCGGAAATTAAAGAATGCCGAACTGAAAGGATTTCAGATGTTTTCTTTTCTTTTCTTATTTTATTATTTCGATTAAGATAATGTTCAAAAATCTAATTAAGTTTCGCTAATATTAGTACAATCTTTATCCTGTTGTTCAACTTTTATACAGATCATTGACTGCTGTTCAAACTTGTAACATTGTATCATTCATCTATATCCAAGTAGATTTAGAATTTAGCAAAATTAATAGAAAAAATATATTTAATAGCAATCTTTTATTAAAATCACTACATAGTATAAAATAAAGTCGTTTTCTCTGACCCTATGTCCCTCCCTTTGTACGCTTAAATCTTTAAAACTACGCAACGGATTTTGATGCGATTTTTTTTAATAGATAGAGTGATTCAAGAGGAAGGTTTATATGTATAATACATGCATAATATACTGAAGGATAACCCACAATAACCATTTTCCCGTGCGGAGCCGGGGCGGGTCGCTAGTTATTTAATAAAAGGAAGTTAATAAACTTTTGGTTAAATCAAATCCATCAATTTATTACAGTACACAATATAGTGGGTTATTTTTCAATCAGTGCGCATATTATAGTTAGACATAGATTTATGAAAGATAAAAAATCCCGTATATTTTTAATTTATCACGTTTCATAAACTAAAATCTAAATATTGCATACAATGAGTGTAAACTATCGACCTACCCCTCCTACCTACCCCTCCGGGAAAGACGCGTGACTATAATTTACGTATGTGTATGAGTGTAAAATTTTGTATGGGAAGAAATTTAATTTGCTTAAATTATCTTGAAACTTCGTTATTTTAAAATTCGTTCCTTAAATAGAACAAAAAGAAGGTGAAAAAAATTGTAAAAAAAAAGATAATCTTATGTGATCTAGCAACGATACTGACTGCGTACACGAAATTTGCGCACTGATTAAAAATTAACCCTGTATAAGATATTAAAGCATGTATGTACGTACAGTCTTATTGCAATAGCGATATGTAATAGGGTTGCCTCATCACCGTTGAACAAAGCTCGCGGAAGGTGATAGCTCGACTTAGCACTCAGCGACTAATGATAACCGCGCCACGTTGTTTATATAATGTGATCATTCTGTGTAAGCTTGTATGTAACGAGGTACATTGCATACTTTATTTATCATCTCATTTACCATTTCTTTCTCTAAATTTGAATATTTAATTTTGGAATTCATTCAAAAATCATCCGTCAATCATCCATTTTTATTATTCATTCCTTCACCTACTCTAGGCCACGAGCTACGTGGCCATTCCCTACCAATGTATTATGATTATTTATTTTCTATAGTGTCTGTGTTTCTAAGAATATACTTTAAATTTATCAGTGAATTTAGTTTTCTTAGTTGTTTGTGCGTAATTACTCGACGAGTATCTCTCCATCTACTACCAACGTGTAGTTACTCCGCAGGCTCGTCCAGGAGCAAGGCGAGCCGCGGGTGTAACAAGCTGTTGTTCTCAGCCAGAATTCAAGATCAAGATGTAGAGATGAACAAATAATAATAATAATATGTGGGGACATCTCACACACAGCCATCTGACCCCAAACTAGGCAGAGCCCTATGGGTGACAGACAGCTGAAATACATACAATAGACACAAGGCATACACAAGTGCTCATCACACGAATGTTTGCCCTGGGCTGGATTCGAACCCGCGACCCTGTGCTTCGAAGGCAGACGTACTACCAACTAGGCTACGGGGCCGTCATTGTAACCATAATAATATTATTATGTATGGACAACTAGGTACTTTGATAATGTTAAATTAACAATAAAATTAAATTAAATATTAACATTATTTGTATATTATCAATATAGTTGACGATTCTCTTCAGTCCATACCAAAAACAAACTTAACAATTTCATTAAAATTGATATTTAATTCCTTCAAAGCAGAGCGCGGGTGGTCCATTAAAAATTCTGAGATGACGCCATTTTCTCAATTAACGGAGTAAGCTTGTAATTTGTTCGGCAAACAAACATTTCTATTGTTTTAATACTGGTTACTTTATATTATTGTCAATAAATCAGTTTATAAAATTTTAAATTGTCTACGAACTATGACGGCCCCGTAGCCTAGTTGGTAGTGCGTCTGCCTTCGAATGACAGGGTCGCGGGTTTGAATCCCTCTTAGGGCAAACATTCGTGTGATGAGCACTGTATTTGCCTTGTGTCTGTTTGTTTTATATTTATAAATGTTTGTATATCAGCAGTCTGAAACCCATAGTACAGTTTGGAATCAGATAACCCTGTGTGGGGTGTCCCCACATATTTGTTTACATATTTTATTAATAACATATCCTATTCTTCTCTTTTTTTTCTGGATTATGCAGGTTGGGCGAAAACTTGGAGGTGCTTACGGGTATCAGCGACAGGAAGGATTTAGATTTTTGAATTTATAAACATTTTTATTCGAAGCACAGAACATAGATAGATATATCGGCTCCCACCTCTCTGAGATATAAATTCTCTTTACGTTCTATATGTCAGTAGCATAGATAGATAGTTTTAACTTAGACAGCTGAAAATAGTTTAAAAGTGTGAATTCGCCACTAAGGCCTGTTCACCCTGTCAAGTCTAGGGAAGCTCGATACGTTGCTTTTAGGACACAAGTGTATGTCTATTCAAAAAAATCACCCTAATGTAAGTACAATACAATACAAAAATACTTTATTAACACCAAAATACATACAAGAAACAATACAAAAACACACAGGAGTCAAAAGGCGGCCTTATTTCTAAGGCCGGTAAGCAATCTCTACCGGGCAACCTAAGTCCATATCTGGGGACATAGATGAGCTGATATCGAGTCTATTCAACCAGAGAAGGTTGTATTATAACGATACAGCGAGGCTGGATATCTGATACACGTCGAGATAATTATCGTCGTCAAAGCGCCGATCGGCGGAGATTGCGCCGCTGCTAGCTGACGTCATAAAAAAACTAAAAGCAAATAATTTGCAGCTTCAGGTTACAACCTGAAAATATTGGTTGCGTCATTACAATGGCAGTTTTAAACGAACAGAAGTATACAAACTGTTAATTAAGAAATGATGTGACTATTAAATCACCTTGCGACTGAAAACTGTGGTTATTTTAATTTAATTAATGTTAAATTTTATCAATGTTGATTACGCGTTTATAACCTATCCAAGCAGCCGTAAGACATGAAGTGATATAAGATACTATTGAAATAGAATAGATAAGACTATAGACTTTAGAACTAAATTATGTTAATAGCAATCTTGAACGTCGGTTGATATCTTTTTTTACTAGGAAAACCATGATATATACCTAATCTTAAAAAAACAGAAAACCAACCACAGGTCTTTATCGATACCACTTACTTACTTAACAGTCACTTAACTACCGCAGTAGACCGACTTACTATAACATCTTTTTTATTTTAATACATTCAAAGATGACGCCTGATTTATTCCCTTACAAAGAGATTTGAAGAGCCGAAGCTGGCTCTTCAAAACTCTTTATTCCCTTACCTATCTTTCTTTTCGGTTGACAAATTGGATTATGTTGTGCCTTTATGCCCTTGTTTTTTTTCTGATGAAGTGCCACGTCATTATTTAGTGCTATAGAAAATTTCAGCGCCTCCTCTTATTAAAATCAATCTAAAAAGCTATTCAGAAATAACAGAGACAAAAATCCATGGGATTAGTTTGCTTGAATGACCGGCTTTTTCAATTCTTTTATTGCCAAAAAACTGTAAAGAAAATTTTATAAAAAAAATAGAAAAG
The DNA here is from genome assembly GCA_948473455.1 of Teleiodes luculella. Taxonomy (NCBI): domain Eukaryota; kingdom Metazoa; phylum Arthropoda; class Insecta; order Lepidoptera; family Gelechiidae; genus Teleiodes; species Teleiodes luculella. The sequence goes on from OX419586.1 coordinate 12,517,356, forward strand.
ATGATACGCCTGTAGAGTTTCTTCCGGCGAGTTCCTTTCCACGGAAGACAGACAAAATTTATCTTTACAAAAAATATAGTGTATCTATAACTAATAATAGGATTAGAGGTCCACTGGGATGCAGTGAAAACTAGTTCAGGGGATCTCGAAACCCGATTGTGTTGGCTTGTATTTTACAAATATTTTACACAATATGGTGAATATTGAAAGCGACATTGTAATATCTTTACGTTAAATAAAGTTTTTATTATTATTATTATAACTGACACAAAGTCAAAAAAAAATATTTCGAACTCTTGAAACATGGCTCCTTATCCTGCCTCGGAGAGGAACAGAGAGGTTAGAAAATTGAGTTATAAATGAAAAATACTCCAACAAACGAATAATACTCAAACATACTGGCCACTAATATTTCTTTGATTGATGGCGGGCGGGCAGCCGTTATTTTTTCCAGCACACGCCTCGGTCGGGCAAGCTTGCGTCAGAATATTATTTATAAGGGAAAACAAACAATATTATTTAGTGGGCTCGCGTATTCGTTCGCATAAGAAAACAAAACAATTTGTTAATGAATCATCACTACATAGTATAAAATAAAGTCGCTTTCTCCGTCCCTATGTCCCTATGTCCCTATGTCCCTATGTCCCTATGTCCCTTTGTACGCTTAAATCTTTAAAACTACGCAACGGATTTTGATGCGGTTTTTTTTAATAGATAGAGTGATTCAAGAGGGAGGTTTATATGTATAATACATGCATAATATACTGAAGGATAACCCACAATAACCATTTTCCCGTGCGGAGCCGGGGCGGGTCGCTAGTATGAAATATAATTCAATTCTCAATACAAGAAACATTTTATAAAATCATAAACAAATAAAATTGCTTTATTTGATTTTCATTCACAAACGAAACTGATAAAAACATGCAAGGAGAAAGCAAGGAGAAAAGAAGTTTACACTATTTGTATTTATTTTTCAGACGCCGCGCCGTCGAAAAAAAGAACGAAACTAAAAACAATCATTTACGCAACTCCGACACAGCCGCGACAAACGATACCTACTAAGATTTTCGTTGAAAAAATATTCTTTTCTTTTAAGCTGCAATAAATGTACAGTAGCCAGCACATTCGGTTGGACGTTCGCACTACGAAATTCACCCCTACCGCTACAGAATACAAGCGTTCTCAAGGTTAACATATCCAGCCGCATGTGCTGGCTACTGTACATCAGATGAATAATAAATATGAGAACGGCTCGTTAATTATTTATTATTTTCGGACGGTTGCGTTGGTATCGAGCAAAAGCAACAGCTTGTCCACTCGCGCCTTCGCAAGCTGACACGGTTCGATGCGACGACCTGCCCAAGTACGGTCAGCATGTGACGATCCACTAATAAAAAATATTCTCCCAAATGTATGTAGGTATATGACGGCAGCCGGCTTTACCGAATCGCGGTATTCTTTCTTTTTTTGAAGTGTTCGTTATTGTAAGGACCGGTTTGTATAAAGTTTTTGTAATAGGAGAAGATCAGGACCGGTGTGAATGGCGCTAAAAAGCTGAGGATGTGGCTGAATAGATGGATAGAACACGAAAACACGTCATTCCACGCCCACGGAACTAATTAATAACTCGGGCGTATCCGCGGGCAGACATCTATCGTAGAATATTTTTCAATATAAGCATCGATTTTGTGACAAAAATGTAAGTAAATTTAAATTAAAAAAAAAACGTTCGTGAGCTTCGATGGCCCAGTGGTTAAAGCAGTTGTCTTCCATTCGGAAGACGCGGGTCCAATCAAGCCGGGAAATACGAGTACCGATGTGTATTCGATTTTCGAATTCATAATTTTTAATTTGTTTTTTTTTGTGTGTGTATTCGTATGCCTTTATGTATTCGTACGTTCGTGTGTTCGTATTCGAAGCTCTTACGTTGAAGGAAAACATCATTAGGAAATCTGCACAGACTGCACACACCTGCAAAAAAATTCAAGGGTTAAGTATATGTGACGTATATGGGCTTTCGTTGCTGACTGTACACTGTGAGCGTAACTTATTTGCTGAGTGGATTCAGTTAACGCTTTGACTGATCTATGGGCTGTCGCTTTCCAAGCTGCGGCAATTGGCGATCATTATACCCTGTCAAAACTCCGCTAAAAAGTTTATCTCCAAATTATTCATGTAAACACAAAGTTAAAACGATTTTATTCCAAATTAAGCAACAATGACGCCGGTAATTCTCCCAAGTCACACTCTAAAGTTATAAAGACGCCATCTTTTTTTATCTTATGGGAAGTGATAAGGACGGGAGATAAACGGAACTAATTTTGAATGAGTGAGTGATATTTAAAATAAGAGCGTAGTCATATGAGCACAATTTTAAGTCAAATATTTCCTCATGCTCTCTAAACTTATGCGATGGACCTTTGTTACGTTTAACATTGTCTTACCGAAATTGATAATCTCCTGTCCTCTTTTGTTCTAAAAATCGTGAAAAGGACGCATAGATTTTAAATTTAAGAGCATAATAGAATCGGGCCTTCAATCTATATCTGTGATCGGGCCGAATTTTATTTTAGTGTTGAAAGCTACTCTTGCGTTATTAATTATCCACTTTTTGTAATAAAAAAATCATAAACCGAAGCTAACAAACCATGCCTAATTCTATTGAAGAGACTGTTTAAGTATGGTTGTAATCTGTAGTCGAATTAGGTATCAATCTAGACACGTCGGTAAAAAGCAATTTCCCTGTCGGTGCGGAACGTGACAGTAATCGTGATCACCCGAGAATAACCCAGCATTCGACCGACTAGATTAGCTGGAGAATAACCCAGCAATGTATCGCTTACTCTTCAATACCAGATGTCTGTATCTCTTGGGTATATTTTTAGGGCAATGCTGTCAACATTTTAGGTATAAAACTTTACCGTTCATCTGTATCAGTAGAAAATATCACAATGTTGCTTACTATGCTCTCATAAATAAGACACCAAAATAGGGTATATAAGAGGAATAAGATAATAATGAATAGAAGTGATGCGGGTTCAAGTCCCTGGCCAAGCTCAATGATTTTCATTTTTTGCTTCGATTATAAATTATAAATATACGTAAGATGCCATCTGTTGAAAAAGTAATAGTGACTATTCACTATATATATCTATATAATAAAATACTAGGGAAAAAACACAATAATACCAAATTGTAATCTATCTATACTATAACCTACTCAGAAAATAACTTACCTATAGCAATAGTCCACTAAAATATGTGAGAAAAGACAATATTATCTACCCTTTAACACATACTTAAACTCTTGACTTATAACATCCTTGAAACATCGAAGAAAAACCACCTTAATAAATCGAAAGGAAAAGGGTGAGCAAATTGGATCGATTAATTGTCATTCGTTTCGATGTGAACACCCCAAAAGCTTTCGAGTGTTTGCGTTTCGTTAGCTCTATTGACAAGCTTGCTAAAGTGGTGGTATAACTGTTTTTCCTTTACACGGAGCTTAGAAAATAAGGTCTCTTCTAAAGGCAATAAAATGATGTTATTCTACATAATATTTAAATAATAATACTTTTATCTTTATGTGTTGTAAAACACTTTTACATCCAGTTAAACTGCTTTGATTCGATATTAAAATAAAATCACATCTAGGCATATTGTAAGGCCAATCTCGATTCTACTGATAATATGGAAATCCAAAATAACTTCTAAACTTCAACTTGAGGAAAAAGTAGCAGATTTAACAGATTTTGATATTAACAGCTTTATAGAAAAATAAATCCTTGCTTTGTTTCCGGGCCCGTATACGGATATAGTCGTTACGTTATATAGCTGTGATGATTCTGACACCAAGGTTGGATAAATCTCGAAACTAATACGATAAGCATGTACTATCGCTTTTACTACGCCGCCGTAGCATTTTCTTTGGCATGCCTTACTATATTTTTTTCATTCTACAATGTAAAACCACTGTTAAAAAGTCTCTGTTTTCATTAACAATCTCATATCAAATTCTCATCAGAGAATTAATATTTATTACAATGTTATTTGCCAGCAATCAGCAGTTCTTAAATAGCGACTTAGGATCTCAAAGACGCTTTAGTGAATAATTTATTTGTCGTCAATAAGGGACATCCGTCCGCCATTTACAATTCTGTTCCGGTAATGCAAACATCAGTATCCTTAAGCGCCGGCTTAGAAGCTTAACTTTGCATTCCATTGACAATGCTTAATGATATAAAATGGTGTTACTAACACCATGTATAATGAGTCTGGTTCTCAGTATTGGGGCCAAGCGAATAATATAAGATGTCTTTACAGCACAATTTATTATTAGAGCATAATAGGTATTAACCAGATACAAATTTCATGAAACATACAAAACTTTGCATTTCTGAGTTTAAAACGATGATGTTGTGTAATTGGGATTCTTAAAATTAAATAATTTAATTTTAATTAAACATTTTCATGAAACACACATAATATCACATTTCTGAGTTAAAACGATGATAATATTGAGTGATTGGTATTCTTAAAATAAATAATTTCATTTTAATTAAAAAGTAATGTAAAGGTTATCAAGTATTAAATCTTTAACAAACATAATTTTGCTTTTCCGAAATTTGTATACCTACAGGTAATGTCAACAATTTGAAACGTTGGACAAATTGAGACAAACTTAATTAAAATTCCAACATTTTTCTTGTTTTTTTTTCTTCTTAATATCGTAATTTAATTTTCAAAATATTTATATAAGTTTTGTATCTAAACATTTTGTTCATTTGCCTTTTCACTATCTGACAATAGATAAAAATGTTTCCTTAAATCAGAAAAATACTATCTATAAATCGAAGCGAAATATGAAAATCATTGAGCTTGGGCAGGGACTTGAACCCGTATCTCCTTGGCCATACAGGTGCATTACCATTTGAACCACCAAGTCTCCGAGGTAATTGTTTAACGCTTCTTTACTAAGTGCTTTAGAGTGCACTCCAGCTCCATCTATAAAGGTTATTCGGGATTAATATCTTCTAATTCGCCAATTATCAAATTCAAAATTTATTATAGGTATATTTCGAAAAAAGAAAAACAACAGCTTTTTTTTCAGTAGGTAAGTATAGAAGATCCGCAAAATGCGCAGAATAATATTTAAGTAAATATTATTAGCAGATTTAAATACACACAATCTTTTAATTAGTGTTGTTTCTATAGATTTCGCCAGATACAAGTATTTTCTACTAAGTAACGTCAAAGACCTATCGTGAGGGCTAATCCGAAACACGTGGTCCCCGGATTAATTGATAGAACTAACTTAACTTTTCGGGCCTTTTTCCTGTAATGTGGATTAACGCCCACGCGCAGATTTGGTCTGCGGATCTGGTCCGCACGCGTGCTTCCTATATACAGGCAGCACGCGACCGGTACGTGGGCACGCAACCCGCATGCGTGCTACCCGGATGCGGGCGACGTTCTTCTGCCTTCAAGTGTTGTTTTTCCTGTGACGCGGATCGCACGCATGGTCATAGTACAGTCACGCCCGCGGCTCGCCTTAGTCCTGGGCGGCCCTCAGGCGTGATCGCAAGGTAGAAGGTGAAGATTGATAATTAAGTAGAACTCGACGCACTGAGCGTTGAAAATAAACTCAAATAGGCACAGATCAATTTTATAATGTACACTGTAAACTGTTCTATTTATAAAAATCACACATTACGGATGTTACTGTTTCAAGCTTTTAGAAAATATAAAGTTTATAACAAAAATGACTGTGTAGCACGAGGCCAGAAGGGAAAAGTGAAAATAAAAATGGATGATTTGATGGATGATTGTCGATTGAATTCCTAAATTAAATATTCAAAAGAGAAAGAAATGGTAAATGAGATGAGAAATAAGCACGCACGTCACTACTATGCATATCGCTGCAAATGAAATACTTGTCCTGCGTGCGGCCAGGAACGTGCTATCACCCGCATGCGGACCAAATCCACGTGCGGGCGTAAATCCGCATGACAGGAAAAAGGGCCCTTCGTGTTTTCGTCCTAAAATACAAGAAGCCGCTCGTCGTAGCAATCGTGCTTACTACAAATGAACGGTTTTAATAGGCTGAATTAATAATAAATAGCCAGCGAAGTGTCTCCGTTTCAATTTGAGCAAAAATACTTCCGTTTATCCATTCTGTCTGTTTCTTTGTACATTTCTCTGTTTTCCTCTACAAGTCGCATTTCTCTACTAATTCTCGTGAAATTTTTAAAGTGTATTACATTACTTTTGTTACTATTTTAGCGATCCGTACTTCAAAATACTAAGTCAGTACATCCGTCCGTTCATCCATTCGTCCGTTAGTCATAGCCAATTTTCTTGGATACTTGTGGATCGATTGAGTTGTGCATAACACATTAATTTTACATGTACGCAAAATTAAATTCTAGTTTTATTTGCTCACTAAGCCTGATAGTACCGGTAACATTTCGTACTTCCGAATTTTTTTTAACCGAAACTTAATTGACCAAAAATGGTTCATAGAATATTTAGTTCCAATATGTTTCTTTTGACATAGGTAACTTCATTTTACCATAAATATATTAAACAGGAGTATCATTTTCCAGAATAACTACAACCATATTATCGAAATGTCATTTTTGGTTTTACCAACTGTTTCACTTCATATATTTTAATTATCCTGAAGGTTTATTAAACAGAATTTACTTTTCCCGTAATTTATTATGGATCTTGTTTTGTAAATCATACAAATAAATAAATAACAGGGCGGGTGCGAGCAAAGCGGGCATGGAACTTCAGGGCACCCCGACTACTGTTGGTTAGGTTCGAAGGGTATGGCGGAAGCAAGATGGGCGAGCAAAGCGAGCCCATCTCGCTTCCGACATATCCTTCGGGTTAGGTTGACATGTATGCATGCCTGCTTGTGCTTGCTTGCATGCTTGCCTGCATGCTTGCTTGCTTGCATGCTTGCTTGCTTGCATGCTTGCTTGCTTGCATGCTTGCTTGCATGATTGCTTGCATGTTTACTTGTCGAATTGCATGATTTTGTGGTATGCTGATTGTTCAGGATAACATTTATATGGAATTAAACTCATCTGGTTTTCAAATCTGTGGTTTTTCGTTGTTGTTGTCTATCAATACCAAGGTAAACAAAGTAAAAAGAGAAACGAAACTCTGGGAAATGAAAATCAGGTAAAAATCATTTCGGTAAAATGATAATATGTAAAGTAAAAAAAATGCGATCCGTTTTCGGTAAAAACATATTCGGTATTAAAATTTTCGGATTTAAGATAGGTAACCGATAGTACCACTAAATACCAAATAGTAGACAGAGTACCGAACAATAGTACCGAATGGTAGTACAAAACCTACGGACGACACTAGTGGGGGTATTTAGGGATGACACCGGCCGAATCGTAAGTATAATTCGATTCGGGACAAGGGTTCGTCACGTTCATTATTGCTCGGTAATCGCAGATTAGCCGGGCCCGGCGCCATTGCAGTCATCTGTGTCACTTCACAACAAACGACGCGGATTTTGTAAAAAAAAAACAACATTTGATTACAAAGCATTCATTAATAACTAGTTTTAAATTTAGTGCTAAAACCATGAAGAAAAAATAATTCGCGCCCAAATGGAGTAGTAATCAAAACGTACTATGGGTGCCGGCTGTGATACATGTTTTCAATTCACACACACATTCACACTTTTCTTTCAAATAGTCGTTCACGGTATGTCGTGATGTTCTATCATAAAAGATCAGAAATAAAATAAATAACACAAAATGGTTAATTATGCGGTGAAATTGTGCCGAAACCATGCCGCAAGCAAAACTACATACAATGCTTGCTGGTATCACATTTTTTCTTCCTTCATGACTAAAACGCACTGCTTTCTTCTCGTAGGTGTTTCGAAGCATACAGGGTGGAATACTTTTTTTTTAGATTTAAACCTACCGAACGAACCCTAGTGTCAGAATTATTGAACCGCCTAATTTTGACATGGTTCATGTAACTACACTACTAGGTACTAGTAGTAGTAGTCTACTACTACTGTAAATAGCAGCTGAGACTGCTTTCCGAAGCACGGAATCGTCTTTCTTTTTCACTGTCCTAAAGATACCTAACTACCTATATCCTAACAAAACTAGTAAAGGTCTCACAAAATGATATTTATATTTTTTGCATTTTGAATTATATTGTGCAACTTCATGATATGTACACGTTTAATATTTTAAGCTCCAAAGCACGATGAAGACTATTCTCATGAAACATTCTATATTATTCCGCCCCGCGGCTCCGTCCGCGTCAACAGGGTTTCCCGTGGAAAAGAAGTATTTTCCCACGGTAAAAAGTAGCCTATTAGTTATTCTGATGTATAAGCAATATTATTGTAAAGTTTCATTAAAATCCGTTCATTAGTTCCAGAAATTAGCGTGTACCGCCCGCGTCAACAGGTTTTCCCGTGGAAAAAAAGTATTTTCCCACGGTAAAAAGTAGCCTATTAGTTATTCTGATATTTAAGCTATATTATTGTAAAGTATCATTAAAATCCGTTCATTAGTTCCAGAAATTAGCGTGTACAAAGAGACATTTTTCAATTCTTGTATTTTTGTGTTCAGCTACACTCCCTTTATCACCTACAATCGGTTTTTTGAAAAACAAATCAATACAATACAATATACTTTATTGACAAAAGACACAGCATACAGAAAACAACACAGAACAAAACAGAAGAGTCAAAAGGCGGCCTTATTACTAAGGTAGTAATTTCTACCAGGCAACCTTTAGGTAAAAGTGTAGATAAAAGTGATGCGGGTTAGTGATCTAAACAGAGTAGGTAAACTGACAATAATAAAAAATAAATAAAAATAAAGCATATAACTTGTACAAATACGCCGATTCTTCAGTTTTATTATAGTTATATTCGTAATATTATTTATATACTCGTAAATTCAAAATGAATACAGCAATGGAATCTCAAAGAGCGACTGAAATTTTTATGTTCCCTAATTCGACGAGTTTAATAAAGATAAAAAATATTCTGCGCTTAAAGACATCCAAGAGTCGTTATTCCAACGCAGCTTAACTCATGAATAATAAAAAAGTTTCGTTTAAAATCCCGCCAGACGGATCTTCAAATAGGTACTGCCTCTTATTATTTTAAAAAGATTTCTAGACAGGCATTAATTATTTACACGCACGCTCACTTAAATACCCATGTTCAGTTCATCATTTACGAACTAAACTGGGACCATTATTTTAATTCTTATTTTATTTTTTGTTTTATTATTATTGCACACAAACATTTTACAAATACAGGTATTTAAAAAAGTAGACACAACAGGCACAGCTTATCTCTCGCGAAATGTCTTCCAGGTGACCTAGAATTCTTTTCGTACTCCATATTTTTTGTAGCTTTTTAAATGACTTTTAGCTTAAAAAAATATAACTATACCTATTTTGAATTGTTCATAAGAATACTCCACAGATTCATTGCGTTTTAAATACTACAATTTCATGTTTTTTTAATTAACCGGAACAATTTCAAGCCTCTTGGGGCGAACAATAAAATCTCCGATGTAATGTTCCTCTGTTTAATAAAGTCAACAAAACGAAACAGAAGGAAACGAGCAAATGAAACCACCGATATAAAGACAAGAGTAGTCTGGATATGGCTATCACTAAAACGTTTCACGTTAATGAATTGATTTGAAGATTTCATTGTTCAAAGTAAGCGACAAGATAAAACAAAATTATTAAACAGTGAATTTTATACACAAAAGGGGTGCTCAGGTGTTATTCCAAGAGTGAATGTAATAGTCGAATTTATTTGTAAAATTACAATGATAATTTGATGGGTGCACGCACAAGTCTGCAGGGAAGATGTAATCCTCTCCATACCAGATATTCTGCGGACCTCCGGAAGCGCATTAGTATGGTAAAAATTTCAAAGTACCTACAGAAATGTCAAAAGATAGATAAGATAAGAATTCGAAATCTAAGTTAATAAATAAAGCCTGACTAGAAAAATAAAACCTGCTCTAAGGGCGTCACGTGTAGGTATATTATTATGTTAATGACAATAATTTCCAATATAAAATTCCTCAATATGGCGAGGTTTTCTATTTTTCTGTTCGGGCTTTAAATACAAATTGCTTCATTGCCGATCTATTAAGCTCGGCTAGGCACAGGTATTTTCAAAACAGCAATTTCTCGTCGGCCATATCCAGTAAATCGCAGAACAACAAATCGCTGTCTTATGCCTCCCGGAAAAAAGTAAATAGGTAATTCTTTGGACGTTTTAAATTTATTCAGCAAGTATTTCTTTGCGGTATCCGCGGATTAGCCGGGTCCGAGTTGGGAATCCTTAAAAATTCTTTGTCATGAATAATTAAAATTAGCCCTGTGCTAAGTATACGCGCAAGTAAAATTGAACTACTATATTTCAAACTCGGATTTTGTAAGAAATGACTGAAGACGACGGCTGTATGGCTTAATACCTTTGCCTGTTCCCAATAGGGAACAAATGGAAAAAAATATATTAGCGAACATTCAAACGGTAAGTTCCGAAGTTTGTGTAATGGGAAAATTGGAGTAAGTTCCATCCAAGATAGCGGGGAGTTGCAACCGCGGGAACTTGTGTCGAGTTTCCTTTGAGGGATGTAAGTTGGTCATATTTGCGACGTGTTGCGTATTGTTTGCGCGCATCTTTTTTGTAGCTAGATTTTACATTGCTGGTATTTCTTTAGTTCTGATATTTAGTAGCTTTAACGTCAAAAATTTACTTTGAAGAAAAACCTTATAAATTTTGTTGAAATCATAGTTAAGTTACCTTTACATAAAATTTATTATTATTAGCTCTAAAGGAACCTCTTCCGGCCAACACACACGGCGGCGGCGATTACGAAGGAGATAGCAAAGGATTTAAAAAACATAAATAAAAAAATTACCGCATTTACATACACACATAAGCAATAGGTCAAAATATTTATCAAAAATTAAGACGTTATTGTGAAACATAAAAATACAGAACTCAGCATTTTACTTTATTGTTATACTACAACTTCAGAATATTTTCCTATTACTAATAATTTAATCACCAAACAGTATTACTAAGATCTTGAGTAAAATACAAGGCCATTCTTTTTCTCAACATCGCAAGTTTTTACTTGACATTAAACGTGATTAAACACACTGTCGCTACTAGCTACGAGCTACGAAGGTGCTACGCCGTAGCTCGCGTAGCAATATTTGCTGTTGGATCGCCTGGGGCTTGTTTCAGGCGCGCAGCTGCAACTATCAAAACATGCCGAGAAGAGATCTAAAATATTTTGTGTTGAATTTTGTTGCAACTTTACTCTCATGCACATTAACCGAATACGCATAAACTAAAAGAGAAGTTAGGATACTTTCATACCAAAGAAAAAAAATTTTCTACTGAACTTATGTTGAATGAAATATAGAAGAAAACATCTTTTAATAAGCAAAGTTCTTTCTTTATGCAGACGTTTAGCTCAAGTATTTCATAACCCCCGTCACAAATCAACGCAGTAAACAGAACACCTTTGTCCCAACAATAAAGTTACAGGAGGGAAAATGAAGACAATTTCTAAGACATTCCCGAGACAAATGTCCGCATAAAGCTGGAATATTCTATTCAATCCTGGATTTATTGCTCGTGTGAGTTATTTGAGACACCCTTGCACGACTCCGTACAATACAACTGACATGCAAGAGTTCAAATCAATGTAATGACGAAATTTTTAGGGTTGTAAGCATAGCGGTGTTCCCAAGGCAATAAAACTATGGTTTATTTCATATTAATCCGGACAAAAGGTCATTGATACCTGCATACAATGCGCACATTTTCAAACGATACGATAAAACTATAGGAAATTATCGCAAAATACGTAGTTGCCATACCGTAGTAAAAGACGGGGTGAGCGTGTGACCTTGCCAGACATTTTGGCGTTACATTATTTTTAATAACTTTCAAGAAAAGAAAGAGGTCAATGAACTTTTGTCCGGATTTATATGAAACAGACAATAAGAGACAACTGCCCCTCATCGTCATCAGCAGAAAGACGTCCACTGCTGGACATGAGCATCCTCCAAAGCACTACGCAGGACCGATCGTTGTTTAGGGGACCTGCGACTACAGGAACTAAGAAAATATGTATACAATTTTATGTAAAAAAATAATAATGTTACTGAAGCGTAGATTTTTTTATTTGTTCTAAGAATATCGTGTGATATCAAGTAAGTAAATAAGTAGGTATTGTATTCTATGCAGTGTTTCTATACAGGGTGTCCCGGGAAACCTGTACCAGCCAAGGTCTGTGGCCGGGGGACACTAACAGCTATCGATTGGACCCCCATGTATGTTCCGCGATTTTTTGTAGTTTTCGAGTTATGAATTTTTTTGTATTATTTTTAGATTTTCTTTAATTTTTGATAGTTTTAGCTATAACTATTTTTTAAACGTGATTCTTTAATATTTTTTTATTGGTATTATTACTAGAATGTCTGTTTGTCAGAAAAAGACCCTAAACATCCAAATTCTAACTACTAGTAGCCCAGCATAACATCACAAAAGTAAAATTTCTGTATGAGAGAAAATTTCACTTTATTTCTACTTGAAAATAAAAATTCTTAAACCTGACTGAACATCACCCTGATAAATTTAAAAACTTTATGGGTTCCTTAGCTCTAAAAATTACACAAAAAAATTGGCACTTTATAGGGCATTTTTTAGCGAAAACGGGGTTCAAAGTTGATAAAGTCGAAAATAGTGAAATTCAATTCATGCATTTTAAAGGACTTTTCATACGAGATAATTATGAATATTAGCTAAATAAATTTAAAATAATGTATTTACAAGAAAAAAACTTTATTTAAAGCACAAATTTAGGTTAAAAATTAAATAAGGCCTAGGTAGAGTTACTTTACAAGGAGAAGGTAACGTTAAAAAGAGACAACAGTAATGACAATCTACCGACAGTAATGACATACGGCCTTGGCATTCGCTTCTCTCTCTCTCTCTCTCTCTCTCTCCCGGGTCGCGCTTTTTCATTCGTCACCGTGAGTCATTATTTGTCTACTTTTGTGCCTATGCTAGCCAAAAATATTAAAACAGCGCAAATAAATTTAAATCATAACAGTTATCTTTTAACATTATGCTAAATGTTCAAAGTGCCTGCCCTGTGCCTCAATGCATAGGCGACACGGTGACAAATGAAAGAGCGCGACCCGAGAGAGAGAGAGAGAGAGAGAGAGAGAGAGAGAGAAGCGAATGCCAAGGCCGTACGTCATTACTGTCGGTAGATTGTCATTACTGTTGTCTCTTTTTAACGTTACCTTCTCCTTGTGAAGTAACTCTACCTAGGCCTTATTTAATTTTTAACCTAAATGTGTGCTTTAAATAAAGTTTTTTTCTTGTAAATACATTATTTTAAATTTATTTAGCTAATATTCATAATTATCTCGTATGAAAAGTCCTTTAAAATGCATGAATTGAATTTCACTATTTTCGACTTTATCAACTTTGAACCCCGTTTTCGCTAAAAAATGCCCTATAAAGTGCCAATTTTTTTGTGTAATTTTTAGAGCTAAGGAACCCATAAAGTTTTTAAAATTATCAGGGAGATGTTCAGTCAGGTTTAAGAATTTTTATTTTCAAGTAGAAATAAAGTGAAATTTTCTCTCAAACAGAAATTTTACTTTTGTGATGTTATGCTGGGCTACTAGTAGTTAGAATTTGGATGTTTAGGGTCTTTTTCTGACAAACAGACATTCTAGTAATAATATCAATAAAAAAATATTAAAGAATCACGTCTAAAAATATGTTATAGCTAAAACTATCAAAAATTAAATAAAATCTAAAAATTATACAAAAAAATTCATAACTCGAAAACTACAAAAAATCGCGGAACATACATGGGGGTCCAATCGATAGCTGTTAGTGTCCCCCGGCCACAGACCTTGGCTGGTACAGGTTTCCCGGGACACCCTGTATTATGCATTTACACTTGGATACAATCAAGAAGAAAAAACAAAACAAAAAGAATCTAACCCTAGCAGGCTGTCGCAAAGCATCAGAAAATATACACATCAATACTTATATTTACCATAATTTTATATAGAGAGTTATTTTTCCTCGTGAATATCACTATCACTATCACTACATAGTATAAAATAAAGTCGCTTTCTCCGTCCCTATGTCCCTATGTCCCTATGTCCCTATGTCCCTATGTCCCTTTGTACGCTTAAATCTTTAAAACTACGCAACGGATTTTGATGCGGTTTTTTTTAATAGATAGAGTGATTCAAGAGGAAGGTTTATATGTATAATACATGCATAATATACAGAAGGATAACCCACAATAACCATTTTCCCGTGCGGAGCCGGGGCGGGTCGCTAGTTTATACTATTATGCACGTGAATAACCAGAAAATATTAACCACATAATAACACGAGGGCTATTGAATGCTGACCTAGTTTTGTTATTTTTTCCTGTATTACACAACATAATTTGGTACATAAATACTAAATGCAATGCGTATAAAATCCAGAAAAGAAATATATGGGTTTATGTTTATGCTATGTACATATTTACGCGTTGTGTCACTCGGAAGAGTTATTAGTAGTTAAATTAGTTATTTACTTGGTAAGAACCTTGGATATATCTAGGTAATATAGTGTCGAATTTCAGTAATATCTACAGTTCGTCTAAGTCTACGGGCGGATCACCCTGATTCAGGCAATCTTGTGACCTGTGGTGTTGTAATAAACGTAGTACACTGATCAGTGGTGGCGCCCCTATCGGCAGTCTCAATCTGTCACCCGCGGCGAACGGACGCTTCCGCTGCACAGAGTACCAACTTACTGGAACTATGTGGTTTTACTTACAACCCAACTCCAGCATTGTGGTGAGCCTTAATAGAGGACACCACATTTTGGCGACGAGGTAACGCGCAGTAAGTCAAAAATATACTTGCCTACAGAAATTGGTCAACAAAAAGTGTTTTCCTATAAAAGAAGGGGAAAGTAGACATATGTATTTACAAAACCGTAGATTTTAATTTGTCTTTCTATACCTCTTGCTACTCAAATAGTAGGTATTATTGGTGTGGAACAAGTTTAAGTCAAATCAAATTTTCTCACTTTAAGGTATTTTAAGAAAAATCCTTATGACTAGATTTACATTAACTTCAACTTAACAATACGAAATTGATAACTTCACAATTAAATATTTGTGGAATTTGTATAAATACTTTAAATCTGTCCCATTTTCAGTTATATCGGGGTTATTTACACCTATACCCGATTTGCTATAGTTATTCATAAATTGATAATTGTACACAGTGTTGTTATGAAAGTCATTGTTATTTCATCCTATTCTATGGTTGTAACTTTGGAAGTACCTACATAATTCACAAGATACGATTAACTATTTGTTGACCAAATCTGTTTGCCAATGCCTATCGGATCAAATGATTCGATCAAATAACGAACAGTTCCGACGATTTATCGTTAAGTGCCAGTTTTACAAATGATGTTAATATCGTTAAAACTAATCAGATCAGTGTCACACAATAAAGGCTCTAAAATAAATTTGCACTGTCTATCGTGAAGTGAAACTGTAGTAAAATTACCTACTTATTCTACTACCTCCTATAATTAAAGTTGCCTGGTTCCAAATACATACAAACAAAAAGATTATTTTAGAAGTATAACGATATTTGTTATATTGTTTCTTTCATAGTGTTATTAGTTATTACTAATTTTACTTGAATAATTAAGAAAGAAGTACCAACTCATTATTAATTACTTACAAATATTCATTATTATTATTACTTACAGATCGTCCTAACATGTCTCAATTACAAACATAGAACCATTCGATTGAGAAGGTGAACTTACTTCCATAGTATTAGGTTCCCTTAGGAAAGAGATGGAAGCGTGCCTAGGAAACATAATATTTCATAGCTTCAAACATCAACAATCGTAACCAAAAACAGTGAAATGTTACTATATTCCGGTAGCATGCCATTACAAAATATATATTTTTATATAACCACCTGACCCTATGAAATAACAAATGTAATATGACACCTCAATTAAGAAACTGGATGAATAGCTATTTCTTTCAAACAAAAACAATAGTGTTATGTATAAATCTTGATAAAGTGACAGAAAAGTGTAGCTCGACTAAGTTGAGGAAGTGTAAAATAAAAAGTTTATGAGTAATACGGCAACTTTAGGAAAAAGTATAGCAGAAATAAAATTTCTAAACTGTAGAACGATAGCTAAATTGAGTTTCACGATAGACAGGGCACAAGTACCAGGGGGTATTAAACCCTGTTATATATATGTGTAATATCACATAATGGTAAATATACCACTAGTACTAGCCTTAAAAAGAAAAAAAAAAGAAACAGACACCAAAATGACGAAAGGTTGCTAAAAAAAAGTTGATTGCTGTAGCCGATGTGGCAACAAAAATCACAAAAGTGACTGTAGTTCCTGCCCTGTAAATAATGTGAACCGCGTGTAATGTGGTTTCGATGACTATGTCAGATAGTCAGAAAATAAGAGCGCAAACAGTGGCCAATGCTAACCTCTCGTCAATAAATGAAAAATAAATTGATTGCCAGGTAGAAACGCTCACTAATCCTGGTAATCAGTCTAATATTATATAAGTAATAAAACTTGAGATCTAAATTAAAAAAGGTCTAAAAGCTGTAATCTCCAATAAACAAATTGCTTCAACTAATAGTGCCAAACAAACTAAATGTTTCAGGCGTATTTGACGCTGGCACAAAGATTAACTAGTGCCACAAACTAAAAAAAAAATTAAAAAAAAAACCTAAAATTGGCTTTATTGGAGTTTAATTTCAAGGTAGGAAATTAAACTTGACACTGGCGGAAATTATACTAGAAAAACAGGAATAAATAAAGCGGCCTAAGAAATAAATAAACTGCAATTTCCTGCAATGTGCTGATTAAATAAGGCCTTAATGTCAATTCCATTGAGCAGAACAAATATCCTTCATTCAAAGACGTCTAACAGGGAAAAATCCAATACCTGAACTCATCTTCAAAAAATATTCCAAATCATAATAACAACATTGAAAACAGTACCTACCTAACGAATTCGACTGAATAACTACTGAGATATACAATTTCCAATCTAATTTATATTGGCCTCTCTCTGCAAAACAGCAACAAAATATCTCTTTCTATTCTACAACTTTGAATCTATAGGTAATAATATGTATAACTTGTAAAATATTTTGTATTTTGGGAAAATAATTTCATATTCAGTTATGAATGTTAATTAAAATTCATATTAATAAATAAGTATAGAAAACAAAAAGTGCATATTGCAGTGATAATGAAGATCAGTATAGATAAAACTGTTTTCCCAGCTATCCGAATATACAGAAGAGTACTATTTCAATTAAAAAGAAAAGTAAATCCTAAAAAAAAAAAAAAAAAAAACAACTGGTATATAAATGGTCATCTTTGAACCGGTAAACAAACCATCTTCTGGGGTTTCTTCGATGGTTTCAGTTCTGAATCATGACGATGATATGGGTACGAGTATTTGTTAAATATGCGAGCTGTTAATAAAGTCATTTAAAGGGAAATCATCCGTTGCCACTATAAATCAGCTCATTCCCAAATTAAGCAAGCTTGTTGCCATGAAAAGGAGTTGTCAATTTCATAAATTACCTACATTGTTGTTTTGGACGTGACGTAAAAGAACATGATGCCCGTGGAATTGGTAGCAAACGTGGTATGTCGTGGACGTAGTAACATACTTAATTACAGCGTTGCTGGGTCCATGAGTTGCTTGTTTGATGCTGGCCTCCAACACGTTACATGTGAAACGGTGCTCGGAAGCAACAGTGTTTTTCTGAATAAAAGTAAATGCGTACTTAATGCAAATAAAGTAAGTCAATTCAATTTCTGGGCCACGAACTTTTGTCGTCAGGTATCAAACCACTTGACAAAAACATAATAGTCTTTATGATCATAATAACGTTAG
The DNA here is from genome assembly GCA_948473455.1 of Teleiodes luculella. NCBI lineage: Eukaryota > Metazoa > Arthropoda > Insecta > Lepidoptera > Gelechiidae > Teleiodes > Teleiodes luculella. Next base: position 12,535,415 of record OX419586.1, read on the forward strand.
AATCATTAAGACCCCAGAAACTATCGAAGAAATCCAAAGATTCCGCGGTTTAATCTATTTCTTTGGAAATGGATTCCAAATCTCTTTATTTCAACAGACCGATTCGACAATTGCTTAGGCAAAAAGTATACAATAAACACCGTCATTAACTGCACTTTTGAAAAGGGACCAAACAATGACATTTAATGAGCTAAAATATTATTTCCTTAAGGTTCATACTCTGGGCTACTATGAATGACTCAAAAGATTGCACTCAAGTAATTGTCGATGCGAGTCCTTCAGGGTAAGGGGCTGTATTGATTGATACATTACGATGATTAAGGACCTTGTACCATAGCTTTTGGAAACAAAAGCCTGACAGACGTTGAAAAACGGTATTGTCGGGCTGAAAAGGAAGCGTCAGCTTGGTTTGGGCCATCGAGCACATTCACATCTATTTATATGGGAAAAGGTTTGATCTTATAACTTACCATAAGACTTGTATTGGAAGTAATTTTCGGTGCTTGATCGAAGCCTTGCGCCTGAATCGAGCGCTGAGTCCTTTGTATGCAAACTTATGATTATAAAGTCATTTGTAAATCCGTAAGTCAAATATAACAGATCTATTATCGCGCCTTTGCTACCTACCAGTACAATAGAAAGGTTATCTTGGAGACGAACATCACAGTAATTACATTGTTCAATACGCGCGTCCTGTAGCGTTATCTCTGAAATCAATTATTGAGGCATCGAATGATGATGAAGAATTCAAGTCGGTCAAAAAGGGTTTGATAATTAATAACAATTGGGATGATTCGAGCAATAATTACAAATTACTCCAACACCTATGTAGCAATTGAATGTCTTAAAAAGGTATTGTAGATATCTTAAAGGCTTGTTGCCGAATTCCAGCCGTTGCCTTGGTGAGGACAAATATGTCCCTCAAGAATCAAATCGTCGTTGCAAATTTAGAACCTCCCATGTGTAGTTTTCCGAAAATCTGTTCTTTATATATCTGGTTTCAAAAATTGGCTCCTACCTTGTACAAAAACTCGCATGTGCATATCTCAACGTTTAAATGTCTTATGTATGACATAATGTCATAATCTCCTATGTGTCAAGTTACATTTTATTGATAATTAAAACCACCCATATACACTGATATCACATAAGAACTCTTATAATGAATATTTTTCAAAATATTGCAATTTAAATGCTCCCATGTGTTCGCTCGACGCGAGTGACTGTCAAAAAAACTACTATGTGACAAACATTTTGCAACGACGAAATATGTTCCCAAGGGTCAGTTCAGTAAAAGTGGGCACAGTATTCTAGACAATTTTTAAGTTAGTACTACACTTTAAACAAAGTTTAACCCTACTCTAAGATCGTGGCCTTCAAACGAATTTTAAGATAACTTTTTGGGTAGACCTTACATAATAAAAATTTACTGGAATATACCTACAATACCCAGTTAAAACTAACAGTTTGGAATGTTACAGGTACGATTGTGTCTTAATGAAGTAAATCTTAAATCCTTTTATTCTGTACAGAGTTATAATCTAGAAAACATGGTGAACTTTTGTACAAAACATTGAAGGAAGGAAAAAGAAAAAGGAACAAAAGAAGAGTAACACCTCATACGGTGATTAGCGCTGGAAGAAGCGACGTTATTGTACGTAAGAAATGATGAAACTGCTCAGGAGTATGAAAGGAATATTGTACATCTGAAGAAAGAAGAAGGTCAACGAAATGTTGTCGTCCGTGAAGAATCATCAAATGAAAAAGTTCAATGTGACCTATTGGCTTGGTTGATACTGTTCGATATTATTTTGTTAATTTATAAGTTAAATATAATCTGATGTAAACTATTATTCAAATTTACAAAAAGGAAGAGATGTGGTGTTGTAATAAACGTAGTACACTGATCAGTGGTGGCGCCCCTATCGGCAGTCTCAATCTGTCACCCGCGGCGAACGGACGCTTCCGCTGCACAGAGTACCAACTTACTGGAACTATGTGGTTTTACTTACAACCCAACTCCAGCATTGTGGTGAGCCTTAATAGAGGACACCACATGACCCAAAAAGTAAGTAGGTAGTTGATATTGAATTCAGACCTATCTAGATTCAGACGTCTTATTGTTTACAGGTGTGACGTCAGTAGGCAAGTTTCTCAAACATATCAGTTAATAGTTGGCAACACGAGCCGCGCCAAACTCGAGTGGTCCGAAACTTACGCGATAGCACCACCGCAGGTGTATCTGTGCTATATTCGCGATATTCGCAAACTTTCATCGTATATTCGTATTCGTAATGCCTGTCGAATTGGACCTGATATTGCAGACAGGTCGAATAGTTTGCATAATATTGAATTAATTAAAACGTTCAATTAGAAACCACAGGCTGGAAACGACTTTGAATCTGGTTATGAATTTAATTTCGAATTTCTGTGTACTCTCTAGTTTAATTCTCGTATTGCTCTGCCTTTCCTATTATTTGGGTTTTAGAATATCTTCATCATCATTTCAGCTTGTAGACGTAGATTATTGGCAAATTCACCTTTAAAAATTTATTTACAAACCTGTCAGTTTTTCATTTACAATTACGGGCGTGCATAACACAATTGAACTGTTAATTCATCTATTATGTAACTAAACTTGATGATACTAAGTTTTTTAGATTAATTGTATCATACAAAATACATAAATGTGCCAAAAACACAAACGTAAAATTTACATAACATAATAATAGTCTTCGATTTTCTGAATTTTAGATCTTTGCATCGAAAACTCATTATATGTCTGAACATAATTAAAATAATATATAAATAAATATATTCTAGCCTTATTCATTTATCTCGTCCACAAACAAGAACATATTCTAATCAGAACTTTTCCCGCATAAGATTCTCGAAGGTTCTCGAAATTTCTCGATCAGCCCGGAGTACCTGTGGCAGTACATAATAAATCAAGCAATCGCATGAAGTGGGCAAGTACATACACGCGGCCTATCCGCAACGAGGGTTCATTACAAACGCACTTTGGGACAAATTGGGCGGGAATTCATTACCCACAAACCCACAGACTGATATCTTGAGAAAGCAAGGAAAATCGAATTTACGGTTAAGTACATATCGAATGTACGTGGGATATCTTTTTTTACTAACTTTTAGCAGTCAGTATGAGTACCTACAAAATTTTTACAAAGGCCATTTTTTGGTACCTTGGGTTATGGTCGGAAGATCAAAGATTATTCTCACTTGTGTAACTTGTGTACGGAATAACCTTCACTTTAAAAAAAACTTTATGTACTATTTGTGCCGTAAACTTTTTAAGTTACATATTTATGAATAAACAAATATTGATGTTTTAATTAAGTTGAACAGCACTTTTACAGTCAACAATGGTTTTACACATTATATTTTGTACGAAATGAATTTCAGAGAAAGTCAAATAGATCTTTGCCAATAGAAATAGGTACAGGAGTAAAACGTAAAGTTTGTTTCATTTTGTGGAGTGCACGTATAAATAAATAGTCAGTATTTAGAAAAATAAAGTGGAGGAAATGCTCCGAGCTCCCCGCGCCACGTTTGTGGATTATTTGTGCGATGGGAGGCCACGAAACCAGTTACAACCGGATACTTAAATAGGTAAGTAATTATCGGTCTTCTTCTATTTTGAGTTTCAAATTAACCCACGAACCAAGTAAACTCGGTGGGTAGTCACTCTTTTTTTTTAATATTTCAATTTTCTGTGTTTTTCACCTAGAAAACGAAAAAACAATGTTGACGAAAATTTTTCTTCAATATATTGTCGAATTAAAAATATTGATCCATGTTTCACAATTTTACAATTTGGGAGTGAGGGTTCAAACATGGTAGACTATCATATTTTATAAATACGCCAAAACCCAAAACACAAAAAATATGTGACATATTTATTGCCAGCAATAAAATAATGTATAACATTCTCCAATTTAAAAAGATTCTAGATTGCATGTATCCGACTAGCATGTTACTTTCGGGACAGTTATTCTCCTCCTCCTTATCGAGTGGATATATCGGAGGGTTTGAGTTATTGATTACTAGTTAAATCCTTGATCAGATCACCGACAACACTAAGTAATAATTTAAAAAAAATCGCTGGCTTCCTGGCCGTGATCTAAAAGCTTTGAGAGTCCACACGTGTGTCCGAATTACTAGAACACCGCCTCCCACACGTGGTCAAAGTGGGCTTTGAACGTTGTACTCAATAGAAAGAAAGATCGGAACACAATACTACGCTTTTTCTACATCAAAAGGTTTTAAAAAATTTTCGCTTGTAAGGAACGTTTTCTTTACTTAATCCACCATATCACTATCACATTCCAAGAATATAGTATGGTTTGAGGGTGAATCATTTACTAATATTATAAAGAGGAAAGATTTGTATTTTTGTGTGTGTGTATGTTTGTAATGAATATACTCAAAAACTACTTTCACAATAAAAGCTACATTCATCCTAAGTAACATAGCCTACTTTTTACCGTGGGCGGAGCCCCAGCGGAAAGCTAGTATTATATTAAAAAAAAACAGCCGAAACAAAGTACTCGACTTCAGAGAAAGAAGGCCTAGCCGTCGTGTGGGCAATTGAATAAGCAAGGAATCGAATACCGCTCAACTGCGCCTTTCACCAAACGAAAACCCGACTGAGCGAGTAAACAGAAAATTGGAATCAATTATTTCTACCTACATAACCGACAACCATAAAAAAGGGACCAGTATTTACCAGAAGTATACACCACCAGCGTTCCTAATGTTCGGCAGAGATTAAGAAACCTATGTGATCGTAATGTATTTCCAACTCCCGCTATAAAAGATTAAACCAAAATGGATGAAATTTACAGCTTAGTACGAAACCACCAGCCAGTTGCGTCACAAAACCAGAAAAAACCGCTCACTTAAAAAATACAAAACAATTTAATAAGTAACGATAACGTTAGAAATGCATAACAAACATCACCACCAATTGAACAATAGAACGTTATATAACAGTACCTACCTTTTATCTGCCATGCTCATTACATATAACATGTAAAAAATCAGAGCTACCCCCGTTGGTGCAAACCAAAATGTACCAATTCCATGGACTAAAAGAGAGAGAAAACTAGCACATGTCGTATATGAACAGAAAGATATAACTAGTAAACACACGACAGCACAAACAAACCTGAATAAATCATGTTGAATTGTTGGTAAATGTAAGAAATGCAAATAAACATTAAGTAAAAACCATATTTTATTGTAACTTTAAATAAATTATACCTGGGAAAAGAGACGACAATATATCGGTCGTGACAGGCTAGATTGTCGATGCAAAAAGAACGTTGGAGAAAGTGGTGGGGGAATACAAAACGCCTACTGCGCGCGCGACTGCCAGCGTTCTTTTTACGTGACGCGAACTATAGTAAGCGGCAAGGTGATAAAACGGGATGCACCCAACACGACAAACACACGCCAAAATGAACGTCGTGCGAGGACGTGCCGATCAAATTATAATTCTACACACAGGCCAAGTCATTAAAAAGCCTGAAGGGGAAATTATGGAGGAGAAGATATATAAGGAGGACATAGTAAGCCTTCTCAGCGAGGAGGAATACGAGAGAGATGCCACAGATGGCCAGCCTAATAGGCCAAAAGGCCAACAGGAGGCCACAGCGGCAGTACCCGCGGAACCCACCGCCGTGCAGCCACAAGGGGCCCTCGTGAAGAGCCGCCGGGGGCCGGCCGCCCATCGCGGCGGACGCTTGATGGGCCCGGCCACGCCTGTGCCTCATATACGGCTCATCATGCCCCATACCAGGTGCAGGGTCAGGCAGCCCCCATTACCACCATGGCCATACCATCAGGCAGCCCCGACACCACCGTGGCCATTCCCACAACCTGCCCCCCAGAAGCCAGAAGGCGCAAAAGCAAGGCCCTGAAAAGGGCGGGCAACGGACCTCGATAAGTTAAGTTTTTATTTTTTTTATTAATTAAACCTTTTTGTTTAAATTGTATAGAGATACAAATTTTACTAGATATTTTTTCTGAAAGTTTACTAAATTTTACAAAGCCAACGGCATTTATTTATGTATTAAATTTTTACTAAAAATACATACAGTGGCGCTCAAGGTAAGCTGAACACGAGAGCTATAAATTATTCTTGATTAATTTAATGAATCCTGTAAAAACCCGAAGTGTTCAGCTTGACGTGCTGTTAACTGTACTGTGTCACTTGGCGTTCTCTTACTAGCTTAACGTAAACAAGTACAGCATGTTATACCGATAAGGAAAAAAAAAACCGATCTACGTCTTTGTTTGGTACTTATGATTACTCATTAAATTCCAGAAATTGTTTTTGTTACAAATGAATATTTACGATAAAGTAGAAATAAACTCCGAAATGTCGAATACATCCAGCCAGTACATAAAATAATTAATACTTTTAGCCAGTTAGCTTGTGATATTAAAAGTCTCATTAACGTAACGTGCTCTCTGAAACACGAAGCACGTGTTTGTTAACAAATACATTTAATTAATAACAGAGTAATTGATTCGACATGTACATACATTCGACTATATTTATAGTACAATAAGAGGTAATAATTAAATTAACTAGATACTTAACCAGAGTATGTTATTGTAACTTATTGTTCTTACTTACTTCCTATTTACTTAGTATAGGTTGGAACTTGGAATGCGAAGTAAACGGGGATAGATTAAGTAATTAAATGCTTCTAGTGTGTCGGCGTGTTGTGTTACTGATATTGTGTTTGTTTGTCTTCAACACCAGAGATTAAAAAAATCTACTATATAAATATAATAAAGAAAAAAAAATCACAATATACTAGTATTAGAAGACTCCTTTAACGAAAAGTTATAATCTCATAAGAATTAAAACTGCAAGACTGATTATACGGGTAGCCGTTTTATAGTACTAAATTATAGTTCCTATTATTTTTAAAATTAAAGTCCAGTAAAGTTTTACACTCGTCATATTTGAATTTTAGTAAACACTTTACGTGTTTAGGAAAATGTCCAATTTTGTTTCAAAGTCCAGTTTTGTTTTACACTTCTTATATTTTATTTTGGTATAGTAAATCCTACAATCACAAGTAAATAGGTATTTGTTTTTTTTTGTAACCATAACTATGAGAGTCCGCATCATAATTTTGAAATTATGTGACCGATAGTGAAAATCAACGTTGTTAGTTAAACGCGAACAGGATAGCATCCGCCGTATTAAGTGATTGTTCTTGATTTAATGTTATGTAGTTGAGACCTTGAGACTACCTACGCTTTTGCGCTAAGCAACTAGATTAGTTGAGTGAGCCTTTAGATGAGCAATGTAATGTACCTAACGCGGCGCGTGATATGTGAACAAGTTAAGAATAAAATAAATGCCAGTAACTTGAGACGGATAAATAAAACATTATCCGCAGTAATAAACGATTATATTCGTTATTGTTTTACTTTTAAATAAAAGTTTATTGTTGTTATTTAATAAATAGAAAGTATATTGTTATATATACAAAACACAGCACAAGCTGACATTTATGTTGCATGTTAGATATAAGTTTTAATATTGTAAATTAAACGCTGCGATAACGTAAATGCCATTCCAGTTAGTACCAGTAGGTTTAAGTGAGTTTACTACTTGATTTCGAATGTCATTCGACCGATATCCAGTTAACCGAAGTCATTCGGTCGATGTACCAGAATATCGACAAGCCTTTAGTTCGAACGTCCGTTTTGCCGAAAGCTATTGCAACGACAATCCTAACCTTCGACTGTCCATTTACTCGATGGGCCAGTGAGTCGAAATCTATTGTTAACTAGATTTCAACGGAAACTACTCTTATACCGTGATTCAGTGTCCAATCTATCATACCTTCCGGTAGAAAGGAGTATATCGTATGTCCCTCTTTTACTAACCCCCGACGAAAAAGAGGGGTGTTACAAGTTCGACGTGTGTGTCTGTCTGTGGCATCGTAGCTCCTAAACGAATGCGCCGATTTTGATCTAGTTTTATTTTTATTCGTTTGCAAAGTGTTACAATCAAGAGTGTTCTTAGTAATTATGATCCAAGAAAATATCTTCAGCCATTTGAAAATTATCAGCTCCTTTCTAGTTGCTGAAAGGATCGAGTAACCGGTTGTGTGGCAGGGGATTTTTTATTTTTTTTATTTAAAGTTATACCAATAGGTAAGCAAACAGATGGGAGACTATAATAGTAATAATAATATTATTTATGTATGAGCAACTTTTTACTTTGCCTCGGGTAAATTCGTTCCAAAATAACGCGAATGCGCGATGTTCGTTGAATTCATTCACACTGAAACAGTTAGCGAATTTGAATGAAAAATGGTAGGAAGGTATGATAGATTCGGATAGATTGGACTGAATTAACACGGTATAAAAGCAGTTTTCGTTGAAATCTAGTTTACAATAGATTTCGACTCACTGGCACATCGAGTAAATGGACAGTCGAAGGTTAGGATTATCGTTGCAATAGCTTTTCGGCAAAACGGCCGTTCGAACTAAAGGCTTGTCGATATTCTGGTACATCGACTGAATGACTTCGGTTAACTAGATATCGGTCGAATGACATTCGAAATCAAGTAGTAAACTCGGTTTAAGTATTCCGTATTGTTAAACACATTATATGTAAAAAAATAAAAAATAAAAAAAAACATTAATTCCCATCATGATTAAACCAGATCCAGTTGGCATTTTAAATGTCATTAACCTGACCTGTATGAATTTTTCACAAAAACACATAGTGTGTTTTAGGTAGGGTTCAAGGTCATGAACAGTTATAGTCCAGCAATTTTTTCCTTCCAGGATAAAACATCTCGTCTACCGGGGGGAGAGTGTAACGAGTGCTAACAATTCCCCGCAACCCTTCACGCGCCGAGATGACTCACTAGCCGGCACGTGTGAAGAAGGAAGGTGACGAAAAACAAAACTAATAATCAGAGACGGAGCCCCTCAGGCGTCGTTTTTCCGTAATCAACGCGCTAGGCCTAGGTTCGAGGCTCCCTTGGGCCATCCCAAGAGGCGTTGGTACATGACTACTTTGGGGTAGAGCCATCCGCATGTCCGGTGATGTGAAGCTTGATTCGTCGTACTTTTCGACTCAAGCATAAGTCAAAAACCGAGCGACAGTCTCGTGATTTCCTTAGGCGAATACGGATGTCCCGCGACGTGGCGCATAAACCCGCCAACCATAACCGCGACTAATAGCAGCGCAAGTCGGCGACACCGTGTCGCATACCTGTTCCTGTGGCGCAGCCTATTGCCTGCCCATTCCTGGGATAAACTTGTAAGTCCGCTCTTATTTCTCGCTGCCCCTTTACGCTTTGTATTTGCGCTCTGATTGTTTGACTTTCCTGTTGATGCCACTGTTATCTATATTTACCTGTGTCTACTATGAATACTAACTTAGATTTAAAGTCTGTGTTCGTGTTGTGCTTGTCCTAAGCTGGTCGTGCTGGTGTAGTCTCAGACCTCACGGTGTTAGAATACAGACAGTAAGACTACTAGACACAGCTGTGTGACCTAGCTAGATAGTGTCTTGTAACGGTGGCCGTCGCATCAACGTAATCCGAAGCCTCCCCACCGGAATACTTTGAAGCTGAACATTGCGACTTCGTTGTAGAATTGAATCTGTGATCTAGATTTAAAGCATTAACCTAGCTCTAAGGTAGTTAGTCGAAACCTGTCGTGCTAACGTGGCCTGAAGCCCCTTGCACTAAGATAAGTTAGGACTTGACTCGGACGCATGCTGTTAGCATAGTAGCGCACTTGATCCCGCTTGTCGTGTCAAAGTGGACCAGCGCCACAGAAAAAAATAATAGTACTAACCCGTACAGAAAGGACAGTCACCCCCTCGCGCCAAAATGAGTTCCCCGCCCGATAGCCCCCCACGCCCTGTACCCCGCAGGCGCCGTGGGACTCCGCCGCTGGTGTTCGGGGGTGTTTTACATAGCACCTAGCGCCATTGACTTGTACTTAGTCAATATTCAGTTGTTATTCAAAAATAAGACCAGTGCCAGCGCCCTCGGGCAGTAGGCCAGTTTGAAGCCTGACAAACGTGTATGTCTTAAATACCAGTGGCATTAACCTGAAACTGTAATTTTACCTGTGACATTTGCTTAAACGCGTACATTCCTGGGCATACCATTTTACCGTCTCATCACTACTGCTATATCATATTTTACTACCTGTCTGTGCTCTTGTTTTGCGTTTTGAACATCGCCTGTCGCTATTGACCGTACCGACCGCGTCCGTCAAACGTATCACGCTTTTACACTTTCCCTGCGACTATACCTGCCTACCGACCGCTATTGTGTTCTGTTTTCATGCACTTACGTGCCTAGATTTAAGTTGCTAATAAATACCAAATTGTATTGATAATAAACCTGTAGTTTATATCTAAACCTGAACCCCTAGTTACGACAAACCTTGAGTTCTACTGTCCATAGACTGTGCTAGAGTGCCGGCACTCCCATTACAAGATTCTAAAACGTAGTTTTCTTAGAGTATAAATAGAAAAAAATATTGTAGTTATTCATTCATATATATTCAGCTCGAACCCACTTTCACTTCCGAATAGGCTAATCGGGTCGTTATCCGCAACGAAGATTCAAAGCGTAATCGATATGTGATTCACATTTTCAAACCTACCACTCAATTTTCGAGATATCGAATCCCTTTCATGTCACATTTGCAAACAGATTGGCATTCGCGTGAAATGACACGATACACGGTGGGTACAGCATTGAGGACTTACGAATAAGTTTCTAGAGAAGAGACGTCGAATACATTCTATGACGGCAGCGGGATACCTAAAGATGGTCGTGCTCGAAAGTATTCTTTCCAGCATGACCATCATTATCTCCAAGATTTATAAAGTATAAAAGCTAAAAATTGTGATATAAAATAGTAAAAAATCTAATCTCTTTGAAACCATTTGGAAGTTTAAGAATAATATGAATTTTAGATATATGACCATCATCATAATCTCCAACATCAAAGAGGTAGAAAATCTCAAACTAGTGGTATAAAATAGTAAAAAATATAATGTTCGTTACCCTAGCGTTTATACCCTTTTTAGATACAGGAAAAACAGCCTTGGTCGTGCCACGAAGAACTACACGGAGGCGGGCGGAATGCACGGCGGAAAGAAAAACAAACGCCATAGAAGTTGGTACCAATTCATATTAGTATGAGTGAGGTTCGCGGGAGACGTTTCTATGTACGCCAGTACAATAGTATTTCAGTGGGATGCAGTAGAAATATTAGCGAACACTGAACTCAGATTCAGATCCAATCACGGGCAATACTGAAACCCGCTGTTTACGTACCTATACACGTGTATATACAGCGGGTTGACAAATTGAATACATCCAAATAATCCCCGCCGATGATGGAACTAGTTTCAGCAACAAATCTTCTCACGGAGTAAGTACAGTACATTAGTAGCTGGCTCATTATAGAGCTGTAATGTTTTCATTAGCTTAAGATGTTAGGTAAACTAATTTATTTTAAGTACGTCATTAGTCAAAGACGCTCAGACGCTCAGATGCCGCGGTGTCTTGGGTTATACAGCTGTAAGTAAGCATTATTTGATGATGGCCCAACGAGATGCTACTATTACAGGTATCAACAGAATAAGCGCTGCCTGTGATGGAATCTGCGCCTGAGCACTATTATTTATTCTGTTGCCTGAGTTAAATTAGGGCCAACACAGAGAATAAACCGATCTATGGAACCTGTGTATGGAACCTTTCTATGGATGTGTGTGGTAACATAATAAAAAAAAGTGTTATTTCATAATTTTACCGTCTTTTGTTATTCATTTTATCAGTTTGTACAGCATTATAAGTAAACTAGCTTCCTGCCGCGGCTCCGCCCGCGTTAATAGTTTTCCCGTGGGAATGAGGTATTTTCCCGCGGTAAAAGTTAGCCTATATTCTTCCGCAAGGTCTATTCTATCTTTGTGCCAACTCCGCCCGCTTTAACATTTTTTCCCATGGGAATGAGAAATTTTCCCGCGATAAATCGTAGCCTATGGTCTTTCCCAAGGTCTATTTTATATTTGTGCCAAAATCGGTTCAATAGTTTCGGAACCCATTCAATTATTAGGAATATTTTAGGTATTTTTTAACACCTTGGGTTACATTATTGAAGATTTAGTAAGGATCCCAATTATTTTAAAAAATAAAACATAGCCTATGTTACTCAGGGTGAATGTAGCTTTCTAATGGTGAAAGAATTTTTGAAATCGGTACAGTTGTTTTTGAGTTTATTTTTTACAAACATACACACAAATACAAATCTTTCCTCTTTATAATATTAATATAGATATAGATCTTAATTTTTCTATTTATACTCTAAGATATAGATGTTATAAGTAGTTTGGGTTCAGGTAACCGTATTTGAATGTCCCCATATATTATTTATTTAGGTATATTATTCTATACAATGTTCATCATTTCAGTTTATAGTATATCACTGTCGGCCTAAGTCAATGTCCTCATTCACCAAATCATCGAGCTTGCGAAAACTTCATTCATTCCTCATTACATTACTCACAAAAATGTACATACTTCAGCAACGAAATGTAAAGAATTTTCAGTCATCTAACAAAAAATAAACCCCTTTTCCTGGAAATGTACACAAATAAGACGATTATTTAAACGTGTCGGTCCACAGCGTTCAGGTGTACTGTACAGGCGAACGTAAAATACACGTATTATTACAAGCATTAGACCCTTCCGCTGCTTTCCGAGAAGTGACAAAAATTATGACGACGCCCAGTTTTGTTCAAATGAGTTATAATATTTTTCACAAAAGAAGTATGTAAAAAGAATGCGTACGATCATGTTTCGCAACATTATTACAAGCGTGTTTTATAAAAAGCGCCAGGTAAAATAATAACAGTAGCGAGTTATTGTATTTCAGACGTCTACGATAAAGGAGCGAAATACGGTTTTGCGGTTTTTATAGATATCTTCTTATCTTAATAAGCCCTGTGCGTCCAATTGTCTTAATATTATAATAAATATTTTGATGGCTGAATGTCATTATTATATTTTATACTTTTTAATCCCCTCTTTATGAAATACTATTTAAAATTAATATAAATGTACTTCTAGCCAGCGACAGACACACAAACATCTTTATCTGCGTAGTAATACAATTTTAAAACATTCTTGTAAAAACTGTTTCTTTAGAAGTTGAATTTCATGTTAACTTTTTCTATACCTACTCTTTGAACTTGCAATTTTTAATTCACAACTAAAAAGGGTTATCCGTACTCACTATATATACCTAAAGATAGGCAGTCTTTACAATTAAGTCTCACGGCTTACATGGGTCCCTGTAGTTCATAAAAGAGAATTTAACGTATCGCTTCCCTGTCCCGAATTTTATTGGATTTTTCTTTTATGGGGGCGTCTTTGTTTGGGGCCCCTGATCGGGACTGCGAGTAAACCTTTGAACTATCATAAAGTTTCAATTACTTACGTGATTTAAGTTTTAAGCGGTAGAAATACGTCACATTACTCGTACATACAAAAATCGTCCATATAATCGTGCTTACATAGATCTGTTTCATTCAATTTCAAGAATGATAGGTATCTAAACAAAATATCTCAATTTTCGGTTTTTATTAGTCTTGTGTGTGGAACAACTGCGATCCTCAACCCTGGACCAGATTAACACCCACATTTCAAAAGTGGGATATTAGTACAGTAGTTGACAGTTTTAGTGAGAATTTATGGTAAAATTCAGTTTATGAATGAATTAGCTGCACTTCAAAGAAGCTTATTATAATTAAAATTTCTTATGCAAGCTTTAACTTCAGTTTTAATTTATGGTTTAGTAATTATTAGTTACTAGCTGTCCGCCCACGGCTACGCCCGCCTTGTTCTTTTTTATTTCCCGTGGTAAAAAATACCTAAGATGTCAACCGGGGATATAAGGTACCACCATGCAAAATTTCATTTAAATCGGTCCAACGGTTCCAGATATTCGCGTGTACAAACAGACAACAGACGGACATTTTTTTTTTCAAAACTCTTATTTTTATGTTTAACTACACTCCCTTTAAAACCAGCGCGCGCGCATTCGGAGCGACAGTCTCGCGAACCACACCGACGAACACGGACGTGCCGCGACGAAACCGCGCGTAAACCCGCCATCCCGGCTACTCGTATAATAGTAGTATCCATATACATAACATAAGATAAATCTTTATTTCATCTTACATCAGCAACGCACACGGTTACTTCGTGCCGCACCCCCGTTCCCGTAGAGCAGCCGATATACCTGCCCATTCCTGGGATAAACCTGTAAGTCCGCTCTTATTTCATTGCCACCCTTATGTCAATTGTTGTTTGCGCTCTGATTTTTCGATTGTCGTGTTGATGCCACTGCTATTTACCTGTTCTTGTAAAGCTAACCTAGTTTTTAAATCAGTGTTGATATATATCCGTGTTGTCCGTCCCAAGCTGATCGCGCTGCCGTGTCCTAGGACCTCACGGTTTTAGAATACGGCAGGGCTTCCAGACCAGCTGTGTGTCCTAAATATATTCTATGTTTTGTACCAGCGGCTGTCGCACCAACGTAATCTGACGCCTCGGCATCGGAGTACGTTGGGACTTGACAGTGCGGCGTGTCCCGAATAAGTGTTCATATCTATCTGTGTTGTCCGTCCCAAGCTGATCGTGCTGCCGTGGCCTAGCACCTCACGGTTTTAGAATACGGCAGGACTTCCCGACCAGCTGTGTGTCCCGAATATATTCTATGTTTTGTAACAGCGGCTGTCGCACCAACGTAATCTGACGCCCCGGCACCGGAGTACGTTGGGACTTGACAGTGCGGCGTGTCCCGAATAAGTGTTCATATCTATCTGTGTTGTCCGTCCCAAGCTGATCGTGCTGCTGTGGCCTAGGACCTCACGGTTTTAGAATACGGCAGGACTTCCCGACCAGCTGTGTGTCCCGAATATATTCTATGTTTTGTAACAGCGGCTGTCGCACCAACGTAATCTGACGCCCCGGCACCGGAGTGCGTTGGGACTTGACAGTGCGGCGCGTTGTAGATTTGGAACCGTGTACTGAAAAGCACTAACCTAGCTATAAATAAGGTAGTACTAGAAACCCTGTCGCACTAACGTAGCCCGAAGCCCTAGGCACTGGGACACGTTAGGACTTTGACTCGGACGCATGCAGCACACCTGATCCCGCTTGTCGTTTCAAAGCGGACCGGCGTCCTTGGCAGTAGGCCAGCTCGAGACTCGATGGCGTGATCTTGCTAGTCGTATCAAACTGGACCGGCGTCCTCGGGCTGTAGGCCAGTTTGAGACTAAACAGCGTGATCCCACTTGACGTGTCGAGGTGGACCGGCGCCTTGGGCTGTAGGCCAATTTGAGGCTCGACAACGGATTTTGAGGCTTTGACAACGTATGTCGTATATACCAGTGGCATTAACCTGAAGTTGTAACTTTACCTGCTTAAGCACATATATTCCCAGGCATACCATTCTCTTGTCTCATCACGATTGCTATATCATATTTTACCTGTCCGTGCTCTTGCTTTGCGTCTTGAACATCGCCTGTCGCTACAGACTGTACTGACCGCGTCCGCAAAATGTATCACGCCTCACGCTTTCCCCGCGTCTGCACCCGCCTACCGACTGCTATTGTGTCCCATTTTCTTGAATTTATGTACCTAGATTTAAGATTTAAATAAATACCTGATTTTGTAAACTGTAAACCTGAAGTTTTTGTATGAACCCGAACCCCTAGTCACGATTAGCCCTGAGTTATAATATCCATGGACTGCGCTAGCCGGCACTCCAATACAAGTTTTATTATATGTAGTATCTAAGATTTTAAGCCTATAAAACTTAAGAATACCCTCATTGAAATAAAGTTTCCGTACTTGGTTACTTTTATGCAAGAAATTTAAAGAAGTTTAGTCTTTATTTCACTTTGAATTAGGAAGCAAATCGTCCATAAGTTTTGACAATGCGGAACACCTACGCTTTCTTCCGGACAAAGAGTCCGCCTTAGCGGAGATTACCCTCGATCCCGCCAAACGACAGTTTACTTAATGCTATTTAAGAGGGGTCATTTTTAGACAACGGCAGTAGGTCATGCGGCTACTCTGGTGGTTTTCAGATGTTTTATAGTAAAGTTTACAACTATAAGAGCGCTGTCGGTGGCGTAGAGGTTACGATAGTCATTGGTTTGATCCCCGCCACGTACTAAATCCTTTTTTTTTATAAACAAATGTGTCTAGGGTCTCATAAACATTAGATTAAAATCTTTTTGTCTCGGTATAGATATCTATCAATACCTGCACATACCTGCAAAGAAATTAAAAGTTTGTGATCAAAGTCGACCAACTAGCACTGGGTCAGTAGCGTTGTCTAAGGCCTGCCTACCCTAATCAGCGGGGCCGTGTATTTACTGAGACCAAAATCACGATATTAAGAAAATTCATGTAACGTCAACGGTTAGACTATGTAAAACATTTTAAATAAAGCTATTGAGCGAATTCGCCTAAACTCAAATGGAGCTAGGCCACGTTAATATTTTTGAAGCATCACTTAGTTTGTAACACTTTAGCGGTATCTTCGAAACGTAAAAAAGTAATACTTGATATTTTCACACAGAGTGTAAATTAAAGTAAAGTAAAGTCAAGGATGTTATAAGTACTATTACTTCTATCATCCTTGAGTAAAGTAAAGAAACAAAAAACAAAACATTAACGGAACATTCCCCTCATTAACAAAGAGGTTCGTCTTGCACTTAACTGTTTTTATTTTTATTTAAACAATAGTAGCACTATATCTCATCCTTACCTCCGGCTTTACAAAGCCACAGTTGATTCAGCTCAAATCGTAACACAATCAAAATGTAATCATAGTAGCATACCACCCGTACCGTTTCGTAAACGCGCGGCCAGACCGAATGTTTGCCCTCTCGTAGGCAGGTGTGCAAACGGCTTTACAGCCAACAACACATTGCTGGACGAATAATGGTGCTCGCACACGACCAATTTATTGTCGGACCGATTTATCGCCGGCAATTCCTGTATCATCATAATTGGTACATCAGGGTTGTTATAATGGAATTTATTTAAAAGTAGCTTTGCGCCGCAGCTTCGCCCGCGTTAACAGGTTTTACCGTGGGAATGAGGCATTTTCCCGCGGTAAAAGGTAGCCTATGTTACTCAGGGTGAATGTAGCTTTCTAATGATGAAAAAATTTTTGAAATCGGTTTAGTAGTTTTTGAGTCGATTCATTATTACAAACATAAACACACACAAAAATACAAATCTTTCCTCTTTATAATATTAGTATGATTAGTATGATATCTCCGACTAGCTAACAGTTTTTCCCGTGGGATTGAGGAATTTCCCTGCGGTAAAAAGTAGCCTATATTACTCCCTAGGTCTATTAAATTTTTATACCAAGTTTCATTAAAATCTGTGTAGCAGTTTTTTTTTTTTTATTATTTTACCCTAGTTGTTCCTCTGCCATAAGCAGAGACCTTCTTTTAATGGTAATTTTATTTTATTATAGTTATATTATTCTTTAGTCATGGCGTTTATTACATCCGATTTGCAATTGCTAAGTTAATTTAGTTTTTTTTTTTTTTTTTTTTTGTTATTATCAATATTTTAATTATTTTTTTTTATTTTCAGGATATTTATCTGTATACGGTGTGCTTAAAATATAGTTCAGTATATTCAGCCATCATATTTTTAACTTCTGGTTTTATTTTTAACTGCTACAATTTTAACAATTTTAGTGCAATAATCCAAAAACTTTTCCCTTTCTTTACTAATCATTATTTCGCATATGTTTTCTATTAATATTTTGCTACTTTGTGTAGCAGTTTTGGAGCCTATTCAATGCAAACAAACAAACAATCAAATCTTTCCTCTTTGTAATATTAGTATAGACTTGCTGTCAGCCCGCGGCTACAATCGCGTTGTTTTTTTACTTTTCCGTGCACTGTTTCCCGTTTCCCTTAGGAAAAATATATTTTCCCGTGGTAAAAAGTATCTAAGATGTTGAACGGGGACATAGGGTACCACCAATGACCACCATGCAAAATTTCATTCAAATCGGTCCAGCAGTTTCGGAGATTAGCCCGCACAAACAGACAGAGAAACAAAAATAAAAACCTGGATTTGTTTCTATTTTACTTCTTACCTGATTCGGTTTTTAGCTTTTTTTCTATGTACAGACATTTGTTCTCTACAGTTATATTATATAGAATAGAATAGATATAGATATAGAATAGATAAAAAAACAACTGCCGACTGTCTGTCGTGTCGTGTACGAGTACGAGCAAGCGTGTGTAACGCGTTCACTCCGCGCAAACCAAACCGACGCGTTTATTTAGGACAGCAACACAAACCGAACTCAGTGGTTATAACGATTTTATTTATTTGCTTTTATAACAAATAGTTACACTTCATAGGGTCAAAGGATGATGACCATTTTTATATGAGCCCCGTCCCCCCCCCTCCAACAGATCTTTTGTATGTGTCAATACGATCTTATGGATCTTTAAAAAGGCTCGTAACCAGTTTTAACTTCATGATCAATGGGATACGAAAAAAAAAAATATAATTATTTTTTCAATAATTCGTCACTTATAAACATGTTATCAATTACTAACAATATCAAAGTCTCTTATTAGAATGTTAAGTATATAAATGCACTCTAAAAAATACTAAATGTTAACCAAAAAATGTCTGTCTATGTAGGAGTACCATGTACTTACAATTAAACAGATAATTATTGTTTATCATTAGCCTATAAATGTCCAGTGCCCAATTGAATGCTTACAATCTGTTATTTTGGGTACAAATAATAAGACAAAACTATTTGTTTCTCGCAATATCCCGCGTCTTTAAAAGATGTCGCCTTAATAAAAAGTAATCACATAGCTAAGACGCATGTACTGAGATACATTTCAAATCTGTTGGTCGATGTTATTAGTTTTAGTTTTTTGGGGGGACGTTTTGACACATTTCAATTATTAGGTAGAAAGCCTTCCGTACGCTAGTTATCCCGGATATTAAAATTTTTTCGGGATAAAAATCTGCTTATATGCTAACTAGCGACCCGCCCCGGCTCCGCACGGGAAAATGGTTATTGTGGGTTATCCTTCAGTATATTATGCATGTATTATACATATAAACCTTCCTCTTGAATCACTCTATCTATTAAAAAAAACCGCATCAAAATCCGTTGCGTAGTTTTAAAGATTTAAGCGTACAAAGGGACATAGGGACATAGGGACGGAGAAAGCGACTTTATTTTATACTATGTGATATACCTAGTACTTAATCTGTCTAGTCAGAAAATTACATCTAATCTGTTCAACCGTTCAAGCATGAAAGCGGATCAAACAAATTAGTTCTATTATAAATCAAATCGAGAAATTAAGAATAGGTATTAAGCTCAGGCAGCAACTCAAACTTCGAAATTAACATGAAATTTTCCATATAACTTTACTTTAGTGAAGAAAAAAATCTGTTTTCCATTAAAAGTGAGGAATCCTAAAGGGAATTCTTTCTCGGTTACTAACCTTTCTGTCAATACCAGAGTGGTAATGTAGGTTTAATCAAATAGCGATAGAATCTAATATGGTTTTAGTATAGAAAGTAGATACAATACTAGGCAATATGTTTGTGTTGTACTTTACAAGGAAATTTATTTTGGAAAATAATACTTATTTTCCGATGAAACGTTATTCATAACATACCAAGTTATAAGTTTCTTCATAAGTTTCTAAGTCTTGATATATATTGTATGCGTATTTCGAATAATTTCAATAGCATCGGTGACCTTCGCTTCAATTTCGATTCGCTCAATACAAATACTTTGTCCAACATGAAAACTTTTAAGACAAATGGGAGTTCGAAAGAGCGATTCTTTTATGTAACAGCTTAGCTAGATACAAAAGATTTAGCTTGCAAATCACTTTGTACAGAAACAGTAGACCCGATTCTCTTTATTAAGTTCTATTTTTTTTTTCTTTTTTATGCTCGTAACAACGAAAAGGGACAAGTGACTGTCAGTTTAAATTTAGAGACGTCAAACTATCGATTTAACTTGTTGTTTACACTGGTTTAGGTTGCATGCGAAAGCATCCCACTTAAACTTACACCTAATTTGACAGCTGCCGACGAAAAACGGAGGAGGTTATCAAGTCGACGAGTATATTTTTTTTATGTACAACCAACCATGCCTAATTTTTTGTACAGAGTATTCCAATTTTGATAACTACTTTTTATTGGAAAGTGTATATTCCGAATTTGGTACTATATAAATTTGAAAAAAAAAACCAACCCTAAAGGTAATAAAACAGAGGATGACTGAATGTCGATTTCACCGTACGAACTATGTATTTTCCCGCTATAAAAGGCCTATTCTATCTCTGTACCAAGTTTCATCAAAATCAGTTCAGTGGGTTATGGGTGAAAGCGTAACAAACAGGCAGACAGAAAGAGTTGGTAAAAAGATTTAGATTAGGTTGGGTTAGATTCATATCTTATTTTAGATAGATGATATTTATTATAAAATCTTTTTACCAACTTATTGAAGTTCTTATGATGAGGAGATGAATGACCATCTCCTGAAATTTTTTTCCTATATGAACAAAAAAGACCGCGAACTTTTAAGTTTAGAGTGTAATTTGGTAGAATAGAGCCCAGTGTCGTTACAAATAAGTTACAAATTGCAATTAAATTGCTGCAAAGAAAGTTTAATTTTATTTTGGAAAGTAACATTTAGCGCCCGTGGCGTCAAAGCGACTCGTAATATCACAAGTTGTTCAAAGTTGGGGCGCCCGTAGTAAGGGTGCTTTTGTTCCAAGTAAACAGCACAACATAATCTCGAAACGAATCAACATTGTGCTTAATTTCTTATTGGAGTTCTTATGTGAGATGCGGGAAATAAAATATCTCTTCTCCTTCGTCTTTTTAGGATGAACTCAAATATATTATCCAAGATAACAACTTGACCCAATATGGTGAAAGAAAAGGTTTTAAGCTAAGTGATCCTACTCTTCTCACCCTATTCCAGTAGGTCTACTATGTAAGTAGCGACAGGCTCGAGAAGCTGTCAAACGCGACAGAGTGACATTAGAGCCATAGCAGTTCTGTCAATATGTCGCGTTTGACAGCTTCTCGAGCCTGTCGCTACTTACATAGTAGGCCTACAGGTTAGAGTTAGACTCGAGCCGCTAGGAGGGAACACAGTACATTATGTTTACATATTATAGGCTAATAAATATCGTATAGATCTAACTGTAACCTACGCGTTGGAAATAAAAAATCATGACAAAAATAAAAATATTCGTTTGTACTCTGGGTATATACGAGTATTTGTAGATAACTGGCTTAATATAATGTTTCTAAGGCATCCCTGAATTAGAAATCAAATAATTTTCCTTAAATCCTACATATGACATGACTTTTCCTACTTAAAAGAGCTCCAAGTGGCGTTGACCCTGCAAAGCTGACGCATCTTCAGGCCAAGGGCGTCACATTCATACATACAAAAAAGTTCTTTTACTTAGCTAATTCCCACGGGCGTTATCGAAACGGCAAGTTAATTTCGATATAGTAGGTTCCGTATTTCTAAAAGTGATATGATGCCATAATTTATAAACTATTAAAACTTTAATAAGTTACTGATCTACCCCAATTCAAAAATAAGTCACTTCAGTTAAACACTATTTAGTAAACCCCACAAATTCGATTGTAGATGTAGTTCGATTTTCTCATTCATAGTCTGTTCAAATTCACAATACTTTTATCAAATTAACTAATTAAGTCATAAAACGCTAGGCTTGTCTAAAACCTTTGTTTTTTCAATACTTTTATCGGCATAAAATGTTAGACCACAAAAAACCACAGGTTATGCTTTTTAGTAAAGTAAAATTACCACTGTCAATTTACATAATATATTTTGGCCAAACACCTAGAAAAGGACCCAAAGCCGAGGAATGCCCTCAAAAATCTATGGCATTGGCAGATAGTAAGCGGCCATCTAAAGTTTCAACACGTCTTTCATGCTGTACTGTTGTAAAATAAGATATTTGCAGAAAGCGCGGTTTTGAGTAGTCGCTGCGCCGACGTTCTTGCCCCAAATGCATTATGGCAGCGGTTTTTGCATCTCCAATGCAACGCTTATTGTAGAGGAAACTCTCGCCGAGACATTTTATTGCAATTTAGAAGAGTCGACAACTTTTGAATACCAATGACGGAACGAAACTTTTTAAACTTTGGAGTTGTTAGCCGTAAAAAATAATAATAGAAGTTTTTATTTTTATAAACGAAAACTTTGTCTTCTTCTGCTATTATGTGGAAAAGGAAATTATTATACAGGTTTTTTATTTCATGAGGATTAATAACGTACTGTACGTTTTCTAGTTTAGGCGATTAAGAAAACTTCAGAAAGTTTTCTTCCCAATTTAACAATGAAAGACATTTTTTTAAGTTATCTGAAAGTTTAGTAGAGTACCGAATAACAAAAACGACGACCATGAGCCAGTAAAATTTACACACATAATATTATAAAATTTGTCGTTCTAATAAATGTAAGTTTTAAATAATAATAAAAGTTACAGCTGGCTGGCTGGTTGACAAAAATTGTAACATCTTTATAACCATATTTAATGCAATAAAATCATTTGAATTTGAATTTGAATTTGCATCCAAAACATGTAAAGAAAAGAAACCCTTTGCAAGCCAACATTATTTTATTAAATTCTTAAGCAAAAATTCAGTAACAATTAATGCAGCTTCTTAAAACTTATTTGCTACAGTCTACACTATAATCACAACAAACCCCAAAGTTAAGGGTCATATAAGAGCTGAACTTTCGCACTAAACCTCGATTTCAATGGATCCTTTAATATTAAAGCAAATCGACTAAAACTAAGTACAGTAAAACCAAAACTCCCAAAGCTTATAATACGTAGTTAAAGTCGGTTAAGCTTATAATGCTTAATCAACTTCCAAAACTTCTTATAAAATTCGTTAAAAATTGCTTGCTCCATACATAATTAATCGGACTCACCTTTTTTTTCATGGCACTCGAGAAATGCAAATTAAGTTTTGGAGTATAAAAAGAAGTAGCATTTGGGAGATTTCCCAAGGCGGACCGGCCATTCTGGATGGGATTGGATTTATCAAAACCAGGGTCATTATTAGCTATGAATATAAATTACCCTTATCTTCGGATCTATAGTCCTCGATAACAGCTCATATATGTCCCCACCGAGGGGCTCGAGCCTACCCTGATACCAGGGTGAATAGGCCTTAGTCGACCACGCTGGCCCAGTGCGGGTTGGTCAACTTCACACACACCTTTGAATTTCTTCGCAGGTGTGTGCAGGTTTCCTCACGATGTTTTCCTTCACCGTAAGAGCGTCGAATAAACGTACATATGAATTCGAAAATCGAAAACACATTGGTACGTGCCGAGGTTTGAACCCGCGAACTTCGGAATGGAAGTCAACGGCCCTAGCCACTTGGCCACCGACGTCCTATGGAAACTATATCAAAGAAAACTTTATTGGTTTTTTTTATTCACATTGCGGTACTAAAAGTATATTTGACAGTGAAACAGATCTTGATCTTCAAAAAGCATGCCTGTGCGTTCACTTCACTTATTATGTAGGTTTCGAGGTTGACCTACTTCACAAACCCTGGTGTCAGAATCATTGAGCCGGCTTCTGACATGGCTCATGAACGACTACATCCATAGATAGTAACCAGGACCAACGGCTTTACGTGCCTTCCGAAGTACGGAATCATTTTTCTTTTCGGACAATCAGGTGATTCAGCCTGCAATGTCCTAACCAAACTGGGGAAAGTCTCACAAAGTGATATTTGTTTTTTGATTAACAGAGCTGGAAATCAGTATTTGCTAAGCTATTTCTTACACCCTGTATATTTAATACTGATCTAAGTTTACAAAAGGCTCTTTATTCATCCGCATACAACAACTCCCCAACTTTTTTACGTTCTTTATACCCAGATGACTAAACTTACGCAAATCTAGACTAATATAGGTCTCTCTCATTACCAAATTGGGCTGTAAACTCCGGCGGCGCGAAGTAAAATTTTAGCAAGACGTAAATTCTCCATTTGCCTCGGAAAGTTGAGGATAGCCGCCTACAATTACCCTGACCCGTATTACCATATCTCCTAGTAGTATCTCCAAGAAAACTGCTGTACAACCAACGTTACTTGACATCTGACTTAATTTTAATTTGCTTTATGGTCTTCACTACATAGTATAAAAGAAAGTCGCTTTCTCTGTCCCTATGTCCCTATGTCTCTATATGTATGCTTAAATCTTTAAAACTACGCAACGGATTTTGATGCGGTTTTTTTAATAGATAGGGTGATTCAAGAGGAAGGTTTATGTGTATAATACATGCATAATATACTCAAGGATAACCCACAGTAACCATTTTCCCGTGCGGAGCCGGGGCGGGTCGCTAGTATTATATATGTCACAGTTAAAACCAGTTTTTAGATAGAACGCGTTTTTCCTAGTTAGAACTAGGTTTTACTTTATGACTTTGTTAATACTAGAATTAACCAATGCTCAAAATTGAATATCAGTTAAAACTAGTTGTACGTTCAACTCATTACCAGGCGGGTGCGAGCGCAGCGAGCACGGGAGTTCAGGGCACCCCTACTTCGGATAGTATAGGTTCGAAGGGTATGGCAGAAGCGATGTGGGCGAGCGTAGCGAGCCCAGATCGTTTGCCATACCCTTCGTGTTAGGTTACACATGGATATTAAAAAATAAATGGATATTATATAATATTAAACGCGTTTTGTCTAGTAAGAACTAGTTTTAACTGAAATTCAATTTTGAGCATTGGTTAATTCTAGTATTAACAAAGCCATAAAGTAAAACCTAGTTCTAACTAGGAAAAACGCGTTCTATCTAAAAACTGGTTTTAACTGTAACATATATAGTACTAACAAAAATAACTTTTTTAAAGTGTTTAATATATTTTTCTATAAAAAAATAAATAGATGACAATAAAAAAAGAGAAAATGAATAAGAATAAAAATCATAATAGTAAAATAATATTCCTGTTTATATTATTTTTGTTTGTGTCACTAATTAACATTCAGAAATATCCAATGATGTAAAATGGTTAGCTCACGTAAGTTGGTCTATATGCTGAATTGAGCGATTTAATTTGCAATAATAAATCTTTAGCTTGAGACTAAGTTGTATACGGGACCCGTGACATTAGAGTTCAAATTAGTTGGACCATCGAAGGAAGACAACAATCTACTGAATGAAGTATTATATGAATATAATGCTTCATTCAGAAATAATGAAATATAATGAAGTATAATTATACGGCTACGTTTATGCGTCGGTCTTCGCTTCGCAAGTTGATACAAACGTCTAAACTTCGTCGCTTAGCCGTTGACGAATTCAACTAGTTGATCGATTAACTGTTAACCGTCGCAACGTTCATTGTACGTAGACGGTTGATATAACTAGTTCGTTGATTCAACGCCCACCCCTATTACGGGTGATTTTAGATGCTTTATTTTCTGCACAATCCTACTAGTATTGTAAACGCGAAAGTGAGTATGGATGGATGTGTGTTTGTTACTCTTTCACGCAAAAACTACTGCATGGATCCTAATTAAACTTTACAGTAATCTTGCTTATACATCATAATAACACATAGGCTACTTTTTATCACGGGAAAATGCCTCATTCCTACGGGAAAAACGGTCATTGCGGGCGGAACCGCGGGGCGGAAAGCAAGTGTAAGGTAAATTTATTTTGAAGTCCGTCAACATCTTTTCAAAAGCTTACTATACATAGTTTGTCTTTGATGGTTAGATGACATAATTACAGTTGCGGGCAAACAGTACCTCAAGGAAGCTCAGGACCGGTGTGAATAGCACCAAAGGCTTAATTACGTTCAGCTGTGGACATATGAAGGCTGAATAGATAGACAGTTTTTTTCTAATCAGGGCGTTTCAAAATATTACAAGTTGAAAGTACGCGTAATTTGTTCAGTAATACATACCTACCGTTGTCGGCCTCGTAGCCTAGTTGGTAGTATGTCTGCCTACGAGAGGTCGCGGGTTCGAATCCCGCCCAGGGCAAACATTCGTGTGATGAGCACTTGTGTTTGCCTTGTGTCGGGTTGTTGTACATTTATATATGTATGTATATCAGCTGTCTGACACCCATAGTATTGGCTCTGCCTAGTTTCGGGTCAGATGGCCGTGTGTGAGATGTACCACATATTATATTATTATATATACCTAAACAAATAGAACTGAAGTCTCAATGGCAAAATTGGCTGTCTCAATTATTATTTTAAGGTAGTTTCAAACTCGCCTCGCACGCATACTATTTTGCACGCTTCAGTATTTATAAAGCCTGGAACACATCAAAGACGCTCACGATACACGTATTAAAATACTTGAAAGTGCGCACATGACAGTAATTATAAGCGAAACGTTGTGTTCTACTCTTAAACTGACAATTATATGTAAATTGTCTCTTATTTGTAAATTCAACACGTTGTTCTAGCTTACAAAATGCTTACTAATTGCATGAACAAAGTCACGTAATGTTATTTGTTTTATTACTTACTAGCGACCCGCCCCGGCTCCGCACGGGAAAATGGTTATTGTGGGTTATCCTTCAGTATATTATGCATGTATTATACATATAAACCTTCCTCTTGAATCACTCTATCTATTAAAAAAAACCGCATCAAAATCCGTTGCGTAGTTTTAAAGATTTAAGCGTATAAAGGGACATAGGGACAGAGAAAGCGACTTTGTTTTATACTATGTAGTGATAAGTCTAAGGCTAGATCCCTTTTCACAAGAAAACGATATAGTAATTATTACGTTAAATGTAAAGTAGTTATTTATCAGTCTATACCTACCGTTCCTAGCTTTTCTTTACCACGTTTCCTTACTCTAACATCAAATTTGATTTAATATCCTCTTAAGGACGACGTTTACAAAATGGCCACCTCAAAATATCCACTTACAATAAATAATTTATAGAAGCTACAAGTGGGTAGGGGCCCTTAGCGGGACCCTGATAAATGGCTTGTTAAATTTCTACCCGCCGGAAACCGAAGGGTTCGCGAGGACCACCTAATGATGCCACTTCAGCAACCATCAATTACTTATTTGATTGAATAAAAAAAGATAATCATTTAATATAAGTATGTTATGGGATACATTTAACGCCACTTTAAAAATAATTAATAACTTCAAAAATTAATCAAACGCACTTCAAAGTAATGGCTAGAAATAAAATAGTTTTAAAACATTAAAATTTATCAATGGATGTAGAATAGTCCTTTGGTTCGTTTTCGTAATTTAGATTTCGTAATTGACTATGAAAGAAGAATATTTGTTCATTATTTCGTAATTAATTGTCAAACCGGTATTAATTTTCCGTATTAGAAATTGAGTTTCGAATTTATTAATTTTTTAAACTGATAATGCTAAAGGCTATAATTAATCTCTTAGCCTTACTATTTATACCTATTTATCCAAACTATCAAAATATCACTAACACACTAACTAATAAATAAAATCGATCACTAAGTATATAAAATATGCTAGAAGTATTAAAGCTAAAGTGCAAATATTATTTTTCATGTTGTGAATGTTAAAGCTGGAATGATTGTTTCCAAGTTGGTTAAAATATATCCTAAAAATATTTACATGAAAAATGACGAATAAAATATTCCCCAATATTTATTTCATCAATTGAAACAGGACTTCCAAAAAAATATATTTGTAATCAGCGAAAATCTTCCGTTTTCTTTTGTTATTTGGTCTCGTTTGAAAGCGATTCCCTTATAAAAAATTGCGGTATTGGAATAGGTATTCAGAATGTCTAATGAAGATTCATTTTACTATTTTGATTAGACAAACCGAAACAACTTGAATACCTACATAAATAAATCAATCGATAGAAAATAATTTATAAGACTCTTGATTTTAAATTGATTGTTTTCAGGACATATTAAGAAGATCCCGTCATAGAATAAATCAATACAAGAAAAGTGTAAAAAAACGGTTGGCGGTTGGTGCGTATACACGCGCTTTTGTGTACTCTAAACTAAGCACACAAAGACAATGTGTACACACAAGACATACACAAGCATGACTCGCCTGCACTCGCTATATAAAACATCTTTACAATAAAAAGATAAGCCAGACCATTTTCTTAACATCATATTGGACCTCTAAGCTTTATCATCTTTTTGTGGGACAAAATAACATGCCAGTAATTTAAAACATTCACGTCCGCAGTGAAAAATATATCTCTCTTATACACTACAATAAAAAACCTCACACGCAAATGACTGCAGGGAAAAGAGAAATAAAAATAATGGGTCGTATTTAGAGAGAGCGTCTTACCGTTTTGCTCTCACACGGTAATGTTGCCAGACACACGGGAATTCTTAAACATACATGATAATTTTTATTTATGCATGAAGGCATTTGTGAGTGATTTCCTGAGTTTTTCGTGTTCCTTTTTTATGATAATCGCATAATTCCAACAGCGCTGTGCTAGAATTTTTTTTGCTTACGTATGAGATATTATCGTATTATTCGTTGACATTAAAAAATAATAACTTTTTTGCGATTGCGAAAAGTGGCCGTTTCCGCAATTTTTCCATCAATAACTACTAGCGAGATATAATAAATAAAGTTAATGGCTTCTATATTATATCGTACAGAACACCGTCTCGTTCCTCGCCGTTCTAGGTTTTTGAAATATTGATTATTTTTCGAGTTATTATTTTTTAAAGGGTGGCGGCGCCACTTAGCACCTACCCTTAAGAAAACGTTAAAATTATGAAGGAAAAAAATATTCCACGCCCATAAAATGGGCGCGTAAAATTTTTTCTTCCTTCATGGTTAAAATAGTCGATTTACATTTCGGAGGTACAACACCTAGTTTGATTCCCGGTTGGGACGTAATTTTTTTTTATTTTTATTATAATAACTATCGCCCCCAAAACGACGTATGGATACTTTATTTCATTAAAAAGAAACAAATGTTTAAATGAACGTATGAGTAATTATTGTCAATCACAAATGACCGCACGTAGTAATCTTTTCAATTATCTAAAGTAGATCATTAGTTTATGTATCAATCATGTAAATATTGTCGTTTAGGGTATTTTTAAGTATGGACGACGATTTGATGTACTTGAATATGCTTATGATACCTCAAGTCCCTTACTTGATCCTTTCAACAACTAGAAAAGAGCTAATAATCTTCAAATGCCTGAAGATATTTTCTTGGAACATAGCTAAGAACACTCTCGATTGTGACACCTTACAACCAAAAAAAACTAGATCAAAATCGGCGCATCCGTTTAGGGGCTATGATACCACAGACAGCCAGACAGACACACGTCAAACTTATAATACCCCTCTTTTTCGTCGGATGTTAAAAATAAGTCTCGTAGACTTCTGCTACGGCGTAGCAGCGTAGCGTCGTCGTAGCTAAACATTCAACATCCCTTAACAATAAAAAGATAATTAAAAAAACATATAAAACCGCCTTCTAGGTCCTAACCTAACCTACACTAAAATGTAATGCAATATAAATCTAGCTGAAAGCATATAAATTTAATATGACTAAGTATTAATATTCCTTATTTAAATTAATTGTAACACCATATAAACATATTGTGTAGACATTGTTGTACTCTTCACCTTGGAGTCGAGTAGAACCGACGGCCGTTGGGGCAGAAAGGTTCTTGAATGGCGGCCGCGCCGGAAGACGTAGTGTGGGCAGTTCTCCTTTGGGTGGACAATCAGTAGTTTCAGAGGAAATAGGCGCTGACAGACGGACGGACAGACACCTGAGTGATCCTATAAGGGTTCCGTTATGAGAAATTCGAATTAAAGTTCTAACTAGTTACATTAAGTAACACTAGATGGAGTTAGTTGTATTTTAAAACTCGGTATCGAGTGGTCGCAACGGTTTAACGACCCTCCCCGTATACTTTTCAGCAATCAGACAATTTAGTCATTATAAATTGCAGTGATGGCTGGCTAGGCACTTGCATTACGAAATTCATTTCTAAAGTTACGGAAGTTCGGAACGTGGTACAGTCCTAGTTCTAATCAAAGCAGCCCTCACTCAATGTTAAAATGTCCAATTGATTACGCTGCCTAGTACCTGCTTGGTTGCTTGCACTGCTTACTGTTGCGGCCTGTACGTACCTGAGGGGTGCGGGGAAGTGGGACGCAGTCGCCGCCGCAGCCGCCATCTTTCGACAAACGGCCACTCTGGCATTTGTACATACCGCGCGACGGACGTATTCATTTATCTAACATCGCATTTTGTAGAAATTGCAATATAACCAGTTTTTATTATTAGCAACCAGCTTTGTCATTTATTCACCCTCAACTAAGCTATCGAAGTTAACAATGGTCCTTCTGAGGGATCAAGACAGAAGATAAATTTATTTACGTTCGCGACACCTACCTACTTACAACAAAGAAAGTCCAAACTCAAACTCAAACTAGTTTATTGCAAGTCAACAATGGGTACAGTAGACAGATCTTACAATTAGGTACAGACTCGAGTGACGCCCTGAAAGGGCACAGCAATATTGCGAGTAACATAAATTCGTATTCAATTTTAAAAAACTCTATTTTGGTTCTATTTCTATTTTTTTTTCTGCTACACTTTTTAAATTTGATTCAGAGATAATAGAAAACGCTCCAAAGTTTTGAATAAATATTAAACCTTTAAAAATTCTACGCGCTGAGTTACAAGTATCGTAAAATTTCATAGACGCTCTATGATAAATATTCCTTGACTCTGACACTGCATTGAATACAATTTCAATATGAGAGAAGATGTTGTTATTCTGAATACAAAGATGTTTTTATTTATACTGCTTCTTTGGATGCATCGTAACTGGTATTGACTGGTTCGCATTTTCCCCTTCGGCCACGTTCGAAACCAGTTCGAAAATCGAATTTCGTTTCTTCTTCCAAAACCTGGTTTCGATAAAAAAATAATGTTTCATCTTTTAGAACTAGTTCCGTTAGAATATTTATTTAAAGGGTTAATCCTTCTCTAGACCAACTGACACTAGTAGATTATACAATCGAAGAGAGTCGAGAACTAAATTTACAACATAAACAATATAAAAAGCAAACGAATCATACCAGTTATATTTAGGTTATGATTATTAACATTATACGAAATACGAGGAGATGCGGTCCCCTGTGGTACCCTGATAACAGGGCGAAGACCTTTATTGACCACGCTGGCCCAGTGCGAGTTGGTCAATTTTGAATTTTTTCGCAGGTGTTTGCAGGTTTCCTCACGATATTTTCCTTCACCGTAAGAGCGTCGAATAATAAATCCTTTTAAATATCAAATAAAAAATAGAAAACATTATTATAATGGAATATATTGTTTATACAGGAGTTTATTGGAGAATATTTATTAATAATATTACATTGATTACCATTAAATGTTATAATTTAATTTGATTTTAAAATAATTAAAAAAAATTGATTTGCTACGTGGCGAGGCGTGAACCTGCCCTTGCCGAATGGAAGTCAGCGGCCCTTGCCACTTGACCACCGACACTCGAAATTAATATATAACCAAAGACAAATCCGACTATCCCTGGCACGCAAAATCATGAACTAATCATGCGCTGCCCTAATTCAGGACTACTGTTTGAAATCCGCGGGGAAAATTCTAATCAAATAGTGCTCAATCGGTACAAACTGCATCGCATGCATTCCGAAACAGGGAAATGGCGCATACATTTACCCAATTGCTGACACACAAACGGCCAATCTAATCACTCACGAAATCAGATTTGCCTGATTATGGTATTGGTATTTTTAGTACGTTAAGGAAGATTATTTTAGTGTTTTACGCAGGAATCAAGAAGAAATGGCGGGTTCCTTGTTTCGTCCTTTTTAAAATTAGTTTTCCATAGTAATTGTTGTGTTAATATAGTGAAATTAGTGCGATAATGTGCCGTTAACGAAGAACTATTCAAAGAAAGTGAGAAATAATGAGTGGTTAGCTGCTTCTGGTTTGATATCCCGCGTCAAACTCCGATGTCAATGAAATGTAAGGAACACCCTTGCATTTCAATGATCCCGTGATAAGAAATGAAACTACTGAAGACCTTCAACACGGATGAAATAAATGACTAAAGACGACAAAATGAAACTGAAGGAAGATCTTCTATCATTACTAAAGACTAGGCTGTATGGGCCTTGAACCCTTTGTCTTTCCCATAAGGGATAATATAAACTAAAAAAAAGGAGATTATTTTATTTGTCTAGGGTTTTCTTTCAGTGACTGCGACGAGACCACGGATCACAGTTGCGTCAGTAACCTGCGAATGGAGCAATGCTTCTTAGTACCTAACTTAGTATTTTTGTCTCTTCAATTTAAGTTAGTTTTTGAATATGTAAGAATAGGTAGGTGATAATAACCCTTAATCAAATTTTTATGTGTCAATTTGTAGTCATTTCGAATCATAGAGTCTTAGAGCAACGCGGGCATGGGCCTTCCTACGCACGTTGCTCTAAGCATAGAGTTAATCACTGTGACAAATAAATTAAAGTGCATTATTGTTATTTTTATTCATAGAAGTCATTTTGTTTTTAAATCACATTAGCATATTAATGAACACAAAATACATTTAAATGTTTGATTTATTTTTTCAAAAAACGAAACAAATTGAAAGAATAATGAGAGATCTCTTTGTAGAGATAAGCTCGCCTTTGTAATTAAAGTAACAAATTTTTGTTTTCTTTAAGTGCAAATGCTTCTCGCATATTTTTAGAGGAAGTTTATATCTTTCAAGTTAAATAAAACTTAAAAAGTTGCAAAGCTGAACCAAATTATTTATTTATTTATCTAAAAATTTTCGCCTTGATTAAAAGAAAGTTGAGTCTCAACGGTAAAAACAAACTTACGTGTACATTCAAGCTGAATTTTCTTCCGGCTCAAAAGAATTTTATCTTGAAATTGTGTTCGTACCAAAATGTCCTCATTAAAATTCTTCGCATGAAACTAATTCTTCTTAGGAACAAGCAATAAGAAACTGTTCTTTGTTTTGAAACGAATTCTTTATTTAAAAATAATTGTGCCGCTGATTTAAATATCACCTTTCATAATAAGAGAAAAAATGAGTTTAATTTGTTTAAGTTGAAGGTACAGTTGTAAGTAATTGTTTTAATACTGACCTATGCATGTTTCTCAAAATCGACCCATAAGTATTCATCGGGTTATGATGGTTGAACGAGTTCATATCTGACTTAATATAGCACGGTCTTACCTGATCTTAGCTAAAAATATTCTACACTTTACTTTTAACATTTACTTTCAGTTTAAAGACTGTCTGTTTCACAAATTATCATCAATTAAATTTATCACCCTCATACAAAGTCTTCTATCTAATCGGTAGCTTGGTATGCAGGAGTGAACATTATTTTTGCGTTTTCGAAAATTTTTTATTAAAGTGGATCAGTTCCGTTGACTGATTTTGTCCTTTAAGTATTTTCTAAGCCATTACTATACCCTTTATACACCACTAATGTTTTCTATCTTCTTTTGCAGCTTCAACTGTACCGAAGCATCTATAAAATTAAATGGAGCGAAGAAGGATTATTTTTTGAACTGCAAATCATAACTTTGCTCAGCTCTAGTACTTCCTTATCGTTCACAACTCGTTAGTGTTTTAATGTATAAAGCAAAAAGCATTTGTATAATTGTACCGCAAATATAGTGGGAAATACGAATTGTGCATTTAAGTAAATTACTTAAACATTCTGTCCTGTGTTTAAATTTTGGGGTAAGTAATATCAAACTGTGTTACTTTAGTACTCCATAAAATATTTAGGCATTTAAAAAAAATCTCATTTAGCAAAAACTTAAAAAATAAGTTCAATGAATGGTTTTGAAAAACTTTTATTAAGATGCTGTTCTCGTGAACGAAAAATTTTCCCAAAGTTAATTTTGAAGAAATTAACATGTAGAAATGGTCGATGTAGGAAGTGCTCGTCTTTAAAAGTTAGCAAATTAGCATAAGTGTTGAAAATCGGCCGTATACGATATTTTTCATATTGCAATTTTAATCCAGCAACTTGTATGGAAATGTGTTTTGTTTTTTCGTTGCCGGGAACGCTTTCTTTGGGTGATCAACATTGTTTAGACATCTCACACACGGTTATCTGACCCCAAACTAGGCAGAGCCTCTACTATGGGTGTCAGACAGCTGATATACATACATGATAATATATAAATATACAACATCCAGACACATGGAAAACACAAGTGCTCATCACAGTGGGTGGGATTCGAACCCGAGACCTGTGCTTCGAAGGCAGACGTACTATCAACTAGGCTACGGGGCCGTCATTGCTTCATTAACTGGTTTAACTCACCCATCACACACATTTACATAAAATCTAATACACAAAAAATCAAAAGACGCAAGTAACAAGATTGTGGGCGTACACTTACAATTTTAATTATCGACGACGCTCACGTGTCTAATCTGCATGCCGGTGCACAAAACACACAATACGCGCTTTTACCACAGAATAAATAATAGTGCTTTTACAAAAATATTGGATACTATCTAGCCGCGATATCGTTCGGTCTCGCATACATCGCATACAATACAACAATACTAACTTTATGTCTCAATTCAAAGAGAAAAATATTCACGCAAAGACATTTGGCCGGAACAGTGCAGCTTTGAAGGCTTTTTCGCAAGGCTGCGTTGGCACGTGTTTCTCGAACAACGGGGAGCGCGGGCCATAAACATCGTGCCACCCACGCACGTCCTCCTCATATTTTCACCACCAATGCTGGATATTCTTGTCTCTTTTAGGAGAAAAGAACACACTGGGCTGTATGTAACAAGTCTCCTGTGCCTTAGGGGAAATTATGACGATACTATCGACTTGTGTCGAATGATTTTACCAATATTTTCAACCTACAGTGGATCGGAGAAGGTGTATTTTTGAAATGACTACACATTTAAAAGATTGTTGTTTCTTTTTGTTTTAACAGGTTTTTCCTACAGGAGAAGAAAAAGGTTATATAACTTGAATTATATACCTATTATTCATGGTCTAAGAAAACAAGGTCTAACCACTAGACCACGTGACTGACAAAAATCTACGTCATCTTGCGCTGTTCGTCCTTGTCGAATGCGTTTTAATAGACAAGGATGAACAGCGAAAAATGACGTAGGCTCGTGTCAGTCACTTGGTCTAACGGTTAGACCTTGTTTTCTTGGACCATGCCTATTATTATACTAGCTTTCCGCCGCGGTTCCATCCCGCCCGCGCTAGCAGTTTTTCCCGTGGAAATGAGGGATTTCCCCGCGGTTAAAGGTAGCCTAGGTGTTATTCTTAAATTATTGTAAAGTTTTATTAAAACCCATTCATTAGTTTTTGCGTGAATGAGTAACATCCATCCTCACAAACTTTCGCGTTTATAATAATACCATGCACGCCTCCCAAAGGACCGGGTCTCTATAGACCCGTGATCTTAAAGTGTACCAACATAATAATAATAATAATAATAATAAATTCATTTATTTGAGGCAATATTTACATATAGATGTTAAATATGTAAACAGAGGCCCATATCATAAATACCTTACAGACTATCATACATATTTTATACTATTCTAAAACAATAAAACTAAATACACAGCATATTATTAGTACAATTAAATGGCGCGGAGACGGCGGCGACGGCGACGACGGCGGCGGGCGGCGTAATCATGTCATACAAATAATGGCACATATTTATCTATACTAATATTATAAAAAAGAAAGGTTTGATTGTTGTTTTCTTGTTTGCATCAAATAGGCTCCGAAAGTACTGAACCGATTTCAATAATCTTTCACTGATGAGAATCTGTATGATTTGTGAGTAACGTAGGCTATATTTTATTTTCAAAAAAATTAGGGATCCTTACTAAAACTTCAATACTTCATATTGTAACCATAACTTCATATTGTTCATTTTTACCCAAGGTGTAAAAAAATCCTAAAATATTCCTAATAATTGAATAGGCTCAAAAAATACTGAACCGATTTTGGTGGAACTTGGCACAAAGATAGAATAGACCTTGCTGAAGAACATAGGCTAACTTTTACAGCGGGAAAATTCCTCATTCCCACGGGAAAAACTATTAACGCGGGCGGAGCTGCGGCAGGAACCTAGTAAATAATAATAATGGCATTATATTACTCGAATATTATTTATTGCTTTATCTGTAATTCATTTCGTGAAAACAAGTAAATATAAATCCCAAGAGGCCGGATAAATATAATACTTACCTCTACATTTTTGTTCCTATACCATTTTTTATTTTATTTTATTTTATTATTTATTGCACACAAAAATATGGACAGAAACATACATTTATAAGAATGACACAACATCCTCATATTTACTTAAGTAGAATAATTCCTGGAATAAGAAAATTAATAGTACTCGTAATTCATATATGTAACTTTGTCTCGAGAGGCCAGGTAAATATAAAAGTACTTATCCGTTGTTTATATGTGTCAAACGTGCCTAACCCTCTGGCCACATCTTAGCGCGGCGCGCAACTTGCCAGAACGTTAGTATTGTAACATTTTACGTTATTTTCGAGCCCTTTGCGTTACTTCCGCGTTACATGACTCAAAACGTTTCTTTTACGTATTTCTAATCTTGTTTATGCTGCATTACAGTGTTGAAGTCGTTTTCTAAGTAAAATAAGATAAATGTTACTTTTTGCATGAAGATGTAACTCTTTTACAAATGTTGGGTAATTTCATGTCTTTAAATCAATTTCTTAATTTCGGTGGAACGTTTTTCTAGCAGTTTCTGATACATGAAAAAAAAATGTAGTTCTCTCATGTTAATGTTGGCTATAGGTCACTGGCAACAGTTCGCAGTTTTAAATATAGAGATAGTTTCAACGAATAGTACCTATGGCGTTATGTTGGCTCCCCTGTCTCGCCCCAGGAAAACAAAAGGAGTCTCATAGAAAACACACTAAAAAAACAATGCTGCCAACATAACGCCATAGATAAGTACTATTCATTGAAACGATATTTAACCACAGACGCGGGAAAGAGCGGGCTGAGGAAAGGAATCCGAATTTATATACTGTCTGTCCCATAGAAAGCGGGCACAATCCTATATTACAAACTGCATATAGACTCGGATTTCACCCTGCAGCCCGCGTTTTTAATACAAAAGGAAAAACAGTTTTGCTTCCCGTAAAATATGGTCCAATTTTTTTGTTATGGAACTGTTGTACTGTAGATACAATAAAAAACTAGGTCCATACGTTTTAGTTTTAACTTTTTACCAGTCAATCAATATTTACTAAAAATTTAAACGTACAAACCTAGTTTGTCATTGTATCTACAACAATTCCAAAAGACATTTGAACTGTCCTCTTAAAAGACCTTCCAATAGGCTTGAAGAAATTGGGTTTGCAAAGTAGAATAAATAGGGAAAAGATCCAGGAATCGGTTCAATATTAACTGTGAGATGTGACGACATAAACAGTATGCGTCCGCAATACCCCGCGGGGTGTGCAGAGCATAATTCAGCTGTAAGCAGCGCACAACGAGCAGGGCTCGATTTGGAATACTTTTTGCTGTGATTTTTGGAGAAGGTATATTTCCTTCGGCCATGTCTAATATTATTAGGGTACTTGCCTAAAGAAAAAAAAAGTTGTTAGCGTTTATCTGTGGTCTCTGTCCCTGTAGTCTGTAGGACGCAATGTCCGCGTTGAGTCGGACAGCGGGAATAAAATAATGATAAAATAAATAATTAAATATCGTAAATGGAATACCCTGATTTCAATGTAATCTCAAGCCCCTCGGTGGGAACCAACACTGTTTATGGACAAACAAAATAGAATAGAGTGTAATATGGACTTCGGGAAGAAATTATATCCACGTTAATTATGTGGTCGTAGTAGTCAACGTGGACAGCTGGAAGCAAGCGTATTAAATTTCCTGTGTATATTCAATATTATTTTTAATGATCGTGTTATCGCCGAAGAACAAATAAAAACAAAAACATAAGCCTCAAAAGTCTCTGTTTGAAAATTTCACGCTTCTAACTCACTTATTTTCTTCTTCCTACGGCGATGATGCACTGCGAAAATATTGTATACAATGGAATTTTAATATTAAATATTTTTTATAAAATTCTGCTAAGGATTTTAAAATAAAAAATTCAAACATAATACGATCATCTTTTAAATATTTCATTCTATCATTAAATACCTACTGAGTACGTCTCTGTATAGGGGCTGAAACAGAGGCTTTGCTAGACTGAAAGCGTTGTAATTTCATTGTCAGACACAAACAGCAGTCTTATTGACGACTATGAACACTACACGTCACACCAAAGTGAAATACAAATGGATATTCACCCAGAGTTCCCATAGGTCCTATTGTTCCATTTACTCCAACATGTTTTTCTATTGAAGAGTTCCAGTTCAGATTCTTTAAAAGATATCATA
Organism: Teleiodes luculella; assembly: GCA_948473455.1. NCBI lineage: Eukaryota > Metazoa > Arthropoda > Insecta > Lepidoptera > Gelechiidae > Teleiodes > Teleiodes luculella. Next base: position 12,574,065 of record OX419586.1, read on the forward strand.
TAAAATTTAACAGAAAAATATAGATTTTTCCTAAAACAGAGTTAGGTAAGTCTAATGGTGAAATATCTATAAGAATATAAATAGATACTTGTACCAACCTCGAATCAGAAATCAGGACGGCCCCGTAGCCTAGTTGGGTCTGTCATCAAAACTCAGGGTCGCGAGTTCGAATCCCGCCCAGGGCAAACATTCGTATGACGTGCACGTCTTTGCCGTGTGTATGGATGTTGTTATTTATATGTATATCAGCTGTCTGACACCTATGGTACAGGCTCTGCCTAGTTTGGGGTCAGATGCCCGTGTGTGACATTGGCCCTCATATTCCCTACTTTATAATCACGACAATGTTAAAATGTAGGTAATCATAATCACAACTATAATTCAATTTTGAAACAAAAGTATGTATAATGTTCCTCTAAAGTGTCTTTGTGAAAAAAATACATAATTATGCACCTCGTCAAAAAAAAATACAAATAATGTTTTCATACAATTTAAATTGAAAACACGTATCTATTCGTTATATCTCGGTCATTTCATTGCATAATACCGTCAGGGGTAGTTGAATAAGTTCAGTAACTTTTTATTGCATCTTTTATAGAAGAATATCTTGGCCCGCACACCTAAAAAGTTTTTGTACAAAAGCGGTTAAATGCTGTGAAGTATTTCAGTAAGGAAACAGTATCATAAAAATAAAATACCAATATTTTACCTTGTTATAACCAGCGCCTTAATTTCGGAGTCCCGTACATGAGTTCGAAAATCATTTTGCCGCTGAATTGACGCCCTAAATACGTTTTATTTTTTTAAATCAGCTCGAATGAACTTATGCCCTGCGAACGTTTGACCGAATTAACTTTTGCATTTGCAGTGGTTTATCGAATGAATTTTAGACCGTAATACGTTTGACTAATGAACATTATTCTATTTTTAATTTGACTGAAGGAACCTTTTATCTCTCCGTTGTTTGCCGAATGCATTTTCAAACTTTGATAAGTGCGATAAATACGCGAAAGGGAGAGGACGAGAGACCCTCGTTTTAGAATTGGAAAAAATGACCGCCATTTTGAACTTTTTTGTTTCTGAATGGATTGCTTTCCAAATCGATATTTAGGGTCCCCTGTGGTGTCCGATGACGACTCTGAGGTCAAAATTGGAAAAAATGGCCGCCATTTTGAACCTTTTTGTTTCTGAACGGATTGCTTTCAAAATTGATCCCAGTGGTGTCGTCATCGGACACCACTGGGGACCCTAGATATCGATTTCAAAATCAATTTCGTTCAGAAACAAAACAGTTGAAAATGGCGGCCATTTTTTACAACTTTGACCTCAGATTCGTCATCGGACACCACTGGGGAACCTAGATATCAATTTTGAAAGCAATTCGCACAGAAACAAAAAAGTACAAAATGGCGGCGAATTTTTCCAATTTTGACCTTAGATTCGTCATCGGACACCACTGGGGCGGGGACCCTAGATATCAATTTTGAAAGCAATCCGTTCAGAAACAAAAAGGTTCAAAATGGCGGCCATTTTTAGGGTTCCGTAGCCAAATGGCAAAAAACGGAACCCTTATAGATTCGTCATGTCTGTCTGTCCGTCCGTCCGTATGTCACAGCCACTTTATTCCGAAACTATAATACCTATACTGTTGAAACTTGGTAAGTAGATGTATTCTGTGAACCGCATTAAGATTTTCTTACAAAAATAGAAAAAAAAAAAACAATAAATTTAGGGGGTCCCCATACTTAGAACTGAAAAAAAAAAAAAATTTTTTTCATCAAACCCATACGTGTGGGGTATCTATGGATAGGTCTTCAAAAATGATATTTAGGTTTCTAATAACATTTTTTTCTAAACTGAATAGTTTGCGCGAGAGACGCTTCCAAAGTGGAAAAATGTGTGTCCCCCCCCCTCTAACTTCTAAAATAACACTTCTAAATTACCATAAAAACTTCCAACGAAAATTGGTTTGAACGAGATCTAGTAAGTAGTTTTTTTTTAATACGTCATAAATCGTAAACCGCTATTACCCTTCACTTTTATTAAAACATCGATCAAAGTCACAACGAACTACAAAAACTTTTATATTATGTTACTGGCTGCTACGGACCCTTCATGGGCGATTCCGACTAGCACTTGGCCGCTTTTTTCCAATTCTAAAATGAGGGTCTTTCGTCCTATCCCCCCCCCCCCCCCTTTCGCGTATTTATCGCACTTATCAAAGTTTGAAAATGCATTCGGCAAACAACGGAGAGATAAATGGTTCCTTCAGTCAAATTCAAAATAGAATAACGTTTATTAGTCAAACGTATTACGGTCTAAAATTCATTCGATAAACCACTGCAAATGCAAAAGTTAATTCGGTCAAACGTTCGCAGGGCAGAAGTTCATTCGAGCTGATTTAAAAAAATAAAACGTATTTAGGGCATCACTTCAGCGGCAAAATGATTTTCGAACTCATGTACGGGACTCTTAATTTCGTGCAACTGTAAATTATAGCTTTAATATAACCTAATAACGCCGTTCCGTTTCTATATTCAGTAAAATGTAAGATAAACAAGTATGATTGATGAAAAATCAAAAACTATTTTTCCTACAGGGATTGAATCTACATATTGTTTGAAACAGCTAAACGGACATCCATTAATTCGACTTCACAAAAACATTATAATAATAATATGGGGACACCTAACACACGGCCATCTAACCCCAAACTAGGCAGAGCCTGTACTAATTTAAATTATGCTTTATGAATTGATATTTTAAACCGTTTTTAATCGCTTGTTTTTGTTTTGTTATGAATAAAAACATCTACTTCTGAGATTAATAAGAGCACAACATGAAAATAAGCAAAAACACGAAGTCAAATTTATATAATCTCTAAAACTACAATACTTAGTCTTAAAACATCGCTCTTCTAATCTATCCATTTGCTGAAACATGGCCAATCAATCAACAAGTTGAAACAGTTTGGGTTGAAACACGGTTTAAAGTCAATTTAACTGGCAAAGTAACAAACAGCTGTGTGGATCAGGCAGGTCAATCTATTAAGTTCGGCAACTGTCCGATGACAGCTCCTGTCCCCCGACCGCGACTCGATCCCACTTCTGATCTCGGTTTGTTGTTGTCCCGCCCTAGCCGCGGGGCTGAAGGGAGGGGTCAAACTAAATGTTTCGAGTTAAAATATCTGTAGCGAGCTCAATTGTAACTTAATGGTACTTTGATTTGCTGCTAGATGTCGTTATTAGTCCGGTTTTTGAGATTGTTTCGTTTTTTTTGTATGTGTGAGAAGAAATAAATAGATCGTTTAGCTGTTAACGAAAGTAAAAAAAAATGTGAAACTGTCGAATAAACATCAATATCATTCAATATTTCTATTTAACATAGGGAGATTAATTGTCAGAAAAATATATTAATACTTAGGTACAGCAACATAAAAAAATGCCTGAATCCTAGTAAATATATGATTACGATTGTTTACGGGTCTTAGAGCAATAATTTTAAATAGGTAGGTATGTATTACGTACGAGTAAATACGAGTACGAGTATGTGTTACATCCTCGTAAATATGTATTCCGAAATATTAATTTATTAGCCACAAATCAACCAGCATTGAAATCTGGAAATACGCCCGTCAAGTAAGATGAAGAAATACCCATAAATGTGTTTTATTGTAACCCGACCAACCCTTACTTGATTCCTGGAACTCCAAATAACATAACAACATACTCGTAAATAATTGGTTTTGATGGGCGGAAAAAAAAAGCTTTCACCCCTAAATGTCTAAACAGATCGTGATAAAAAATCAAGATAACAGACGACATTGCAGAAAAGGACAAAGTGTCTTTTAGTATAAATTGGGCCTGCTTTATCTATAGTTAATTTGGGTAAAATAATTTTACACTTTTGTTTCTTTTCTAAAAAAAGAAAAAAGATAAAATTGAATTTTTCAATTTAGACCGTTGTTACTGCCGCTACGTGCAGTGCTAAAAATACTATTTCAAACATTACTGTTTAAATGAGTCCACAATTTCAGGCGAATGAAACAGATTTTATCTCATTCAAGTCATAAACTCACTCGCTTTTAATACTAACGTGTTTGAACTGCAACTTTCAGTCGGTATGCCAATATAGTTTTAAGTTGGGTTATGTAGATTATTTTTTCATTTGCTAGGAATGATGCAGCATTTTTAATAATGTCTCTATTTCCATTTTAAATGTGAAATTATCGTCAGAATCATGAAAATGGTCCGTCGGTCTTAAAATGAGAATATTTTAAAAATGAAGTGGCTATTTTGAAGACATTTTTATGTTTTGTAACAAAATACAATAATTAATTTGAAGACTGCATAGTTATTTACCAAGCTTCGTAAAAACCTTATTTACAGATAGTTACTTCTGTGTTAATTTCATAACAGATAAATAATAACCTTCTTTTTTTGAAGTCGGTAAAAAATATAAGTTATGTCTGGATTAGTTTTGTGTAAACATATTTTTAAGTTTTTAGTTCAATCCACTACTTATTCGAAAATTCGTATTTAATTCTACAGTATCAATCTCAATTGAATTTTTTACCATTCAAAAAACCTAAACCAAAAACGATACATTATCTTTAGAATACAAATAAATCTCCGACGCTTTCAATCAGTCCATCGAACGGCGCAAACGCAGCGTCCCTATCAAATTACCGTCGTCTTCGCAGAAATATCTATTTTACATCCACTTGATTCTGCCCAAGCTCACTCAGAAGAAGTGCTCTCAGATGTATTTTATTCCTACTCCACTATTTCGTAAAGATTTTTTATTTTTACAATTCGATTAAATGAACCGAAGCGCACCGAGAAATCCGAAGCGGGCTTACGGAAATCCAATATCGAGTATTAATATTTACAAAGGTTTTGAACGTTCTAGAAAGTCTAATCTAGACCTCCCAGCGCTGCACAAATCTCCCCCGGATCTATTTAACCGTAACGAATGTTTCGATACTGAAACTAATGTTTTCAATATTCCCGGAGACTATTCACCGGTGGTAAAGCGAATAGCCACATTCTAGGAAATTACAAATTAATAATTAATTAATAATTATATTAGTGGAGTGTGTTTTATATTGTTTTAAAATATTTACATTATATTGTTAAGGACACAAGCATAGTAAGACCAGTCGTTTTAATGACGATAGCGTTCTGACGATGACATATTTTATTTGTTTCTCTTGTCCCAAATATGTGATGAGATCTTCGTCTATTACGAAAACCTTACGCCAATTTAGGAATGTGGGATATTTACCGAATTTCCTTCCGAATAGTTACGCGTAGAGCGAGCAGCGTGAAGAGAGCGGGAGAGGCATTAGTGACGTCCTCCGACTATTTATTCTTCGTGCAAACATCCGTCTCTTTCTACACTGCAGAGTTTTACTCGCACTCTACAAATAACCCCAGATTTTGAGCTCACTTCAGTAGATGTCTATATGTAACGTTCTTGGAGTGAAGGGACCTTATCGTCGATATCGATTTACTAATGTTGCCGTTATCTAAGTGGTTAACAGTTCATATACGTCCCCACCGAGGGGCCCGAGCCTGCCCTGATATATGTTAGGCCACGCTGGCCCACTGCGAGTTGGTCAACTTCACATACAACCTTCAAATTACTTCGCTGGTGTGTGCTGGTTTCCTCACGTTGTTTTCCTTCATGTCGGATAAGCGTTTATTACAGGATGTCTCAAAAGAAAATTTTTATTTCGTGAGTCGATTAAAAAAAAGTAAGCTGTATATAGAATTTTTTTTTAATTAATTATTAAAATACACTTCTTGGGGATTTATTTCTCAAAAATTATATCGTGTAAATGTAGACCCTCGCGTGCCCTCGCGTTCTCGGCACTCATTTAATCGAACACTAAAATTACTAATGACGGCTACAAATGCGCCAGTGAAGTCGGTTTATTGGCGTAAACTTTAAATTTAAGATAACCTTATATAGGAAAAAGTCTATAGGGGTTAAGTTAAACCGGTCTCCTAAAACTTTTTAACCCAATGTCGAATGAGAGGAATGCTTGGCGCATCATTTAAGTGGCGAAAACGAAAACTGCAGAATTTTCTACGCGCTACAGTCGCCGAATCAGCTTTTTTGTAAAACTCGCATACCCTCGGATACGTTGCGTACACGCAGTAAGCTAAATAAATATAAACTTGTATATTCATTCGAAAATCGGAAACGAAATGGGAAAACACTTCCGATTGATGGTCAACGGCCTTAGTCACTTAGCCATCTACGATCTACTAAACAAACCACAACAGCTTTCCTTTTCATAAAGTCGTTACACATAAAAAGCTAACCTATACGTATTTTACGTATCATCTTTATCACTTTCTAATCTTTAAAAGTATCTAAATAAGTTTGAAAGAAAATAACGCCGGAAAGGGATTTAGTCTTTATCTAGTTTTCATTTATAAAAGTTTATCATGATTATGATAATGTGATATGACATAATCGTTTGGATAAAATATTTTACTGGCAGATAAGAGAAAGGAAGTATAATGCGTAAGACATAATAATGGAAGATTCACTTCTAAAAGTTACAGAAAGTCAAAGTTAGGAATTTTAATTATAACAGAGTTAATTAATTTTCCAGTAAAAGAAATGTTAGAAGTTTCAGTTCTTACGATAAAGATATTAAAATTACTTTCATTGAAAAAGCTAATAAACAAATCTTCTTAAACTTAAAATTTCTAACAGTCTTTCTGTTTTTCTCGCATTTATAACTGGATCTCAAAGCAGGTTTCTTTATTAATAGTTTGAACATTACAAAGAAGTTGACATAATTAACAGACTTCCAAAAAGGAGAAGGTTCTCAATTCGACGCGTATGTTTTTAACCGTTTTTTTGTGTGTATTTTATAGGATATCTCCGCCAATAGTAAACGAGTAAATTATCGAGGTCGACTTGCAGGATAGGCCCATAATAATTAGATGATTAAATAATTTAAAGATATGAGCAAATAACTCTTTAATTGACGATGCCGTTATCCCCGATCGGTAAATTGCTTTGGCAATATATCGGCACAGACTCCCATATGAAGTGTATAACAATGTCTAGTGTCTGCACATGTTTATATGATGTTAATACTTTTGTAAATATTAATAATTCTATGCTTTCAGCTAGATATTTATTTATTTTTAACCTTTTAGTGTAGGATGGGATCTTTGAAAGAGATTATTTAATGATTAAAGAAAAATAATTCTTCTCTGTACTTGTGGCGTCAAAGATTGATTTGGTCAAATATCATAGGAAAATAAATTAGGTTGTGTTGTATGAAACGATGTTTATAATCAAGAAATATCAGGGTCGTTCACCAGCAAAGAGTGACGTTACACACAGGGCACGTTGAAAAGTTTTATTTATTTATTTATTTAAATAGGAACGCCAACAGCACACATATTACATTTTAGTATAGTTACAAGTTGACAAAAGTTTTAAATCCTGAAAGTTCCTGCTTATACCAACTTGAGCCCAATTTCTGCACTACTCAGATGAAATAATGCCTGCCCTAGCTGGCACCTCATCTCCATATAACAACATCAAAATTGGCTTACAAAGTGGAATAGAACATCAACTAAGCCATTATTATCACATTATTATTGAGTATTTGACAATGATATTTATCCATATAAATATTTTTAATAAATAATTAGATTACGAATATTTTCGAAGAAGAGTGTGTTTTTTTTCCACAGCGATCCCAATTTGTGACGAGAATCAGACGATTCACGAGCCAGTGCGAAGTGAGCATAAATCATATTGATTTACGACATAAATTTACTTGTTCATTTCGTACTAGTAGTAATATTGTATATTTATATTTGTAACGTACTGACGTGTTACTTGCGTTCTATTTAGTCTATCTGACTAAATAATAAAGGGGATACTAAGAGTATTGCAGAAAAGCTACATTTTTGGTCTACAAAATTTAAGCACACTTTAAATGCCTGTCTTAAAAAGTGAATCTCATACAAGTTGCAGGCACGAACTCAGCGCGGGATTAACTTTTTGCGGTAACACGTTTTAACTCCAGTTTTTCAATTCAATTGTATTAACTTTCAAACTTATTTCGTTTTCCAAAGCAAACCAATTAACTTCAATCTGTCTTTAAAAAATCCCTATAGACTATTCTCTTATTACGCCACATGTCATTATTATTTCACCCGAAAGACGTCAACACGGACAAGATTGTGGACGTTTAAAGATCTCCACCTTAGAGAATAAATAAGGTACGGGCGCCAATGAAGGCCCACTTAAATTCAAACCCTTGTAAAATCTTGCAGTTAAATAAAGTAAAGAAAAAACATAACGGAAATTATAATATATTTATTTGGGAAACAAGATATCTAAAAAAGTAGTGCAGATTTTGGCATTTTAACACAAAGATAAACAGTTCTTATAAACTTGGTATTGGGCTATCTTGGGAACCTGGTCGCTGAAGATGGCCCGAAAAATATTAATGGAAATATATGCATTATAAACATTTTAATACTTTTATCATAAAATATCTCAATAAAACACAATCTTCTCATAACATTATTTACAAAAAGTAAAATAATTAACCAAAGATTCAAATGTGGGCCATCTTAAATCTATCAAAATGTAAATCAACTATAAAATAAAAACAAACAACTAAATAAAATTATATTTTACTTCTAGATTAACTTTGAAAGTAACTTATCGAAAATATAAAGAAATCAATTCTTTTTTCTAAAACATTTTTGTTTTAGTAGGTGGGCTATCTAAGGGATACTGATAATTAACTTTGAAATCAATCAAAATAAGTGTACTTATTAGTAAAAACAAATAAGACGCTATTGTCTTTAATTATGTGCATGTATTCTTAACAAAAAAATTATAATATCGGAAAATAATCTGAAAAGCGAATGGGGCTATGTTGGGGATTATACTATGGGCCATGATAGGAAATTACCCCCAGTTTAAGCATAATCTCGTAAAAATACAAAAAAGGTAATAAAATAATAAAACTCATCTGCAATTCGTTGATTTATAAATTAAATATGAATTTTCACAGTTTAAAGCAAAGAGATTTGCTTTTAATTTGCTAATTTTCAAAAGAATTGAGATCGTGGAGTTTATAAAACGTGTATCGTCCTGACATGACCAAGAAAACTGTCGTCTGTCTTCAAAATGGCGATGCACCGTTAATGAAACACACTTGCAACATTGTCTATGATACTTGTAGCATAAACCTGCGTAATTTCAAATGTTTCCAATAATCATAACTGTATTTTTATTAAAGTGGGCTATCTTAGGAGCCGGGCCATCTTCGGCGACACTACCTTATACATAGAGCACGCGCATCGCTCCGCTGCCTTTATGTCAAGCGTAAGCAAATTTTGGCAGATTTTGTATGGGCGGTGAAATCAATAACATTTTTCTTTTTGGATTTGTTCCTCAAGTCATGTTTGCAACTTATCACTGCACATTTCAAAATGTTCTCCTATTAAATTTCTTATTATCACCGGGAAAAATAATCAGCTCCGATAACCATTTGATACTAAACGAACGCGCTGAAGATATTCGGACTGTTCATATCCGTGCTTACAGTTCATACTCGATAGGCGTACTCTATTCCTCCCAGAAAATTTTCTATTTATACTCTAAGATCTCCACAAAGAACGATCCTGCGATACGTAACAACGCTAAATGTTCAAAGTGTTTAATATTTTCCTTTATATTCCGGTAGCATTAGCTGTAAAGTATCTATTGAGAGATATAAGCCGAGAGATTACGGGGTGCCTTACCTGTTGTCAAATAACAAGTGGTGGTCTGAAGCCCGGCCCTTGAGAGGTCGGTCATTGACACGAGGAACGAGTACAAAAGATGTGACACAATTTTTTATAAAATCAATAGCTTCGTAAAATCGTTAGTTATATATAGGCTTTAGATATAATCTTTATAAATGCGTTTTACCATAGGTTTTTCTTTCGTGTATTTACGAAAACTTATTGGCACGTGATGGGACTTGAACCTGCGAATTTCCGAATGGAGTCAACAGCCCTAGCCACTTGGCCACCGACACTCTTCTTAATTACTTAGCTCAGTGGTAACTTCGATAAATAGAGTTGCATCAAATCCGCTGATACAATTTTCTTCCCGTGGATTAGTCTCCTTCACTAACAAAGCAGTTCTGTTTATATGTTTTTCTGTTTAGCTGCAATGTAATAAGCCTTCAGTATAAGGAGCTTACACGGGTCGCAACTTAGCAAAATAATATAATAATGATGACAAAAAATAGGCACGAATACTCAAGACAGACTGAAATAAATAGTGTAATAATACACTTATATCAACTTCAAGACACATACTTGCAAAAATGCAGTTGTAATGTTAAGACTTTTTTATAGTTCAAATAGATAATTAACTAGGTTAAGCATTAAAAAACCGTCATATTAAAAGTCAAAGTCAAAATATTTTATTAATCACTAGCTTACCGCCGCGGCCCCGCCCGCGTCAACAGTTTTTCCCGTGGGAATGAGCCATTTTCCCGCAGTAAAAGGTAGCAGTACTCAGGGTGAATGTAGCTTTCTAATAATAAAAGAATTTTTGAAACCGGTTCAGTAGTTTTTGAGTTCATTCATTACAAACATACACACACACACACACACACACACACACACACACACACACACACACACACAAAAATACAAATCTTTCCTCTTTATATTATTAGTATGATATGATAAAGTTTTTAACAAACACTTAATAAATAACCTTAGATCAGAAGTTACTATGAACTGTAAAACACTGGAAAGCGCTGCGGGTTGATATTCGAGTTTATACGCATCCTGTAACTCTAATTATAACCACTTTCTATAAGCTGCATTTAAATTCTCATATCATCTCGCTGGCCACTTTTTCCCGTGTCAATGGGTTCTTTTAGGGATGTTGTTTTACTATTGTGGTATGAAAAATAAAGTTGGCGGTTTATTTTGACATTGCATATTTTCAAACTCAAATAAACTATAGATGGCTATTTATAGACTGGTGTATAGAACTGCTTATATTTTCTAATGTAATTATGTGATTAGATTGGTTTTATTATTATTTGTGATTGTTAACAATGTTTATTATTGTTACTTAGTAATACATTGCACTGAACTGGCGTATTTAAGATCCGTGCTTCCCTTGACTTGCAGTGGATTAGTCTCCATACTTCAGTAGTAACCTCGTTTTGTGGTTTCCAGTTGAATAACTCAATAACTCCGACACTCGCTACCCGTTACCGACAAGGTAAGCAGTTTATAACGGTTGGCTACTTACTGGCCAGAAACGGATTTCGGACAAATAGAATCATGTATGATAGCCTCGGTATATGCTGTTAGTATACAAAATTATTATAGAGGGAGGGTGAGAAATCAGTATTAGGACAAATTCTAGTGTAATACAGGATGGTGATGGGTATTATTATAATAATCTACATATATGTAGATCTTCTTTGTACAAATGTAAGGCCTTTTTACCTCGTTAATCACCTTGCAAAAAAAATTCTCCTTCTTCAAATATTTTTTCTAGTTGCTGTTTACAAATAATATCGCCTCGAGGTATATAAATTTTAAACTATAATTAGATAAAGATTTTGAACATGTTTGTTTTTTACTCTTGATAAAATCAAGTAACAGTAATTTACTTAGCCACATCGTTAGATCCAACAATGTTTACTTACAATAACATTTATAAATATAGAAAGTAGCGCAAATAAACTTGGAAACTTATCAAACAATTTCAACTTGTTTCATTCAGCTAAATCAACATTCTACAGTCTACACAATAGGACATTACACATTAGACCTGCGGGTCAGTGAGCTAATTCCTGTACAATGTGATCTACCGTCCACTGTGTCCGAGTGTACAAGTGATCCCCTTTATGTCGCCAAACAAAAAGATTATCTCTGCTTGCTGTTGTCTGCCTTTGTCGTAAGACGCGATCTTTGATACGACAGTATGTCGCATGTATCTTTTAGAGCAAACACTCGTAACTTAGAGAAGTTAGATGGAGTTGGAAACTAGCTCACGACGTCTGACGACCAAATTGATTGTTTTAAGGATTTTATCTCGCAGTTGGCTTTGAAACTACACCATTAAATGTCATTGTAAATAACCGGGCGGGTAAGATCTTATAGTTTCTTTATTGTATTGTTATACACAACTAGATTTAGAACCAGGCTAAGAACACTCTCGATTGTGTAACCTTGCAAACAAAAAAAAATTAGATCAAAATCGGCGCATCCGTTTAGGAGCTACGATGCCACAGACAGACACACAGGTTAAACTTATAGTATACAGACACCCCTATTTTTCGTCAGGGGTTAATAAATGAAGCAATGTAATGTAAAGGTTCAATAAAATTAATGTTATTAGTTAAATGTGTTTTATGCTACTTTTCTTTTGTTAAAAATAAATTTGGAAATAAATGGAAACCATGATTTAGTTCATGGCCAAGCGAAAGTTAGATTAAGTTTTTCCCTAGACCTACGTTTTTCACTGCGTCTATTAATTTATTTGCAGGTCTTTCATATTTATCAGCTTTTATGGCGAAAATGGTTTTGTTAATCTTACTTTGAACAAAAACCTTTGAATCCTTCTTGTCTTGTTATTTTTCGTGATTAATGTTTATGGCTTAATTATTTTGCCATACATAATAATGTAGGTACTGGCATTTATAACTATACGTACAAATTTAATTCTTTTGTAGTATTATTTCTCTTTGTTTAAAATACACCTAAATTTTTCAGTATTCGTCACAGTTCTCTATAAAGTCCGAGCGTGTCACGTTGTCACTACACAGAGTGATGTTTTACGACTCCGACGGGCGAACGGCCGCATTACCGGGTCACCGGTAGTAAGTGATGTGACGTTCCCGAGATTATTCCCATCGTTCACGGGAATATTCCCAATGAAACATGTCGTTTACGCTGGCTAGACTTGGCTAACCGGGCTGGTAGTTTCAGGTTAAGTATCCATCAAGAACGTCGGTGGCAAAGTGAATAAGCCGATGACTTCCATCCGAGAGGCGCATCTCAAGCCTCGGCAGGCACCAACGAGTTTTCAACCTTCGTATTCATACTCGTATGTTCGTTTATTCAACGCTCTTACGGTGACGGAAAATATGATGGGAAAACTTCACACACCTGCGAAGTAATTCAAAGGTTGTGTGTGATATTGACCAATCTGCATTAGGCTAGTGTGGTTAACTAAGGCCTGTTTATTCACCCTGATTTCAGGGTAGGTTCAAGCCCCTCTCTGGGAAATTCTGGATGTACAGGAGCTGTTAATTATAATAACTTATCAACCCTACCGAAACCACTGACTAATCCTTGCCTTGAAAGTAGCATTCCTAGTGTGGGAATATCCCCGGGAGGGTACATCACTAGTTACCGGTACGTGAGGAAGCGTCCTCTCTCGTCCCTTCCAAACAATGTGTTAGCTCCTAATGATAGCGACAATTTTCCGGTGATGTGTTTATAAGACACGGAAGGAACAGTCAGGAAAAAGAAAATATCACGGCAAAGAAAAATACGATTAGCCCCGGATCATTAAGTTTGCAAATAGATATCTTTATCTTGTTGCTTAGTATGGAAGCGGTTATGTAGGTACTGATTATATTCATTTTATGCAAAACGTCGGTAAAAAAATATTTTTCCACATTTTGCATACGAGTCTTCAAACGAATTACAGATATTTAGTTATTTATAATTAACAAGAGCGATCCTATCTTCACGTAATAGCATAACCCAAAAAAATTAAATATATTTGCAAACTAAAGTTGAGGTTTTTATGAAAAACTTAGGTGAGGAGGTGAAGTCGAATTAAACCGTACCAGTATAACCGTCAGCTAGATTGATCATATAATTTCAGTGTGCACTCAAAGCTAGGTTCAGTGACCTCATATAATGACTCGGGGGCATAATTCATATGTAATATAATATGCCTGTTTTGACCCGGACAGCTAAAAAGACGTAAGTTTAAGTCCATTCCGAGCTCAATCATTTTTTCCATTTTTTATCTTAAAGTACTATAATGCAGCGGGCATGTCCATACAATCCAATAAAACATACTAAAACATAACTATAAACTGTGTCATGTGGCTTTTTCTTCGTTTTGGAAGCCATCACACCATACGTAACGTTCTCGAATGAAAAATTGGCCCTCTCATTGGTGTCGGTATCTTCTAACCAATTTTCTATGAACAATCGGCCAAATTTTTCTTCTGTCATCCAATACTGATAAGAAAAGTGTTACCGTACACATCGTGAACTAATTACGAATTAAACTAAGAAACTATTTTAGAAACAAAAGTAACTCAAATTATTCGTCGTCGTTTAAAGAACAAAAAATTTCGAATAAACGAAAATCAATGACCAGTGTTCGTACTCAAAAAAGTGTGAGACTATAGCCATTAAAAGCCGTATTTTTTAAAAAACTTAAAATTCTATTTGATCTGAATGTGTTACCAATAAAATTCATGTACCTACATATTTATTAGTCTTTGTCGAGTTTATCCCCAGCAGGCCTAGCCTGAACAAACATATCTAGATAAGTTTGATGATTTTGGATAGCTGGGTTGGCCTTGAAAGAATTCAAAGAGTAGCTGAAGTACAAATATAAATCTCTTTACGTGCTTTTAACCCAGATAGTCGTATTTAATCGTAGTGTACAGCATATTTCCGAGTCAGCGATTCCATCAGCGACGCTGCGCGGCCGGCGGTTTTGTAAACATTTACATACGAAGGTGCAATCATAATCGCACTCCAATCTGTCCAAAAATTTGCATCACAAGTGCGCTAAATCAGAACCCATGTCCCGCTATCAGCTCGATAGCAAACCCAAACGTACACTGTTAATTATCTGATAACTATGGTAGATATGAAATACGCACTTATTGTAAATACGTTTTATCGCTACATTTATAAACTTGCATGCGCTCATGGTTAGGATGACGTCATTATTTTTTAATTCAGCTCAGTAACAATATTGTTTTAAGGCTGGAACATTTTTGATTAAAACAAGATTTTTTATTTTAAGATCTTTGACTTACAAGAAAATAGGTTGTCTGATAAATTACGAATATTTTATTACGAACTAAATAAATGTATCTATATAGAAAATACAGTTTATTTAAGTGCGCACTTGTAACGATCTATTTAAAATAGCCTGCGACTGCTATTTTTACCCCAGGAGTAAATCAAACACCATAATTTACAAAATTATTCGTCAATTTGAAACCCGAAAGTAATTAAAATGAAAACTGATTACGTTCTACCTCCTATCGAAATAAGTGGTCCTGAATTACAACACTTCATGACAAAGTACACAGACGCAATAGTCTTTGCCAACTCATTTCGATGGCCAGGTAACACTTTGGGTAGTCGTCTAGTTACACTACTAGATAAATATATAATATAGACAGAAACTTTATTTATGTTATGAACAATATACTCGTAATGTGCTGTTTAATACTACTAGTATTTGCGCTTCTCGGAAATACTTTGAAAAGAACACGGAGGTAGTCATATAAGCAGACAGGATGTATCTGATTAGTTCATAGGGAAAACCCAAAAAAAACTATATGAGAAGCATAATAAGCTTCGTCCTATCAGTGACGTAAACGATGACGTCACAGTGCTCTTTGAAAGGCGAGCGTGACTAACAATTTTTCAAGTATCGTCTGGTAGGTGCGATCTTTGTCTGTATGAATAATGTTTCAATGATTCCATTGTATCAAATGTAGCGATTGATGTGGGCCAGAAAGAAAAGCTTATGAATTGTATTTTTACGCATCAGAAATTTTCCTAATCGTGTGGAACGTAAAACAATGTGTACTTACCTAATTGAAGCCATATTTTATAGAAGGAAAATAAATATCCTCCGATCGGTAATTATTCACGCGAAAGGAATGTAAATTTGGATTTGCCATTTTTCTTCTAAACGAAAAACGGATTTCAATTTTATTCAAAAATATAAGAAGGCAAAAGGTTAAATCACTATGTAAATAAAACTGAATTCAAAATATGGTTTTCAGCTGTTCAGAATATCTTAGAAATAAACATGAAGTAAACTTCCAAATTATAATTTGGCGACTCGAGTGGTCAGTATGGCCAAAAATTTTCTTCGACATAAAAAATTTAGGATAGAATCACTCAGAATAATATTGCTCATACTATTTTGAAACGATTTAAATTATGGAACAGTGTGGTCACGTCACACACAAACCTCAAATAAATACCACTCAACAGCGACATAGCTGAAAAAAAATTTGGTTGGCTTCTGTGTTCATACTTTTCATTTCACGAACTTAACCCCTAAAAAGGTATCGAAACTACATACTAAACTCACCATATTAGTGTTGGTGTAGAGGGTATCATAAGACTCCGCTTTCGAAGCAACATTTCTCAGCTTATACGGTTTCTTCAGCGGCGCCGGCGGTGGTTTGTGAGGGGACTGTTGGTTCCCCGGGCACACGTGGTTAGCCTGGGGACCCTTCGTCTCCTTCAACTTGCTGTTTTGCGTCAAGTTGTTCTTCGTGAAGTTACCCAGCTGCTCGAACATGCTAGTCAAATGTTGGGCCATCATTTTGCACTTCTGTCCTTCTTTTTAAATGTTTGCTCTTTAGCTCAACCGAACCCAAATGTTCGGTGCATGTTCGACGTTCAAACTGATTTACTTTTAATTCACGTTTATAAGCTTGATGTATCTAGATGAGAATTCGTCTCTAGCACAAAGGGAAATGTTTTAATGTTACGGAGCGGAATTGTTAGCGTTCTTATTAGGAAATAGTTCGAATAGTTTAACCTAAAGCCAAATCCAAGCGTAAAAGGTCACAGTGCTATTGGAAGTACGTTTGTCACGTAAAAAAATATTATATACTTCGAATTTTATTTGCGAAACTTACAAAACACTCTACATAATATGCTGTTTTAAGTAAATTACAATTGACAGCAACATCTTAATTGGACTTAAGTTTGACTCTACTTCGGCCTATATCTTAAAAGGAGGCGTTAACAATCAGGTTGGGGATCACAGTTGTTCTCATAAAAATACAGCATCCTATATATTGTTTTAAACCGGAAACGACACAATAAATTTTGTCTTAGACGCAGTTAATAATGAACTTAAAAAACCAAACAACCAAGACAATGTCTAGGAGAGTACCAAATATTCGAGGCAATTCTATAACATTAAATCCTTGATACAAACAATATTTGTACGTATTGTAACCTTTAGTATTGTAACCTTTATTATAACTGATATGAATTTGAACCTTTTGTATCTAACTGGCCCATTTATTCAGTTCATTACATTCGCAAACAAAACACAATTTGTGTTCGAAATCATTCAAAGTTACTCGTATATTATGTCACAATTATTATGGTAACCGAACTTCAATGAAGCGCGAGGTGAGGTTGATGTTGAAACAATGGCTTCAATCAAACACCGATATTGTGACGTCACACGAACCCAGAGCTACACTGCGGAACTGAAAAATCGAGACTTGCGACGATGAGGCGTACGAGCAACCAATACGATATCGTAGTGCGAATTTTGCTCCTTCTTTGGTCGCGCGATTCTTGTTAGCTTTATAAGGACACTTTTGAGACATATAAAATAAAATACAGGGTTGTTTCTTGATCAGTGCGCATATTTCGTATGCAGAGAATCGTTACCAAGAGCATAATAGACGAAAAAACTTTTTTTTTTTTTTTCAAGTCTTGATATCTTTTTTAACCCATTTAAGGAACGAATTTTAAAAACCGCTAAATTACGGGTCCAAATAATAATGTTGAAGAGTGTTTTAAACGAAGTTTCAAGAATATTGGAGCAAATTTAAATATATTCCCATACAAAATTTAGGTTCATCCGTAAAATGGCGAAATTTTTTTTTTTTGTTTGAAACGTGATAAAATATAAAATATTCGGGTTGCTGAAGTTAAATTTATTTCTATAAAAAAGCCTAATAAGTCTTTTAACATCTATAATTTTAGGGCGACCTATGATACCTAAACTAACTGGTACTAATTCCACCTGACAGTTTACATCACCGAATCGGCCCTGCAGCTATCATAACAATTTTTACTCTGATCTCTTGTACTTATAACGCAGGAAGTCAGAGCCTACGTCGCTTCTATTTTACTACAAAACAATATTGTTTCACGTTGGTACAAATAGCGCACATAACCACAGACATAACATAATTTGTACGTTTAGGTAACGCTTTGAATGCTTGTATTAAAGCCCTGGGTTTCAGTTCGTAATTTATACATTTACAGACACGAAAGAGAAAATTTCTACACAAAATCGGAATGTGTATTGTGTATTCGCGGAAATGTTTTGATTTTCATTGTGTTTAACTTTTTGTATTAATTCAAAACAATTTTACCTAAATGTAAAAATTTGCTTTTAATTTTTCTTTCACTTTAAAATGTTGTGTTGTGGCACATGGATTTTTTAGTTAGTTACCATGGGATGTTACGTAAGTGATGAGTTTGAAATATTTACTGAAAATGTAACGTAGGCCAATTTTTTCCTGGTAAAAGTTATTTTCCCTTAGTAACATTTTTTACAGGATTTTTTTATTTATTACTTTGATGATTTAAATTTTGAATCCTGACAAAAAAACTAAAAAATATTTTGATCAATTTTATTATAATTTTGTGTGAGACAGCTTTTTTAAATCGCCGTTTAAACGTGGAGTTCCCTAAGGCTGATGCAGGCAGACACATTTACCGAAGCATTTGCGAGAATATTAGCCCGTCGCGTACGCCGATAATAGCCCAGGGGCCCGCGCTAAGCTACAACAGCAAGCAAATTTACATCGCAAACAACTTGTTTTAAACTACTAAACTTACATAAAGATACGCTCTTTTGTCTAACGGAGTGAGCTCACAGGAAGCCCAAACTAGAACTATAGTTTTTGGGTATAATCGTAGATTTGGTACACCGATTTTAGTAAATCGTAGTGCTGTTGCGCCTACGCCTTACCAAGACCTTGGCGAGCCAACAGGAGTGGTTGTAGATTGAAGATTTTCCTAGGCACTAGTAAAATACACGAAAAACTGTCCAACACTGATTTGTTAACACTATATTTACATGGAAAACGAAACTGGTATAAACTCGGCGTTTAAAATTATATTAATAGTTATACTTTACAAAATTACAAACATTTTAAGAAATACGACCGTCAAGGCCGGTAGTCAAGGGAAAAACTAAAGAACAATGGACAAGGATGACGTATGAATGACGAAGGAATTCCAAAACTGAATATTTGAATTTAGTCAAGAAAGAAATGGAAAATGAGGAGAAAATGAGGCTGCAAGGCACCTCTTTACAGTGCATTTAGTGCCAGGTTGCCAGTCTGTCGCCTATGCCCGAATCTCTTCATTGCCTTTACAATCTCTTTATTGCCCAATGGGAATGCCCCATTTACCATCGGGATCAAAAAGCACCTTCCTTAGTCGCTTTCTACGACATCCAAAGGAAAGACATGGTTTGTTTCATTTGTCTGTGTTTCTTGGTGTCAATAAAGAATATTTGTATTGTATTTGTATGGTTCTATTGTAATGCTTATATCAAACTACTAAAACATTTTATTACATCACTAAACTTCGCTGACTGAAAATATCGTTAAGAATATTTAAAAATATCACGAAGAAGCTTCAGTTGACGGGCTTGTTACGAGCCCCAGAAGATTTTAATTTGTCAAGGCAAACAATGTGGCAAGATTTTTGTGCTAATTAAGTGCTTTTATAAAGGGGGAATGGGTAGACAAAATTTTCAGGAGGTACAAAGAGAAATTTGACAATTATGTTACCTTTAGAAACCCTGCATGTTAGATAATATCCGCTTACGAAACCTGTAGAAGAAGCGAGAATGAACGATTTTTTCGTATAAAATAGAAGGTCAGAAGCCAAGAAAAATAATAGGGTAATTTTTGAGAGGCTCTGTTTAGAGCAAAACAAAGCAAGGAGAATAATAGGGCTGGCGAAGTTGGCAAAGGACACAATCTATAGATCGCGGCCGAAGTTGCGTCTTATCGGGAACAAGTTTCATGAAATGACACTTATCTCCTTCTACTTTGTCAATTGATTGGAAAGCAATAAATTCCGTTGGTATTCTAGCAGAATATTTATTTATAGCATCTAGCGTTTTGTTTATTATACTGGTGGAACTGGAAATTCTCCAAAGTAACCCATCTTTTAAATTGAGACGGGTTCTTTTTCTGGGAAGCGAATATTGAATAAATGATATTTTAAACAAGCGCTCTTGCAAGCTGTCAAATATAACCTAAACCGACTCAGAGAAGTAGAAAAAGCGCGCTTTGAGCCTAAAGTAGTGCGATTGATGCGTTTAATCCATGTTTGACGTCTCTAAAACGAAACTGATAATCTCCTGTCCCTTTTTTTCTTAAAAGAGTGAAAAGGAAGTGGAAACTATCTTTATAGATAGATAAAGATTGGAGCATAATAACTAGAATCAGTACCACTATCAAGTATATTATTATTTGGACTTACTTACATTACATGGTACCAAAATTGGTCGATACCAAGCTACTTATCACTTACTTGATTGTTTGTTAAGTGACAATGGAAGATAATGGAATATAAAGTATATTCTTGAGGAACAACTTTAATTCTAGGCAATTTCTTAAGATTACCAATTCCTATTGAGTTGGTCTAATTTGAATAATAAACTTTGTCTCACTTTGTCCTTATTAATAGTTGAAAACTTCTTTATTATTATTTTTTAACATAAAATTCAAATCGAACTTTTTTTGTGCATGCAGAATTCTTAAGTTTTAAAAGTGTGAATTCAAATATTCTCTCTCTAACTCTAAAACTTGACTTAAAGTATAATCAAGTTTGAGTTAGATTTTAAATACATGTATAGGGACAAGGCTTGTGGAGTTCCTTCGGCGAGCTCTTTTCCACAAAAGACCGCCCATTTAGCTTTGCTGAACTCGCCACTAAATGTAAATGTCCAAAAGTTAAAATAAATTATTTGAAATAAATCGCCTACTACTGCACCTTATTGAACCTTATATCGTGATAATATTTATAAGTTTTCTTCATTCCTTATCCTCTTCCGAGAACTCTGAATAAAATAGGTGTACAATGGAGGCAAGCTCCGTTTCGAATTATAGAGCTTGATGTACATGTACGCAAAGGGAAATATTCATTGAAAGCGCGGCGCTCCGAGCCGTGAATAATCTTTCTGGACTAGCACATGCATATTTAGCAAGGAATTCTGTAGCCGCCACAAAAAACTTTATGGCAGAATAATGAAACAATATAAATAGTGACGTCACTACTGCGCCATTGCTGTGAGGGATAAATTTCTTGTAAATAAACAAAATCTTGTTTCTTTTTTGCCTAAAAGGTAGAAGGTATACTGTAATCGATAAATCGAATCTTAATCTGGATTTCGTCTACTTTCTAACAATTTGTTTGTGATCTTATAAACAGTTAGTTGCTATTTTCGCTATGTAATGTATATTTTATCTAATTATGTATGCCTTTGTCCAGCATTGAAAGTTTTTTGGCTGAAATGATGATGCGCTATTTAAATATATATTCAAATTAATGTTTTTTTAAAAAGCATAGTAACAAACGCAAAACAGTAAAATGTTGCATAAAATAAAAGTTTTTCATTATAGCAATTTTTTCCTACTAATGATAATTGTAACCCTATCAACTAGTTTTATTACAATATAATCGACATTAGAAATACTTATTTCATTTTCAGTAGTTTTAGTTAAAGTTTATAATACCGATTAAAATGTGTTGTTTTATTACATAACAACCACAACTGATAGAATTATATTATATACTCGTATCGATAATTTATTTATGGGTTTGTACTTTAACTAACATTGTGATAATGAAATGCATTCATGAAACTTTTAAACTTTACCACAAGTATTTTTATTACTCCCAATATTTCGATGCTACGTTGATACACAAGACAAACATATTATTATTTATTATTATGGGTGATCGATCGATTAAAATGAAAATTGACTAATATATAAACCTATCAAAAACATAAATATTCCAGCTAAGCATTAGACTTTTAGATAACCTAGATATGCTCTAGATCCAGTTGATCCGCCGTCGTTATGTCACCGAGCTGGCTTAAACCTAACCGATCACATCAATTTGTTCAATGTATGTAAAATTATAGAAAAAAGACTAGAATTCTAATACGAAGCAGCGCTAAGTTTACAAATTAAACAGGTATCGTTTATGTATTTAAACGCGTATTTTACTATCGATGTCTGTATTTATATTAGGTTTTGATGTACTGTTATGATTTTCTTATATAAATTAAGTACCTACGTACTAGATACTAGATCTATTTCCGTAAGACGTAAGTAGATGGTTATGTTATTATTATGATATGAGTTAGTCCTGTATCAAATCTACTAGAAGTAAATTTAGATAAAACAAACGAATATTAAAAAAAAAAAATATTTTAACTAGTTTATAGAGATGAGATACAATATTATTTTCTTTTAAATATTAGAATTCTTCTAGCGGTTTCAATTGTTTCAATCGATTATATTAATTTGAATGCAAAGTTTTAGATTACAAATAAAAGACTTAATAAGTGGGCTACATTTAAAATGTTCCATTCAAATTGTGAATTAATGTGAATTAACAATGAGCCAATAATACTTATTAAGGTTATACTTTTCTTCGGAGACGTTCATTAGAGTTGAAAAGATTCTTTTCAAAGTTAGGCTATAAATATTATTCTAAATGGAAGGTTTTAAATTTTAAAGGTGATAGGTATTCAATGTAATAAATCAGTCTTTTCTTATATAAATCAAGACACAGCTATGATTTTTTCTAACAACATCCAAAAATGAATTTTATTTGCATTATAAAATATTTTTTTATCATTTATTTGGTATTCACAAAATTATTGTAATATTATTTGAAACACAACCTTGCATAATTAATTTTAGTATTGAATAACTTTAGTAACGGGTCACCTAATTTATTGCCGTAAATAGTGTTTCTTTATATTGCGCCTATATGAAGTGACGTCAACCCTTCGCTGACGTCACATAATGGCGGTTATTTGAGCGCGAAACGCAGCGTAAGCGGTATTAGTCTATGAAGGGTGGTTGTTTGAAAATAGAACGAAAATAACACCACACTTGGCTATTTAGCAACCATGCTAATGAATTTCGGTCTCGCAACTGCCATTAAGTTGGTTTACTGATTTTAAATAGCGAATTTTCTTTTGAATTCTTCACAATAAAAAATACTTTTGTATATAAAGTACCTATGCTTTAAGTTAGAGTTACTTTAGAAGGGTTAATAGCATAATTAAATAATGTTTAAATTTGCTTCTAATTTATAACTGTAGAGATGTAGAATAGGTACCTAAATTTTTAGATTTGTAATTTAAAATATATACTATTAAAATTAATGATATATACTAGTATTGCAATAAATGATATAAAACTTTCAACACATTATTCATAGGTAAGGAAATGTATCCTAAAAACTTTTCTACATACAGCAAAACTTTTTCAAAACAATTTGCTGATTAAAAAACTTGCCGGCAAATACCTAAACAGAATAAAAGACGAATTCTCATCAGAGCAAAAAACTTTTCTTACTTCGGGAAACTTTTGGAAAGTTGTAAAGTTTGCGGAACTGTGCACTTATGGGATGTGTCCGCGATTGGGAGTCTTTTTCACTGAGTTGGCGAATAGTTTTTTTTTATGTGGCGTGTTGTATGCGTGGGAGCATATCGGTCGGCTGGTGTGGTCAGCTCGGGAGTATCGCGGCGACTGGTGGTGGTAGGGCCGGCGCCGTCGACGAAGCCTCTGCAGCACTCTTCGGCGGCGCGTCCACGCATGCGCGAGGAAGCCCCGCCCACCAAAACTTTTTCCCAGAAGTGTCTGAAGCTGCAAACTTTTGTTTCGCCTTTTTGCGGCCCGAGGATATTATGTGCAGAGCAATGGGTTTATGAGCTTTTTGAGATAGCGCGGTGGCTCGCGGATGTCTTTTGCTGTTATTTATGGCGATTATTGGGATTACTTTTAGTACTTTTTTTTTTGTTTTATAATGACCTAGCTTTCCGTCTCGCCCCACCCACGTTAACAGTTTTCCCGTGGGAGGTACTTTCCTGCGGTAAAAAGTAGCCTATGTCACTCTCCATCCTTTCAACTAACTCTATGCCGAAAATCAAGTCGATTAGTTGCTAGTTATAGGGCGTGAAGGAAGGACAAACATACAAACACACTTTCGCATTTATAATATTAGTGTGGAATGGATATGGATTTTACAATCCTCAGCAGTGATGGACTGATTGTTAATTCTTCCTTTGTTGATTCTTTCATTCGATTTGAATTATCTGCCCATGTGGAAGTGTCAAACATCTGAAATTTTCGTAAATATTTATTTTCCGACACTTTTTTTACTTTATGGCTCGAACCTGGCACTTCCCAGATAAAAAACGTCTACCTCGACCAAGCTGTGCTAACTCCGAACCAGATAGGAAATTAACAAAAAAAAACAAACATTAAAAATATTACCACAGTTTTAGACAACAAAATAGACCACTGCAATACTTAGTCTACCCACAAAGTAGCAATCACTTAGTTATCTTAAAAGCGCTTTCAGCTCTTCTCTGATTCTCACACCGCTTTCTTACTTAAAATATTTAAGTGCACAGCACAAATAGCATCTCTATTGTACAAATTCAACATTACAGACACTAAAATGGATGTAAATTCAAAATGGCCGTATCGTCGCTGTAAACAGTTTACAGATAGGTATAAAGCTGGGAACGACCCTGGCTTTGAAAATATTTACAATTTTATCGCGTACGTAGGGTGACTATGAATGTAGAATATACAGATACAGGATGGCTTTTATACTATAATTTGTAAACTGGTGTACTATACATTTTGCCTCTTAAATGTTTATTAACATAACCTGAAATAAAAATTTCTTGGTGATGTAAGTTGCTAGGATAACATACTTTTCAAACAGATAGATTCATAATTCTGATAAAATTGTAAATATTGTATAAAATAAATACTGAAAACAGTATTTCCCTGTGATATTATGTGAACATATTTTTTAGCAAACCTATTAATTAATTGTTCATTTTTGGGGCTTTTTAACCTCTGACGTAATTAAGTGTTAGAAACGTATATAGGGCAGCAGAAAAGGATTAAATATATTTTAAAGATATTAATAATATCTTCGTAATTCTCTAAGTAAAAAAAAAAATACAAAAGGAA
The DNA here is from genome assembly GCA_948473455.1 of Teleiodes luculella. Taxonomy (NCBI): domain Eukaryota; kingdom Metazoa; phylum Arthropoda; class Insecta; order Lepidoptera; family Gelechiidae; genus Teleiodes; species Teleiodes luculella. Next base: position 12,599,386 of record OX419586.1, read on the forward strand.
CCCTGGTGTGTGTAGACTAAAAATAAATAAAGCAACAAGACTAGAACTTACAGCTGTAGTTAGTAGTAGTGGCCACCTAGGGACGGCTGATCCCGCTTCTTCACGATAATGTTCACACTGCTGTATGTACACAAGGAGTATATTGCCATGTATATTGTTATGGTCCTACTACTGGTTTAGAGCGTCGTCATCGTCGGCCAAGTGGATTTCCATTCAGACTTCACTTCGCACTACTGTGTTTTCAATTTTCGAATTATTAAATACGTTTATTCGACCCTTTTAACTAGGTAACTTTTTTTTGGTAGGGTGTAACTAACTATACGTATACGTGCCTAAAATTTTGCTAAAGCCATAAGGTTGATATTTAAAAAAAAGCACATACATACTTCAAATATATTCTAATAATTAGAATATATCAAAACCTATCGCAACTTAACAATAATTTAAATTACGTTTCCATTTTACAAGAGTTTATATTTGATAGGTATTTGTACTGCCTGCATCTTGGGTTGTGATAATGTTTTTCTATTTATGTAATAAATTATATCAGCTCATCAGCTGTAAGCTATAAAATAGATTTAGGTGACCATGTGTGGGATATTCCCATAGGTTTTGTTGATATTGTTACAAGCTCAAGGGCATTATGAAAATCTAGAATAAGTACATTCTTACTTAGTACTAACTGTAGGCCCGCAGCCTTGTCTATCTTGTTTTTGACTTTCTCAAAGGAAATAGTTCCTGTAGAGAAGGTATGACACTGCTCCGACCAGACATAAAATCTAACCTAACTTAAACTACCGACTGTTGGAGCTTGTCGAAACAGAGTCCTATAAATTTTTATTTTTATATTTTAATATTGTTAATAATTGCCTTTTTGAAATAAGTTATGTAGTACATTAAAAATTCAATTTTCAGGTAAGGCTTTGCTTAGAAAATTTAATCTAAATTAATCATTAACCATCATCACCACCATTAATCATTGAAAAAGAATCAAAAATTAAATATATATATAAATTAATCATTAACCATCATTAATCATTTATCATCATTTATATAACTATTATATAAAGATGAACCTTAGAGCAACAACGCCGGCCTTCCGTTCCGGTACGGAAGGCCGGCGTTTTGCTCTAAGAGATGAACAAACAAAAGTCTACTTTACAGTGATTACTCGTACCACCATACACAGTTATATTACTCAAATATTCCAAAATCAAATATCCCCTACAATTTTTCAACTACGATTTTGAAAACAACGGTCCCTGCTGTCCGACCTCTCTCTCTAAATCATGGTGTCTTTTACTGGCGTAATGGTGGACGGAGTAACGGCACTTTATAATGATCCTGTACAGAATTTAATACGAGTACGACTCTTTCATGTGTCATATAGATACTTGATTGCTTGATTGCTGCTTCGAGATTTTATTTCAACTTTAATACGCCTTTATTTCAACTGATACTCCTACAATATGTTATTTCTTATTAAAATCGTGTAATATAAAAAGAAAGACATTTTTTCCACCCTTGCATAGTACTCGTACATATTATAATATGTAAACCACATATGTAACAAAATCGAAGAAAGATTCATGCCGTAAGGTGGTTTCAATTTTTTACATGAAATAATTACAGATCAATTTGTTCAGGAGATCAAAGTACAATAAATAATTAAGAAAGATTTCTAATAATTATATTAAAAATGCTAACGTAATTGCTCAAAATAAATCCAGTTTAAGATTGACAGTTTTACATTTATTTTTGATTTATACCTTTATCACTTACAATCTTGCTGTACGTTCTCCATAATAAAATCAAAACATGTCTTACTCAAAATATTACGAGCAGCTGAAACTTACTGCTGCTGAAAATTAACTCCGAAACTCAACAAGTACATCAAAATCCGCTGACATAAAAACCAACGAATGGTCCATTTCTTTTTAAGTCCGCCAAAACACCGGCTATCATTTATAGTATGTTTTAGCTCGCGTATGTTTTTACTGGTCAATAAAAGTAAATACTCGCAAGAAAACGTGACCAGAGTCGACCATTATTATTCTCTATCGAGCGACCTATACCTTACTATCTAGCCCAAATTATTGCTTGGACTTATAAAATATTTACACCTTCTTCCATAGTATGAATGAGGTCAGAAAACACCAGGGTGAAAAAACATCTGCTGGTATAAAGTCATCTACTTTACCACCAGGATGTGCTAGGAAAATTGGTCCTCATAGCCAAGGTAGTAAGCCTGTTTTCGAAACACAGTGTTGCGGGTTCAAATCCCGCCCGGGGCAAATATTCGTGTAATGAGCAAGCATTTGTGTTTGGATGTTGTTTATATATATATTTTTATGTAATATTATGTAAATTGGCTATCTGACACCCATAGCAAAAGCTCTGACTGGTTTGGAGTCAGATGTCACCAATAAAAGTACTTCATTTTCCTAGCCTCGTTGACGTGACGTGATTTAAAGTTTGATGGAGTTTTGATGTAAAACATCTATAGGAGAGGGGTAAAACCGATTATTGCCATGGCGACCGTGGCGAGCCAATTGGGACGAGCGGGCCGGGACTGCTCACCATTTTTATTTCGTACACCGCTCATCTTCCCTGCTAAAAAAGTAGAATTAACGTATGGTACTCGTATTTTAATTATTAAAAACCTTTTAATAGTGTAGCAATTAAATTATTTAGAATGCTTGCAACAAAACAATCATGTACAAAAGACAATATACGTATTCGCAACTAAATTTAACAATACCATAGGAGAGGACTAAACTTATCATCGGAGTAGACTTAACTAAGTTATCTAAAACATATTATCAGGATAGATTAAACAAAGCAAACAAACGCTCCAGTCAGTCCCATTTCGATACCCTTGTAAACAAAATCGTTGTACTACAAATCAAACACAAAGAATATTTCAGCATGGCAAACAATAGATTCGTATTATCTCTGTCTGCGAGTTTCATAGATCTTATTTCAAATCCTCATTAAAATTGCAGGGAACATTCCTTTGCTGTACGCTTGTACAAGCACAATATATAAATCAACCCGTGATTGTGTTATGTTACAATAACACAGAGTCAACACGCGATCCAGTGACGTCACACGCCCTTTGTTCTGAACGCCTGAAAGCGATCGACGGCGGTGTCAAATAATACGATATTGAAAAACCTTGCTCTTTTTTATCGAGTCTAAATAATGAATATTTCTTGTTGCTGCTGTACATAAAAAGTAACATCGGAAAACAGCTAAAAGGGAGAAAGGTTTTTTTAACGTGGTAATGTAATCCGCAAAAAAATTTATAGTCGAACAAGTTATCAAAGTCTATGAAAGGGTCAATAAATTCAAAAAAAGATTTTTTATTTCAGTGGACTAAAGGAACCCAATTTTATATTTTAAATTTACCCTATTTGTCTGTAATCAATGAACTACTATAGCATTTGAACTTGATATATTGAAGACTTGTGTATGAAGAGTTGTGGTTATTTCATTTGTTGTCACGTTTAGACACCCCACACTAGCGTATTTGGAGCGTCTTTTGAGCATCGCCGTTGCGCGTCGCTCATACAATCATAGGCAGCAAGGCGAGTGAAACAAAAGAAGCTCAAAGTGTATGAAGGTCTCTCAATTGAGGGATTTCATTTCATTTATTTTCTACTAGCTTCCCGCTGCGGCTCCGCCCGCGTTAATAGTTTTTCTCGTGGGAATGAGGAATTTTCCCGCGGTAAAAGTTTGCCTGTGTTCTTTCGCAAGGTCTATTCTATCTTTGTGCCAACTCTGCCCGCTTTAACTTTTTTTTTCCCGTGAGAATGAGAAAATTTCCCACGACATATTATAACCTATGTTCTTTCTTAAGGTCTATTCTAACTTTGTGCCAAGTTTCACCAAAATCGGTTCAGTACTTTTGGAGCATTTTTAATTATTAGGAATATTTTGCGTATTTTTTTACACCTTGGGTTACATTATTGAAGTTTAAAGGTAAGGTTAGTAAGGATCCCAATTTTTTTTGAAAATAAAATATAGCCTATGTTACTCAGGGATCATGTAGCTTCTCAACAGTGAAAGAATTTTTGAAACCGGTTCAGTACCCCTACCATGAGTTGCTAACGTAACTTACGCGCTCGATATCGACTACGTAAACGTGCATTTAGTATGGAGAAATTTTACTTCAGATAACTGTCAATAGATGGCGTAGTTTTAATTCCATACTAAATGCACGTTTACGTAGTCGATATCGAGCGCGTAAGTTACGTTAGCAACTCATGGTAGGGGTACAGTAGTTTCGGAGACTATTCGATGCAAACAAACAAACAAACCTTTCCTCTTTATAATATTAGTATAGATAATATTGATTTTTACACAATAACATTTCACTTTCTCTCGCTCCCATGTTTCAAGAGGAGATTCGCCCTTTGATCTCATTTTAACATTTTAATTAATCGTGAGTATTTAAAATCTTATTAAATCAAAAGTATCGCCGATATTAATTAAAAAAATATATCGCTGTATTTTTTTAACATTGGTATAGATACATTGAATACAGATTTAGCTAACCATTTTGGCTCAGAGCGGGTTGGTCAATTTGACTTACACATAACATGATCTACTCGGATATATAGATTGTTTTATGAAATGTGCTTGATATCCTACGACAACGATTATAACATGAGGCGAACCGGACAGCTCACCACCGAGGGGCTCGAGCTTACTCTAAAATCAGGCTGAATAGACCTTAGTAGACCACACTGGCCAAGTTAGTCAATGTCACACACAACCTTGGAATTACTTTCCAGGTGTGTGCAGGTTTCCTCACACAAAAGAATAATATTATGTAATTCACAAAAGAATATTATTATGTAACCGCGTCTAATATTGAATGTTTTCTTACTAATGTTGCCTGAAAGAAATTGCTTTAAGCAATAAGGCCGCCTGTTGCCTAACGCTTTAGTTTATAAGTTATTTTTACATTTCCTGTTTGCGTGCAATAAAGTATTTTGTATTGTATTGTATGTAACTGACTTACATATTCAGGTTTCCACAAAAGAATATGTAACTATAATAATAATAATAATGTCTTTACTTGCATTAAATGTGGTGACTTAACTAAGTAATGTAAATATCCTAAAGTTAAAAAGAAATACTTTTACTTTTCATTCACCGTATCAGAAGGTTCAAGTCAAGTTATTAATAATAATATTAAATATGTGGGACATCTCACACGACCTGACCCCACACTAGGCAGAGCCTGTACTATGGGTGTCAGACAGCTGATATACATACATATATAAATATACAACATCCAGACACAAGGCGAACACAAGTGCTCATCACATGAATGTTTGCCTTGGGCGGGATTCGAACCCGCGACCCTGTGCTTCGTAGGCAGGCGTATTACCAGCTAGGCTACGGGGCCGTCTTTTAATCTCTAGTTATAAGAACAAAAAGAGATTTACTTAATTACTTAATCGTCACGGTCGTAGCCGCGCACGCACATCTGAAATTAAAACTAAGCGAGTTATCCTTCAAATTGTTGGATTAGTTTTAGAATTTCAATCTTTGAACTAATTAATTTTAATTACATCGCTCGATCGTCAGTTGCAAACCGATTCTCATTGGTACAATTTGTGTTTTAAAATGGGATTGCGTCTACAGGTCAGTGTTTTTATTAATTTTTTTACTATACAGGACAATACAATACAAATATTCTTGATTGTCACGTAAATTGCAAAAGTAAATCTGTTTTTGAAAATTGAAAAGTATTATAGAGGTTTAGTGTTCTATCCGGTGATACTCAGGTAAAATGTGATGTTGCTTTACCTATCAATAACCGAAAAATAGAATAGAATATACTTTATTGCACACAAGAGAAAACAACAAACATAATCAAAGCAACACAGGTGTACAAAAGGCGGCCTTATTGCTAGGGTAGCAATTCCTACCAGGAAACCCTTGAGAAATTATTGAAAGGTGTACTCTCCGTATCGTTACAGAGTCATTTAAATAATGTTAAGTCTTTTAACCCTCCGCTTTTAGCTATTTTTCCGATACAAACATAGATCAATAGAAATAAGTCTTTCAGCCTACAAACCCTTTTCTCCTCAGATGCTGTTCCTCTGCTTAACCCTGGCCTCGCTGGCTTTCTCCAGCGACGGTTTCTCAACCCAGGCCCCAGACTTCTCCAACGAGCCCCCCACTACCCTCCCCCCCCTCACGCTGCAGCAACAGATCTACGTCAATATGCTGAACGCAATCAACAACAACGCTCCTGGCGGCAACCAAGGCGCCAACCAGAATTTCGTTCAGACTGTGACTAATGGATAACATGCCCTTGGATATGTTCTTAAAGCATATTTTAGCATGTAGCCTTTATGATGTCTTAAAAATTATTTTTTCTACTTCTATTCTTAATTCGAATTAGTTACGTAAGGTAAAGGCGATTGGCTCGTGTTGCTTTTTGATTCTACGATAGTGGTAGATTTTTTTTTGTTGTAGACATGGACAATCAACGGTCAATAATGTTTCTGGTATCTATAAAATTTTTGTTTAAGCTTCATCCAATGTTTATATTATGTGTTCAGTTGTACAAATATTAAAAAAAAAACATGGTAATAGATACTACAAAGAACTGCTGTAATTGTAGTAACTTTATTATATTACAGTGAAATAAATGAAACGTACAAAAACAATAATCACACTTTTATTTAAAAAGAAACAGGTGTAAACAGAATTTAAGACGATGCATAGAGAAATTTAGTGCACATTAAGAAGATAAGCTACGTCTTAAAATTAATTGATATAGGTGCAAATAAGATAAACAAGAAAAATAAGATAAACTATTACCACACAATAGTCAAAAATTCATCATGACGTAACTGGTTATTATTAAAGAACCTGATAGAAAAAAAAAGTTACAACAAAAATAAAGCCACATTCTTCCAGTTCCCACAATCGAGACACTTTCGCTTTAGATATCCATAAATATTCGACCTTCAATTATCCGCGTAATCACAATTTCTAAAGTTAAACACTTCAATGACCCGAGAGAAATAAATGATTAGACTTATTGTTCCGACTATTTTTTCGCTGAGTAACCAAGCCACATTTGTGCTGAGATCCGCACTGTGCTAAGCAAGCAAATCTGCAACATGTTGCCGCCTAAAATATAAAATTGAATCTAGGATAGAACTATACCCCTCGTATTTGTATTACATCTCAAAGAGTTCAAATAATTCATTAAAATAAAAAAATGTCGTCGTTTGTGGGGAAGAACTCGCTAAAAGAACATCCACAGACGTTGCGTCTTTTAAAAATACTTGCTTTGCTAATTATTGTCATTTGTTCGAAGAGGATATACAAATTTTTCATCTGTTGTTAATTTCTATTCAAAAACGTATTGCCTTTTCATCCAAATCCTATCAAATTTGTTCAACATAATATCCCTTTATTGCACGGAACTCACAACTGAAACCTTTTTGAATTTCTAGACAAAACTCAAAGCAATTCCACTGATGTCCTTTTCAAACGCTATAAGGGAATTCAATGTCTTGGTCAGCTATTTCCGAATTAAATCCTTTCAAAGAGCCCCTACATTTCTACCATTTAACTTTGTATATTGAAATATATCACTATAGTACAGTCAGGAAATGATAAGGTTGACAAAGTTATTTTTTCGCTTGCAGTACAAAGATCAATAATGCCAACATAATCAATTGACAAACAATCTATTATGTGCTCGCAGCTTGCAAAAGGAAGCTTTTTGAAAACTGAGCAACCTTTTCATTCACTAAACGAACAAGTCGCTTTAGCATTTATAACGTGCGATACGAAGATCGGACGTCGTAAACTGTCAATTTAAGTGTTTTCAAATATAGAATTCTGTACAGGTCTTCTGGAGCGCTCGGGAAAGATATACCTACGTGATGAAATTTACGCGCTCGCCTTGATAGTGTAGCAGCAGAGTCAAGGAGTGGCTACGATATTTTTCTAAGTTATAGTTGTCGAAGGAACATATTATAAAATTTAAGAATATCAAAAGAGTTGTAGGAGATTTTAGCGCAATTCGATTGAAGAATTGCTTTTTGGTCTAATATGAAATGTGACGAGTAGGATTAGTTTTTTTTTGAGTAAGAAAGCTGAGATAAAGTTGCTTGCTTGTATTTGTTTGAGAAACCAAATTAAGTTCACCGATAAATGTATGGCCAATATTGATTATTTGTGTAAATTTTTTTTTTCATCGAGACGCAAAATGTATCGCCAAAATAATCTATCAAGGGCTTTGTCAGATTAAGACCCTTCTGCGAATCTCAATCAAACAAACATAATTATCCTGACAGTATTTTGACAATTCTTCAACAGATGTTGTTTTTTACATGTCCGAGCCAAGGATATTACAAATACTATCTACCGTAAGTCCGAGCTCAAGAAATATTTTCGTTTTCGCTATGATATAATAGACCCCCACACTAGCGTGATTCGAGCGTCTTTTGAGCGTCGACGTGCGTCGCGCAGTCAATCTAATCATAAGCAACTCAGCAAGGCGAGTGAAACAAAAGACGGACGCGGATGATTGAATGCGCGACGCACAAAGTTCAAGCTCGAAAAACCCTAGTGTGTGGAGTGTCTAAAATACTTGCTTAGCGTGTGGGTATCGAGGTTAACCTACCTCACAAACTCTGGTGTCATTTAAAATAATTCTTCCAGACAGTTTTAGTAGCTGGATATATTGCAGCTTGTGCCCCTCGTCCGATAATGCAATGAGTCGCGAAGCGCATCGCAGCAGGACACCGCGGCTGACTTGCTCCTCAATTTTCCACTACATGCGTCTCCTAGCCCTGATGCACTGCAGACTGATGAGAAATGTACCGTTCATAAACTGGGATGAGAAAATACTATTTATGTGACGTTTTCTATTGAAAGGGACCTTTCGGTTTTAGTTTCATTCAAGTTAGTTTCATTCACATTCAAATTCTTTTATGGGCCCCGTAGCTTAGATGGTAGTACTATTATATATTCTGTGATAGTACGTCTTCCTTTAAACAGGGTCGCGGGTTTGAATCCCGCCCAGAGTTGTAGAGCACTTGTGTTTGTCTCGTGTCTGGATGTTGTACGTTTATAGATATGTGTTGATATCGCTGTCTGACACCCTTAGCACAGGTTCTGGCTAAGCAAGGTCAGATGGCCGTGTGTGAGATAGCCCCACACACACATTTATTTATTCAGATGTTTGTAAATTACAAAAATATCAATGAGAACGACATATAGGTATAATACTCCTATAAACTCCGAAGCGGCTGTGGTTTCAAACATCGAAAATATCGCTTATTCCGCTTTTGAAAATAAGCAGAGCGGGAAAATTCATCCCTCCCCTTCTTATTAATGATTTGGTTTTGTTCATCTGTTGTGTGTAAAACTCGCCAAAATAACATAATAATGTGCGTGTGTGCGTGTTTATGTTCGTATTGTATTCATATTTTGCTCTTTTGTGGATTGCGTTTGGAATTGGGGTTTTTTGAGTGGTGATGCCATTAATCCACACTTTTAGCAGGAAAGTTGAGGACAGCAGTTTTTATTGCTTTAAAAGTTAAAGCTCTTAGAAAACAGGAAACACCACACAGTGTTTGACTTAGACGATTTATCTTACAAAATTTCATAATAGTCCATTCAGATTCCATCATTTGACATTTCAAAGTTAAGTAACATTTTATGATTTAATGGCGCTACCCATTCAGTGAGGTGAGTGGAGTAGCGTAGTAACAAACGTGTTTAGAATGTTTAGCACCATCTAATGGCACGTATTCAAGTAATGCTACTAGTGCATTAGCTCAATCGAATACTGCATCGTACAAAGTAGGTGCCACACTTATATTCTTAGGTATTCTTTCTACTAGGGACTCCATTTCACGAATCGACAATTTACAAATTACAAGTTGTTCGAAATACGTCGCGTAGCTGATATGACAAAAAATAAATAGCCTATAATGAGTCTAACTGGGTCTGCAATGAACATCAAATTGGTCTTCTACATCGTAGTTTCGTGCTTCAATTGCTGCTGGTTTAGAGTCTTTACATGCGGTCTCTCAAGAGAGTAAGCTGTTGTGGAGGAAAGCCAATTGAGCTATTTATATCCATTTATTTCCGTGTACTTTACAAAGATCTATGTATAACACTGGTATCAGAACAATAGTATGGAAATTTATATATTTTACAAATTAAATTTTTAGGCTATATCTGTATTTTAATTGCTTTTTTCATTCCACATTTTGGGCAGCTGATTTCAGGCGCTATTTTTCGATACCAAATCGGCGTGATCAATTTTAATTCTTACTTAGCTCTGGGTATTTGCCTATATCTCAAAATCATATCGCATTGAAACACTAAAATTCCTTTTTATTGCCGAAACTTAATGTGGTTTAATGTTTAGATTAAGTATTAAATTATAAATATGTATGATAGTCTGGTAAGGTATTTATGATATGGGCCTCTGTTTACATATTTAACATCTATATGTAAATATTACCTGAAATAAATGGATTTATTATTATTATTATTATTTATCTATTTCAAAATACTCATAAAAGTCAGCAGGGTTCAAGCAGTCGTTTTATTAAGAATATAGATGGGGTAAAGCAAGCCCATTCACGAGTCAATTTTCCAGCGCGCTGCCGGCAGCAGGACTGGTTTAAACCAATTGCGACTGGACTCGGATACAGATTGAAAATAGCTCTATTTGCACAACAGACGACAATCTGCGTTTGAGAATTGCTTTTAAATTGACGACCTTTTCGATATGACTTAAAAAGAAGTAAAATCCAATCTCGCCGCATAAGTTTGAATGGTGATTCGAGCACGGAACTCCAGGGCCATGCAGGAATTTAATGCAGACCAAACAAAGGTGCGGCTGCATGAAATATTGACATACCTACGTGAAACTGAATTCAATTCCGATTAGCTGCTGAAGTATGTTGTCAACTTTATTGGGGTTTTTGTCAAAAGTAGTAGTTTATTTAAAGGATATCTGTCATGTTTAATATGAATTTTGTGTAAATCAATAAACATAGTAATATAAATATATGTGGGGACATCTCCAATTCTAGTAAAAAATCTTTTGCGACCCATATCCACAAGTACGTTCGACTACACCAACTGCGGAATTGGCAAACCATCCACGGCACCGTGCCACGGTACGGCGGCGCCGTGCCGTAGCGCCGTGACGTTACACGGTGGCGGCGCCGCGCCGTAGTGATGGGGACGCAGCCGCAGAAATGGAGACGCTTCGCGCTCGCTCAGTCGATTTTTCTTGAATTTTCTCGCATGCTGGTAGAAGTGAAAAGGCTGTTACATGTGTGTAACCCTGACACGCCGCGGTACAGACGCACGCGCCGCTGATTGCTTCAGCCGGAAGCCGGCAATCTCGCCGCCATTTAACTTGCACGTTTTACTGCTCGATCGGTTCTCGTTTTTAAAACGGTAGCTCGGTAAAAAGGGGTAGCTCTTACATAGCATGTAGTTCTAATCCAGCTAAAAAATATACCTACATGATATTGTGAAGTTGTAGCGTCATACAAAGGTTTACGTATGTGAAAATATAAGTATTAACGTACTTTTTTTATCGCATACTCGAACTTTGGTCAACTTTTTTATTAATCGTCGTATTGACTTGTCTAGGTTCGCGCGGGAGCGGAAAGCTCTACCCCAAAGTAGTCATATACTTAAGTTAAAATTGAGTATTTATTTAAGCACTGTGTTTTATAAAATAAATAATTTTGTGAGTGTCCACAAGAAACTAAGGTAGATTCCAATAATGAAAGAAACTTTTATTTATTCAAACATTACATTTCATCCCAATCCCGTTATGTTATTTCAGCTTGACAGATAGTTTTCGCGTATGACATTAATTGACAGAGATGATTTTTCTAGTAAGTTCTGAAGGTAATTTAAAGAAGGGGAAACCAAATATTCTTGTGATTGACTAATGACATGACTAAACATTATAATACACGCAAATTGGGTCTGCATTTTGTTCACTATTAAAAAGATTCTATGCATTTGTAATAAGTTTGTCAATGCAATGGATTTCCATTACAGTTTCGATAAATGGAAATTGGCAATCAGTGCGTTTAAATAAGAGATGTAAATGAGTCAACAGTCAACAGCAATATTAAAGCAGACTGGCAGTTAATGACATTATTTTATATTAAATTCGTTGATTATTATGATATGATTCAGTGAATCAGTGAGTCACGTTTTGGTTGGTCAGTAAATAAATACGTTTTTATATATTTTTGTAAATAAATAATACGTTCAAATATAACAGTAGATAGGTAGGTATTTCCTATATAGATATTGCTTGTAGAGTTATCTATATACATAGTTTATTCGTTTGTCAGAACTGTATCATTTCGAAGCAGTGTCTTGTCGGAATTCAGTTTTAACTAAAATTCAAAATCTACATTTATAACTTAAAATATTGCATTAAAATTAATGTTTATAGAACTAAAGCATACAGTTCTATCTAAACGGACATTACATCATATATATTCTTAAAAAAAAAAACATTCTTAGTCCACTCACTCAACATGACAAAACAGACAACAATATGCAAATATAAGTAAGGGCTGTAGGCACGCGTTGTTTTGTTTGGCAATCAAATAAAAATCCAGTGTCAACACGCTTGGTAGAGCCCAGTCCTCACCCTCGTCAGATTGTCAGCCCGGCAGGGGAGCAATCCATCATCACACGCCCAGACCCAAGCGACTGGGTAACTGGGACCTATCTACGCTTATTTAATTTACTGTATAACGCACAATGTATGAATTATAGAAACGTTTCAGTACAATTGAGTACGCAAACTATTTTTGCATTGTAGAGGTCAGCAGACGTGCGCCGTAGCAGACTACGTGCTACGGCGTAGCAGGTCGCTACGTGGCCTCGCGTTGTAGCTGTATAAATTAAAAAAAATAAAAAGAAAACGCGCGAATTCGACCACATACCTACAGCTATATCTTAAAAAAACGATGTAAAAAAGAATTAAGGCGGACAATTTGTATTAATATATTGATTAAAATTATTACAGAACTCTTGATTTTATCTCTTCTATTTTCAAAGGTTTCTGGCAATTTAATTATGGCGAGAACAATCCTTAATCTAATTTCACGCTCTAAAATACTTGAACCATCTTGACCTAAACACAACACTTACTTCTAATTACAATCCTTCACATGTAACTGGCCATAACTCTTTAGATGCGGGGCCGAGCCTGCGGTGCCCGTGTGTGCGTGGTTTGGGAGTGTGATCTTGCCCGATTTATTAGCTACTAACTTCGCGCCCATTACTTTTCTTGCTTCAATACTTTTCTCGTGGCATTATGATATCGCATGCTTTAACAACGACCATGGCATCGTGAATGAAATATTGATACAGTTTTTTTTTTCTTAGGAATATATAAATATTGATTTTAACACTACAAAAAACCTGTTTCATTATCTAGTCTTTGAATGTACCTTTGTGTAAAAAAATACGTAAATCCGCCTCTCAGCTTCAGTTTCAAACGATCATACAGACTTTCGCATTTATATTACTAGGATTCCGGCTTATGTGGGCAGCGCGCCGACACTCCCGCCTCACCCGAGGGTCTCGGGGACTAACACCTTATTGTTTTATGTCAAGGGAAATGGGCCAATTTGTCTAGCCGGTTAGGCCGCCAGGGACCAAATAAGACAGTCTTCTTTAAAGGACTGCACGATTAATGTAATGTGTTTTCGACCTGAATACTAGTTTTTATAGCAGAGTAAGTGTATGTTCAGAATAATGTTGGTAATATGGTATATTATATAATATTCTTAACACGGTATTTTTTACCCTTGCATTATATATTCTGCGAGTGAATTACGGTTTATAATGTACAGAAGCCAGCACATGCGGTTCTACATTCACACTACGAAATTCACCCCTACCGCTACGGAATACGGGTGCTCTCAAGATCAACACGTCCAGCTGCATGTACTGGCTACTGTTCTTTGATTGTATTGAATTTTATTTTATTTTTGTACAGGTCGATTAAGCGTACGGTTTTCACAAAAAAGCAGTAAGGGTGGCTTCATTTTAGGCGCTGGACACACAGAAAAGATAGCGAGGACAGGGCACAGACAGGACGCCGCCGTCGCCGCATTCGCGACTTTATAAACCATATAGAAAAGACGAGGCACGTACATGACGCCGGGTTGGCTGCGCTCCGCGAGAGATGACGCGCTACAGGATCACTGCACCAGACAAACAAAGCCTAAATATTTTACTATTCAAGTTAAAAATAGGAGTAAAATATTGTTCTTCTCCTTTATCTGACTGATGGCGGCCCTGCTCACCCTTTTTATCTAAGCCAGAAGAAAGGCAAAGAATGATTTATAAAAAAATGTTTCCGCGTGACAGAGACGTAGTCGGGTTAGGGATGTCGTTTTATCTGACGGGTCTGTAAATATTTTTCATTGTGACGTATTTTGTATATAAGGAACTAGAATTTTGTGACCATGAGTTAAAATTACTATTCTGTTATATTAAACGATTTTTAGTTCACTCTTTTTGAATTTAACATGCTTGTCGTCGAATCAAACTTCACCAGAATTGGGCAAGCTTCACTGGCCTTATCAGCCTCCATGGTCGAGTGGTCAAAAGCTCGCCCGACGTTACGGAGGTTCCGGGTTCGAATCCCGGTGGGGACTCCTCGAACAAATATCACTTTGTGAGACTTTTCTCAGTTTGGTTAGGACATTGCAAGCTGAATCACCTGATTGTCCGAAAACAAATATATTTCCGTTGGTCCCGGCTACTATCTACGGATGTAGTCGTTATAGTAGCCATGTCGGAAGCCTAAGGCAGTTCTATCCGACACCAGGGTTTGTGAGGTAGGTTAACCTCGAATCCCACAAGATCCTCTGTCCAAAATTAATCTAATTGCCATTGAAACCTAGGTACAAAATTAAGAGAAAAACATTGACTCGACTTTTATTCTAAATGCATTTAATAAAACAACACAACCGCTTCTGCGAGTGAATTGTATAGTGGACTGCATTTAAACCTCTAATTTTCTGTATCACTTTATTTAAATACAGCCTAAGTTTGCCCTTAAATTCTTCATCATAAAAAAACACCATACAAAAAGTCCAATCCGAAAAAAAAGTTCATTAAGAATGGACACATTAACCGTTAACAATTAAATTAAACAAAATTAACATCAGGAGAGTGACTTGAATTTGTAAACGATCTTCACAAGATAAGGCTTTCGAATTTCATCTTATTTTGTTTTAAAAGCCGCAGCATATTTAAATAGGATAGAAGGCAAACTTTGGCAGCGAAAAGTTCCTTCAGTATACTTACATATTAATTACAAAGTGCACACAATACCCAATTCTAGGTTAAACCTACTATAAACTTCTAACACTCGTAATACCTTGCTAATACATTCATGGAAGTACCTATCTATATACCTGTAATTGACTTCTTAGCGGTTTGGCTTATTTTTTCAAAATCCATAAGGCTTTTGTTTCACTTGGTCTATACTTTTAGGTATAATCTATACTAATATTCATAAAAGGAAAGATTTGTTTGTTTGTTTGCATTGAATAGACTCCGAAACTACAGAACCGAATTTAATGAAACTTGGTATAAAGATAGAATAGACTTTGGAGAATAACATAGGCTACCTTTTACCGCGGGAAATTCCTCATTTCCACGGGAAAAACTGTTGACGAGGGCGGAGCCGCGATGCGGAAAAGTAGTATTATATAAAAGTATGTATACACGATATTGATACCGTGTTTGTTTTCACCAAAATAAATTTTGTATGAACTTTTTGCAGCGAGAAAACAATTATGTAATTCCTATAGGAAATAATAAAAATGCTGGTGAAGTCGAAAAGTGGACAGTAATAAATAAAAGCGTTAAAATTTTACTACGTCTATGTATGAATACAGCCTAAAAATATTTTTTTATGTTGAATATTATAAAAAAGTCGCACACTCAAAATAAAGTGGAAAAACAAAAGTATAATAAAAAAATGTCAGTTCGGAACAATGAAAGGAGATACTTGCTTCCGCACGCGTCTTCGTTTCCGGCGGTGCTCGGACGGAAAAATAAAAGTCATTATTCGAGTCGTCATCACGAGCGAAAACAATTTTACTGCTTTCAGCGGGACATTTCAAACCCAAATAGAACCCCACAATTATTCTGAATTGCTACGACTCCGAAAACATTAAGAATATTTCAAAATTTCATGCTACCAAATTACGTAAAATATTATGTTGATATTTTATTATACGAGTATAACGATTTTTTTTACTCTTAATAGTAATATGTTAAATTAATGGCATCGACCATTTCTGTCCATATTTAAATATGTAATCATGAACAACTGCAAACCCCAACCCGCCTTTTCAGGTAGTATTTTCTGTTGATTTGTAAATCCACCGAATTCTGCTTAGATTGTTCCGTTGAATATATACCTATATTGTATGCTTAGAGTATAAATAGAAAAATTTCTGTATATTTATTCTCTAAGATTGTATGTATTTCTTTTTGTTTTAATATGGTATCTGCCTACCCCTCCGGGAAACAAGCGTGACTGTATGTATGTATGTTAATTATGAATACATATATTTATCTGAATGAAACAATAGGTAGGTAATATTTGTTGCCTATCTTCATTCTATTATTAAACTAGTTGAAATAGAGCAAAATATTTTTTATATTCCCCAAATGTCAGCGATACAAAGAACAAGGGTAAGATTGGTAAGAATTTTAAGGTCTTTGCTTTTTCAACAGTCACTGTCGGTGATAAAAGGACCCTCGTCGTTTCAAAACGAAAACATTCCCTTATTTTTGTGAAGAGATTATTCGGGCAAACATTTTTTTTCTCTCGAAAATATTCGTAACTTTCCTTTACAACTGGATCATTTATAGAAAGAAAACACGCGTGGCTTAACATTAGCAAATATTCGCACGACAAAGGCGCCTTTGGCTTTGAATTCTCGCGGAGCGCGACGGAGCATTGCTCAGGCGAGTTTGGCAGGCGCTACTGGCTCATGCGAGAGATTTTTTTAAGATATTTCTTTTTGGGATTTTGATGATATTTTGTTTGATTGTATAGAACAAATCCTATATGGCGTAAAAGGACCTTTCTTTCGCTGTCCCTTTGACATCAGGTAGGTAGATAAGTCTGTTTCTGATGAACAGGTTCAGGGTTTGAATCTCATGTAGGGCCAACATTCGTCTGATGAAACGTTTGATCTGCTAATAAGTTTTTATAAACTAATCAAACGATGTATACTAACCTAGTTAATTTTAATCACAAATCTGAAAATATTATGCCAAAATAGCTACAAATAGGCTTAAATCTAGGTAGGTATATCTAGATTATCTTTAACCCGGTATTTGTTCGCGTGCTGTGCAATCAGTCATAATGATAATTATTGTGTCCTACTGCACAGTGAATTCACATCACAAATGCATGGACAAATCAAAGCTAATCCACAACCGCTGATTTCTAATATGCACGAGTTATATAAGGCCAACGCAACGTTGTTGTCTAATAATTAGCCAAATTGCAACGAATTCAATACTTAAACAAACTGCATGAGTACGCTAATAAAGCTGTAAAGCGTTTAGTTCAATTTGTTGTCGATATTTCAAATTCTTTCCTTATTATACGCTAGAATGCGGCGACACGCATTCATATAGGCATCTCCTGCTGTCTTGGCTCTATTTAAGCGCCAAAAATTGCACTTTCTTTGCTCCATACAGATAGTAGGTACGAAGCCTACGTAAGCCCGGCTGCGCCGTCCATAGTAACGCTTTAATATGTCTTTTGGTTTGCTGTTTTTAGAGATTGTTTTTTATCCGATTCTATTAAAACTTTCCAATTATTAGATTGTTATATTGCTCTTTGATATTCCGTAGTAATTTTTATCACATTCTATACACAGTATTTTTAAGTTTTCATACAAAATTGTTAGTTTCCATAGTAAAAGTATTAATTAGGAAAGTATACAAATAAATTTTGAAGCCCTTCTGAAAGATGAGCATGCAAAATTTTAAACCAAACTTTACGATAATAATCAACAGGAAAGTGCTGTATCTAATCAAGCTGTAGTGCAAAGAGAACAAACTCTTAGCTTCCTCTATCAAACCTCACATACCTACTTGGCTTTATAGAACCTAGCTCCAGTGCCTGTGATACAACCAAACGTACAATTCCTGCTTTTAATAGCTAACTATAAGTTATTTATTAAATAATATTCTGATCCTGAATCCGCGCGATTTTTTTAGGATAAAAACAATTTTGTCCTAGGAATAACACTAAATTAAAAAAAAATACCCCCGACACAAAACCGATCGAACTTGATCCTTTCAACAACTAGAAAAGAGCTGATAATCTTCAAATGGCTGAAGATATTTTCTTGGATCATGCCTAAGAACACTCTCGATTGTGACACCTTGCAAACAAAAAAAACTAGATCAAAATCGGTGCATCCGTTTACGAGCTACGATGCCACAGACAGACAGACAGACAGACACACACGTCAAACTTATAACACCCCTCTTTTTCGTCGGGGGTTAAAAAGAGCGTGTCTTATATAAGTATGGGTGTTTATAGTTTAGAACCTAACTAAATACGAGTCATCTTTCGTCCCAATCTGTCTAGTGTTTAAAGTGTGATTGAGTATCCAACATCTAAACATATGAACACACCCAAACTTTCACATTTATAGTGATATTAGTTTTTATAAGTAGCTACGGACCGCGCACTACCTTAGCTTAATTCAGCTCTTCTTACCTCCTTAAGTAACTAAATGCGTAACAAATAGGGCATTAGTAAACCATTGCAGACGATAATTTGGTATTTCATTATGTAATACGTTTTAACCTTGCCATTGCTTGAGAAACACAAGACCTACTTGTTAATAAGTTATTAAAATCGTACAATAAATAAAACTAACTCGTACGAAACATAGGTTATTTTGTTAAATAATATTCCAGTCGCATAGTCCAGCATCCGCGCGTTTTGCCGTTTTCGTGTTTTAGTATTCTGGGCGAGGAGCGAATATGGCCAAATCGCGGTATCGTCTGTCAGATTTATTGAATTGCAAAGTAAACTGATCATAATATTACGTGCCATTTGCATCGCTATAATTTTGCCATATTATTGAAATGGCAGATGTATTTCTTCTACAATCTGCAATTATTGTTTAGTTTGGGAAAGCATGTCGCCTATATTTTTTTTTATTGAAATATTTGGTTTTATGTTATATGTATTTATACCTAACCATTTATTAGGTCAAACATAATTGCTATATTTATTTACTGTCGGGTCTGCTATATTATATTATTTTTACGGAACTGGGCGTTTTTATACCGTATATTTTTACTGATTAATTTTATTATCCATATAATAAATAATACCCTTTGCAATAAATTGTTTGTTTGTAAAAATTCTAATATTTTGTAATTTTCAATTAAAAATATACGTATGAGAAGTAAATAAACACCAAATTGACATAAAGTTGAACATTTATTTAATTAACATTCGTTATCAGTTTAAAACAATATTTGTACTACTTATTTAAATACAATGGAATGGTAACTTATAGAAGTAACTAAATCATGCATCTATTTTAATTATAATAGGTACCTAAGAATTATTAAGTTTTAAAACGGGAGATTTACCGTGGTATTTGTTTTGTGTGAGTGCCCGATATTTCGATGCAGTTGCACGGTAAATATCCCGTTTTAAATCTAAATGGTTACCTAAGAATTGTTGTGGCAAAATTTTAAAAAAGAACACTTGTTAAGTTATTTGGAAGAAAAAAGACAGTTTAAATTAAATAACAGTTACCCGTTACAAAATGGCAATGAGAAGAATAAAAGTAAATCAGACAAAAATAAATAAATTATTCAGATCCTTGATCAGCCAATTAATTCGTAATTGTGCAATAATTTTGTAAGTACAAGCAGCCAATTATAATAATTTTACAAATGCTTATCGCGTGTTCTAGGCACTAAAGTCAGTACAGTCAGAGTTCACAGAGAAACTACTAATCTATCGAATATTATTCGTCAACAAACCGATTATCACAAGGTTATCACTATAACTTCACAACCACACATTACTTCACGTAAACAATCACACTTCGTATTTTGAAATCACAGAAAACTTATGAAGGATCACAAAACGAGGTTGACTGGCACCAAAACACCAAGATTCAAATTTGGGAATCGCAAAATAAACCTGGCAGCGTGAAGAATAAATCCTAGCGATCTACTTTTCTTTTTAGAACTTTAGATTTTTTAAAAGCGATCCAGTAGTCAGTCAGTAGTCCAGTAGACTTTTCTAGTCTGAAATAATGATGATGATGATAAGAGCTTCAACTCATGAGCAATATAAAGAACTAAGGAATAAAGTTTGGTGGTTCAACGGTGTGTGATATGGTTCAGCCCATCCTCATGATGTTGCGTCTTCGTAGCAGACGCTCCATGGCGTAGAACACGCGAGCTGACCCTCAGTAAGGGCAGGTGATCCCACCTGCTCCTGGCTGAGCTATAGAGTCAGGAAAGTGCACTCTGCAAATGTCCTTGAAAGTCTTCTCATGTCTTTGCGGCTTTTGCACCTCGCGATGGTACCCTCCTTGGTACCCATATCCGTAACCGTTGTTGTATCCATTGTACCCGTTGTAACCGTTATACTGATTGTATCCATAAGTTCGTCTTCCGTTACCAACCACGGCGTCGTAGACCGCGTCGAAGAATGGACTCGGCGCTGCGTCTACGCACGCTAGAGCCATAACTAAAGCAGTAGCGATAACGATGCGTGTGGATACCATTGCGGAAGAAGATGCGGTGTGTTCAGAGGGAGCTGGCGGCAGGACAGTGTAATCGCGAATGGAGGCGGGTGCTCACGCGCCGGCTTATATACCGGCCTCGGCTCATCCGACCGATAAACAAGTGCCGCGATGCGCGGGTTCACGGCCCGTACCCTGGAATCGCATTGAGACTGTTTGCGGCGGGATATTGGAAGGGTACATTTTGCAAGCTAATTTCGACACAACTAGGAAGTATCGCAACAAACTAGATAAGAGCTTTGTCCAAGGCGAAACGAATGGAAACCAGAACTTGCGTTAGTTGTTTGTCCCGATTGATTATATCGCTCGAGGTCTGCTCTATATTTAGCTCTTTTACTGAATATTTTATCAACATGCGATATAAGTAAGTATATGGTCAGAGGGCTCACCAAGGCCATCTTCTCAGAACATGCACAAAGGGGCATACCCAAGTAATTGACTGAATGAGTCAACGTGGAGTAAACTCAGCTTCCGTAGAACGTATGACATTTTAAAAACACTTAAGATATTTTTTATTGGCTGTTTGCGACATAAATAACAAAACAATCATCTCTACCCAATTTTTTCCCTATTTTTAACTCCAATTTGGAAAATAGCATTATGTTTTGCTTAGTCTGTAAGTGATGTTATATTACATACCAGCGACCAGCCCCGGCTCCGCACGGGAAAATGGTTATTATGGTTTATCCTTAAGTATATTATGCATGTATTATACATATAAACCTTCCTCTTGAATCACTCTATCTATTAAAAAAACCGTATTAAAATAGGGACAGAGAAAGCGACTTTGTTTTATACTATGTATGTAGCGATATGCATATAAATAAATTCTGACTGGCATAGTGTCGTATGCCTTATTTTTATACCATTATTTCCTGCAACACATAAAGAAACATTACAGTGCTATTCTTATAATATATCTAGCTATATATTTTACTGATAATGAATCACTGAAATGTGTTCGTTCATCAATTCAGAACGACTACACCGAAATGAATAATACTTTTTGTTGTGTTTGTTATTGTCAGGACAAGACAAGGTATGTGAAATGCGAGCGAAGCACACTGATTGATATGATATTTTTAATTGACCTACAGGAAGTACATACAAAAATTAATTTGGAAGCAATTTAGATCTATCAGAATTGGGATCATTATATCCGTTAGTACTTACAAAATTATAAGGAGCGTTGCGAAGCTGCTACTGAGGGGGGAACGGTTGTCTACGTAGTAGCTGACTTCTAATAATGATAGACAGACGATTTTTGCTAGTTTCGTACGTATCACGTAAGCGACAAAAGATGATTTTTCCGTGAAATGTCCCTCCATAACAAATAATCCTACCCTGTGATCAAGTTAGACAACAAAGCATCTTCCACGTGGTAAGCCTGGTTGGTATATGGACGGGTTTCGCAAGTACAAGTCAAGTTCTCTGTAGAGCGTTCACCTCTGGCCGTGAATACAAATCGCGATGCAGTCTGCACTAAACGCACTCCATATAAATAAGAAAGCAACTTAGTACACACTACTGAGCTACTATTTCTATGTTTTCAGTCTATGTTTTTTTATAGAGTGTGCTCCGATTTTTGAATAAATAAAATACTGGCCGCCGATACGATACAAGAAGTATGAAAGTAAAAGGTCAAGTAGACGAAGCTAAAGTACTCGTAGTATTATATTAAACTAGGTCTCAGGAAAAGTTACTTAACCAACATACTCTTCGAAAGGTCTCAAGATCTTAAACTTTAATGCCATAATGAACTATTGCTTATCTACGCACCTTTATTAGTTACCTAGAATGCAGTTCTTTGGCTTCGCCGTACTATTCTTCCCATAGAAACTAAGTACCTATGTTCTTACTGTATAGTAATGCATGTATTTATTTATATTGTGTCATAATCCCGCCGATTGTCTTATCATCTTTATCCTAATCCATTTCTACATATAATAACCGCGGAAAGAATAGCAGACAGACAGAGTTTTGCATTTATAACATTTTTATCTCTTTTTCGTATTCGTAATTCTGATCCAATGCAATAAGCTTTTATAAAAAATAAAGCTTTTGTTGTTGTTGTTTAATTATCCACAAATATACTGCGCGTGTTGCATAATCCCTACGTTGGCAGGAGGGTTGAAGATCGCAGCTTTAGTTAGTCACGTTCTCTTTACAAATCCTAGGTTATAGGTACATAAACCTTACACATAGATTCAAGCATTAACTAATAAAGGCCTTACACTGAAATATTTACAATTATTTAAAGTCTGACCAAAATAATAATAAACCTGCTCTGGGGGCGCCACGTGTATATTTTTACGACTATGGCAACAATTTCCCTTATAAAATTAGTTCTATTGAAATTCCGTAATATGGCGAGGTTTTTTAATTCTCTGGTCGGGCTTTAATTATTATCGTATAAATACTTGACGTTTTAAGGCATTTCTAAAGTGCGAGCTACCTTTTCTATTGCGATATATATTGGTACCTACATCGCTCGTCTGTTAGAGCCTTTACAATCAGGTGTTACAACTCTATCTGGGCCTCAAATGTTATTAATAGGTTGATGTTCACCTAGATTCTCAACAAGACAATTATGCCTTGAGATGTTAGTAACTAAATTAAACCGTGCCCGTCTGCAACCCACCGCTAACGAATTGCTTACCCTACGAATACGCAGCGGGCTTCGCCAATTATAATTATTTACGTTGGTCTCACATGAACAATTTACTTGGGACTTTAATTAAACTTTTTTTTCTATTTAAAGCCTTTCGAACTGGTTTCCATTCCATTCATTCATTGAAAATGTAGGCCGTTGGTAAAAATAATTGCACCTATTTGAAATTCTATGGTCTTCCGGTTACTGGGCTCGGCGAGTGAATTCAGTCATGCTCCACCCTTATAATTTTTTATCGCTTTAGAGAGATATTTTTGTAAATACGAATCAAAAGTATTTTATACTAGCTTTCCGCTACTTTTTACCGCGGGAAAATACCTCACACTCAAAACTGTTAGCGCGGGCGGAGCCACGGGGTGGAAAGCTAGTGTTTGAATATATTTATTTACATTATATTATTAGCAGCGTTTTTAGCAAGATCAATTTTTAGTGCTTACTTCACTACATAGTATAAAACAAAGTCGCTTTCTCTGTCCCTATGTCCCTCCCTTTGTACGCTTAAATCTTTAAAACTACGCGACGGATTTTGATGCGGTTTTTTTTAATAGATAGAGGGATTCAAGAAGAAGGTTTATATCTATAAAACATGCATAATATACTCAAGAATAACCCACAATAACCATTTTCCCGTGCGGAGCCGGGGCGGGTCGCTAGTTATTTATATTTAAAACATCTTAGCGCAAAATTATAATTTGTGTCCGAATATTATGAATCAGTCCTGAGACTTATTTAAGTTTAGTATTTCAAAGCCCTGAACAAACAGTGTTGCCATTAATCGTCTTTAAAATATGTTATTACCTGATCACGTGCCTTGTCCGAGAAAGGCATAGGCCGAGATTGATTTTACAGCCAGATTGCAAGACATTTGAATGGCTCATTAAATTGTCAGCTAGTTTCAAAATAAGGATATGAACTCCTGTTGGGTTAATTTCGTGTGCCCTCGTTTACAAATTACCTGCGTAGGTATTTTTTCCCCCAAATCATTTGTTTATTTTATTTACCCAATTCAAATCCAATTGGTAGCAAATTCAAAGAAGAACACTTGTCATTATTGTGTGTTCAATTTCTTTGTTGACATTTTCTTTTGTTTTTTTTTTTACGACCATGTGATCTTGTAATTGGTTTATTGTAAGTTATTACTTACCTAGAACCCCGGAATCGTTGTTAACTACTAAATTAAATGTATTTTATATTTTCATTTATATATTCAAATAGAATTATGGGGGAAATTCAAGTAAGAAAAAAAAATACCCTGTTTGTCTACCTGTTACGCTTTCATGCATAATATTTTAGTGATTTTTAGATTTGTATTTTTGTGTGTGTACGTTTGTAATGAATAAACTCAAAAACTACAGAACGGATTTCAAAAATTCTTTCACTGTTAGAAAGCTACATTCACCCTTTAACATAGGCTACCTTTTACCGCGGGAAAATGTCTCAATCCTACGGAAAAAAAATGAAACGCTGGCGGAGCCGCGGCGGCGGGAAGCCAGTAGACTATAATTAGGTTTGAACTTAGAATGTTGGAATTCAATGGTTGGGATTTAGAAAGCTCTACGTAACAGAATAATAACTGCACGTTTGATTGCAGCTAGTAGTGGTATTTTATCAGATTATGCTAGGTTCCCGGTTGTCAAATATTTACTTCAGAATTATAATTTTTTACACAAGATTATTGTGTGTGAAATACATTTTGTTTCTCGATTTAAGATTTTTTATTTGTTTTGTTTACCACCTCCTGATTATAATATCAATTTATATTTTGAGGATCAAAAATAAAAAAAATTGCATCGACACGGCCGTTAATAGCGTTAACGTGTTTTATTTACTTAGAGCGATGACTTTAAAGACATGAGTCTTATGCCGTCATCATTTTATTTATTCTGTGCCGTCTTTTACATCTAGTAGGTAAGCATGGTAAGGCAAACGCAGTGTACCTATTAAAAGTCTAATAGACTAATAAATATAAACCAATAATCGGAGCTCGGACCATAATTTAAACTATGAAAATCAGTAGACAGACAATAAAATAACAGCTCTTCAATAATAGCTGTTTACCTTTCTCTAAAGCTAACAATAGGCTGACTATTTGCTCGGGGTCTTAGCGGTGGGAATCTTTATGTGTTGTGCTCGAAAACAGCTCCCTGGGGCCCTGTAGGGCCCTCTTCGGGCCCTTCAGCCCTGTTTGTGTAGGACCCGGCTTACTTCGTTAGTGAGTTACCGATGCCCACTTTACGTGTTGTCCTGCGATAGTCCTACATTATTTGTCGATTAGGATGATAAATTTCATATGGGTTTATTTTGTAGTGGGTAAATAAGGTATGGTAGCGTTGTATATAATATAAACTAGGTAGGTACTATAAAGTTTATGGAATATGATCAAAGATTTATCTGACGATTCAAAAATGCCAAGTTAATATCGTATTATAAAATACAAAACTACCCTTACAATAATGTATTACAGTACAGAGTATATAGGTACTTTTTATTAGGTTTTAGTTTCAGAGGAAAATACCATAGGAAAATACTAACTGCAAAGTCGCAAGACGAACATAACATTAGATTTTTATTTGAATATAATAAACTTACATACAAGGCAAGTAATAAATTATATTATAGGATTCGCTCTCTACCTAGTAGCAGTAAAAATGTAAATGTTATTTTTGCATTAAAGTATATTTTATAACAATAAGCCCCTTAGGAATCCTAGCTAATTATTGTAAGAGTCATAATATCGCTACTAGGCGTAACATGGAATACTTATGCCTATTTTAAATTAAACGCAAATTATTTCTTTGTCCAGTGCAATATTAAACATTCAGTTAGCACGATCATCATTTGCCTCGTTTGCATTTATATGGACCATAAAAATGTCTTGTGTCATGATACTTGTTAAAATATATAACAGATGCTGATAATCAGGTAATATGGAGCTATTAAATAATAAACAAAGAATTATTCTTACCCATCAATCTATAAAATCATTCAAAAACAATACATACAAATACAGCGCCAAATACATTTACAAAGAATGTAAATCATTATTGAATCATGTTTATGATACGTTTTACAGGTAAGTTGTTATTGCCACAGAAGATCGGAAACTAAAAACTTAAGTTTCAGATTAATATTGTGCTGTGGATGCAATTTTTTAAAATAGCTAGAATTATTTTGTGTATGTTTGTAATTTGATACAAACTACAATACAACAATTACAATACAATACAATATTATTGACACCAAAATAAACAGTACACAAGAAACAATACAACAACAACAAGTGTTACGTACAGCACGAAAACCTGTCAAGTTCAAATTTTGAATGTGGTGGCGAGTCTTGGGAATGGTAAATGTTTACCAGTGGATCAGGCTGTAGATGAAGATGATTATGATCGATTTTAAAGTGCATCTAAACTTGGCATTGGATTGGATTTCAACCCTTTTTTAGGCGAACACTGAGCCGTTAGGAACTTGGCCCCCTTTTTAACAGGTATGTTTTTGGTGGGATACTTTTTTTCTGTTTACACTATGCCACATTTTCGAGCTATTCGTACTTATATAAAAGCCACTGATCCACTGAAGAGATATCTAGCTAAAAAAAACTTCCTCAGTGGTAGAGTTCTTAGTTTCATACCTCGTGGTGGTGGAAACGATCACAAAGGGGAAAGGAAAATTTAAAGCCCACTAAAACATTATCACATCACGCTAATATTATAAAGTTTGTGAGTGTGTAAGTTTGTTACTTCTTCACGTCTAAACGGCTGGATCGTTTCTAATAAAATTTGGTATGGAGTTAGCTGACATCCTGGATTAACAAAAAGGCTACCTTTTACCTCATTCCCACGGGAAAAACTGTAAACGCAGGAGGAGACGCGGGGCGGTAAGCTAGTTAAATATACACAAAACCTAACCTTTGGGGCGCAGGGCGCAAACCATCTTTTTTGGTGAACATTTAAACTTTTCCCAAGGGAAAATACCTCTACTACCAAGTCTTGTGATAAAGCTCAGCAATACACTAAGTTTCTTCTGACCACGAACTTTACTCGTATAACGCTTATTTAATCCAGACGTTGTTATTTGAGACAATTTTCCTTCTACGTGCTTCGAATATTACATCTCACCGTAGAACGACTGTACGCGGTTTGCTTACTATTATTATGTCATTCAACCCTCTCGATATGTTCTCACACAGATAGTATCACAAGTTAAAAATTACAAAAAATTACACAATCCTACTACTAATATTATAAACGCGAAAGTTTGTGAGTATGGATGTATGTTTGTTACTCTTTCACGAACGGATTTTAATGAAACTTTACAATAATATAGCTTATATTTTTGACCGCTATGTATAGGTAGGTACTGATAGAGTTTAAATTCCACTGTGTGTGACGTGAAACGGATTCCAAAACGTTCATACTAGTTGTAAGTATTTTTATCAGTTTCTATGAGGCTATCAGCTATATTTATAGAAACTATATTACACCATTAATAAGTTTATCCAAGATCGTTACCGCGGAGTGGAACTGAATGGGTTCTTAACACTGCTATCACTGCTGTAGTGCACACACTGCCTTAGAGGAGTCAGTATATCAGCAAACAGACCAACAATATTTCTGTGAACAAGGATCTAAATAAACGTAACCAGAAAAGGAACTAAAATCACACGAAACGTAATTGCAAAGTGATTAGACCAGCCCAATTTTATTTCTTGTATAGCGAGCAAGAAACCAAACTTAAATAACTTGACAGCTTGGCTTGTAGTACTAGCGACCCGCCCCGGCTCTGCACGGGAAAATGGTTATTGTGGTTTTCCTTAAGTATAAGTATATTATGCATGTATTATAATACATATAAACCTTCCTCTTGAATCCCTCTATCTATTAAAAAAAGCTTTGTTTCAATTATCACTAATTTAAATCAACGTGAATCATCGTAATAACATAAGCATGTCCTTATGTGTGGTGTTTAGGGTAAAGTGATTGATGACGTACAAAATATATTAATCGTGAATTTTCTAAACCTTTATAATAATTTAAATTAATTGACAGTGCTCCGAAAAGTATAGTACGCAGTCACAAAAGTTTCTTTCGTCTATGTTTTCGAATAAGGAAGGTAGATTTATGACGTATAAAGTGTAAAACCGTAATGCGTCTACGTAGTGATGATAACAGCGGCTTTTAGCTTCATGACCCACTATCCAAATTTTCATAAGCCATTCAAAAATACATTTAGCTCATATCTATACTAAACTCACACGATAGGCAAACTATTATTATCATTTCAGCCTGTAGAGGTCCACTGTTGGGCAGATGTCTCCCCCACACAATTCTGCAATAGGTACCTATATTCAGTTACTTCCTCTTCTCTCTCCTCTTTATAATACGGAAGCTTTCCGTAGAGTGCGCTCACCAGATCATCAATCCATTTTGTAAGGGGACTGCTTACGCTGTGTCTCCCGATGCACAATGTACTATACTTATTACTACACAAAATACAGTTAGATAATCTCGAACTCGTATCAAAGGAGTTCGCAGAAGCAAAGGTAATATAATACTGAGGTTTATTTGACCCTAGTAGTGCCCTAGTGAAAGACTGCGATTTTTTTTGGGTTCAGTTGTCCGAAATACAAATCCCTTACTCACCTAGTCGATACGTCACCCATGGGAATATTAGGGTGGTCCTACATGTAATTCGTCGACCCCATTGGCTAGTTTGATATGCCTGCTTACGAAGCCTAGAGTGGTAGATTCAAACTCTCCCTAAACAGTCCCACAGTATTTAGAAAGAATACATATTTTCTGTTTAGTTTTGAGATCAAATGATGGTATAATATCTCTCTACAAATATAGCTATTCATATATATTTTTTACAAAAAAGTCATTTTTTAAAACTAGTATACAATAGGGAACTAATCTCACGAGTTCTCTGCTAGCCAACCAACAAAGTGCTGGAAAATGAGGAAGCGGATTAGACATAATTGACAGTGTCACACACATACATAAAATACATACATAGACAATAATTACATACTATTACATACAAATATATAAATAAGTATAATATAAATTGCTCTTTTACTTTGTGTTTGAAGGAGCGTAAAGAGGGCTTTATTTATACCGCGTAAGCAAAAACTATTTTTTTGCAGACTTTCTTATGTAAGAAGTAAAGCCAGCATCAAACCATGTACTCTTCAACTTGAAATGTTCATAAAACAATCGTTTCCACATTACTCCACTGAAAGAGGACAATAAATCATCGCGGCCCGAAAATCCCCCCGTGTCGAGGTAAGCGCGTAAGCACGAACGCAATGCATCACAATTCACAACATATTTACATAAGAAAAGCCGCCAACTCAATTATTTACAAGTATTAAAGTTCTCGGCACCCAATTGTCCCGTTTCCACACATATGCTAATCCGGGAACGAGAAATTAAAATTACGGGAATTGCTAATTAGGTGACAAGTGTTTGTCCCGCTTTGCAAGGCAAAAGCAAAAGTGACTATGTCTGTCTAGGACGTTTGTTAATAAATTCTTCAATGTTTTTTGGTCTCGTAAATGGTATAAATTCTTCATCTTAAATAATAGCGGGATTGCTGATTATTAAGAACTATATAACCTTACAGACATTTCCCGTCAAATAAAGAATAGTCTGCTACATAATTTAAAATTCAAAGTTAGATTTTACTAAACCTCATTAAGACAGATTTTAAAAATAATTGTTCCATTTTATAGCTTGTGTGTGATAAGATGACTAACGGTATATAACTCAGGGAACAGGCAGCAACTTTCAACTGTAACAACTGTGGTCCTCAACCCGCCTGCAAAGAGTAGGAATTATGGCAACATCTGGGCAAGGCCGTTATTCATCTATAGGTTGTCGCAGTAGTAGAGTTTCTAACTAGTTATAAAGCGACTGAATTTGAAGGTTAATTAGCGTTGGTTTACAAGTTATTTTATACATAAATAAGCTAACAGCAATAAGGTTCACGGTAACTCGCGTTACTTGGGTTGTATATTTTATCCCAAGTCCGGTGAAGCTTGATTGGTCGTACCTTTTCGACACAAGCATAGGTCAATTCAAAAAAAAAAAAATTATCCAATACCTTATATTCAAAACAATTTTCATTTTAGTTTGGAATTGATTAGATGAGAGAATGTAACCTGAACGTAAAATGTACCGTCAACAGACCCAATATATATTTACCACATTTACTTATCCCCACTAACACTAACGGCGCCGTAGTGCGTAGTCCTCGCAATAATTTGCATGATCCTAATAGAATTTACATACCTCAGTATCTAGCTGACATGAAATATACCTATACATACAATCTATATTAAGAATTAGTTAAGTACCAGTTAAATAAATAAGAGCCAACCAAAAAATTATCATTTTTATTTTTATATATCTATCTGGAAACATGGTGAGTAGGCTAAAGTCAACCGCACTGGTATACTACGAACGAAAGAGTTGATCGACTTCGCATAGGTACTACCCTTGAATTGTTTTGCATATGCATGTACAACAAAAGAACAACCGAAGTTTACAAAAGGGCAGCCATACAAATAGCTAAGAATAAAAAGTAGAGACAGATAAATAATTCCGAATTTTACCTTTCTAACAAAATATTTTTTAAGAAAAAGTGTATTTTATTTGAATCTGAACACAGAGAGGAAAAGAAAATGTAGGTACATAAAGAATGGTGCTAAAAAGTGCCTATATCGTGTAGAGTATAACAGTTATTTGCAGCGAGCGTGCCGTGCCTATAACTGAACTGACCTCGCTCAAGTTCAATGCCGGTCTGCAATGAAACGAACACTACCGCTCGGTATTATTCCCTACTACATATTCATGTAACCTACTAGCTAAATAAAACAAAGATCAATTGAATAAATAACAAAACAAAAAAAATATTGCAATTTGCTGGATATTTATGGTTTGCCTGCGTGTACGGAAATTTTCTTTTCTTTTAAAATGCAAAAGCATATTGATTGATTTTAGACTTCAAAGCAATTTTTTTGTGAAATGTCGAATAATTTGCCGATCAGCTTTATCACCCCAGACCAAAGACCCTCTAGATCTCTATCTCAAATAGGAATCCACCCATAACACTTTTACAAATTCATTAAAAAGAAGAAATGTATTACAATCTATTACAAATAAAAAATTATTAAAGCTATAAGAGTTTAATAAAAAGATAATTTGAATAACTTTTCGGTAAACTGTTTTCACAACATGTGTTCACCGACAGTTTCGTAGCATAGCGACTACGACGAAGCTTGGTACTACGAAAAGCGTAGTGCTACGCTCGCTACGAATTATCGTAACGCTATGCAAGAGCAAGGCCCGTAAGTATAGCGAAGAATTTACAACGTAGTTTTCTGCACACAAACCTTGAACATATATATAAATAAGTTTCTAATCGACAAGGAAACAAGAATAATTTAATCTATGGTCAATATTATTAGCTGAACACTACGTCAGTTCTGCGAAGGCGATAATTCTCCACTGACGCAACATCCAGAGGTCCAGGGTTGTTGGTGCACTGACTCATTGATTGCGAACCTGGCCTCCGTCGGCGGCATTGGCAGCCAATCGGGAGCTCCAGGGTTCATACACAGTATCATACAAATAATTATATGTGGATGATGTGTTCTGTATTGTATTTTGATGTTTATAAAGAATACTTACTACTCGTATCACTATAAAACAAAGTCGCTTTCTCTGTCCCTATGTCCCTCCCTACGTCCCTTTGTACGCTTAAATCTTTAAAACTTCGCAACGGATTTCGATGCGTTTTTTTTAATAGATAGAGTGATTCAAGAGGAAGGTTTTCATGATTATACTAATAAGTAAATAAGTAAAACATTTTTGCAGACACATAACATACGTATTTATTACACTAATAATAACTATGCATCTTTTATTTTATCGTATACTAGCGCCTTTGTCCGGCAGTGGACGTCTTTCGGCTGAGATGATGATGATGATGATGATGATGATAATTCTATCTCACTCTCTTTTAAGCGATTAAAGAGAGTAATAATAATATTCCTAAAGTCACTGCTTATAATAAAACTTTTCTTTTTTCCCGTGGCCACATCTACATTTATTTCTTGTGATAAGCTGTAAAAACTCACAAAAAAAACCATAGAGTTAATGTTCACCTCAACAATTTCACATTTTTAATGTAATATAAAATACCAATCGATTTACAACTACTTATGATGATGAAGTAATTTTCCTTCAGCTAGTATTATTTATTTTATTAGGGGAGCTCACAGCGAGTACTCTTACTAACTTAGTTAATATACTTTTACAAATAGATGAAACAAACGTCCTATAACCCACCGTACCCAGCTGTAATAGTAAGGTCTCCAAAGTTACGAGGGTACAGTTGAGTCAGCAAGTCGGCAGCCCTGCCGGTAATACCCTGGAGGTCAGGTGATTAGGTTCGAATTCGGCGCAAACCAGCATAGAGGTCATTTCGCTCGCGATGACATGACGGAAGACTTGGACCCGGATCCCAGTTGAGGACGTTATGTAACCAAAATTGTTTCGTGTACATCTAGCATAGCATCCGAATTGTATGTATGTTAAAAATAGATTATACGAGTCAAATAAATATGCCATTGTCAAAATCAAGACATTGTTTTTGATCTTTTGTTCTCACTTGGCCGGATTCGCTAAAGGTCGGATTCTCACTTCGCCGGATTTAGTAGGAACTATCAATAAGATAAATGGCATTAAAAATTGTATATTAATTTATGGCATATTTGTTACGCACGATCGGGATGGAATGTATCACTAATCATCATAAACGCATTTTCCTTTTTTGACATTTCTTTTAACCTAGTCTTAATTATTTTGTTATAAAATTTTCTAGCATTACGCATAAAGCCCTTTTTTAAAAACTGTATAGTTCATTTACCATCTAGTTCATTCTTTCATCTATACATATATTTTGCTAAAAATAAAAATGATTAAAGATTTATGACGTTAACTTTTTACCTAATGAGATTTTGTAAAAATAATAATATTCTGTTTTAATAAAAAAGTAATTATTGCGACGTGATTGGACTGCTCTTTTAAACACTCTTGTAAAATGACGATAAGGAAATAATATTAAAATATATAATAAATTATTAATATATATCAGTTGTCTTCTAAACTTTTAAATATATTTTTATCTACTTATCTATTGAAAAGAGTCAGCCGTGATCAGCTTTCTAACTTCATTGTAAATAGGTACTTAAATAACAAATGATCCTAATTTAAATTCAATGTTTTTCATAAGTACTAATATAAATTAGTATGACAACTAGCTGATAAAATATTTAACAAATAAGCAGTAAAAGAAACATCCCACTTCGGTATACTTACTTCATCATGTCCGACAACCGCTTATTATTGAAAAATATACTCATTTAACACATATATTAATTATGACTGATGTCGGAACAACTTACATCTTATGATGGGATAATAAATAAATTTTTAATCTTATTTTCGGTGAGCGTTTTGTGTAGGTATATAGGCCCTCCGTTAAATTAATAGTTTTCCTATGTAGAATTATTATTTGTATGTATTATTTTATTCTGATAAAGCGAATAAAAAGTAAAATAAAATATTATATATTTTAATCTTGTTACATAAATACTATCACATCTCATGCTTTCTTTAATTTCTTTTTGGTATCAGCTTTAACTTCGTTGCACGGTACAGATTTACACAAAATTTAATAGTTGCTAATAAAAGCATAGGCGCCGGAGTATGGCGATTATTACTACAGCGACATCTAGTCGAATCTTTTCGCACCACGTGCTGTTCTTGGAAGGTAAAGAAGGTGGTGACGTCAGCGTCGCAGTTCACCACACGTTTACCAGGCGTGTTGTGCGCCGAGGAATAATCTTTGAATCTAATCGAGAATGACGTTTCTTATGCATGACCAACAATTAACAATCACAAATATTGATACCTACATAAACGAAGGAGGTAAAACGAAAACTGTGAGTGTGTAAATACCTACTGCTCGTAAAAGCCAAATATGCTAGGAATGAAACATACCTCGCTCAGTTTCAATATCACCCACCTAAAAAATCAATATTGTCACAATAGATGATACATTAGGATGTAATTCTTTGTGGGCAGAAATGCTGCGTTTACACAAATAAAAATATTTAAATAAGATTCGAAAATATTTTAATGTAATTAATTACTATCACATCTCATGCTTTCTTTGATTTCTTTTTGGTAACAGCTTTGATTTCATTACACGATACTGATTTACACAATATTAATTTCAATAATTTTATAATAGCTGCTAATAAAAATATAGGCGCCAAAAGTATGGCGATTAGTACTAAAGCGACATCTAATAGCATCTTTTCGTACCACGTATGGAGCTTGGAAGGCAAAGACGGTGGAGCGTCAGCGTCGCGGTTCCGTGCTACATACTCCGTCCAGTAGATGGCGCTTTCCATAACTGGCATCGGACGGTCATGCCACAGCTTGGATATCTTCTTTGCAGTTTGCTGCATCCTGGTAAGACAAATAATCTTTAAATTCTTAGACTATTATTAAAATTTAATTAAAGCCTGACCTGAAAAAGTCAATAAAACTATATGCCTCACAGTATACTCTGCAAAACATTATGTTTTCAAAGTCTAATTTTCCACACAATATGGCCTCCGTGTTTATAATTCATTATAAACAAGTCACAAGTCCGTCTGGGTCACGGATTTGCGTAAGTGCACCAAATTTGAACTCCATCAGTCCAGTTGTTTCGGCTGATGATGCAGAACGTTTTTTCGAAACCCTCTTCAGGCGAGTTCAACTTGCACTTGACTGGTTTTTTTTTATTACTGGTCCAGCTATAATAAAAACTACACCAGCTCAATCATCGACTATCTCTTATGTGTTAAATGGACGGTTTTACTTATACATACTGTTTCTAAATGCTGACTAACCTTTATTATTTAATATATTTAATCTTGAACATAAATAAACATTAATTAACTGGACCAACGTCTATCAGAGTATCTGAAAGAGCGTATAAATATATTTTTTATTTAAAGAAATGTAATTAAATACGTACTTAATCGAGGTGATCTCCCGTATAGCCTCTGCTAAGTTGTCGCCATTCAGCCTGTCGAAGTACAAGGTTCGGCTGATGCCGGCTTGTTCTGCTGCAGCCACGTTGCTGAACTGGTCTCCGAAGAACGGCACCATCACCAAGGGCTTCCCACAGTGGGTCGACTCAGACAGGCTGAGCATTCCACCGTGTGACACGAAGCCTATCACTTTTGGGTGACCTAGAAAAAAAAAAGTTAAAAATCATGTACGGACTTTTTCATGGTATAGTGTTTATTACATTTTAAAAATGCGTACCAGAACACGAAATGAATTTAATATTAACTTTTTGTACATTGTAAAAAAGAAGCAGTGGCAGTGACCATTTTTGCAATAGTTCAACATTTTAAGAGTACTCAGATAGATTTTATAACATTTTAAACTCTCACGATTTTCACACATTTTTATACGTTTTAAAGGGTTTTATCACGATAATATAATGATTTAGGTACTAAGGTGAACAAAACATTGTTTTACCTTACACTCCCGACGTTTCGACGTAAATAATTATATCGTGATAAGACCCGTTAAAACATATAAAAATGGGTAGGTTATATACCAGTATAAATGTTTTTTTTACTTCTTTTTTTTATGACACTTAGTGTAAGTTTCAAAACAATGTTTGTGACCATTGTCTTCTTATGTCTTTTTAGGACACACTTAGCGTGAATATTAAAAATACGTCCTGCGCGAAGTGTGACTTTTAAATACCTTTTTTACTTCTTTCCAATCCTATATGGAATGGAGTATAATATAATTTATTGCTACAGCAACAGATAGGTAACAAACAGTCTACTGATTGACTAAGGGCGTTTGCTGCGAGGCGCTGGATAGCACGCGTATTTGTTGCCGACGGCTACACTATCAATTGTTTTCTAACCTTTCTTTTGTAACCATCAATGGATAGCCATACGATCACGACCACGGCAATGTACGACATGCGTTATAATAAAATCCACGCTTCTATCACAAACACAGCATGTTATCATTTGATATATGGAGACAATAATATATAGGTAGGTAGGTACAGAATCGAAAACTTGACAGTAGACAGTAGTTACAATTTAATCTGTTATTTCGAGTAAGTTACGAAAATATTTAATTACTTGTGTTAACTAGAGCACAAAACACTAGATTTTACGACACATTCCCAATATTTGTTCTTGTGATAAAATGCCTTATCGTTGTTTAGTCAAAAACTTATAGCACGCATGATTGCCCAATGAACCCAGACTGATTTAACAAAAACTCGACAACTCTTTTGATTAAAATATATGTAACAAAAATAAAATAATTTTTAAGATGAAGTAGTTTAGTGTGTAAAAATATTTTTTTAGAGTAGTACCTAAGTAAGTAGATTTAGAGGAAAACCAATAATGTGATCTTTGACTCCAAAAAATTTTTTTGTCATTTTGTATTAAAGTTTTGACCAACCCGCACTGGGCCAGTGTGGTCGACTAAGGCCTACTCACCCTGATTTCAGGGTAGGCTCGAGCACCTCGGTGGGGACATGTATGAGCTGTTCACGACACATTCATGTAGCATGTAGTTTTTTGTATGGCCATTATATGCATGTTTGATTAATTTTAAAATGCGTTTGTCCCGTTATCATACTACTTACATAAGATATCCAGCTGTGGTAGCCAGTTGCTAGTGAAAACTCTCTCGTTTCCTTCAGGCAAGGTTGCATTCTCGTATTTCCAAATCACTTTCTGGGGTATTTTCCTGAAGGCATTCAGGAACTCCTGCCGTTTCTCTGGAGTCATATCGTGGGCTTTCAGATTGGAGCCAAAACTAACGTAAATCGCTCCGTGATCCGCGTCCGACAGGAACTTTTCAATATTCTGGAATAATTGAGGATATTTTTTTAAATACTTAAAAAAGGAGGTTCTCAATTCTAAATGTATGTATGTATGTAATATTGTAGAAATTACAAAATATTCATATATATTACGATGATCGATTCAGGCTTCTTTTAGTAAACAGGTCGAAAATTATGATTTAACTAGCGACCCGCCCCGGCTCCGCACGGGAAAATGGTTATTGTGGCTTATCCTTAAGTATATTACGCATGTATTATACATATAAACCTTCCTCTTGAATCACTCTATCTATTAAAAAAAACCGCATCAAAATCCGTTGCGTAGTTTTAAAGATTTAAGCGCACAAAGGGACATAGGGACATAGGGACGGAGAAAGCGACTTTGTTTTATAATATGTAGTGATAGTGATTATAATATGTAGTGATCTGTTATATTACTGTCTAACAGTTTATTTGAACCGTAATTATACCTTTCCGGGAAATCCTATCTTGCAATAAGAGCTTCTATTATCTTTTTTTATCTGACGAATATTATTCCTAGTATATAATAAAATACATTCTGTTGATTTTCCTCCTACTGTCCCATATCTTAACGTAAATACCTGTACGTACATTTATTTATTCTGTGACATAGCAATTTCGTACGAAATGTTTTCAATGGTACCGGGCGGGTATCTTGTGTGTGATGGTGTCAAACTATCGTTGTTGTGCATTCATAAAAAAATAATCAGTACATTCGTGGCTAACCATGAAAGCTGAACAAACAGACTTTAATTAAGTGTAATAATTAGTAACCTATCATGGATTGACCACTTGCAAAAATTACCAATTACCGACTCGAAATTCGAAACGATGTTTTTATCATTTAGAGTAATTAACTGTTATTAATCTTGTAACTTTTTAGTATTACGAGTATCTAAAGAGTTGTATCTATCCTTTTTCTTATCGTATGCGCGTGAGTTGAAAGGTTAACGATCGACCTCGCGAACTCTGGAGTCAAACTATAGATCCCTGCTGTCGTGATCAAAGGACATTACGTTGACTTTGATAACTGATAATTACAGCATAATTGAGCCGAGTACTCAGAAATGCCTAGGTACATAATAATGCACGCATAGTATGCACGCAATGCTATAAATAGAAGCAGAGCGTACCCACCCAATGTGATGGATCACAAGAACTATTGCACTGGGAATAGGGCACGGTACATTAAATATCCGGATATTTCAAATGGTTTGGGTTCCCGTGATTTGCGATCATACTGAACAAATTAAAATCCATATCCATACTAATATTATAAATCTGAGAGTGTGCAACATATTTTTGCAGATATTGAAATGCGAGAGTGTGTTTGTTTGTTTGTCCTGCATTCACGCTGAAACTAAGCAACATAGGTATTAAATCCCTGACCGTTATTTGAAGCTTACCAGTTTGAGATAGGCCCTATCTGTTTTCCGCTTAGTGAGTCCCTCTCTTTTACCCTCTTACATCTATCTCTTTTGCACATCCCCAGTAATCCCCACCTGGCAGTCCGGTTTCGGGGCGAAGCCGGGTCCGAAAAATTCTAAAATCATTGGCGTCCTGTTTTCCGCTGCAGGCGGTCGACTTCAGAAGAATAAGAGCTTGCATCTTACCGCGTACATTTATTTTATTTTTTTTTCATTTCATTCCGTTACTTTTCAAATATTAAAATTTTCCTTCTTTTTTTGAACTGTGGTACAATTTCGTAAGTTGTCCTTTGTTTAAATTATTGTGCATATTTTATAGTTACTTTTAAGTGATTGTGACTACCTTTGGTGACTACTCAAGTAAGTGCTTGCAATTTTATTTTTCTGTAACGAGTTTTTAACGGTGTTACCGTTCGCGCCAAAAATATTTTGATTTCGTACTAGAAATCTAGTCCCTTCATTCTTATATTTTGAATTGTTTTGAAACCCACGTTTTTAAGTTTGTCTATTAATTTAAACTTAATTTCTGTTTCTAATCTTTTTAAAATTACATTTAAGATAACCGTCGAACAAAAAAATAAAAAAAAAAAATTGTCATTTGTTTTGATCGGTTTTAAAAAAAAAAAAAAAATTCGTTTTATTTTAGATTGACCTTCGATATTCGGTGGAAATTTTGAAAGCCATGGGTGATGAGGAGGTCGCAGGACCGTCTTCTGCTCCTGTCGTACCATCGAATCGACCGGCACCACCACCGTCTACTCAACCCTCTACATCGCGGCCAACGGCGCGCAATCGAGCGAAATCAGTGAGTGTTTCTAGATCTTCTAGTTCAAGTTCCAAATCTAGTAGTTCAACGTCCTCATCATCGAGTTCGTCGTCGGACTCGTCTAGACGTAGGCATAAGAAAAAGAAACATCGCCGACGGCGCCACAGCCGCCGCCGCCGCCGCCAATACAAGAAAAATAACAAAAATACCCGCAAACAAAAGCGTTGCCTAGAAAATTTAACTCGCGAGGTAAATCAAATTAGCAAACGTTTGAGTATCCCAGCTTCTTGTAGCGGCGTGCAGGGCCAGAATAACGAGTGTCTTGATGATGATGATGCAGTGTCTATTGATGACAATGTTAGCCGTGATTTGTATGACGAATCGGACACCGAACCGGCCCAGACGGACCAGACCGAATTACAATTTAATTTCGATTTAGAAACCAAATTAAAAGAGCCACCAGTACCTAAAGCTCCTGAATCATACGTGAACCTTCTGCAAGCTATACAATATTTTGATAAACCGGAATGGTGTGAGGTTCGTTATGCAGAAGTACAGAAAATTTATAATCAGTCGCCAGGTTTCATAGATTTAGATGTTAATGATGAAGTTCGAGCCTATGACCAACTCCGCCATTTGGTATACGCTGAGAAAGCTTACGCTGCTCTCACGCTGTGTGTCCTTCAGCAAAGAGAGGCCCTGCAAACCGACTTGCAGGATCTGCTTGTATGGGCTCGTGATAATGACCTGAGCGTAGATTCTCTACATGAAAAACTGAACGAGGTATTTTCTAAAGGCAGCTATGCTAAAGTCTCGACAGACTTATTGCAGTTAGTATGTGGTCACAGGGCAGAAGTGATACAAATGCGCCGTGACGGAATCACTAACTTTATACGTGCTCCATTGGTCAAATCCGCCATACGTAAGGTACCTCCGTCAAATCAATGCCTGTTTAACGCAGAATCCTTTACTGTGGCGCTCGAAAAAGCTGGCGGCGTCAAGAAAGCCTTCCTGCCTTTAAAACCTGCAAACGTTCCTACTTCGCAAGCCGGAACGACTAAGGCAACCCGTCACCCCCCGCAGGGGTCGACTCACAATCATGGACCCTCGCAGGGTACTAACCATGGGTGTTGCTCTCATCAACACCATATTCAACCCTCGCAGGGTTGTTGTACAAGCCGTCCCTCGCAGGGATTCACCAACAGTAATTATAATTACAATTCTGACCGTCGCACGGTCCAAAGCGCAAGAGGCTCCTTTCGCCCACGTGGAGGCCGACAAAGCTTTAAGCCTCAAAACCAAACAAGGGGTAACAGAAAGCGTGGCGGACCCCCCACAGACTCCAACACTGGAATCAAGAAAAGAAAATATTGACTCGAAACCTTTCAAGGCGGGGCGCTTAAAACATTATCACAAAAATTGGAAAACACTGGGAGCTCCAAAATTTTTATTACACATAATAAAAGGATACCGCATACCCTTTCTTCAGAAGCCACCTTTATTAATGCCTCCTCTGAAGGTACATGCTCTTTGCACTACAGAGTCCGATGCAATGTCTGCTGTAATAACTCAGATGAAACAACAAGGTGTGCTGGAAGTTGCTCGGCGCTCCCCGAGTTTCATATCTACAATCTTCCTTGTGGACAAAAGCGACGGGTCACACCGCCCCATATTCAACCTGAAAGCGCTAAACGAATATGTGTACACAGAAAAATTCAGATTGATCAATGTATTTCGAGTCCCCGACTTCCTTCAACCAAAGGATTGGCTCTGCAAGGTGGATCTGTCACAGGCATACTTTCACCTGCCTATTGCCCAAAGTCACCGCCGATTCTTAAGGCTGGTTTACAAAGAAGAGCTGCTTCAAATGTCTTGTCTTCCGTTCGGTCTCAGTACCGCTCCAAAAGTGTTTGCATCCATAACAAATTGGATCGCACAGATCCTAAGAGAGCAGGGATTGCGCATAATTGTCTACTTGGACGACTTCCTAGTAGCCCACCAGGACAAACAGACTCTTCAAAGTCACGTTCATTTGTTGCTGAACTATCTCCACTATCTAGGATGGCAGGTAAACCTAGAAAAGTCAATAGTGACTCCACAGAAAAGTCTCGTTTTCTTGGGAATCCTGTGGAATCCCTGGTTGAATCAGAAAATTCTTCCGGAAGACAAGATTACCAAGATTGTGACCAAGATATCCACAATGTTACAAGAAGGCAGAATTTCTTTACGGAGTTTGCAAAGTCTAGTAGGGATGTTAAACTTCGCAAGTTTTGTCGTCC
The DNA here is from genome assembly GCA_948473455.1 of Teleiodes luculella. Lineage (NCBI taxonomy): Eukaryota > Metazoa > Arthropoda > Insecta > Lepidoptera > Gelechiidae > Teleiodes > Teleiodes luculella. The sequence continues at coordinate 12,641,400 of OX419586.1, forward strand.
CTCGCGGCAGGTTGCACTATCGGACTCTTCTCAACCTGCAAAATTCTCTTCTGAAACTGCCCGAGACAACAATATGCAGTCTACAACCGGAAAATCAAGACGAGTTGAAATGGTGGCTTCAAAATTGCCACCAATACTCGGTGATTCATCTACCTCCACCCAGTCACTTCCTGACTACAGACGCTTCCGACCTGGCATGGGGAGCACAGATGGACAATTTGTCTATATCGGGAACGTGGTCACAGCAAGAGAAGAATCTACATTGCAATTTAAAGGAAATGCTAGCAGTCTTGAAATTTCTTCAAGGTTACGGTCACCTTCTTGCTCAGTCCACGATATTAGTACAGTGCGACAACCGGACTGTGGTAGCACACATGAGGAACGAAGGGGGGACCAAATCCCTTCCTCTATTGGACTTAACTTTGAAGGTATTTCAAGTATTAGACATGTACCAGATCAGTCTAATAGTGCATTACATACCCGGAATTTACAACGGACACGCCGACCATCTATCTCGTCACCGATCGCTACCAGAGTGGCATCTGTTGCCACAAGCAACACAAATCATATTCCAGAAATTCGGGACCCCGATAATAGACCTGTTTGCCTCAGAGCGCGCCCATGTCGTTGCGAACTATGTTTCTCTAGACCAGAACGACTCACAAGCAATAATCCACAACGCTTTTTCTCATCAGTGGGTGTATCACTTGGCTTGGATCTTTCCGCCACCTTACCTGATTCCCAGGGTGCTATGTCACCTCAACTCAGCAATAGGCATATTTCTTATAGTAGTTCCCAGGTGGGATCGGGTATTTTGGCGGGCCGATCTGAAGTCACGAGCCCTAGGAGCCCCATTTACAATTCGCAATCTCAAGAGGAACTTGATAGACATTGCCACGGGTCTACCTCCTCCCAAAATAGACCAAATGATATTGGAAGTTTGGAAGTGTGGGGGTGGTCAGAACAATTGACAGGTTGGAATGAAAATCAGAGGGACCTCTTGAAATCGTCATGGCGTCAATCCACCCGCAAAACCTATGAAGTGGCGTGGAAAAGATGGGTCAATTGGACTAGGAAATCGTCTGTGGATCCGTTTCATCCAACCGGCTCTCTCCTAGCAAAATTTCTTGCAGATTTGTATTTAATTGACAAACTCTCGTACAATACAATATTACTACATAAATCAGTAATATCTACCTTATGCAATGTGGATGAAGCTGGTAAACTAAGTTCTCATGTTCTTGTGAAACACATTTTAAAATCCATCGCCCTGAAGAATCCTTTTCTCAAAAAGCCTCCCATATGGGATATAGATATTTTCGCTATGCATCTAAACTCCAACGCTCCAGACGTAAATAACTTGTTTTCTGTTTCTAGTCACACAGCTTCTTTACTGCTCTTGTGTTCTGGCAGGCGAGTCCACGACTTAACTTTATTGGCAGTCGATTCCCAGCATTTAGTTTCCGATGGTGATACTTTAATTCTTTGGCCCATGTTTGGTTCAAAAACCGATAGTGCGAGTTTTAGACAGTCGGGTTGGAAGTTACAAGCTAATTTGGAGAACAAAAATATAGACCCTGTTTTTTGGGTTAAACATTTGATTAAGTTGTTAGAGGAAAGGCGAAGATCTGCTAAAAGTACAAGTCTCTTTATGACCATCAGGGGTGCACCTAAAGCAGCTTCACGAACAGTGATTGCTGGGTGGGTAAAGTTCTTACTCAAACAGGCCGGTGTTATGTCTACTCCTGGAAGTTTGCGTTCAGCAGTAGCTTCCAAGAACTGGTCGGAGAATTTGCATATTGATGAAATTTTGGCAAGGGGGAATTGGAGATCGGGTAATACCTTCGCTCGCTTTTATAGACGTGAGGTATTGCCTACGCCTACTGGTTGCAATATAACACGATTGTTTAATCCAGTTGATTAAATTAATATTGCTTTTAGTTAAAATATGTGTTTGCTACATTCAAGTTTTTTGTTTAAATCTTTAATGTGTTCTATATTCTTCATTATGTACTACATCTTGTTGAATAACTATAATTATCTAGTATGATTATAAAATATATTATGTTGCCTAACATAACAGTGTTGTGTTCCTTTTGTACTACCTTACTTTGTATTTATTGCACATCCTTAATTTATTTCTGATTCTCTTCTAGAATAAAAAGTGCATTTAATATTTTGCAGTCTATAGCTACTTTATAATATTATTTGATACATTTTCTTTCACATTGGCATCCATCCACCAGGCGATAACAAACACGTCTCAAACTGGTAAGCTTCAAATAACGGTCAGGGATTTAATAGCAGTGTTTTACCTGAAAATAAAACACATATTAAATACTTACCTTATTTGAAGCTTACATTTTAATTTCTGCCTGGTGTTTTCGACACAATGATTTTAGAATTTTTCGGACCCGGCTTCGCCCCGAAACCGGACTGCCAGGTGGGGATTACTGGGGATGTGCAAAAGAGATAGATGTAAGAGGGTAAAAGAGAGGGACTCACTAAGCGGAAAACAGATAGGGCCTATCTCAAACTGGTAAGCTTCAAATAAGGTAAGTATTTAATATGTGTTTTATTTTCAGGTAAAACACTGCTATTTAGGCTGAAGAGTGACATAGGTAGCTTTTTATCTCGGTAAAATATATCATTCCTACGAGAAAAGTCTACAACGCGGGTTTGAGTCGAGCGGACAGCTAGTATTATAGAAAAATACACTTACTAATTAATGACTGTTCATAAATTACTGTGAGAAATTTATGTTAAAAAGCCCTTCGATTGCTTGATTACCAAATCAACGATTATGAAATATGACATCGTTACTTAATTAATTCAGTACAAGTACCTGATGGAAAATATGGAAATAGTGATAATATTTAAGTTATAAATATGAATGAACTGACCTGGGGCACTGGTTTGGGCTGTCCAACGTGTATACCACCAATCTCCAACACTTGAGGAGCCAACACTCGGCCTCCGGTCAAAGAAAAATGCTGATACGAAAAGAACATCTTGACTCTTTCATGGGTCACCTTCTCAATATCCAGTGTGACATTCGGCAGATATCTATTAAACACTTCTTCGATTATGTACTTCCGATTATACCACTTAAAAGTTTGAAACAATGCGTCCATAATGACAGCTTCCACTTTGTCATACAGTGATGGATTCGCTCCTCCCTTGGAGAAGTAGTAAGCGTCTGAACTGAAGTGGAAAGGAAGTCCCAGCATTGGATATGCAGTGGGCTGCATCACGTGGGAAGCGATGCCGATAATAGGTGCATCAAACATTGTCGCGGCAAATGACAATCCACATTCCGGCCCAAACATCTCCACAAAAATAACATCGTATCTAACTCCTTTCGCTAAATGTGCCTGAACATTTTCATTGATGAAAAAGTTTTCACAATCTGTTTTACACGACTGCGGAGTCAACACTATGTGTCTGTAAAAGTTGTACAGATGTAGATAAGCCGAATCGAACTTCTCGTAAAAATTTAACGGTGTCATATATCCCATTCCCCTTTTGTTCTCCTCCGTAGACAGATCCACAAATTCCATCGCTGGCGGCAAGTTTTTCTGTGGGAAATTATTCATGACTGTCACATGGTGTCCTCTTGCCGCTAGCTCTCTGAAGAACGGGTGGAAGGCCATATAGTGGCTATATAGTGGTAAGGAAGCGATCGCGAGGATGTTGAGAGCGAAGGCATGGTGCGTCCACAGCAGGAGAGGTAGTAATGCGCGTAGAATCATTGATGTGCAAAAACGGGTGTTACTGGGGTGAATGACCTGGATTGACACGCGCGTGACGCATGTGCGTCGATATGGCGGTCAGTGCCGGCCGAGGTCTGCGAGCGACTGATCGCCAATGCGCACGCGATGACGCGACCATTCAGCGAGGCGAGTCTCCACTGCAGCCCCATAATTAGCCCGCCTCGCCGCGCCGCGTTCCCCCCGGTACGATAAAGACTTGTACCATAGCAACTTGACAACACATGGTTTTTTTAAGGTTCCGTAGCCAAATGACAAAAAACGGAACCCTTATGGAATCGTCATGTCTGTCTATCTGTCTGTCTGTCTGTCTCTGTCTGTAACCCATACGTGTGGGGTATGCATAGGCAAAAATGATATTGAGGTTTCTAATATCATTTTTTCCTAAACTGAATAGTTGTGTGTGTGTGTGTCAACTTCTAAAATAAGAATGATAAAACTAAAAAAAATATGATGTACATTAACCGTGCAAACTTCCACCGAAAATTGATTTGAACGAGATCTAGTAAATAGTTTTTTTATCATAAATCGTAAACCGCAATTTACCTTTAACTAGGTATTAAAGTTTAAAGTTTATTAAAACATCGATCAGATACAACGAACTACAAGATTTTTTATATTATGATACTCGCTGCTACAGAACCCTTCATGGGCGAGTCCGACTCGCACTTGGCCGCTTTTTTGTTACTGGCTGGCAGTAAGTGAATGAGTTCAGTTCAAACACCCTGACAGATTTTTTTTCATATAGACACCTTTCACGCCGCCAAAACCGCCTTCTGTGACTGCGGTAGAGGCGTTAATTCATCGACCCCATATTCAAACCGATCTCGCGATGATGGTTCTGAGTCTACTGTGCCTATACAGGGTGTCAATGACGACGTTTCAGTGAAGCGAAACAAATTTCGTCACTCTCATACAAAATTGACATTTTAGTCGGACGGTTTTTATGTAGATGCCTTTTTTCTCATCTCTGGGACAAGATTCTTTGGGAACATTGATCAGACATATTATAACTACATATTTACTCTATCTGATGAAGCTTAATATAAGTTTATGCTCAGAAGAGTATCGCACGCCAAGCCGAACATCGTTCAAAAGATAAACTGTATCATCCTTTCGCTAAGTAAATACAGAAAGAAAGAAACCACCTTCAATTCTCATGAAACGTATCTTTTTATTGAAATATAGTTCATTATCTTCTAGCTTTTAATTACTCTTACGGTTGCAAGTTAGGAAGTTATACATGTAACGAACAAACTTCTACATTTTCTTGTAATTTAAATCAATAAGCACAAAATAATGATGGGCATATAAAAATATTGTGATACCTTAGACTTGCCAATCTATTTTGTAATACATCGGTATCTTGAAGTGGAGTAATCCAAAACTAAAAGTTACAAAGAAAGGTTAGCTGCAAAGTTAGTTTCGGGTTTCGGATTAAGGCTATATTCACAGCAAAGCAGTTTAGTCAGCACCAAAAAACAAGAGAGAAAAGCAGAGAGAGGATTGTTACAGTTATAACATTAATTAGACCCACTTTTTTACGTAACACAACAAGACATATTGAATGAAATAAGGTACACTTTCTTTAAAACTATAATGCTCGAAAATTGAACGTTACGCACTTGTACGAACAGTTGAACGTGTGTCAAAAAAATAATTGAATATGAGGAATTCTAAACACGTGTGATAAGACTGCATATAGTTAAATCCTAACTTTGTATTTTTCCTTATACCGCTGTATTACAAATTTCAATTATACTTATACATCCATTAAATATTGGTTAAAAACAATAAAACGTCCAATACTTTCACAAATATGACCTGATGGTCTACATTCAGTAAAGTGCATATTTTATAATGTCATTATCATCATAGAATTAAATAATTAATTGTTGCTAATAAATAACTTATAACCTGATAAGTACTTTCTCCACAAACTGAGAAAATATTTATTTTGGAAAAAAATAAAAAACTTACCTATAAACTATAAGGGCACAGATAAAACTCACTATAACAAAAAAAGTAAATAATGCGTGTATAGGACTAACCTAAATTCATAATAAACAAGTATAGTCACAAACCTTAACATGAGAAAGTAAGCAGGTAGGTATTATATTTTATACTAGCTTTTCGCCGCAGCTCTGCCAGCGTTACCAGTTTTTCCCGTGGGATGAGGCATTTTCCCGCGGTGAAACGTAGCCTATGTTACTCAGGGTGAATGTAGCTTTCTATTGGTAAAAGATTTTTTTAAATCGGCACAGTAGTTTTCGAGTTTATTCATTACAAATATACAATACACACAAAAATACAAATCTTTCCTCTTTCTTTATAATATTAGTATGAGTATGATAAAAGAATTAGATAAAGAAGGCTATAGTTTGAATATCGGATACGTCAACAGTTATATTATAAACTTAGAGCAACGCGGGCCTAGATTATAATGTGACATTAAAAATGTTTCTATGTCATTTCAAAAATACCTGTCTAAATAAATAAAAACATACCTAACTTTTAAAATAGTCTCTTTTGCACGATATAGAGACAAACAGAGAGAAAGAAGAGGAAGGCAAAGAACATAATAACTTTGTCGGTGAACTCTCGTCGGCCATACTTTTTGAGCAGTTTGCTGGACTGGGAAATGGTGCCTGCGGTGTTCTGCAGTTCCGCTTGCGTTGCCTAGAATAAAAGGCGCTCTGGAGAATACTTTATATTATGATACAGTCAAGCACGCTTAACTGAACACTTGCACCGTTCTTATGTCCGTTGTGTAAGGGAGAATGTCGCGGTGCACGTGTTTAGTTAAATTTGCACTTGACCGTACAATAAAAAAGTTGGATAATTAGTACATTTCGGAACGTATTACATACGATATTGTAGTCACAGATTTGCATATAGTACAGTTTACAAAATATACTGCCTTCCAAAAGTAAATTAATTATGATCAAAAAATTTTTATCGTAATGGCAATATTTTACATCTGTCTGTAACTAATTTAGAAGTAGAATTAAGTAAAAAAAATACTTCATATTCGGTGCATGCCTCTTGCTCTTAGTCGTCTTGGAGCCAATAAGATGGAAGTCACTGTTTTATATCAATCTATCACTATCACTACATAGTATAAAACAAAGTCGCTTTCTCTGTCCCTATGTCCCTATGTCCCTTTGTACGCTTAAATCTTTAAAACTACGCAACGGATTTTGATGCGGTTTTTTTTAATAGATAGAGGGATTCAAGAGGAAGGTTTATATGTATAATACATGTATAATATACTTAAGAATCACCTACAATAACCATTTTCCCGTGCGGAGCCGGGGCGGGTCGCTAGTATAAAATAAGGGTAAAAATACACAAAACTTACGTTAACTGTTGAACTAGAAGAAACTAGGTTATCCAAAGTATTCTGACTCCTTTGTGTGGTGTCTGCTAGTTGCCTACTTATTTGAAGTAACTGCTCTGTTACACCTTCAAAAAAATATAAAGTTTCTTTTAAGTAGGATACAGCCTGTTAACCCTTTATAATGCAAAACAACTTTATAAAATGCATTCGTTTTTGACTTTATGTTGAGGATATAAGGTTAAAATTGAGGTGGCAATTTAGTGCCCTGTAAAGGTTTAATATAGTTATAGTTGGACAAATATAAATTAAAAAAGGTTTTCAATCAATTTGTATCAAGTTTACAACATTTTCCAGGTGAAAAGACCTTATCTATCTTAAAACTAGTACCTATTATAAAAATGGAATAGTAAATTTATTACTACATACATAGTATAAAACAAATTCGCTTTCTCTGTCCCTATGTCCCTATATCCCTATGTATGCTTAAATCTTTAAAACTACGCAACGGATTTTGATGCGTTTTTTTTAATAGATAGAGTGATTCAAGAGGAAGATATGTATAATACATATAAACCTTCCTCTTGAATCACTCTATCTATTAAAAAAAACCGCATCAAAATCCGTTGCGTAGTTTTAAAGATTTAAGCGTACAAAGGGAGGGACATAGGGACATAGGGACGGAGAAAGCGACTTTATTTTATACTATGTAGTGATTATCAATTAACTTTGTCTCTCTGTTTTCTATTACGATTTAACATATTTTACTCCCACAAAAAATACTTCTTTCAATAGGACTTAAAAAGAGCAGGTTACCTGGTAGAAATTACTACGCCGCCGCCTACATGTACTTACGCTCTCTTTTCTTTATGAATTAACACTTTACTGTGTGGTATAGTCAGTTCTATACATACATACGTAAATAGAAACTGTTCTATTCTATTATAATAGCAAAAATTAAAATTTTAAGGAAACAATAAACAATGAATCAACTTTATGATTTATAATAAAACCCATATGTAAGTCTGGTCTGGATTTATGTCAAGGAAATACTTAGATAGGTGGTTACTCATTAAAACACGCGCTTAATGAGTGTTGAAGTGTAGGCAAGGCAATTTTAAGTATGACTAGCATTATGTCTTTGGTATTTGTCGTCTTTGTCGGAAATAACATTTCAGGAGGTAAGTATAACATTTACTTTCCTAGGGCTCTATGTATCTACAAAAGTCAATTCATCTAAATCTATTCAATATGGTAGCAAAACAAAGAAATTAAAAATTTATAAACTTCAATATTTTTCCATTTATTTTTTCTCTTCATTGTTTTTCATTTGGGAATAAGGTATTTATGTCCTCTAGGTTACACCCCTAATATAATATTATACAGCTTCCTAAAGGTTATTATAAAGAAGAATTTATTATTAAAATAATTGCTTGCATCAATTGCTTGTAATTGTTTGTTACAAACATATTAGAGTATGTTAAAGATAAACTGTTTGTTTTTACAATTACAGGCAATAAAAAACAAATAGTTTCTCTTTATTGCATACTAGTAGGGCGACCGAGCTTTGCTCGGGAACATATAAAAAAAATAAGTCACCGAGCGGGATTCGAACCCGTAATACTCGTTTCTTGGCATGTCTTTACCCGCTTGACCAGACGGACAGTGGCCGGCAGAACGAACTTAGCGACATATACCAGGGATCGGAACCGGTTTTTCATTCACTCTAGTTCAAACCCTATACGACTATAGCTCTAACTAAGATCACTAAGGGTAGGTTTAGTCCTGGGGGAACATAATATGCAAAGCAACCGGCAGCCCTGGCCTTCGCCTGCCGCAAAAACAATTACTTTAATAATTACAAAACCGATTGAAACCGGTTTCATTCCGTTCTTTATCAAAAACCGGGTAACCAGAATATTTTTGGTTTGTTCCAATAAGTTCCATCTATTGCCGGTTAATTGGGGAACGGAATTATATCTGTTTTTCGAACGATATTAACAGGGATTTGAAAACCGGTTTCGATCCCTGACTTATACTGCGTGGAAAGAAAAACGCATGTAAACTCTAAAACACGCGTTTTCCCAAACATAAGACTAATCCAGATCGATTGTTTACCCCCGAAAGCCCCCACATACCAAATTTCAGCAATATCGTTATAGCTGTTTTAGAGATCACAGAAATAAATTAATATATAATTATATACGTACAATTATTGTTTGATTCAAGAAATGAGATGATATTATGTAGAAGTGTAGATGTGTGAAGAGTGAATGAAAAGTAATTCAAAGTAACTTGTCATAGCTTATTACCATTCATAATGTTTTTTTTTATTTACCTGAGGACATTTTAAGTATTCCATCTCTATCAACTTTCTTTTTCCTATTTCTGACACCGGACTCTTCAGAGTCTGATGGCTTTAGCAACTCCTGCCTCTGTATCTTTTCAATGGCAAACATGCTCTTTATATTAGCATCTTTGAATTCCTTTAATAATCTGAAATCAAGATATTTATATGTACCTATTAATTAATTATTTTATTGCATTAAGATGCAATAGATGTATTTAATTAATTTTCTATTTCTTTACTAGATAACTCATTGAAATTTTAAAGTAACAAATAATCATGTTTTAGATATCATAATATTCAACAACTACCTAGACTTGATTTATAGTTAAACTTTTTCTCAAAGAAATGCATAGTTTCATTCCTGGCACATCTCAATAGATTACTAATATTTGTTTATTATTAAATGTCACGAAAAGTTCAAAGTTTTATTTTTAAGTTTAGGATATTTACATCATTTAGTTAAATCAGTTAATATTATTTTCTGAAGAGTTAAAAAATTGGCTGTCTTCTGTAGAAAGGACCCTCCGGAAGAAACTCCACAGGCATTGCACCTTTTCAACTTCAACTTCTTTTTTTTATACACTCAGCGGCACGGAATTTAACCCAAATTTTATTTTTGAGTTTACACTAAATAGAATTAATTTTTTTGAAAACTTCCGTTTCAGTTTAAAACCTCATTAGTACTGGCTGTTTATAGGCAGTATAATGAAAAAAAAAATGCAAGCTGTCAATATCAGTTTTAAAACTTTTGGCGGGAAACGTTTTCCCAGAAAATTATTGCTAAGTACGGGTAAGTTTAATTTGAGTTAAATTTAATTTAATGATAAAATCGTGGGTTTTATTGAAATTTTATTGTTTTTAAACGACTTTTTATCGTTTCTAGGTTTGCAATATGTCGCTTACTCCTGCACAAGTTGCTCAAGCTGTCGCTTTAATCGACGTGGGCCTGACTCAGCGCCAAGTGGCTGCAAGATTAAATATTGCGCGTTCCAATTTGAAATATGCTGTAAAACTATACCGCGAGACTGGCCTGTACACGAGAAGACCAGGCAGTGGTGGGGTAAGATGCACATCCCCCCGCGATGACCGTTTTGTCGTCTTGCAAGTACAGCGAAATCGCTTCCTTACTGCTGTAGAGGCTAGGCAGAGTCTGCAAATGGTTCGAAATGTAAACGTCAGTGACCGCACGATTAGAAGAAGATTAGAAGAAGTCGACTTACATGCATGTAGGCCAGCCAGAGGTCCAAAGCTCGAGAGGTATCATCGTGTAGCACGCCTTCGATTCGCACGAGAGCACGCTAACTGGAGTCTGGAGGACTGGGGCAACGTTTTGTTTACGGACGAAAGTAGAGTGGCTTTGCGAGCTCCAGATGGTCGAGAGCGCGTGTATAGGAGACGTGGTGAACGGTTCCTCCCAATAACTACCCGACAGACAGAAAGTTTTCATGGAGGCTCGGTTATGGTATGGGGTGGCATAAGTTCCGACGCTCGCACGGAGTTGGTTATTGTGGAAGGTCGAGAAAATGCAGCACGCTACATCGAAGAGATTCTCCAAGAACACGTTGTACCATATGTGGACTTTATCGGAGCCGAAAATTTCCTGCTAATGCACGATAATGCCCGTGCGCACACTGCACAGAGCGTGGAAAGCTACCTTGCAGAAGTTGGAATTCGCAAACTACAGTGGCCAGCGCGAAGCCCGGACATGAACCCAATAGAACATGTCTGGGACATGCTAAAACGTAGGGTTAAAGGTCCACCACAGAACCTTCAGGAACTAAAATCAGCCTTAGTAACTGCTTGGGATGAGATCCCACAAGTGGAGATTAAAAACATAATCCACAGCATGCCAGAACGCATGCAGGCAGTTATTAGAGCAAGAGGTGGTAATACACGCTATTTAATTTCCTTCTGGCTATTTTTAAATTTTACTTTTTAATGTTTTATTTCAAATTAAAAAAAAATCTTTAATGTATGATTTTTATTGAATACCCAATTAAATCATTATTTCGTCCTAAAAATAAGCTTTAACACAAAAAAAAGACTACTTATATCAAAGAATAACGTTAGAAATTAAAACACCTGAAAAAAGAAAGAAATATTACGTAAATTTTGTTTAAATCGAAAAATTAAGTTTGGGTTAAATTCCGTGCCGCTAAGTGTATAATTTCCAGTACTTATTTAAATCTATAGAAAACTGGCTCACCCAGATAATAAGTTCCTCTGTGCTTCTAGCTCTGTGTCATACAACTTTTCCCCACTTTCTTTCCCATAGAGCTCCAAATTCTCTAACTCTTCTCTTAGCATATTGATCTTTGCTCGTCCCTTCTCATTCAATTCGTTTAATGTTTCCATTGAATCCCTACATTCTATTATATCCTGAAACAATTTTATTGTATCAAGTTATGAGTAACTTTATATCCAAATATTGATGATGATGATGAGAGTAAGAATATTCAATAATTTGGTCATATCATAATATAACCACAAGTTAACTGTGATATGTAAACCACATGATTGCATATCACTTTCTTCATCATCCATCACATCACAACTAAAGAAAAAGTATGATAATATAAGTTATGAACCGAAGGTTTTTAAAAGATTACAGGCTGCAGATCGCACGTATTGTTATGCTTTTGTACAGATAAGAGCAGGTAAAGCTGAATCTATTTTGTCCCTTATTCATAAAAACAATGTAAAGTTCAAATTTTTGAGGTTAAGCTACTCTTGTGAAAATTTTCTGAGTGAAAAATTTTGGTCAGAGAGTCAACTTCTTTTAAAATAGTAAAAACAATAAAGACACATTTCTACGGTACAACTTTTAAATGATCAAAATTACCTGAATAATTGCCTTAACTTGAAAGTGATATTTCGCCAACTTTTTCACATAGTTTTGATACGTTACATCAGAGTTTTCTATCCTTGTAAACAGTTTCTGGTACGAATCCGGGCTCATTAATTCAGATTTTAAACTCATTTTGTATCAAACTGTTCAATTTCAATCAAAATAAAATATTTTTTAACACACAATACACGTACGTAAAACAGCTGGTTTTGACAATTGCCATCTGTCAAACAGATCTATATTGCCAGATTGGATTCAAGTAAAAGAAATGAAAAAAATTGACGATCGGTTGTTTACTTTGTTTTGTTGGCCAAAAAATTTACAATCATTTCATTTGTAATGGCAATATCATACAGTCTCTAGCAGTAATTACCAAGGATGTTATAAGTACTACCGTACGACGGTAATACTAATAAATAACGAATAACCCCGTACATTTAGGAGTGCTTTCTTACATTTGGCCATTTAGCGCTGCGAGTTTTGTGCTATATTTTTTGAAATCAGCTTTAAACCGGATATTATTGACTCAATCTAAAATATTGCTTATCCATTGTGGTTGAAAATGGGAAAATATGGTTCAAATTTGATCGATTGCAGAATCTGGCAACACCATCATACAGTCGTCACAAACGTTCCGATTTATGATTTAGGTAAAATTCTTAAACATTTATTTATTTACAAAGTTTTAAATTTTAAATAATAGAGTAATTATTTCACACAAATATTCATCATTCGCCACCAAATAATCAATTCATAGTCACACATTTCACCTTCATGTACCTTGGCTTGGTAAAATTTTGTTACCGCACAGTACCTACTGTATCTAGAATGCAGAGTATGCATGGCATGACTGTACCTAGTTATGAGTGGGTTGTGGTGTGATGATTCCTCGCCGTCTCTGCACGCACGGTGCACGTTGCGGCTGCTTACGTGCCGCTCCTGGGGCCTGGGCCAGTATAGAATAGACGGGACGGGTGGCCGGGCCCTCACATCGCTCCCATGTTCCATGGAGCTCGTAACTCCGAACCCAAGTGCTTAAAAATACTCTTAAAGCTATCGTAAAACGCATGGCTAGTGCATAAAAGCCATGTTGCAACTTATACGAAAATAAACAGAAGGCAAGTCACTGGAGTTTTTGAATTTTAGCGCTCTAAAAGTTACGAAAAGTAATTACGAAAAAAGTTTAAGTGAGTGAAAATGATTAAATTTACCATCAAGCGCCTTATTCAATTTTTCACGATTCGAATTTTTCTGGTGAGTGCTCTATCAGTTTTCACTAATTTATTAAATATATCTATTCATAATATACGAAATCTTTTTCTTTTGAAATTAAAAGGAATCTTTGAATTCGATTCCCAAATAAAACAAGTTATCCTTGCGAACCTAAAAAGACGACAAACCACCGGTGCAGTTCCAGGAACGATGCGATGATGTCAACTTCGCTTTTATTACGAAAGCTCACTTCCATTGAATCCTTAGTATTAAAACATTTTTAAAAGCTTTTACAATTCCTGCAATGTAGATTGTGCGCTGCGAAAAGCTGAAAAATCTCAGAGCGTGTCTTAGAAATCGGGTTCCGCCTGTCCTACCTATAAACATAGTTTGAATGAGTATAACAGCTGAAGATGATTACGTTTTTCTGAATCAGTTTATATTCAATTTCGGTAAATAGAGGTCACGGTCTACCAATTTTAATACTATTGTCGATGTCATTTCATGATCAGAGTAATGAATGCTTACCTACCTATTCAAATAAATTAAACCTGGGAAATAAATCTATCAATCTAAATCTACAATACGAGTGGTAGGTAATAAAAATGTGTAGCAGTATTGAAAACATATTCATTTTGTCATTTTTCTTCATCACAAAATCTCTGTTCACGACATCGTGTTAGATAGATGTTATGCCTCATATATAAACAATCGGTCTTAAAATAGCTTGTCCAAGTTATCTTTTGTGGTATAAGGTAGGTAGGCCATTTAGTATGTCAAGTCGTTCATTTTACGAGCGGCGTATTTTATATCTGTGACGTGATGGATTAGGTATACCTAGACATCTTCCGTATTTTCCGCTCGGATGCAAACAAACAATGCCTAAATAGGCCTTCAACTTTTAGCTCAGACTTCAGATAGCTAGCCTATGTGCCGTTAAACTTAAAAGAACAAAGGTTTACAAAACTTACTTCTATTATATGATTATAACCTGACTCGAGATTCAGATAAAATTATATCAACATAATTTTGAAAAGTTGTAAAATTAATAAAGTTACGGAAGTTTTAGGTTCCTTAGACAGAAAACTAAAGAGGAAAAAGTTTGGAAAACTACCTAACAAATAAAAATATGTAGCGTCTTTAAACATGAGTAATCATAATTTACATACCTGTACATACGTAATTTACGTAAATAAAAAAGGAAAACTGTTTCAGTAGCGTCTGTTTACTTTACAACTGTTGCGAGAATGCAGAATGTATTTTCCTGTAATTTTCTAGAAGTTTAAAATATATTTTAATTAATAAAATACCATGACAATATTGTGGTGATGTCAGTTTAGCTGAATAATTAAAAGTTACTTTTTTTGCAATTCCAACATCCCAGACTACGTTATATTATTATATAATACTACATCGAATATTTAAAATATTAATTAATACATATTAATTGTATGTATAAAATATCTCTAGCTAAAGATTAACATTTTAAAACGAAAGCCTTTTTGCATCTAACAAAAGTCTAGTTATACTAGGGACTGACTACTAAATTAGTATTTATCAAGTGCCAATACTGCCAATATTATTTGCCTTCGAAAAGTGATTTGTAAAATCTTACTTCGAATAAAACCTTTTTGAATTTTGAATTTTGAATCAACCTAATATTCCTGCACAAGAAGAACTGAATAGCAAGGAGGCAGGGCAGCTGCGATGTAAATGCAGATTTGATCGGATATCAGCGCGCGTTCGATATAATTAATGCGAGCCCACACTCCAGCCCCGCGCCCTGTCATCAGCACCGCACACGGGCACCGCACCAAGCGTAGCGGCCAGGGCAGAATCTTGACCATTTATGTAGCCCTGGTATTCAGCATAGCTTATTAACTTGCGATCTGACGTCATTAAGTGTCACTCACGCCTCTTTTTCCGGAGGGGTAGGTAGGCAGATAACTTTCTTTCACTTGCTATGATCTAGCCATACTTATTTCGTTTCATCCACATTCATTAATCGTAATTGGCATGCTCGTCGGTTTAGAGTACTCTTGACCTGACTTTTTGTCACCCGTTTTGACCCGTTTTAAAAACCTATTATGAATAAAATATGTTGACTTAGACAGTGTCTAAGATGACTCTTGTAATCTTTTTAACTAACCTACCTTTAGTCGCGTAATCGATGTTATAAGCTTCACTGAATTAAAGAGGGAGCGGAATGCTGTATACGTATACCCCAAGACTCTATTGATCTCCAAAATTAAGCAACTGAAGTATAGTTTGTTGAGTGACCGCCATAGTTTAATAACTGAAACTTGAGTAGATACCTATATCTTTTCCACAGGAATGAGAAGAGTAATCTATATCCTCCTCTAAAATACCAACAATTAGCCTGCAGATGTACAACGCACCTACACCTACTTAAAACACTATAATTTTTTCGAAGATCTCATGAGTTTCGATCTTTCGTTTGAAGCTATAGCACAGAATACCAAATAGTAGTCCGTAATAGTAACAAATTTAGTAACCTGACCAAATTTTACATAAAGTTTTACTATATAATAATATAAGTTTTTAAATTTCAACCAGTGACATTTTTGAAAAAGAATGTTTAGTTCTCAATAAGATAAACAAAACGCCAAATCAGAAGCCATCTCCATCTTAATTATAATTAGAGATTTAATCGATCTCTTTGCTAATATGATATGATCTCTATATATCTATGATAATATTTTTTCAAGCAACTCACAATATCAGTTAGGGTCTGTGTGTATAATAGACATAATATAATTAATTCTTTAATACACACACAAAAAGGGCGGTAAGCCGATTTTATTACACTTTATCAATAGGTACTACGGACTACCTACCTTCTTTCAATACAAACCAATATGAAAAATGTCAGACCAGTACAAAAGAAAACGCGATTCACCTTAATTAATTTGTTCGGTAATTAATACTATAGATATTTCATCTTATGCAGAAGCCAGAATCCAGTCTACAAGATAATAATTATCAACATACAAAAAGTTACAAAATAATGTTAACGAAATTTCGTTATGTTCATGCTCTACGAAAAGGCTGACGACGTTGCTACGAATAGGCACTTAGCTCTACGATCCCTCTACGACACAGCTCACAATCTCTACATGGCCCGTTCCAATCTAATTTCTACCCCACTTAGCAACAATTTACTTCGTAGAATCTTACCCCGTAACCTGCTCTAATTACGTCTCTGTTCCATTTGCCTGGTCCATTCACACTGGCTGAATGGGGCTCGCTGTCAAAGGCGTTGCGGCTATAGTGCCTAGAGCCTGTCGCCCGGAAAACCGTTGTAGGTACGCATGTGGCTGAATAGAGTCTAGAGTGGATACTGGCTATATGTAAAAGCTAGGCAGAATGAGCTGCCAATAACGTTGCGCTATTTTGTTTCAGCCAGCGAGACTTTGTAGCAATTTATATCTTGATGTCAAAGCTTGATATAGAATTTCGATAAAAAAGTTCTATCGTTATTTTTTATTTGAACATAGAACGAATATTAATAATCGTTTTTACCCGACTGCAAAGGAAGGGTTATGTTTTTCACGCGTATCTGTGTATGTATGTGGTATTCTTTATACCCTCGAATCATCCAAACGGCTGGACGGATTTTAAAGAATGAGGTGTCTATCGATTCGTCTGAACCGAGCGATGGTTATAGGCTAGGTTTTGTTTTATTATTTAACTATTATATTTACAATATTTTTTCAATAGGGCGCGAAAACAGCTCGCTCGCAGTGTCATGGCGTCGGGTGTGCTTAGATAAACATTTGGTAAAGGGGAATTATAAAACGAGCGAATAAAAAAACAACTTTGCGACTGATGATGACTGACATACTGTTTTAATAACTTGAGCGGCATGAATTTGAGTAAGCGAAAAATGAACTAAATTAACGACGAATATAAAATCCAGAACGAGCTTACAAAAAGTGCATAGTGAATAATCCATTTCAGATATTAAAATTACCAAGTGAGCGACTAAACTACTAAGTGAGCGACTAAATTACCAAGTGAGCGACTACATTACTAAGTGAGCGACTGGAAATACAGAGAGGGCAACTAGCAACACGAAGGTCACTGGCTTTGATAATAGTAGTCAGGGCGTTAAATGAAGCAGGGCGACGGGGGGGCCTTGCCCCCCAGCACAGGGGGGGCTCGGGGGGCACAGCCCCCCGCTAAAAAAAGTAAATCTACCCAGAATCAAATCGGTTGGTTAGGTTAGGTTAGACTGATGTCAATAACAGAGCGGAGGGAGCCGAGCGAGCGGAGCGAGCGTACCGCGGCAGCGGCCGGGGACCGCCGGAGTTTTAATTTTTTCAAAGTTGACACTCAAACTAATATTAGGTCGCTCAAATATTATGAAGCTGCTCATTTTGTATTTTAAGTAACTCAAATTAATGTTTATAAGTTGCTGTTCTGTTGATTTCTCGTCGCTCGCAGTCAGTCGCTCACTTAGTAATTCTATAACCCAAATTAATTAATTTTGACACTCAAAACTATAATTTACAGTCACTCGTTTAATTACTACCCTTTGGTAAACATCAAATGCAGTGTTACCATATATACGGATTTGTCCGTATTTATACGGATTTTAAAAGTTCAGTACGGATAATTGATGTATACGGATATTTATACGGATTTACAGCACAATGCATATTCCAATTTATTATTCGTAATAATCATTATTAATCATGGATTAAGTATATCTGTCGAATCGGATCGGAACTATAATTTTTAATAGTTTATTGATTTTTCAACAGATGACGCCTGTTACTTTATACTATTAGTGCGCCTGTACGGCCCGGATAGCCCAGGAGATGCGGGTTCAAGTCCCTGCCCAAGCTCAATGATCTTAATTTTTCGCTTCGATTATAATTTAATATAATTTTTAATACCATTACCACGTATGGCTTGCTACATACAAATAACTTTTAGGGAAATCGCCCTGTTTTGACTTAAATATTAATTAATAATTATGAATATATGTCACAGTTAAAACCAGTTTTTAGATAGAACGCGTTTTTCTTAGTTAAAACTAGATTTTACTTAATGCCTTTGTTATAACTATAAATTACTACTGATTCATTTGATTTTTAGATAAAACTAGTTGTACGTTCAACTTATTACCAGGCGGGTGCGAGCGCAGCGAGCACGGGAGTTCAGGGCACCCCTACTTCGGATAGTATAGGTTCGTTTGCAGCAGATCGTTTGCCATACCCTTCGTGTTAGGTTACACATGGATATTAAAGAATAAATGGATATTATATAATATTAAACGCGTTTTGTCTAGTAAGAACTAGTTTTAACTGATATTCAATTTTGAGCATTGGTTAATTCTAGTATTAACAAAGCCATAAAGTAAAACCTAGTTCTAACAAGGAAAAACGCGTTTTATCTAAAAACTGGTTTTAACTGTAACATATACATAAATATAAATAGGTACCTAATCAGAGTTTAATTTTTATACGGAATTTTGTTCATATTGGTAAATACGGATTTTATACGGATTTTTTCAATAAAAATACGGATTTCACGTCCTCACCATATGGCAACACAGCAAAATAATGTGTCTGTCTGTTAGACATGCGCAAAACAGTACGTTTTAATGACATATCACATTACTTATTACTTTCGAAAAGGTGATATCACCCCGTACTATTACACATTACCCTAAACATTACCCGAAATGTTGAATGAAAGGACACGTCAAAATTTGTATGGAAGAAGGTGGTTTTAAATTATTTCAAAAAATTAACGGGTATTCTACGCATATAGGATAAAAGGGTATATTATTACGATTATCAGGATCACTTGAAAAAAACAAAAATGGATAGGTACTCCGTTTTTTTACCCGACTGCAAAGGAAGGGTTATGTTTTTCACGCGTATCTGTGTATGTATGTGGTATTCTTTATACCCTCGAATCATCCAAACGGCTGGACGGATTTTAAAGAATGAGGTGTCTATCGATTCGTCTGAACCGAGCGATGGTTATAGGCTAGGTTTTGTTTTATTATTTAACTATTATATTTACAATATTTTTTCAATAGGGCGCGAAAACAGCTCGCTCGCAGTGTCATGGCGTCGGGTGTGCTTAGATAAACATTTGGTACAGGGGAATTATAAAACGAGCGAATAAAAAAACAACTTTGCGACTGATGATGACTGACATACTGTTTTAATAACTTGAGCGGCATGAATTTGAGTAAGCGAAAAATGAACTAAATTAACGACGAATATAAAATCCAGAACGAGCTTACAAAAAGTGCATAGTGAATAATCCATTTCAGATATTAAAATTACCAAGTGAGCGACTAAACTACTAAGTGAGCGACTAAATTACCAAGTGAGCGACTACATTACTAAGTGAGCGACTGGAAATACAGAGAGGGCAACTAGCAACACGAAGGTCACTGGCTTTGATAATAGTAGTCAGGGCGTTAAATGAAGCAGGGCGACGGGGGGGCCTTGCCCCCCAGCACAGGGGGGGCTCGGGGGGCACAGCCCCCCGCTAAAAAAAGTAAATCTACCCAGAATCAAATCGGTTGGTTAGGTTAGGTTAGACTGATGTCAATAACAGAGCGGAGGGAGCCGAGCGAGCGGAGCGAGCGTACCGCGGCAGCGGCCGGGGACCGCCGGAGTTTTAATTTTTTCAAAGTTGACACTCAAACTAATATTAGGTCGCTCAAATATTATGAAGCTGCTCATTTTGTATTTTAAGTAACTCAAATTAATGTTTATAAGTTGCTGTTCTGTTGATTTCTCGTCGCTCGCAGTCAGTCGCTCACTTAGTAATTCTATAACCCAAATTAATTAATTTTGACACTCAAAACTATAATTTACAGTCACTCGTTTAATTACTACCCTTTGGTAAACATCAAATGCAGTGTTACCATATATACGGATTTGTCCGTATTTATACGGATTTTAAAAGTTCAGTACGGATAATTGATGTATACGGATATTTATACGGATTTACAGCACAATGCATATTCCAATTTATTATTCGTAATAATCATTATTAATCATGGATTAAGTATATCTGTCGAATCGGATCGGAACTATAATTTTTAATAGTTTATTGATTTTTCAACAGATGACGCCTGTTACTTTATACTATTAGTGCGCCTGTACGGCCCGGATAGCCCAGGAGATGCGGGTTCAAGTCCCTGCCCAAGCTCAATGATCTTAATTTTTCGCTTCGATTATAATTTAATATAATTTTTAATACCATTACCACGTATGGCTTGCTACATACAAATAACTTTTAGGGAAATCGCCCTGTTTTGACTTAAATATTAATTAATAATTATGAATATATGTCACAGTTAAAACCAGTTTTTAGATAGAACGCGTTTTTCTTAGTTAAAACTAGATTTTACTTAATGCCTTTGTTATAACTATAAATTACTACTGATTCATTTGATTTTTAGATAAAACTAGTTGTACGTATAGATGGGCAACGACCCGGGTTTTAACCCTCATGAGAGTAATAATCCATTATTGCCCATTATTGCCCGGGTTAAAACCCAAAAGGGTGGGCAAAAACTCAAATACACTAATAATAGTAATTCAAGTGTCTATTATTGCAACAAACATATGAATATACGCGAAAAGCATGGTTTAATTTTTAAAAATAGCCTACTACACTCGTTACAAAGGTAACTGAAGAATCTGCACCAAATTATCCCTACTCAGATTGTAAATTTATGCAAAAGGAACTGTGTCAGTCTGTTTGTTACGCTTCCACGCCAAAACCACTGAACCAATTTTGATGAAACTTGGTACAGAAACAGAATAGACCTTGGGGAAGGACAAAGGCTACCTTTTACCACAGGAAAACACCTTTTTCCCACGGGAAAAATGATAGCGGAGGAGGAAAGTCTTGATGAAACTTGGCACAGAGATAGAACAGACCTAGGGGATGGATATAGGCTGCCTTTTACCGCGGGAAAATATCTCATTCCCACGGGAAAAATAGTAAAACGGGCAGATTATTTTGATAAAACTTGGTACAGAGATAGAATAGACCTTAGGAATGATATAGGCTACCTTTTACCACGGGAAAATACCTCATTCCTACGGGAAAAGCGGACCTGCAGAGCAGAAAGTTTTAATGAAACTTGGCACAAAAATAGTATAGATAGACCTTGGGGATGGATAGCCAGTGTTCAGCAAAAAGTAATTGTTATTCGCTACCTTGAGTTGCAATTACTTTTGAAAAGTAATTCAAATTACGAATTCCTTTGATTCAGTTCTGTTTTTTTAATCCGCGATTTTCTTCCTTTTTCAATGGACATAAGAACGGTGCAAAATCGTAAGTTTAACGTGCTCGGTGAACATTTGTGGAAAAAGCGGCCAAGTGCTAGTCGGAATCGCCCATGAAGGGTTCCATAGCAGCCAGTAATATAATATAAAAGTTTTTGTAGTTCGTTGTGACTTTGATCGATGTTTTAATAATAGTGAAAGGTAAATTGCGGTTTACGATTTATGACGTATTAAAAAAAACTACTTACTAGATCTCGTTCAAACCAATTTTCGTTAGAATTTTTCATGTTAATGCACATCATATATTTTTTTTAGTTTTATCATTCTCTTATTTTAGAAGTTAGAGGGGGGGGACACACATTTTTCCACTTTGGAAGCGTCTCTCGCGCAA